>PUFA01000102.1:0-1200000 GCA_003508835.1 Eonycteris spelaea | reverse complement strand
ACGGTTGTTCACTCTCCTGGGGCAGCTAAGCAAAACCATATGAGCACTGCGGGCGGCGGTGATTTCTGAATGCAGGACTGCACGGCGGGCAGTGGAGGGGGAGGCCACACCGCAGGCCTGGCGCGATCGTATGGCTGCAGCGTGAGTACGACGGCCTGTGCTCATCTCAGCCTTTCACTCAGAATGCCCCAAGATGAGAGAGCAAACACAGAGCTCCACGGAGAAGGCGATTAGAACCTCATAGCACCTTCTGACAATTTGGTAAAGTCATGGACTGTCTTGCCAGAAACAATTAATGCCGACATCAGACTAATATTTCATATAATCTTTTGGTGTTTACAGACCCCTGAAGCCCCGTCATGCACTCCAAGTTAAGGGTATATGGTTTACACTCTAAATATCACACCCATACACACACAATCAATTATCTACATCTATATAGAGACACACTCATCTTTTCTACACATACACCATACTTTTGTGCACATCCATCCATCCTCCATCCATCCATGTAGCTTTCTTCCACCCATTTCTATTTCTGGTTGATCGGGATCTCTATTCAAACAGAAGGAAGCAGGAGAGTGGGTGGATTTTTCAATGTCTCACCGAGGAAAATGAAGGAAGAAACCTCAGTATCTCGAGAATTAGAAACACAGGTTATGAGATGTGTTGACGGACACGTATATGTATATTTTGCCATGTTCGCTATGAGTGCTTTGAGACTGCTGGGAAGCAAACCGTCATTCATCTTGATTCTTAGGGTCCGCACCTAGAGCCAGTCAAGCCCCAGACAGGTCTAGATTCAGACTTATAACCAGGGAGCCATTCTCACCGCAGGCCTCCTTTCTGCATCAACAGAGGCGAGAATAGGGCATCAGCTTAGTGTCAAGGGGCCACTAGGCGAAGTGTTCCTATGTGTCTTCCCCGCACCCCAGCCCAGGCTGTCTCGCAGTTGGCCTCAGGGAGGATTTTGGGACCTTTTCTCCTCACTTGGGAGTTAACTAAAGCATATGCTAATATCTGAATTTAGAAGCAACAACGACAAATTTTGAACCTTTGGTAACCTAGTGAGGAACAGTGGGGCACACCTTGCACTGTGGCACGATGACAATGAGGGGTGACCAAGGGCAAAATGCAAAGTAGTCCCCAAGGGAAAGCAGAGTGGGAAGAGTTTTTGACTACATGCACACTGTTCCCTGGACAGACGGGGAAGTCGAACCAGAAAGGGGAAGGGACTTTTCCTGTTAGTGGCTGAACTTGAACTAAAACACATATCTCTTCATTTCAAAAGTATCCCTCTCTTCCCAGTGGCACCAACTCTTCTTTATAAAAAAGTGGCTTTTGGATGCTGTCTACCTTCTCCACGGAAAAACACCCACTGGGCCGAGAATTCACAAACCAGCGAACCTAAGACGTAAGGTTTTCAAGGAAAAAATAAGATTTGCTGGTTTACAATAAGCTCGTGAGTGAGTATGGATAAGCATGGGTCAACAACACAAACCAACAAAACAAAACGAAACAAAAATGCAATAACTTTTAGCCCAGAGATCTTACAAGAGCCCCTCCTTGTTGCTGACGGTAACACATGCAGTGCCTGCGCTGCTTGGCAAGGCCTCACCCCGCTCTCTGGCAAGGTGAGGGCCTCGGGGCTATCGAGGACAGTGAAGAAACATAAGGCAAGAAACAGAAAGAAGTAAAGCAGACGAGAAGGCAGAGAGAGAGAGAGCTGAGAAATCGGAAGGAAGTAATGAAGAATACAATTACTGTCTTGCAAGCAATTTCTCAAAAAGCTGAATTTACTCACATAAGGTAGCTCAGCACTCTAAGACAAGTTAAAAGATAGGCGAGACAAATCAGAGAGGCCAGTAACTTCTGAATGACCAGTTATACGCAGTGGTCCCTGAAGCGCTTACATGTAAATATAGCTGCCTAGAGTATCAACACAGCACTTGGGGAAAATATGTTTATTCTGCAGTGTGTAACATATCCTGGCATTAACAGACGCTGAAACTTTTTATGTGCTCTCTGGACCTCCATGGGAGAAGTCTCAGGCTGCTACGTCTCAGGTGGCAGGTTACAATCCGAAACCTGCCATGTCAAAGTTCGGCAATGCCAGTCCGCCTGGTGCCAATGTCCCTCAGCGAAACGGGTTAAGACAGACCCCATCCGCCTGCCAGATACGCTGATCCTTAGACAATACCGCAGCTCCTCAGCCCCGTGCTTCTCACACCTGCCTCGGAAAATGCGATGTCTGTTCCACCGCGCGGTCTACAGCAGGTGAAGGAGGCTGATATTGCCCTGGATTTTGCTCCCATCTTGACCTTTTAAAGGTAAATACCGGGGAGACAAGTTACTTGTTTTAGTCCCTTGTTATTCACAGTGCTTGGCATTTTGAAACAAACTCCCTAGATTTAGACTCAGGTGATAAGCAGTAAGATGCTGAGAATTACTATTTTATAATTGGAATCCTGGCAATAAAAATGTGTTTTTTTTTTTTTTTATTCAAGAACTCCTGGGCTATAGTTGGGGAATAGCAACTTGCAAAAAGTCACAGGAAGTCTTCGGTTTATTTTGTTGTGGCATTCTGTTCTACAAGCTGTTTGAACCTAGAGCAACTTCTCTAAGGACATTCAGAAAAGAAACAAGAAAGATGATGATGCCTCCACTTAGAAGCAAGAAAGCCTGGGAGAAGGGATGGGAATAATCTACTTCTAACTTGTGCTTAAAATGTTCATGGCAGTGTGTATAAACCCACAGATGCTAACGCTATAGGAACAGTGTTCTGTCTTCCTGCCATGGTGTAGGATGTGAAGAGAAGAAAGTCTAACACCAGGACCTCAACTCAATTGATGCACGTTTTACCTAATTGCGACAATACATCTGAACTTCTTTGAGCCTCTCCACCAGGGAAAAATGCTGAAGAAATTCAATTATTATTGAATTACAATCCTATAATGTATTTCATCCATCATCTCATGCTTTTTGACTACCTGAGCCTGATTTCTTTTCAGAATTCAAAGTGATTCAGTGAAGAAACACAGTTACGCTGGTCTCCTTCTGTGAGGAAACCATTCTACTGGAAGCCCCCTTGATGGTGGCTCCCAGGACCCAGCTCAGGGCAATGTGGGAACAGCGTGCATTCTTTGATTGTGAAAACTTGGTCAAAAGCACTGATATCTTCTCCCTTAGGTCTTTATCCTTGCTGCTTTTCATGTCTCCTCTTGTTACTATATTCATGTTTCAAATGAGAATTACATTCCTCTGCCTTGCCCCTTAATTTGACTCACTTTTCAATAATGTCAACCCACTATCATTCACATAGAAACTGGAACACTGAGTGCTAATGTCCTATTTGCACATTACAATAGGAAGCAAAAGCTTTAATAATTGCTGGCATCCCCCTATAGTTATACCAGGTACTTCTAATTGCAGTGTCATTTAATCCTTAAAACCACTCGAACATATAAACAAATCATCAATCTCTATTTTAGAGTTAAGATTACTATAAAAAATCTACTAGAGGTTATGCAACTACCACTACTAAGTAGTAGAGTTGGGATTCGAACCCTGCGTTTGCATTTTGTTTCCTCTTTGCCAGGTTCCAAAACAAGTAAGTTCTGAGGACAGAGTCCTTTTTTTTTTTTTTTTTTTTTTTTTATAGAATCAATAGATTGTGGGAAAGCTATAGATTTTCTAAAGAGATGAAGGATCTTTTAAGATCTATGAATTCTATAAAGCTGTTTAATTCAAGAAAAAAAAAATTACTTGGCAGTTCCAAGAATCCAGATTTGATACATAAACTGAAAAGAAGAAATCTATATTTCTGGCTCTCAAGAGAGAATTACTGAATAAGGAAGCTAGACAGTCACTATAGTGTTTTTTTTTTTTTTCTGAATTATGTCTATAATTAAACTGAGTATAGGGATAACACAGACAACAGCCTTTCTTTAACAGGCCGATTGATATGGAAGCTTATCAATTAAGAGAGAAATCAGGTTAACTGTTGTTATGCCTAAGTCCTAAGTTTGTGCTGAGAAACAAATTGCCATTTCCAAGGACCATCGCCAAGTCAAGTCAGCTGACGGTGATGGTGCAAGAGGCAGCTTTCCATTTCTGCTGCCCAGTGACCAGTTTAGAGGAGGGTGTGTGATACGATCTGGGCCAATAAGACATAAAAAGAAGTCTGCAGAGGGACTGCTGGAAAATATTTCCTTGCTAACAAAAATAAAGCACAGGAAGGGAAATGGCCTTTTTCCACTGCATTTTGAGATGCTTGGACATGCAGGAACCAGCCTGGGACCCCAGAGCAGGCTGTGAAGGATGAAGCCAACACAGCTTGAGGGAGGAAGAGCAGAGAGCTAGCTGGCAAGAACCAGGGTCCTTAATGACAGCAATGGGCCCCTGAAGTAGCCAACCTACAAGCCGCCCAACTTGAGACTTCACATTATGAGATAAAACATTAAAACAACAACAATGACGACTAAGTGCAGTCCAAATGTCATAATAGAGCAATCTCCCAATGTGAAAGATGAAGATATGGCTAACCTTTAATACCTCTCTCCTCTTCCTAGTATTTTATGATTTTACTGCAAAAATACTTTTCCTTATAATTTAAATAAACTACTTAAACACGATTTTTACTTCCATTAATCTCCCGCCTGCCCCACTTTTTAAGATGAAGCTGTTAATTGACCTTTTAAAAATCTCTCTTCCTCTCTCTACTGTCCACGCACCAACCTTCACTCTCCCTCATCATCCATTTTCTCTCAGCTACGCTCTTGCTTTTGCTGTAGCGTCCTACAAACAATCGAGTCTCTCATGCTTTGTCTTCATGATGATTCAGGAAAAAACAACCAGCGTTTAGGTCATTGTGCATACTAAGTGCCATTCAGTGCTAAGGCCAGCCCTACTGAAAATACTTCCCTCTCCGAAAGTCAGTTATAGCCGGGGGGCCTCTCAAAGAGGATGCTTCCTGATGTTTGCTTTGTACTTGGACCACGTGTTTCTTGTATAGTTTTTGTCTTCCCGAAAACATGTTTGACTCTTTTTTTCTTGCATTATTTGCATTTTTCTTAAAAAAAATTTTTTTTAACTTCTTAATCAGGCTATACATTTTCTTGAGTAAACTTTCTGAATTGCTATAAATCTGAAAACCTTTATCTTCGTTCAGAATTGGCTGATGCACTCTTTGGATATAAAATTCTAGGTTGAATTCATTCTTTCTCAGAGCTGAGAAGACATCACTTTAAGATTTCCTAGCACTTAGTGCTATATTGATCCGTCACAAGTCTGATGCCAGCTGCCTCTCCTCCCTCCCACTCCCCCAATGCTTCCAGTGACTGTACCTTGGACACTCTGAAAATTCACGAGGCAGTGTTCGGCTGACGCTATTTTCCATTCACCACAGGGCACACTCAGCGGACTCTTTTACTGTGAAGATGTGTACCTTGCTCCAGTTTTAGAACAGCATCTCTAGGACTTCTTCAGTGCTTGCCCTTCCCTTCCATTTTCTGATCTCTTTTCCTGGGCCTCCCACTAACTGGAGGCTGGGCCTCTCAGTACAGGTAAGGTCACGTTGCTAAAAAGCCTCTCCTCTTGGGAGGGAGTTCTGCCTGGGAGTGTTATGTGCATGGCATGTCTATGGTTTCTCCTTAGGGTAAGGAGGGTACCAACTGGAAGGCTGGGAACCTCTTTCTCCAGTGCCACAATGAGGGGGCTTTATTCTGGGGCTCCGACAGCCACACCAGAAGCCTTGATGTTCCCCGAATATTTCCTAAGATGGCTCTTTCGGAAATAAATTCTGGATGCCAACACTTTGAAGGGGTGAATAAAATCGCACTATATATTTTCACATCTATAAAATTTTCATGAATCCCTCTATTTTCAGTTTCTCTTGCTACTCCCACACTTTTTTTTTTTTTCTTGAACTTGATTATGAGCCTGGAACTTCTCCAAAACACTCATTATAGATTCCAGATGGAAGTTTTTCCCCATTGGCGTATCCATTAACTGTATCTCATCTTCTTCCTATTTTCCAGAAATCTACTGACATCTTTTGTTCATTGGTAAATCCCCCCCCATCCTTTCTTAGTTGTGGATTTAATTCTTTTTTTTTTCCTGTGGAAAAACAGCGGTAGGGTCTGCCATTTTGAACCCTACGTAGTATTTAAATCTCATATGCTTGGTTGAAAATACTGAAGATGCTGCAGAAAGTTTTAACAACTTTTAATACACGGCACTGAAATTCCGTGCATCCGGGGAGCACAGTATTGCTTATTTTGCTACCCGCGTGGCACACAGTGAGGAGGAAGCTGCCAAAGCTGTCTTCTGGGCCTAGGTAGAATAGTTTCCCAATTGCTTTCATCTCCCAAAACAAATAAAGACGAGAAATGCCAGGCTCTAATGTGCTGGCTCTTAAAAGTGCAGGTCCAGCCTCACTGTGAGGCCCAGCTGCTTCCACAGGTGACAGGGTGACGATCAAATTCCCTTCACCAGTGAAGCCACCCGGCGCAGGGCTGAACTGGTCTCAGCTGGCGTCGTCGCTGTGAGGGTGGTAATGAGCAATGGCAGTAAAGGGTGTCAGATGGCTCTGTGCCTGGGGTGGCAAACAGCTTCAGCACCTTGATGTGGCATGGAGAGGTGCCAATCAGTCCCATTAGCGGCAGGAAGACAGTGGCAGGAGGAGCAGCTTGTATGTGATGGTGATGACAGCAACAGTGAGAACAGGCTGGCAGGTGCCACAGCCACCAGAGCAGCAGCCACTGGACAATGACAGCAGCTATGAGTGCGGAAGAGAGTGGTGACAGACTTAGCGTAACAGGCACCTGACACTTTAAACGTGATATATCGAAAATCGCTTTCAATATGTAGAGCGCTGCTTGCGAGGTAACGTGGTTCTAAGAAAAGACTTCAGTTTGCTTGAAGAGCCTATGACAAGGGGTTTCTTTCTAACACCAAGGTCGGAGGAACTTATAAAGAGCCTTTGTCACCCTCTCTGTATCACTGAGTCTGAACTTCGGCTTGCAAGGGGTTAATGTTTCTAAAAAGGCTGGCATTTCTAGAAGGGCTGTACCCCTTGCTGTCTTCAGGTGGCAATAAAGAGTCATAGTTTATAATCCCAGATGGTTTGGGTTACTAGGGAGATCAGAATCACGACTTTGTAACTGAACTCACTGTCTGCTTATTAAAACAAACTGAACTGAGATTCAGTAACAAATGCAAACTTAGAAACAAAACGTCACTGTAAAGAAAAAACAAAAGAATTCCCTTACATTTCTTCAGCTGTTAAATGATCTATAATGGAGTTTTAGATTCATTTGCAAAGAAGCTTCGTTCTCTCCATGAGATGCGTCTGTTCTAACTTTGGGATTGCTATTTCTTCAGTAGCTTATTGCAGCATAGCTCCTTTTCTGTAATAAGAAAATCTTCCTCTGGCTGGGGTGGAATTATTGGATTTTGAACTAGTAATACCTGTATCTACCTTCCCAAGTGTAATCTACTCTTTCTCTGGCTGGAAATTCTTTAGTCCTAATTAGCTCCATAATCAACTCTTAATAATTTATAAAACCACCAGGGCTACTCAAAGCATTCTTTCACTTCCAGAGGCAGTATTACAACCTTTTTGGCTGTGTTTCCTCAACCATAGAAAGTGTTTCCCTTTTGGAGAGAAAGGGGAAAAAATAAAAGGAAAGAGAGAAGAGGGAGAAAGGGGAGGGAGGAAGGGGGAGGAGAAAGGGGGAGAGGGGAGAGAAAGACCTCTCGCCACTTTCTGCCATTACTCTCAATTGTTATTAGGTTTTTAAAAAAAGACAGCTTTGTTAAAATAATTCACATACCATATAATCCACCCATTTCAATTGTACAATTCAATGGTTTTAAGCATCTTTATAGAATCGTACAACCATCACTGCCATCAATTTTAGAACATTCTCATTATCTCAAAGTAGAAACCCTGCACCCTTGTCCCCGGGTCCCCACCAAGCCCTAGGTAACCACTTACCTACTCTCTCTCTCTGTAGAGCCCCCTGCTCTGCACTTTCACATGGTTGGAATCATACAGTACATGATCTCTTGTGACTGGCTTTTTTCACTTAGCATAACGTTTTCAGCATTAATTCATGTCGTGGGAGGTATCGGTACTTCAATCTTTCCATGGCCAGTTAATAATCTATTCTATGGATATATCGCATTTGTTTATCCATCCAATGGTGCACATGAGGGTTGTTCCCATCTTTTGGTTTTTATGAGTAATGCTACGAAAAACACTTGTGCACACGTTTCTGTGTGAACATATATTTTCATTTCTCTTGGGAATATACCTAGGAGTGAATCCTGTGAATCTTTAACATCCTTTCTTATCTTACTCCTCTGCCTCTTAATTCTTGGCCCACTGTATGGCTCACGATACTAGCCAACTCTGCTACTCTCTACAAGCAGGAACTATTTCTTCATCTTTGAAGCTCCAGGACGGTTAACTCTCATGTATGTAACTCCTTGATGTATGAATTATAGGAATGAATGACCCCTTACCAATTTGTCATAACCACCTCAAGCAACTACGTTCTTTAGGAAAAGCTTCAGATATTGAAACAGTTTAAATTACTTGCTTTTAGGCTTGTACGTGGCTCTGTTCATTAAGACTAGCGGTGGTCAGAAGCTGCCGATGGTAGAAGGCTCCACAGACGTGTGAGAGCCTGAGAACAGGCTGCGTTCGAAGGACCGCCAAGGTGCTAATGTGAGACAGAGGCTTAACATACGATAATAAGGGAGACACCAAGCAACACAGTTTGGATAACGAGAACATGTCACCTTCAACCCACTGGCTGGGCATGTCTCGGTCTACACAAGGTCTGCTTCCTTTCTCAGACTAAGAGAAAGCCACCGAGGTGGGCGTCCCATGCTCAGGAGCTCTGCTGCCCCCCGCTCCCTCCCAAATGTTCAGAAAGGCCACTTTGGAAGCTCAGAGTCTTCTCCTGTCCATTTGCTAGACATGGCTACGCCGCTGAGGAGGTTCTTTCTAGGTGACAGTAGTATCTGAGTTAGACTAGATTCCTCTCAGAGAGGAAGTAATGAGTAAGAATCTGAAGGTGTCAGGTAAGTGACCCTGACACTAAACCTCAGCTCTCCTCCAAGCGGGTCAGAGACACTCAGGTCCTCTCTGCCTAGCTGGTACTTTAAGGGGCCCCTCTACATTATCACCATGAACTCTGGGGCTCGGGAAAGGAACCTGTCCACCTGTGGAGAATATGCTAGTCTTCTCCTCCAGAAGACTAGCACCAGAGTTAGCATCTCACAAGGCAGTGACGACACGCGACGCCCGAGCCTGGTCAAGGGCTCTGCGCCTTCTGGTACAGGAGTCCGGCCACCCACTGCTGGTGACCACAGAACTTCTGCTTCTGCCGCTAAGGATTTGACTTTCTGCTCCATAGGATCATGAGTCTCCCCCTGCAATATCTCCCTCTCACATAACCACGATCCTTACATTTTGTTTTGACTTGAGTTTAGTAAAATTTAGACAGTAATTAATTGTGCTATCATTTCTACTTTAATTTACTTAAGAAAAAAGATCCAAATCCATGTGGGCAGAGTAGATATTTATAGCTGAGAACATGGCAATATCAATATCAAAAGCTAATAAAACTAATAATCTTTCTGTATTTACTTAGTAACGAGGACATGAATATGTGTAGATAGTGAACAGAAGACATAATTATTATCACATCATAATTTCTGTTCGTAAAGAAGTGCCCAGCAGCAAAATTAATCGTTCCAGCTTTAGAGGAGAGAAACGTTATGGGGAGTGGGCTTAACAGGATTCCCTTAGGGCTGTATCAGAACTAGGAGGAGGTCTATTCAAACCACACAGTGATGCCCCTTCTCTCCAGGTCACCTGTCACTGCCAGGGTGTCACTGTTTCTGCTGTGAATGTGAACCCCTGAGAGCTTCCGACATCAGCCTGCGGGAGGCATTGAGAGCATTCGGGTCCTCTCCTATCAGGATCATTCCTGGCCAGTTACTCCATCTCCTGAGCCAGTTTCCTGCCTATTGATGGAAGGGACCAGATGAAACCATCTCAAAGTCCTATCTAATGAAGACTTTTTACGTTTCTGGGAAGATAATATGATTTGAGTAACCTGAGAACCAATCAGGACTCTTCTTAATTTCTCTCCTAATACACAGTCCTCTTTCACTGTGTGTGTGTGTGTGTGTGGTGTGTGTGTGTGTGTGTGTGTGTGAGAGAGAGAGAGAGAGAAGAGAGAGAGAGCGCGCGCGCGCGCACGCGCAGCTCCATCTGAGTTGGGCTTTATTTCCTTTCCTTCTTAGCATGTGAGTGAGAGAGGAGCTAAATTAATCATATTCATGGACAACTTCAGCTTCACCAGAGGACTACAAATACAGAAATGCAGATTACTAGTATTTCTGGTAATTTCAGCAACTACTATTAATCAAAGTGAGAGAGGAAAACAACTGAATATATATTTTAAAAAGACTTTTCTTTTCCCTTAATAACAATTACTTTGGAAATTTGATTTTTGTCTGAGCCCCTTAAATACTTAAAACACTTGCCATACTGAGGGTTAAAGAAAATCTTCCTTGGAGCCAACTAAATCTGAAACTATATAGTACGGCACACTATGGTACAACAACTCTAGATTTTATTAAAAGTAAGGTTTATGGAGAGAAGCAGCATCCAAAAATTAAAAAATTATACTTTTCAAACTTCTCTTTTTAATAAGTTTTGGTTCTTAGGAAGGTAGCCTTTCTTCTGCCCATAATATCTTCCTCCTTCTAAATCCCGCCTCTTTCACCCTACAGCTCTAAAAAATGTCTCTTCTACATTTTTCTCTAATTATTTCAATCCACTTTGAATGATGTCCCACCTCTATCTCTTCTCATAAAAATGCCTTTTCATAAAGTAATTTTTAAAGTATTTATCTTCATTAGCACATAATAAACTCGGTACTTTATTGTCTAAGCCACTCGCTTTTTAAATTCTAGTCATTCAGCAAATTGTTATTGGGTAGTAGTCATCTCTTGTTTTGTTTATTCAGCATCTGTGCCTTTCTTGCGCTACTTCTTTTAGTAACAGAAACCTTCCTTTTCTCTGGAATGTGTTCTATGAGGTCCGGGTTGCACTGGTCAACCCTTCACAACAGGATGTCCAATCAGAATGCTCCATTCTTCTTGGTCACAACAATTGGCACAGAGATGAATAGGGCTCATCAGAGTTCCTCCATAAGACTTGATACATTGATTTTAGAAGAAAGAGAGTCTCTCTTTCCCTTAGATTTCTAGCTATGAGTATGATATCAGTTTGGGGCTACTCTTTGGCCACAATAAAGCCAAACAGATGGAAAGAGAAGCAAGAGATTGATGGAAGAAAAGACTGAGTCCTGCTCATATGGTTTGAATCCTTGGGCAAAGCCAAGTCTAACACCTATAACCCCTTGACTATCCCAGTTTCATGACCTGATATTCATTTTTTTTTTTTTTTTTTGATGTAAGCTGGTTTGGATCTGGTCTGCAACTTGCAACTCAAAGAATTTTGACAAATACATTTGATGTCTACTCTACCATGTGCTCAGCATCTTACCTGAGGCCTGAAGTTTTTATATAAACAAACAAACAAACAATAAATAATACTGGTCACTAGGTGGTCATTAAATTCCAAAGAAAACTCCTCTGGAACCACGCCTTCTGTCATTCATGCCTTTGGGGTCACCTCCTGCACTAAATCTGAGCTGGCCCGGTGACTTGCCTCAACTGACAGAATGTGGCCAAGTGATACAGTGTCAGTCATGAATGTAGGCCTGAAAAAGGCCTGGCAGCTCTTACTTTGATGCTTTTGGAAGCCTAAGTCAACATGTAAGATGACTCTGATGGAGAAGCCACATGGAAAAGCCACGTGGAGGAGGAATTTCTGAGACAGCGGGGCTCAGCCTTCCCATTTTCCCCACCAGACATTTGAAGCAAGCCATCTTGGATGTTCCCACCTCAGCTGCCCTCAGATTACAGCCATGCAAGAGACCCCCAAGGCAGTCAGTTAGCTGAGGGGCCGATATGGCCTAAGCCCCTGTCAACCTGCTAAATCAAGAGATCTAACATAATGGGGTTGTTCTTGGTCCTAAGTTTTAGGATGAGTTATTATATAGCAATAGATAATGGAAACAAGTGTATATATAGATCCAATAATTTTTTCCAGCTATGGGGAGCCAACCTTCAGGGCATTCAATCTAGCCAATTCTGCTTTCTCTTTAAAAAAAAAAAAATTAAAATTCTTGATAGATTTTTAAGTATTTTATGTAATTCATGAAGATAAATATAATGTGATTTTATATAAAAACTTTAACAGTAATGAGGAATAATGTAAGACTCTGAACTCTGTTGCCAATTGACAGAATTAAAGGCTAACATTTACTAGATTCCTTAGGTTTTACCACGTACGCATATAACAGTCAAGGTTCTAAGTTGCAGAGAAGAAATCATTGAAAGGATACTGGGTAACCAACTCACAGATGAGCCAGGAAAGACTGGAGAATCGAACTTGGAAAAGAAGCAGGAATTAACAAAACTAGGCAATAGTTGGGATCACGGCCCAAATCACTCCAGAATCACTCTTCAAAGGCAGGTTCCTGAAGATGCCACCATTGTCACCGCTAAACACAGACACCACGCCTTGTCCAGGTGACCATACCCCAGCCACTGCGGCTGCTACTGCCTTGTGGTCCTCCATCACCCCTGTGCTAGGTGTCCCTAGCTCGCTGCTTGGGGTTTGGAGTAGGTGCATCGGACTGGCCCAGCCTAGGTCGGGCCCACACAGAAAGTGAGCCCGACCAAAAGTGGGCTCTGCCTCCCTCCAAGACCAGATTGTGGGAATTTCCAAAACACAGAGAGGTTTTGAGGCTAAGTGGTCAAAAAATGAGAAATGCAAATCATCCATCACTGCTTTTATCTTTCTTTTAAAATGAATAGGTTTTCTCTATTGATAGGATAAAAAGACGTAGCTTCTGGCTTTCCCCTCCTTTCTGAATCTTAAGTTCATGTAGAAAATACATAGTAGCTTCTTAAAACCTAGTTTGGACACTTGCATCAGGCACTGTATTACCGCCATCTGCAGGTGTTCCACTGATACTTTGGGGGCTGAGGTTTGCACTTGGCAGTGGCCACGCACTCCCCGTGCTGTCGGGTCCAGCCGTCCTCCCTGATCTGCACTCTAATGCTGTTGCCACACAGCGTCGCTTGGAGGTCCTACACCACTTCCTGTCTCTGTGGGCCCATCGAGGACTGGGACCACTCCTAGGCAGGCCTTAGGTGTGGTGCTACAATCCTCTCTCATCAGCCTTTGGCCTTCTTTTGTTTATCCCTGCAGGCCTACAAAACAACATCTCCTTTCGACTTCCCCCAGGGAAGATAAAAAACTGTTACCCCTCCTTTAAGCCTTTTCAACTAGGAACATCCCCCATTATCGCCATTTAATAGAGTCTATAAAATCACTGAGGCTGTGGTATATCTTCTTGAAATACTAATATATTACGTTGTCACAAGCTATACAGCGCAGTAGCTAAAATGCAGATAGACCTGGCTTTGAATCATGGTTCTGTCATTTACTAGTTGGGCAGACCTTGGGTTACTTAATCATTCAGAGACTCAATTTTCCCATTTGTAAAATGAAAATGCTAATCCCCAAGCACCCTGGGTTATTCTAGGGATTAAATAAGATAATGTTTGGAAATCACATAAGTAGATTGCCTTGCACAAAGTAGGTACTCAATACATAGTAGTAATTAGTAATAATATTAATGATGACAGTAATATTTATTTTAAGCACCTGTTACTATCTAGTCTTACTTATGTGTGTAAAAGGGAAATGCCATGACAGAAGTACAGAGATAAAGACCTCGTGATGCAGCATGCAAAGGGAACGAGGGGTTACAGGTAACCAGAGATTCTGGCTCATAGTGAGATGCCATATTGTCATCACGTTTTAAAAGGCAGGACACAGTAAAATCTATGTAATGCTGAAACTATAGTAAAAGCAGTAGTATTCCTTGATGATGGACAGAATCTTTTAGTCGCAGGATCAAACATCATGGACCCCAATGATCATTGCAATGAAAAAGCACAGAAGTCCCAGTCAGTATGCTTTTCCACATAGATGAATTATTGAAAACCGTTCTTACTGTCCTATTTGGTTCTAAATATAAACAATAGTTCAAAGAAAGAGATGAACACAGGGAGGGAAAACACCGACTTCTTGTTCTAAGGGCATGGACAGCATGATCTAGGAGATGGAGCAACACGGATTAGACAGAAGAACTTAACATTAATACTCATTGAGTGAAAAAGAAATGTGAACACGTACAGTTCACATTTTTAGGGGCGAGGCAGCCGTGGCATCAACAGCAGGAGACCTGTGTGTGATGCTACTTCATGCTGGCTAGTGTCCGGCCGGTGTAATGTCCTCGCTATTGTATCTGCCTGGGTGAGGATCCCTTTTGAGGTAGCTGCAGAAAAAGGGAATTTCTCTCTCATTCTATGGGTGAGCTGCAGGTATTATCCAAGCAGATCCACAGAGGTCCTACTGGAAGAAAGAGACGCCAGGAAAGGAGCTGTAGGTTTTAGTGGAAAACTCTGTGTGTTCATTTAAAAATGGGAAAGGAGCTATTAGAGGCTTGTTGGCTTCAGGGCCCATAACTTAAACATATGCTACTGGTGAGGAGCCTCGAAATGCCTAAGAGCATACTCTTTCCCTCTGCACGACAAACCGTAAATATTTAAGGCTCATTAGAGGAACTGGCAAATAGCTGATAGCGAATAGCTACAAAATTTAACTAAGGCAATCAGCTCCCTGGCAGACAGATGCTTCCCTTGTTCAAATGTTAGTGATGTGTCATTATCATTTCAATACTTTCGTCCCTGGAGAACCAGGAAATCAAGAAATGAAGAAAAAAAGAGCAAAATTTCTGAAAACTGAAAAATAAAAATTCTCCCATGCTATATAATTAAAGTTAACAAAAGAAACAGACCCACTGCCACATACATGGAGCGGAGAGAAGCTGAAACTTCAAATGACTGATTTATCACAGCGAGTAATTACTTTATGTTTTTTACAAACATTTGAAACCTATTATTACTTTCACAGTGGCACACATCAACAGAAGGCTGTCACCTAAGGGAGAAATGGGGAACTGGGCTGTAATTAATTTCTGGTCAAATATATCACAAAGCCTTTAATGTTGTCAATAAAATGCTCTCGCAACTCAAAATCCTCAAGCTCTCCCTCCCTCCTCTGTCCCCAGCACCCCAAAATGTTTAATCAGCATCTCTGCACAACAAGACTGCCTCAAGGAGAATGCGATGCAGGCTGAAGGCGGGCTGCAAAGTTGAGGCCATCGTCGGTCCACTCCTGCCCCCCGACCCGGGTACGAGGAAGGGCAGTCACTCCAGGGCTGGTCCTCCCTCCGCCCCCCACCTGTCTTCTTCCTCCTCGGACTCCATTTCCAACCAAGAAAAACTGAAGGTGTGCAGTCTTTTGGAGGAACTGAATGAAATATGTAGATGCAAGGCAATGGAAATCGTTACAGCAGCAACCAAAGCCTCTGTCTTTAAAGGTTAGAACACAAAGATGAGGAACGCCTCGAGGAAAAAGTGAAATGGCTGATCTGAATGAAACCTTCCCGTCAACTGGAAAACCACAGCACAGCACAGGAGATGAAGAGCTACAGTGGATGTGACATTTATAGTTTTGAGTACCTACATGTTTATTTTTTGAATTACTGTTCAGAGCCTTATAAGACCTTTATAGGTCAGGTAAGAGCAGTAGGCGGCTTCTATCTCTATCTGCCTGTCTTACTCTCCAGTACCTGGTGAGAAATGCTGTGATCTTAACTATGTAAAGAAACAGCCCTGCATTCCTTCCTTCTGTTAGGTAGCTAGTCAGACATGAGTGACAGGGGGAACAAAGGAATAGGGGCTCAGTCTAGAGACCGCCCAAAGAACACCCCAATGGTAGTAGAATTCTGAGCTCATACATGCGCACCAGGCAAAGAGTTATATAGCAGCCAAGTGTCCATCAAAATGACTTCACGTGCCAATAACCTAAGAGTGCCTTGGAACCACCCACCGCAGCCCAGATATAATGCAGACACTCCCACTTCTGGGCCCTTTCCTTTTGTGGCCTTTTGCCCTTTTTGTTGTTGGCTATTGTGGTTACGGTGATCTGTCACAGCGCTTCACTGTAACCACCTGCCTGCTTGGGGCGTGCTTTGTCGTTCTAAAATACACTTGTAATAAATCTTTTCTAAATCTTAGACCTGGGACTCTTCACTGCATTGATGAGGAAGAGCTGTGGAAGAATGCTAACCACACTTCCGGGCTGCCGCCATTCTCTCTCCCGCTTCCCCGACTGGCCCCAAGGGCAACGCCTCCTCATGCATTCACACACGCATGCCTCTGCTCATCCAGTGCACCAACACCAAAGTGCCTGTTGTTACTGTATACCTCAGAGATCTTTATCTTTATGGAACTGGATTCAAATTAATCTCCTTCCTTTGGAAAAAACTAGGGGTTGAGGTGGAGCTTTCGACCTCTGAACACCATATCTCTGGCTCTACATCGTGGAACTCTGGGCAAGTCACGTCTGCAAGAGACCCCAGAGTTGATCTTCTTGCCGAACCCTTTATTTTGGAGATGAGTAAATGTCAGCCAAGAGAGCTGAAGCGACTTGCCCAAGTTTAATGCCATTATAGGTTGAATTTGCTTACTGGACGCCCACTAGATAAATGAAATACTATGTTCACCCCTAAATTTCCAAGAACACAACTGGACTCTGCCTCAAAATAATAATGGTGACTGCTTTGAGGGGTAGTTTTAATAATGGTTCCAGTTAGTCCAGGAAAGTGTTTCAGGTTAATTTTACTATCTGTAGCAGGTGGGGCGGGGGTGGTGGAGAGACTTTCTGAAGGAGAATAAGAGTCTGAGAGAAAAATGGCCTGAATATTTTATAAGTCTCAAAGAACATGGGGTTAGACCAGTATTTCTCCAAGAGCGTCTAAGAACAACCCACCTCAGGAGCCCCTGGGCACTGGTTAAATAAAGTGCAGATGCTCGGGCCCTATTCTCGACCTTCTAAATCAGATTTTTTAGAGATGAGATCAAAGAATTCCACTTAAAACAAGTTCCCTAGGAAATCCTTATACCCTCTAGCTTCGGAGAACCACTTGATAAATCTATTTGGTGTTTTAAGAGGACAGGGGATGTACTGGGATTAATGATCGAGTTCACCAGTGGTGTGAATCATGTGCCAGTTCTAATCTGCGGTGTGGTTCCCACAGAGTGGTGTGGGGTGTCAAATTCTATTGATCCAAGACAGTTGCTTGGCAGGTGCGCAGAAAACATACAAGCAGCACAGAGAACCTAATGGCTCAGCAAAACCGGTCCCAATAGTTTCAGAATATGAGAGATCTGCAGAGCTATCTAGTGTGAAACTGCTAATTAAAGTTAACTAAAGCTGCCAGAGACCAGAGCTTGATGGAAATCAAGCAGGAAAGACACGAGAAAAAAATAAAGGAAACAAATACTTGAGAGTTAAGTGCCTAATTGAAAAATGAAATCGCATTTTAATTAAACAAAGCAAAACAGAGACCCAATATTTATAAAACAACAGCCCTGATTTTATATGGTTAAGAACATGCAGAGCATCTGGGGTTGGACTGAACTAAGTTTGGATCCTGACTCTTACCAATACGTAAACTGGCACTTCAGCTGGGTGCTGACCACTGGGCCCGTGGCGGTTGTCTGGTCTCCCGTCGGCACGTTGGATTTGTTCTATTTAAACTGGCAAAGATTTGTTAAGCAAAGCTGGAAGTGGCAATGGAGAGAAGGGCTTTCTGTATATGACGGGACAAGAAAAAGGGTGAGGGAGGAGCTGGGGAGGACGTGTGGCCTTGATGTGGTTTCTCAGGAGCCGTTTTCATGGCTGTAACAACTGTGCCTGTTTCTGACTTTTAAGTGTTAAAACCAAACATTATATCCTTATTTAGAAAACAGGAAAGGTCAGCTTCCAGCCTCAAGTTTTTCAGTGAGAACTCTAAGACAGTCAGTAAATGATCACTCTGGGCTTTAGTCACAGAACAAGCTTAATATCTTTTTGGTACAATACAACACTTCGCCGGCAGAAAATGGCTTCACTGGGTGAATTAATTTAATTTCCTGACTATGATGACTACAGAGGCACTGCACAGGATATAAATAGTCCAATTTGATGAGAGTTTTTGGACAAGTCACTTCTGATTTCCATTCCCTAGGATCTTTATTGGAAATAATAGCACCTGTCACCTACGTTAATCCCTGAATCATTCCAATGGCAGCATATGGGCTACAAAGGGAAGCCTGCCGTTGTCAGCCAGTAATCCCTGACTTACACCTTGACACTATATATGTACAAGGTCTGGTAGTATTAACTGAGCGTAACCAAAATAAATCTTACTTCATCAGAGCCTCACACATGAGATATGTTTATGAAAACTCAGACACAAAACAGGTATTTTTTTTTTTTTGAGAGCATTATAACCACTCACTGTTTTGGGGTACTTCTTTGGGGGCTAGTATACAAACCAATAGGCGTACACATCTGTCTTCAAAGAGTCCTAACTAAACAATTAATTAGAGACTAATTAATTGTTAGAACGATTAGTTCTAACCTACTGTAAGTGCCATTAATATAAAAAGATCAGAAGAAAGTGAGATGGTCAGAAACCGGATAGCAAAGTCAAATGAAGGTTTAATTAAGGAGATGTAATAGTATTTAAATCTACTTATATAAAGATCTTTAAATTTTTCCCTCAGAGATTGAGCCATACAAACTTCTGTTTTATTATTAAACTTTATTAACTGGCACAGTTCCTTCTACGAGGCAGCAAAAGCTATTTAACCTATCATATTTTTCGGTTTACTCTGGGCCCCAAGGAAAGTCAGGGCTAACTTTGCATCACCATTGAATGTAAGAACTATAACAGAATTTTGGGGGGCATCATCATTAAAAGAATTTGGGTAGCAGAGTAACCTCTCCTACAAAGTTAATCACAAATCCACATGGTTAATAATCTTGAGTCAAAAACTTGGAGTATTACAGGGAAAGGCTGGAAAATGAGTAGGTTACCCCAGAATTGAAAAGACAAATAAGAACAATGGCAGACAAAAGCTGGGCAAACAGAGAAATAAGTGTGAAAATATTTTGGATTTTTTTTTTTTTTTTTTTAGATATGAAATTGCTCTTTAGCAAGGCACTCAAAGAAAATTTTATTGGATGGGTCAGGGCATTTCAGCCAAGTCGCCTCTGAAGCCTAATTTAGGGGCCGTGCGCGTTCTTTAGGAGACCACAGATGTTCGTCTGTCCGGATGCCTGTGGGTGTTTCCAGCAGATGGCAGCATATCACTGCTAATCCCTCTCTACCACACCACACCCTGGTCACTGCCAACGGAAAAACCTATAACCTTTCCTGCAGAAAACCAAAGTAATGATCCTGGAACGATAGGTTTGCAGAAACAAGTCTACCTAAACAGCTCCCTGGAAGGAATTCAACATTCTCAGCCACGCCAGAGATCATTCTCGGCCTTAGTGGAAATATAAGGTCAAGGACAAAGCAGAGGTCCGAACTGATAATATTTAGCTTCTAGGCAGGCTGCCTTTGTCATTCACTCTGTCACCTTGACGAGGCACTTTAACAGTTTACTTCAAAGAGAGTTGAAGCAGTTATAATGTAAAGACGTTTTAATTTACTGGGAAGGAAGATGTCATATCAGTTTATGGAAAAGTACCATTTCGGTGCGGGCAACACTGTCATGCTCTGATCTCTCCCGGCCCTTGCACCATGGGAATGCCTTCCCTATCCTCTTCAGGGTTCCTCTTCCTTCTCATACTCTTGACATGCTGGTGTTCCCCAGCGGACTGCTCTCCATCTACGTGTATATTTCTCTGTGGTTTTAAACAACAACTCTATGCTGATGATTTCCAATTCTGTTTGTTCAGGCAGGCCTCTCCCCCAAGCTTTTTTCTTATGCATCCAGTTGCACATTAGACATGTCCACTTGAGACATCATAGGCATCTTTCACTCATCATGTCCTCTGATGACCTACCTCCGTCATATCTACTCTTCCCTCCTCCTGCAGGCTTATCTTATTGATGGTCTGTGACTCAGGTAGTTATCCAGTCAGAAAGTGGAGGGTCATCATTGATTTTTTTTTCTTTACCTTTACTATTCAATCGCTCTCTAAATCCTGCTGATTTTATCTCCTTCCTTCTCAAATCTCTCTCCTCCATCCCCACTCGCACTGACCTAGTTCAGGCCCTAAATGTCCTTCTTAACAGTCACCTTCCAATTGGTCTGCAAGGCTGCCAGTTTTATCGCCCTCTAATCCATTTCCTACTCAGCACTGAAACTGTACTCAGAATACAAATCTGACCGCCTCAGCATTCTGCTTAAAAGCCCTCGGTCACCGACAGGGTTAAGTCCAAACACCTTAATGTTATCACCCATGAGTATTTACTGCATGCCTACTACATGCCGGGTACTGCTCTAGGCCCTGTGGCTATAGAAGTGATAGTCTTTGCCTAATGAAGTTCACATTCTACTTCCAGTGGAGCTGACAAACTGTTTCCAAAAGCACCTGCTCCATTTCATATTCCTACAAGCAATGCAGGAGGATTCCAGTTTCTCCACATCTTTTCCAACATTTGGATTATAGGGTTATAGCAGTCCTAGTGGGAGCAATGTGGTATCTCACTGTGCCTCTGGTTTGCAATTACCTAATAGTGAATGATGGTGAGCACTTCTCATGTGTGTATTGGCCATCTATATACCTTCTTTGGCGACATATCTATTCAAACCCTATGCCTATTTTTTTAATTAATAGATCCCCCCCCCCAATAATTTTACATTTAAAGAAAAACTGAGAAAATAGTATAGAGATTTCCTACATGACTTACACTGTTTCCCTGTTATTAACATCTTACATTAATATGGTAAATTTACCAAAACTAATGAACCAATATTGATATGTTATTGTTAACTACAGTCCATAGTTTATTTGCATTTCCTTAGTTTTTACCTATTGCTCCTTTTCTTTCCAGGATCCCATCCAAGTACCACATTACATATAGTTGTCATGTCTTCGTAGGCTCCTCTTGGCTGTGACAGTTTCTCAACCTTTCCTTGTTTTTAATGACCTTGACAGTTTTGAGGGGTACTGGTCAGTATTGTGTAGAATTTTCCTTTCTTGAAATCTGATATTTTTCTCACAATTTAGTGAGGGTTGTGGGTTTTGGGGAAGAAGATTGCTTAAGTAAAGTGTCATTTTCATCCCCTCATACCAAGTGTACATCTGTCAATATGATTTATGTATGTTGTTAGCTTGATCACCTGACAAATGCAGTTTGTCAGATTTCTCTGCTATAAAGTTGCTTTCCTCATCTGGTATGTGTTCTTTGGAAAGAAGTCACTGTGTGCAGCCTAAACTTAAGAAGTGGGGAGTTAGGATTCCCTTCCTTTAAGGCAGAGTAGCTACATGAATCATTTGGAATTCTTCTGCACAGGATATGGTGTCTTCTTCTCATCAACATATTCAATTACTCAGTTACATCAGTATGAATTCATCAATATTTATTTTATACTTTGGGTTATAATCCGATGCTACTTTATTGAATTTTCTGCTCAAATTGTCTGACTTTGGCCATTGGGAATTCTTCCAGTTGGCTCCTCTGCCGCTGTGACCCATCCCCATCAACGTGTTCTCCATGTATGTGTCTTTAGTGCTTCCTTACTTTCTGGTACAAGATGTTCCAGGCTCCTCTTGAATGCTTCCTGCACCAGTCATGGAATTATCCATTTCTCCTGGGAGCTCTGGTGGCGTTTATTGGATACCAGTATTAGAAACCAAGATCTGGGCACTTGGTGTGCTTGTTTCTACTGGGGCGCCTTTACTTGGGGTTTTTTTTTTTTTTTTTAAGTTTGGGTTATTTGCCTCTGTATTATTGAGTTGTAAGAGTTATTTATATATTCTGAATACAAATTCCTTTATCAGATATATGATATGCGACTATTTTCTCCCATTCTAATGGCTCTCTTTTCACTTTCTGATTCAACCTCTCATTGAGTTAAGCAAATATGGTATATTGCACTTCTCCATATAAACCTAGGTTCAAGGGAGGTATTTCAGGCAAGATTTTTTCTCCTTTGATCCCTAGGGTACAAATGGTTCCTTCTCTACCACTGAGATCTTTCTGCTGGAACACAGCAAATGTTCCTATGTATGGACAATATACATGGGAAACGTAGGGCTTCACTAGTTAAATGAACATATATAAAACAGCTCCAGAGCTAACTTTGAGTTACTGGAATGGGGGTTGGGAAAGGGAGGGGTGGGGCACCCAAGAGCACACACTGCCCATCGTTAAAAAGGAAACCGTACAGCCAGTAACCTTTTAGAGGGATCACAACCCTGCTTCCTGATGGGAAACATGTGATAAGCACCTAACCTGGGAGGCACTGGGCTTTCTTAGTGACCAACCAATGAGAAGAAAGAGCTGCCAATTTGATCTTTTATAGGTCACATGAGAAATACTCTACTTGTATTCCCCACCAGGTAACTGAGGAGTGAGAAGCCTCTTCCCAAATACATTTAGAGCTTGTACCTATACTAGGTAAATTGTGTAGGGAAGATAAAGGAATGAAAACTGAAGCATTGCAGGCTTTTTGTGAGGCCTATAAGCAGCCAGTTCTCTGTCCTGAGCTAATTTAATTTCAGCAGCATTTGACACAGATGAAGACAAACTCTTAAAACACTTTCTTCACTTCTTTCTGGGACACGGCCTCTCCTGGTTATCTCCCTACTCTACAGGTTGCTCCCTTTTTAGGTTCCCTTGCTGGTTCGTCAATAATCCAACGTCTAAACAGTGGAGTACCCAGGCTCAATTCTCGGACAGCTTCTCTTTCTTTCTTTCCTCGTGGCCTTGTTGAGCTCTCTCTCACCTTCACTCTCACTTTCACCTTCACATCTTCGCTTAAATCCCACCTAGAGGGTGATGATTCCCATCCTCCTATTTCCAGCCCAGACCTCTTTCCTGAACTCTAGATTTGTAAATTGTCTCTCTCGTCTTTATCTCTATTCAGATGTCTAACACACATCTTAAGCTTAGCATGTCCAAACCCAAACTCTTGATATCTTCTCCCTATTGGCCTCATTGCCCCACCCCCTAAACTCAACCTATCTTTCCAAGTGTCTGGCTCATTTTCGTTTCAGTAAATAAACGTTCTATCCTGCGAATTGCTCAGAACAAAAAACCTAGAGTCATTAGTTCACTTCCAATCTCTCAGGATATCCTGTCAGCTGTACTATAAAAATAAATCCTACTCTGACCACTTCTCATCCTCTCCACCACTACCATCTTGGTTTGAATCACCACTATCTTTCACTTAGATTATTGCAATCGTTTTCTAACAGCTCTGTCTGCGTTTGCCCTTGCCCGTGACCTCCAATTCCCAATTGTCTATTTTCAACAGAGCAGCCAGTGATTATTTTACAATGTAAGGCAAATCATGGCACTCTTTTGTTCCAAACTCTAAGAGTTTCTTAACTCACTCAGAGTAAAAGCCAATGTCATTATAATGGCCTTCAAGGTCTCAGCTTCTTAGATGAAACCTCTGACCTCATCTCTCACTCTTCCCCTTGCTCATTCACTTCAGCCACACCAGCCTCTCTGCGGTTCTTCAAATGCCAAGCACACTCCTCCCTCTGGTTTCCTGCTCTTAGATTCCCTATCCTAATATGTTCTTCCTCTAGATAGCCACATGGTTTGCTTTCACTCTTCCTTTAGGTCCGCCTCAAATATTACCACCTTTTTAAGGAATTCCATGAATGCTCTAAAATTGTACATTTCATTATACCCTGGCATACTCAATTCTCCTTCCCATGCCTATTTTTTTTTTAACCATGGCATATGCCATCATCTGCCATACATATGCTTTACTTATTAGTTTGTCTGTCTTGCCCCACAATATTGTCAAATTCATGAGGGCAAGATCTACAGAGAATGCATACTCAATAAATATTTGTTGACTGACTGAATGAACAGAAGAGCGAGGAAGCTTTCTTATGTGTTAGAACTTCTCCCCTTACCACTTCCTGAACCTTAGCTTTAATTTCTTTATCTTTGTCAGATTTTAGAATAAGTGACAGTCTCTAAAGACAGCCAAAATTAGAAGAAAATCAAAAAGAGATGAAGACTTGAAGAAGAAAAGCAGAAAACAGAGGTGACAGGAGAGATAAAGGAGAAAAGAGAAGCAATGGCAATGGGAGAGACAGATACACAGGGAAAATGGAAGGAGAGGGAAGAACTAGGAAGAAAACTTTGGAATATTCTTTTTGAGTAATGGCTTCATTTAGGCTACAAAGACTGCCAGGTTCACCTTGGGGACTTCAGTGCCCATTCAGACCTCTCCTGTTACATATTGCTTAGACTCTGCCCCAGTGGCTCAATTCTGGAGAAGCCTAAGACAGCTCAGAGTAAGGTGATCTCTCTGATGAAAGGCACAATTGTAAAGATCCTACACTTTCTAGTTAACCTGCAGTAATTTTCCAGGACAAAGTTTTGTTTTGTTTTTTTTTTGAGTGTGAAAATTAACAGTGGGGTCAAAGGGGTCAAAACCACAGCAGCAGAGATCATTAACAGAAGTGACAGAGTCTCTCTGTAATTTTGGTGATCATAAAGGTTATCTTGATCTTTGCTCACCTAAGATTTATCTTCCTATTAGAGATCAGAGTACCAGGTGTGTATAAAGAGACAGACAATAATACCACAAGCAGAAGAATCAACATAAATGGAATTACTCCAGAACCCTCATGTTCTTTCTTTATAATGGAAAGGGTGTTTATTTTCCACTGGCCAGGGAGGCCATGGAAGTGAAAAACTACAAGAGCCTTGCAACTTCTTGTTAAATAAGTTTTCTGACACATGGCAACTAGTGATTAATTACTGTGTTAGAAGATAACATTCCTGTAGAGATTTGCTGGAAATACAGATGCTGTCCATGCTTGATTAGACATTGCTTAAGGAATGCTGAGGCACACAGCTCCAGTCTATTATTTCTAGCTATTTTGGTATCACCGTTATATTTATTTTACATAGCTTCAAATTCAGTAGAATTGATGGAGCCCTTTTTGCAAAACCTGTTCCTAACAAAAACAAGAACAGAAAAAAAAAATGAGGCTATAAAGTGGGTCTATGTATGTGTGTATGTATGAGAGCAAGAGAAAATGAGGGAGAAAGAGACTAGAAGGAGTATGGATATATTATGCCTTTTTGTAATATTTTCTTTTCTACAAAGAAAGAACTACAAGGGATATCCTCAGTTTCTCATAAGCTTAGAAGAAAACTGATCCTTGTCAGTTGATTAAAATTTTCGGGGCCTTAAAGGTAAACTAAATTTCGTCATCATCTAAGCCCTTTCCCAATACCAAAAGAAGCCCTAATTTGATATTTATTCATTCATCCAGTACACATGATGAACACCTACTCTGGTCCAGGCACTGAGGAAACAGACAGGAAAAGTCTCAGCCTTTTGGAGCTTACAGTATAAGTATAGTAAGGAGATATCTTCTGAACCACGATCAGAAGAGCTGAGTCACCCACTGCATGTTTATGCTAGCCTATTTCCTGTTGGAATCCACTGAGAGTAAAGAGTAACACTAGCAGTATCTAGTCCAAGTGGTCACATTTCAGCTCATATGCACTTCCTTGAACATCATTTATAAATCCAACTGTAAAAGGCATGACTTAGTTGCCATTCAATTATTTTCTGAAGAAACGTTTCGTTGGCACACAACCCACCAATGCCAACCTCAATACTGCCCAGTCGACGGTTCATTATTCAGATGCACGTTTTTTTAGTATGTGTCTGTGTCTCATACAATCTGCCAAAAACTATGTTAATTTACTTATTTCAGCTAAATAATAAAAAAAATCATTTAAAGAAGGATGATTGAATTTACGAAATTATGTTCCTCAGAGAATTAGTAATGCTTCTCTATATCCCTCAGGCCTCCATGTTCTCAAGTTCCCCTTGTCAATGTTATTATGAGACTAATTCAATAATGAGATCATTCCCCATAAGAGCAGCCAAATAAATGCAACATTCAGTCACACCTGGTTTTTCTAATCTGAGTAAAAGGCTTTCCATCAAATTCAGCCTAAAATAGGGAATTTAATGAACACACACGCACACACACACACACGCACACACACACACACACGCACACACACGTAGGAAAAAATAAGACAGGGAAGTAGGGACAGAAAAGCAGAAAACCAGGGTAATGGAACAACTGAAGTGATAGACTGGAGAAGGTTAAACATGAAGACACATGGTTAGGTGACTCTAAAACAACAATCCTAGCACGTACGCCTTAATAACTGTCAAAGTAACATAATACTTCATCCTTCCCTTAAATGCCTCAAGAATTCTTTCAAATTTTCAAGGAATCAAAATAGCAAGCAAAAAGACGCAGAAATACTAAATATTAGGCAGAAGCATTCTGGATTATTAAAAACAAATAACTTCCTGGGCATAAAAAAGTTTCTGGAATAATTGACCTTGATATAAATTTAGCAATAAAGCATCGAGATACCATAATCATCCTCTATCTCTTAATCATCTATCCTCTTCAAGATTGTTTAAGCTTTCATTAAAGCACCAAAGGTCTGATGATTTAGGTAACATAGTGTCGAGATCACATGAAGAGAGACTAAAACTAACTAAAATCTGAAAAGTTGTGTTGTAAAAAAACATTAATGATTGAGATCAGCAAACTTAGAAAAGGGAAAATGAAAGTGTTGTTTAAAAGAATCTTTTGTTGCACAAAGGGGAGCATGGATAGATGTGTAAACACTTCCCCCTCCCCCCCCCCCCGTGAAAATAGGAAAAGCAGATGGGTTTCAATAGGGACAAGATAGAAGAGATGAGCAAATAGAGGTTCATGTAAAAGTACATTCAACAGGTGTTATTTATAATGGGAGAAAAAATGCAAAAAAAAAATCCAAATGTCTATACATTTTCAAATGATTATATAAATTATGGTTCATTTATACCATGAAATGAAAAAGTAATATTTTCAGGCATTAAATAATATTTGCAAGGAACATTAATGAATATGGGAAAAATCATATATTCAAAGTATTATTGATATGGGAAAATACAATTAAGTGACTATAAGACTACATTAACATAGTTTTAATTTTGTAAAAAGAGAAATCACATGCATGTGCATGTATGAAAACTTACCTATACACACAGAACACGTGCAAAAACCAGTAGAAAGTTTACCAAATATCAATCTCTAGATTGAAAGTTTATGAGTAATGTTTATATTCTTCTTTGTATTTTATATTACATATTTTACACAATAAGCATATATTACTTATATAAGTTACTGTAGTGTTATAGTAAAAAGAACTTAGAATAGACAATAGGAAAAATTACTTAAGAGATATTAAACATCTGATAGAATTTTACAGCATTTCCTTCTCTATGACTAAAGAACTATTTGTTTGATTTTCCCCTTTTTTTTGAAATTGAAATATAATTGACATATAACATTATATTAGTTTTAGTTGTATAATATAATTATTCACTATATGTATACATTGAAAAATAGTCACCATGGCAAGTTTAATTAACATCTATCACCCATTTTTTTAAAAAACTAACTTTTTAAGAACAGAGTCCATTTTTAAAAATGACTTTATAAGCAATGAGGCCTTGGCTTTGGTACAAGGGACTGAACCCAATTTCCTCTCTTACCTTGCAAAGTCCAAGTCTGCCTCCCGTGACATGGTGATGTTGGTCAAATTCTGCTGAAGAACGAAGATGTTCCTACACATTTTCTTGATGCCAGACTCACTGATGCGCCTGAAGTACTGGGCACCATTAATGAGAATGCAGGAGATCAGGTGTCCGAGGCCTGAGGGATCAGCACAGTGCAGTGGGGGGAAAAGAGGAAACAGATTAGTGTCATCCTGTAGCAAGTGACACATGGGATTTCTCTCTTCTAATCCTCCACAAATTTAAATGAGCAAAGAATACATATCTCTGATGTTGTACCAGCTGATCTCAAAACGTTTTCAGAGTATTTATACACTGCCCTCGTACTTACCAAATGGGGACACTTTGCTGGCAACAAGACCTGGTCTATCTATAGCTCCAGCATTGCCATATACACGTAAAGCCGCCAGGCCAGGGCTTAGGGAATATACCAGGTTGTTATAAACTATTAGAGTGCATAGGAGCTCTTGTTTTTCTGTTACAGGTATTTTGAGAACAGAGAAGAACACATGTAAATTCAATGATCTGTTTGGCCTCCTCTTCCTCCCGCAAAACAGATAGAAGAGTACTTTTAGCTCAAAAGTTGACTGGGAACCTACATAAACAGAAGTAAATCAATAAGAATTGGGATACTAGCATTGATGCTAACACACCTCAACAGTCACAATGGAATTCTAAACAGTAATTGGAGAGAACACAATCAGACAAAATGCCAAAGGAGACCATGCATTAACTGTTGAGTTTCCATGAGACACCCGTGGACATTTCTGGGGCCTCATAAGTGGTTTGTTCTCACGACCTACGGACTGCCTTACGGTCTATGAAATTTGGCAAAGAGCAGGTCAGTACGTCAACTATGAGGTCCCAATTAGCACATCCCATGGATTCAGGCTGCAGAAGTAGCGGCTCAGAACAACCTGAGGCACATATGGGTTACCATTTTTCAAAGCTAGATTTTAACTGTAGAATTAAATAAATTTATCTTCCTTCTTTTCCCCTTAGTCTTGCAAAGCTGGACTCTGACAAGCTATTCCCCAAAACTCTAAAGCCAGTCTGACTAGTCACGAGCCATCTACTATTTTTATTTTCCTCTTCCAAACTCATAGTCTTTCTGTGGTGACTCTTTACGGTTCTGATCAGAGATCGGGGCACATCTTCAGGTTCCATGGCTCCCCCTGTCTTTGAAATACACTTTCCTTTGATTTGGACAAAGGCAGAAAAGGCAGAGGATGCCTTCTCCCTTGCTTCTGCTACACTCACCCAACATTGCTCCGAGACCACAACCTCACTTGTATATGCTACTATTTCCGAGTGAAGTAAAAAAAATTTTTACGCAAAAAAACACTCACATGAGTTTTACATTTAATATCATAAAATTTATTTAGGAGAAAAGTCACTGTAGGTTGAGTTTTGGCTGATACGCCTGGGTCCCTAACTTCAACTGTCATTCGTAGTCAGCCCTAAGTGTAGGCAATGCCAGTGTGTGTGTGTGTGTGTGTGTTTGTGTGTGTGCGTGTGTGTGGGGGAATGGCACTGTTTGTAGAGAATAATAAATAACAAATAGATTACCTAAGTTTATATAATAAAGTTGTGTAATATAGTACTAATCAATAATAAAACAATGGACGTTGGTCTGCTTTATGTTATCACTATACACCAGCAGCTCTGAACTGTATCTGTGATGAGGTACCTCCCTGCCTCACCAAGGAAGACTGAAACCCTGCCACTCCCCGCTCCCCCCACCCCACCATGGGAAACTCCATTATTGTACCTTTAGAACTTAGAAAATTATATTACAGAAAAATAGCTATATTTTTAAACAGGAAGTCTCAAACTTATGATTTCCTGTTTAACATCTATTCTTCGTCAGACGATTACACCTGCATTTCAAGATGTTGCCTCTCTGCAAGATTAGATGTTAAGAAATGTCTGGGGAAAAATGAGAGGAAAATTCTGAGACTGACTGTTTATACATAGGGCTTGGAAGAGCCACAGTCAAGAGCGAAGAGGAAGCTCAGTGGGTCGGGAAGAAGTGATTGCTCAGCGGCCACAGCAGCCTCAAGTGACAGAGTATTACTGCTGCCCCCAAATTCACAGTGTCACGGGGTCAACAGCTAACCTTTTAATCACCTATACTTTTTGGCTAAAGTCTTTTCGGGATATTTCCCTTCAGAACACATCTCCATCATTATAACATAATTTAATAAAAAAGTAAGAATTTTATCAATCCGAATTTTCTGGAACATAATTGTTTCATAAAGCAACCAGCGACGATGCATCAACATTCTTTTTCCTGTCCTCAGGTCGCCATGATCCATTAGACAATGTACCTGCTTAATTAAGTAACACTGCTTTGATTCTGTGAGACCCCACAGATACGTCTAGCACCTGGTCTACACACAAACACCGAAACAAGAGAAGAGGGAAGATACTTTGAAGTCCTAAAAGGGGTCCTATGGAAACAATGCAGTATGAAGAATTACTTGGCTGGCATTGCGTTTTTCAAATGCTGAAGGTGAATGCCTTAGGTGGTACTGTTTTTCACACCTTTCCCTGCCTGCCTGCCCTGAAGGCATTTATGGATGCAGCCTCCCTAAAAATCACTGCTAATCAGAGATTTCTGTTGTTTTCAGACAACAGCACATTCTCTGAGAGAAAACTTCCCCTTTCAGTAATAATTTTAACCAATGAAGGATCTTTCCGGGTTCTCTCTTCGTTGTGTGTGTGTTTCTTTTTCTTTTATGAGCTGCTCTGGAGTTAATTCGTGGCCCTCCACACATTTACCCAACTCTCATGAGTGGCATGTCGGGGAGGCAGCCGGGCTGCCATCTGCCTTATCTTGGATTAAATCTCCTTATCAACCCGGAGCAGATGGCAGCCATATTGTTGTCTACTTAGCCATACACAGAGAGACTAGGTATTGCAGCTTTAATAAAAAAAAAGAAAGAAAAACTGAACAACCTTTTCCTACAAGTTTTGAACTTTGATAATATGGAAAAATCAGGAAAACCTTCATCCTCCCTTCCTTCCCATACTCCAGGGACAGGGGTAGGGGCTGACCTTCAAATATGTACTGGAACTTGTGCTGCTGAAGGCTGGCACTCATGGCCTCTTCGATGGCACTGATGTCTTTGTTGAGCTTGACCACCAGAGGGTCGTAGTCCATACTTTCCACATTGGCGACAATGGCGTAGTTCCCCTCCTTTGCAAGAGGAATGAGATAGTGGAAGCAGTGAACCCTGAGAGAGAGAGAGAGAGAGAGAGAGAGAGAGACGGGGAGAGTAGTTAGTAATAAATGTTTCCGATGAAAATGACGATCTTCTGGTGACAGAGCACCCACATATTTAAAGGAGCAGCAGCTCTATAAAAATTTATACATCCCTCCCCGTTTCCACCAGAAAGCCACCTTAGTTATTCTACAGAACGAACGAGTGATCCTGAGCTAGTTGGCTTCCGTGACCCTTGCTTGTTTAATCCATATGTTGTGGGTGAGAAACAGATGAGCTCTAAAATGCTTTTCAGTCACAGTATGGCCAACGTGAAAAGCATGATATTTTCCAGCAGATACTGTTGCAGTGAAGATGAGAGGCAGAGGTCACAGAGCCTGAGAGTGTATGTACGCTTTGGCATGCGACAACCTTAGTCTCCATTCCCCGTTCCAACACTGACCAGCTGTGTGACTTGAGGCAAGTGATTCTCTCTCTGTCTCGGTTTTCTCATCCGTGGAAGGGAAATGATGGGACCTCAGGAGCGCCTACACATACGGCGTTGCGAGAAGTCACTACAGACACAGTGACCGCCGCTATCAAATGCATTCTTGTTCATTGATTGCGCCAACAAAACGTTGAACTACCCATGAATTTGTTAAAAATTGTGCTCGGCCCTGGGAATGTAAGACACAGTGTGTGCCCTTAAAGACGCCACAGCCTCATGGGGCCAACCAAAAAAAAAAATGACAAAAAGGGAGAGTGTCACTTGAAACACATGTATCCAGGGTCCTATGGACGTCTGTCAAGAGTGTCAGGAAAGGTCTGCGACAGGAGGTGACACTTGAGTCACACAGGGCATATCTGAACGAACTGGAGGAGAAAGAGTATCCCTGTGTTGAAATGGCCTGTTGGTTTGATCATGTACAATTCTTAGGTTCTTTTTGGTGGATACCAGTAACTGCCAAAAAAGCCTAAGGTAGGTAAGGACTAGCTCCTTCACAACCTGTGTATTAAGTTGTAATGAAAGCCAAGTTTCAGTCCAAATAATTCTACCCTGCATACAAGTATTTGTTTAATAACAGCGACAAACACATCAGCATTCCTCGGCAGGCACAGTTCAAACAGCCGTTCTGTGAGCTCAGCGAAGTCCTAACTCTCACTGTTTTGGATGCGGTATCTGATCTCGCTACGGAAGGTTCCCTGGAGGTAGACACGATGTCATTTCAGAGTCAAGATTCTGTTACCCTCCTTATAGCTGGCATCAGCTACAAGAAATATTCCTAAACAAATGGCTACAAAAGCCTTAGGCATTATCTCTAACGATGCAACTATAGGTTTGAGTATCATCTTTTTTTTAAAGTCGGTTTTACTGAGAAATTATTTACCAACAGTAAAATCCACTCTATTTAGCGCACAGTTCTCTTGAGACTTGACAAATGCACACAGTTGTATAAGCATCACCAGTACCGAGTTATAGAACAGTCCCGTGACCCTCTGAAGACGACCTCTACTCATACGTCAACGCTCTTGCAACCACGAGTCTACTTCGTTCCTATAGTTTTGTCTACTCCAGAATGCCATGTAAATGGAATCATATAGTGTGCTGCCTCTGGAGCTTGGCTTCCTTCACTCCACCTAAAGCACCTGCCATCTACCCATGTCGTTGTTGACTCCTTGTTACTGCTGAGTATGGATGTAACACAATTTCACTATTCACCAGTTGACATCTGGGTGGTTTCCAGTTTGGGGTGATTATGAATAAAGCTGCTTTGTGTACAGGTTTTTACATAAATATGTTTCCATTTCTCTTGGGATTGGTGGGTCATATCGAAAGTATATGTTTAATTTTACAAGAAACTGCCAAACTGTTTTCCAAAAGAGCTGTTTTGTTTTGCTTTCCTATCAGAAACATATCAGAGTTCTAGGTGCTCTACATCCTCATCAGCACTTATTATTGTTGCTAAAAAAAATAAAATAAAAATCTCAGCTTTATTGAGGTATAACTGACATATAAAATTGTAAGATATTTAAAGTGTTCATTGTGGTGATTAGGTACATGTATACGTTGTAAAAGGATCCCCTATGTAGTTAATGGACACATCTATCACCTTGAATATTTATCCTTTTTTTTTTTTTTTTTTTTTTGCAGGGGTTGGGGGAAGAAAATGTAAGGTCTACTCTCTTAGCAGATTTCAATTATACAACACAACATTGTCACTATAGTTACCACGCTTTACGTCAGACCCTCAGACCTTATTCGTCTTACAGCTGAAAGTTTGTGTTCTTGTAATAACCAACCTCTCCCAGCTTTCTCCAGCCCCCAGCTGATACTTTTCTGTTTAAGTGTGACTTTTTTTTTTTTTTCCGATTCCACATATAAATTATACCAGGAGTATTTGTCTGTCTTCATCTGGTTTAATTCACTTAGTGTAATGTTCTCAAGTGTTTGTCAGCTTTTTTTTTTTTTTAATTTTAATTAGTCATTCTAATAGATTTATAGTGGTATCTCATTGTGGTTTTAATTTGCATTTTTCTAATGAATGATGTTAGACATATTTTCATGTGCTTATTTGCCATCCCTGTCTCTGTGTTCACATTTGCCCATTTTTTTCACTAGGTTGTTTTCTTATTACAATTTGAGAGTTCTTTATATGTTCTGGATATAAGTCTTTTATTAGAAATGCATTTTGTCAATATTTTCTCCCAGTCTTTGGCTTCTTTTCATCTTAATGATGTCTTTCAAAGAATGGTTTTAGATTTTGATAAAGTTTAATTTATTATTTATTTCTTTTATGGGTGGTGCTTTGAGTGTTAAAGAAATCTTTGCCCAACCAAGTCACAAAGATTTTTCATATGTTTTCTTCTAAAAATTTTATAGTTTTAGGTTTTACATTTAGATCTATAATCCATCTTGAGCTAAGGTTTGTATAGTATGTGCAATATTCTTATAACCTGTTCATGAACAGGAATCCAAACATCTTGACTACTGGTTCATTTTTATGATAGGTGATCATCTTAGCTGCTAATCAACTAATGATTAATTTCACCAATAAAAACTCATTTAGATATTCATGTGATAATTGGCTAAAAAGTCTAGTTTTGATCAAGATATTAGTAACTATATCAGTCACAGATCCCTCTGGTCTGTGACTATTCTGATCTAATAAATGTTGACCAAACTCGGAGCAGGATCATGACTAGGGAAATTGATTGGTATTATAGTTGAAATTTAAACTAAGCATTTTTTAGTTAATAAAATCAAGCCATCAATGCTTAGGTATTTTTACAGTAAATTATAACCCCAGACAATGGGAAGGCCATGGGCAAGGGCATGAGGGTGTGAAGGGCAGTTTTAAGGAATGAGTGGTTCCCTTTGGCACACAGATCACATGACAGGCATGAGGTAAGCTGGGGGAGATGGGCAGAGGCCAGGTCATCATAAGCTTTAGAGGCCATTCAAGGCCTCTGGTCTTTATCTGAGAAGCCATCAGGAACTCTGGGAGGATTTTAGAAGGTGAAATAGTAGCATCAGATGTGAGCTTTGGCTTCTGGCACAGCACACAGGATGAACTGATGGTAGAGAATGGAAGCAACTGGAAATAGAGAGACTACTCTATGATTATGAATTGGACGTGAGAGCTTATGAGATCCTGAAGTGAATAGCAGAAAGGAGAGATAAACACTGTTTTAAGGCACTATTTTTCTCTCCCAAAACGATCACAGATAAAAAAGAAATTAAAATAGTTACTGGCAAATGTCAAATTCAAAAAAGTGTTTTCTTTTCTTTTGAATTCTGGCATGTTTTGCTGACCTTAATGTGACTTTTGCATTAAAGATTCCTGCAAATATTTCTGATTACACAGCAGGATGGTTGATTTTCAGAAAGTGTACACGTAAGATCCAACAGTGACAGGCAGTTGCTGTTGAACCCACTTAGAGCCTTCCGATGATGGGAGGGTCAGCAGATGAAGGTGACATTCTTGACATCTTGGACTCGAATGGCAACTTAAGTTGCTTCTTCCAAAGTTCAAACAGGGAAAAATACTCAACAATTTTTTATGGTCTACCATGTTTCATTTCTTGAGGGTGTCATTTGCCTCATGCTTCAAACTGTGGAAAGGCACTTCTTGTGGTTAAATGTGACCTACAGGGACACAGGTAAAGTGTCTAAAGCACTTTGGATAAGCCCTTTCACACAGAACTTACTGGATTTGAGAACGTTTTGATTTAAACTTTAACATTGTTAAAGAAAAACATGGGCTATGGACATTAAAATATTTGGAGGAATAAAACAAGTTTTTGCATTTGAAGTTGTTCTAGACTTCTTGCTAGAATTTGCCATTAACTTTTTTCCCATTATTTTTTTTGTCTGTTCTATCTGTACCTCTTATTACAGTACTTCTCAGGGATAAGTGCCAGAGACATGTAACCAGCCACTTCTTCACTGTACCAGCTCCTAAGGGCTTAAGTTCTCATTTTCTTTTACAGCAGGACGAGAACAAAACAAGCATTCGCTGATTATGATGACAGGGATGATGCTGGCCATGCAGTATCTCTGTACCTCTTAAATACATGTAGTGGACTAACAAGTAAAAACAGAATCTCTAAACAAACTCATTTTCTTTAGCGAGCAACACGGTTCGTTGGGGAAACAACACTTATTTTACCTGGGTATGGTTTCAAACCAGCTAATTTCCGAGAGTCGCTGACATTTCTAATGGGCACCTATTATGCAGCAGGACTGTTCTAGGTTCTGAGGTCATAGCAGGAACAAGACACACTGATTCCTGCCTTCTGGGAGCAAAATGTCCTTCCCACAGTCACCACTGTGGGTACCCAGAACACTCAGCAGTCTTGTCTGTTTTAGCATTATTATACTACAGTATAATGATTTGCTTCAGATGTGTCTTATTCATTTTGTAACAACAATGTACAAACAAACAAACAAAAAAAGCTTTTTACTGTGACAGGAAAAAAGTGTGTGATCATTCACTACGGGAGCCATACACAGAGTGTTCTGCCCAGTTTTGCATAACATACTTTAAAAGAAACAAAAACAAAATGGCACGTACTCAAAAGAGAGCAACCTGGATGTTGAAACCATGTTATATGAGGCGGCGAAGACAATTCAGAAAAACATGTTTAGTTACCAGTAAAGTCAAGATAATTCTGCATGTCTAAAACTCAGGGTTTTTTGTTATTCATTTTAAAAATGATCTTTTGCTGTTTTTAAACTAATGTTGAAGGAGATACAGCAATGGATGTTACGGTGCTGAATGGTTTCTTGTAAAGTTAATAAATAATGACTACAGCACATTCAGCATTCCAGAATGGTAGTGCCAAGATGTACAAAAATGAAAAAGGCAGAGTAGAGGTTAAAGATTTAAGAGATTGTACTGAAATGTGTTGAAAATCCCACTTGGAATTAACTAGACTATAGGCAGAAAGTTCTGAATGTAGAACACATCATGTGCCCACATCATCAATAGCACAAATATCAGGAGCTGTGATAGTAATTAATTCCATGTTCCCCTGTTTGCCTGTGCAGCCCAGGTAACAGAGGCATCAGAATGTTCCTGGGTGGTTTTTTCTTCTTTCATGTCTATTGCATTCATCTATTTGTAGAAAGCACCTGATTTATATTACTGTCAGCTTGTAAATAAATGGAAAACAAGTCTAAAAATTATTATTAAACAAATCAGAAAATATAGAGGAAAGGCCTTATTTCTGAACAGCTGAATGTAAAAATAAGATGAGAAATATGCCGAGTATAATAGACTCTCGATCTGTAGTACTTGCTTGCTCCACACACAGGTGCTCATAAGCAATAAAGAAGTAACTCACTGAACACGACAACGAAGACGAAAAAGTGGCATAAAAAAGGCGACACTAACAATGCATCATCACTTAGGCTTTGCCTGGGCACACCTGAAAGATGTCCAGGTTCCAACTGGAGTTCGAACATAGGACCCAAAATCTTTTGACATTTTTAAAGTCTAAATATAGTAAAGACTCCAAAGGAAAATACTCTATCAACTTTGACACCGTCTCATGGTCACACAGAAGAAAACGTGTTACTATACAGTTTCCGATCCTGAGGCTTCTGATCCTGAGTTTCAAAAGTCTACATCTAGCTATCTATTTGACGTTGCTGACTAGATGTCTAATAAGCACCGCACCTGAATGTCTCCAAAATGGAATTCTTGATCTTCGCCCCGATCCCAATCTTCGTCCTCCCTCACGTTCTCACCTCGCTTAACGGCCCTGGCGTCCCCATGGTTGCTCTGGCCCCAGAGCTACTCAAGGTAGTTTTTCCCAAGTCCTTTCTTCCTCTCCCTGCTTCCAGCCCCTGCGCCCAATCTGATCTATCAACGAATTTTATCAGCTCTACTTTCAGAAAACGTCTAAAGTCCAACACTTCCCACACTTCCACCTCTGTCACTCTGGGTGCTCAGAACTGCTTTCGACCGGTCACTCTGCTTCCATTCCTAGTTCTCCCTGCAATTCCTTTTCCGTTGACAGCCAAACTGATCTGTTAAAAATGTGAATGAATGAATGATGAATAAATGAATATCTCTCCCCACTTAAAAGGCTCCTATGGCTTCTTGATGCACCTGAAATAAAATCCAAACTATACATGTTCTGTAAGATCATATAATGTGCGGGCTCCATGACCCCACGTGATCTGCCTTCCCCTGCTCCCCACCACACTGGACTCCTCTTTGTTCCTCAAAACTGCAAGCTTGATTTTGTCCCAGGACCTTGTGACTGATTCTACACAGTCTGAAACTCTTTTCCCTTAGGTCTTTGTGCAGAGGGCTCCTTCGTATTACTTGTCACATTTTCTCTGACCACTCTATCTAAAAAACGAAAAGCAAATAAATGACACCAAAAAATCCCCCCTTTCTAGTCAACCCCAGTCCACTCTCTGCACTGTCCAGTCTGACAGCACCAGTCCCATGTGGCTATCCAGCACGTGAAATGACTGACTAGGCCAAATTTTAATGTGCTAGAAATGTAAAGCAGATTTCAAAGGCTTAGTACAAAAAACCCCAAAATATCTCATTAATAACTTTTATGTTAATTACATTTGAAATAATATTTTCGATATTCTGGGTTAAATAAAATGTTACAATAATGTGTTTCCTTCCATTTTTTTCAAATGTGACTATTAGAAATTTAAATGGTCCATCCAGTTCACGTGTGGCTCACTTATATTTCTATTGGACAGCACTGCTCGATTCCATTATGCGACTTATTGTTTTAACCACACTTATCTAAATCATCTTTTTTGTTTATTCATTGGTTGTTTCCCCCACTAGACTATAGTCCAAGAGACCAGGGACGTTGAATGTTTTTCTTAATTGCTATATCCCAACTTTTGGATCGCTGGCTGGCACAAAGAAGGCACTCAATAAATTTATTGAATAAACGAAAGAACAGTTAAAGACTTCCGAGTCCTTTCTTCCTACCCTCTCCAAATGTGTAAGACTGGAGGTTACCAACGCTGACCAGCAGAAGAAAGAAGAGTGCAGAAGCATAGCAACTTCGAGACTCTGTTTTTGAATTCTCATTTTAACTGAATCTCTTCAATTGGGTCTTAAATTCTTGAAGGAAGGGAGCATGGTCTTTTCATCTGTATACTACCTTCTTGATTAGCAGTGTATCTCAGTAAAAATGTCAGCGACAAAGTCACTACAATCGAAATGCTATTTATTATTTCATTTAAAAATCTTGATATGTTAGGTATTATTGTTTCCATTTTTAAGATGAGAAAACTGAGGGTTAGTAAAATTAATTTACTGTCTTAAGATCGACTAGCTGGCTGGTATGGACATTTAAATCCAGGTTATTCTGCTATTACCGGCCTTGCAAACTCTGAATCATCATATCACAATATAACATGTGCTCACAAAATTTAATAGTGGCTGAATAACACTAAAAATTATTTTGAGAGTTTAAAAAATAAAAAGGACATCACTTATAAGGACCAAAAATTACAGTGATACTCCCCAGAAATGTGGAAGTGTATGACCCACAGTGTCTTCTAGTAGCAAAGTCCTGTGCATTGCTGTGTCATACCTGACTTCCAGATGTAGGACCAGCAAGCAGCGGTCGCCATGTCCTGAAAAGATTTGGCAAGTTCGCTCAGGGTCTGCATGATCTGCTCTGACACCGGGGTGAGATCCATGTTCACGTGGCTATCTTGAGCAGGAGACAGCACTGAAAGAAGAGGTGAGGACAGAACACCAATCATTTCACTAAATGCCTACAGATTTTTTTTTTTTTGTAATGACATGTTATTTTATTGCTCATCATGTTGTTTTTACCAATTTGGCTAATGCTCGTGTTGGCAGCATTAAACATCCAAGACATGATAGGCTATTTCTGTACTTGATTAAACATAGAAGCCCAGAGGATTGTCTTGAATCAATTCACAGAATGATAGAAACAGAATTTCAGGGCTGGAAGTGACCCCAACAGTCATCTGCCAAGTACATGGTCTCTGCCTGTGTAATCTGTACATCTTCAAGTGGCTGTTCAGCTTCTGGTTGCACACCCATACAAATGTTTGTGAAAGGAAACTCAGTATCTTTCAAGGCAGGCTATTCTACCTTTGGAAGGTCTGACCATCCTACATCAAGCCATGTTTGTCATCATCAATTTCTATCACTGGCCCTGATTCTACTGACTTTGCGGTTATTCTCACATGTATCAGTGCTTCAGGGATTGAAGATATGTTTTTTGGCTTCCTTGAAGTCTTCCCTTTTCCAGGCTAAATGTCCTCAGTTTTTAAACTATTCTTCAAAGAATTGGATTGAATCATGTTTTACAATTAGAACCATTGGAATATTTTGTTGGGGAACAATTCTCATAGTTCCCCAACAAAATATTCCAATGGTTCTATATCTCCCTTGAAATGTGGGACGCAGAACAAAATATAATAAATACTGCAGAGTGGCCTGCTTGTCTAGAGAGAACTGTCAATTCCTTGTCTGGATCCCACGCTGCTTACATGTAAACCTAAAGTCTTCTGGGGGACAGGGGAAATAGTAGTGTGCCGTTTTCTGTTTTAACTTATATATAGCTTACAGTCAACTAGAAGTCCCAAGAAGCTCTACATGTCTCCCAAGTAACTGATAAAATATATAATAACACTTGGACATTGTATTCTGGAAAATACTAAACAGCAAAAATTTAAACTACATTTGCTTAAGTCTAGACTTCTGCTATATATCCTGTTCCCGTAATTTTTCAAAGATCATCAACAACAAACTGGCAATTTCAGTAGAAAGTTCTTTTAGTTCTCTATATCCTTAAAGGCTGGCCTTGAGTCCTGTCTCCACTACTTACTATGTGACCAAGACTAATTACTTAAATTCTGTCTGCCTCAGTTTCTTTTTCTGGAAAATGGAGATATTAGTACCTACATGGGCTGTTGGGAGCATTGAATAAGTTAATGTAGATAAAACACTTAGCATATAAAACTCAATATTAACACAAACAATAAACACAAATAATTATTATTCATTAGCATGTGATTTGTCCAGGTTAAGCATCTTAAGCTTAATTATAGCAATAAGGTACTTAAGAGATAATTCCACCTTCCTGAAGTTTAATTTCCATTTCTCACTATTTTTTTGCTTTTCTATCTGAAAATTCTTTTCCCTATCAGAGGATGCAGTGTCCTTGGGAAGAAGGGCTCCCTGGACTTAGGGCTCGTGGGACGCGGGATAAATGGCAGGGGGTGTCCACTGTAGAGGGTAGGGAGTCAACATCTGGCTGCAGCAGGGTCTACAGCCACACGCTTTCGATGCTGCATCTATTCTCAGGCTCCTGCCAAGCTGAGCGAAGGGCCCAGAGAGACAGTCAAGACTTATAAGCTAATCCCCTCTGCAACCAGAATTTGATAAATTACAATATCACAGCAAACACAGAAAATGAATTTTGTCTAAGGGAACATGTAAGGAGGAAGGGAGTGTAGTGATGTAGTTTAAAATTATCACCAGCCTTGGCATCATCCAAGACGAGCACGAACCCGCTCTGCAGGAAGCTGGATGTGGCGTTGCGGCACGCGCCCCCCAATGTTAACATGATTTACGCTGTTTGCATGCTAGTGAGATCGCTGCTTTTACAATGTTTTTACTTGGCAGGCTAGATGAAAGCAATTATAAGTAACGCTGTTTGGATATCTCAAAGCATTTTAGGGCTCTCGAGCCCTTGGATTCCTTTGTTGTGACACTGTGGCATAAAGAGCTACCTATATATCTACGAAAAGAGGCAAAAAAACAGACTCTGAAGAAGGTAGACTCACAGTCTGAGTTTCAAAGTGAGACAGTAGTCCCCCCTTATCCGTGGAAGATACATTCCAAGACCCTCAGTGGAAGCTCAAAGCCATAGATAGAACTGAGCCCTGTACACACTGTGTTTTCCTATACAAATATACCTTTTCACTTAAAGGAAGAACTTTATGGCTTCTTTTTGGCGATTCAAATTGCCAGCACCTTGCACTACTTTTGTATTTGGGGGCCATTATTTAGTAAAATAGGGGTTACTTGAACACAAGCACTGTGATCCCACAACAGTTGATCGGATAACTAAAACAGTGACTAGGTGACTGATGGAAGGGTAGGATATGGAGTGCAGATATGCTGGGTGAAGGGGTGATTCGTATCTCGGGTAGCCTAAGATTTCATCATGCTACTCAGAGTGGTGCAAAATTTAAAACTTATGAATTGTTTATTTCTGGAATTTTCAATTGAATATTTTAGGACTGTAGTTGACTGCACAGGTCACTAAAACAGCGAAGAGCAAAACCACAGGTAAGGGAGGACGACTGTACTCACTCGTCAAAGGCAGTATGGCCAAATTCCAGCCAGAAAGTCAAAAAATCTTTTTATAGAAATATATAATTTCACTGTGTGTAGCAACTGGCCAGTACCAAACTGTTCAATTAAAAAAAAAACAAAAAAATAATCTGAGCAGAGAAAGTTAATGGCAAGATAAGCAGCCAAGATAAAACTTGAAATGAGTGAGGTAAAACCAGGTTAGAGCAGCAGTACACTTTATGGTTTGCTGGACTGTGATCTATAGCAGAAACATGAGAGGTTAGTAAAGCCACATGAAAAATCATGCCCAGAGTCCTACTGAAAAGCTGGCTTGTGAATTCTCGAGGGCTCACTGGAATGTCCGAAGTTTTCTTGACAAGGAACGTACCGAGCAAAGAAATGCTGAGCGTGGTCACAAAGACAACACAAAACAATTAAGTAGCTCTTATATGTCAAACGGAAACTGCAAAAACGCAGTGCTGACAGGAGCTGCTGTTTGATTCTTGATCATTTTATTAGAATATGCACCTTGGGCTGTTTTTCTAATACTAGGTACGGGTCACATCAGAGTATTCACATTGTCCGTGTTCCTCCTAGAATCATTGCATGAAAGCAGGCATCTTTGAAATGCCTAACTATTTGTGGCAATGTAACTATGGCTTTCTGTAGTAAATTGATTAGTCTATATGAGGAAGCTGAACCTTGGTCTCTGGGGCAGACACTGCTTGTTAGATGCATCAACGGATATTTTCAATTCTCCCTTGTTCACTCCACTATAGACTCTGCAAACTAAATGTTTGTACTGCCAGTCTCGCTTTAATAGCTAGAGGTGGCTGTGTGTCACCATGCAGCCAATGACCCTCTACGTAGATTCTTCTTTGGTGACTTGACGTAACCCTGGGCCAATTATGCAACGTGTCCTTTGACAGGGAAACACAAGTATAGACTCCTGTCGCTAAAATTTTTGGATTTTAATCTTCAAATGCCTTCGCTATCATCTGTCAGTCCTTCACCAGTGCAGGGCCAGCTCCTTCCCCTTCCTCAGCAACCCTCCCAGATTTATGTTGCTGTCCGAGGCCCTCTGTCCTTCCTCCTCTCGGTGACTCCTCTCTCGTGGACCTGATTCTCATTTAAGACTTCAAAAGCATTGTGAACACTTGCTTCCTCCACGGTCTTTCCTTTTGTTAGCTCTTCCATGTGCCACAGTCTGATTTCTGCCTTCAGTTATTTATTAAATAAATATTCTGATAATCATCACCAGTGACAGCCTAACTGTCAAATCCACTGGGAGCTTTTCGGTCCTAATTGCGGAAAGACTCTCTGCTACATGCAATAGGACTGGCCATTTCCTTCTTGAAATGGTTTTCTTTTGGCTTATCCGGCCCCACGTTCCCCTGGGTGTGTCCTTTCACCTGACACTGTTGTCACAGTTTTCTCCACTGGATCCTCTTCCTTTGGCTCATCCATAAATGCTGGTGTTCCCAGGGATTTTCTTCCCTATCGGCCTCCCTTTTGTCATTCCATATGTTCTCGCTGAGTGAGCTCATCCATTTTCATGGCTTGTGCTGTTATCTAGGAACTGATGACTCCTAAACCTCATTTGGTCAACTGTTTGCCAGCTATTTTACCTGTACCTCCCATAGGCATCTCAAATGCAATGTGTTCAAAACTAAACTCATTATCTCTCCCTCTAGCATCTGCTCTTGATGCTAAATTCCCTTTCTATCGATATATATATAAATCTAGGAATCTCAGCTGCAAACATAACAGTAATCTCTAAATCTCTTCTCTCCTTCACTCTCCTCGGCAAAAACTAATTTCTGCATACTTTATTTCCTAAATTTTTCTTAATATATTTTGTCTTTTCTATATCACTGTCATTTTCTTGGTTTAGCCCTCATCTTTTTCACGAATTACTGCAATGGTCTCCTGACTGATGTCTTCACCTCATGCCTGGACCCTACCTTAATTCAATCCTCCATATTTAGCTAATTAAACATGAGTCAGACAGAGTTGTTTATCTAAGACACAAATCTGACTATGTTACTGTCTTATAAAACTCACCTCAATGTTTCCCAGTGCTTACATGATAAAGTCTAAGCTCCTTAGCAAGGCTTTCCACCATTTTTGGTTTCAGACCAAACACTTCAGTTTTTCCTCATCTTTCACCACTTTCTCCTTCCTCTCCAACTTCTCCTCTTGCCAACCCTTTGACTCATCACCCTTTTAAAGCAACTTCCCTCAACATCATGTTGTTTCAGGATTCTATACCCTTGATGGCTCTCATTACTTTTTAAAAACTGTTCATGCTTTCTGGCTCAGAAAGGCTTTCCTATTCTCCAGGCTGGGTCATGCTCTTATGGATTTTTTTTTTTCTCACACAATTTTATTATAGTAGTTAGCATATTCCATTGACATTATCTCATTCCCCCATTTTTAGTCCCAGCAGAGTAACTGGAGGCATTACAGGAGCTCAATCAATGTTTTTTAAATTAAACATTACAAATGATTTAATTGACCAACAGAATAATTCACGTAATAATGATTGATAAAGATCAGGAAAGAGAGGGAACAACTTGCCATTTAGAACTACAACTTTCACCTTATTTTCATGAGTTTATTCTAGCAGCAGAATAGGGATAGGGAAGGGGTTCATCATAGCTGGTTTCCTGGGCTAGCCAGCGATCTTGTAGAAGTACAGGTAGAAGCAGTTCTGTGTCAATCCCTATAGCTCAAGCACTTTCCTAATAAACTGTGTTGCCTTTAGAAGTCATTTTAATTTCATTAGGCCACCTTGCTGCCCCTGAGACATGGGGTCTCTCTTTTCTACTGACATAAAATCCCTGGCATATCAAATACCAGCCTCTCTCAAGGAAGCCAACATACTAACTGTCATGGAAAAGCAATCAGCATAAGACATTAGGATGTCTCAAGTGGTTGCATCCTAATATTAACCAGACTGAAATCTGTTTAGGTCTTAAAATTAGTCAAAATTGGACTCATTCAGACCCAGAAGAGCATCTGTTTTCAAGGATGCATCTGCTGCACTTTCGATGGCAACTTACTGTGACTTCTTTAATTGATTCATATGAGAAAGTCCTTGTACATCTGCAATATTATCTAAAATTGTTACGATATTAGCTTAGACTGGTATCAGCTGTCATGAAAGTGATAAATTGAAAAGGGAAAGATGGTTATCACTACAGGAAGAGAAAGGTTAACTCTGTGAATTCAAACTTTTTAGAAAATGGAAAAAGACAATGAAGAATGATCCCATGAGATTCTTCTCACTGGAAAACATTTTAGAAGATCACGTTTTGGTATAATCATTATTCTGACTTCTCTTCCTATTTGTACAGAAAAATGACAGATACCACATAATGATCTCTGCTTGAATGTAGGATAAAAATATTTAATTTCCAATCTTCAGTTTTCCCATTTAAAAAATTGGGGTAATATCACCTTCCTAACTCCTAGAGCAATGTGTTATTAGGTTCTGTAAATAATGTTGAGATCCTTTTATGTTGCTATCGGGCTGACATTTTTAAAAAATAAAAATAGGAATGCTGATTAGGCCTGTGACATTAAGAACTCATAGAGCTTACAGAGGCAATGGGGGCTGTGACAGGAGACCTTCTATCTCACCTCTTTTCTCTCCTAAATGCCCGTGGGATATGTTACTATTAAGCCAAGCACAGGGGTAGGATTTAAAACTGTCATACAATATAATACCCTGGTTCCAAGTTAGAACTTTAATGCCAGCTAGCTCTAACCTCAGCCTTCTTAATTTCTCTACACCACTATCTGTCCTTTTTATTCATGCCCTTGAATTATTTGCAAACTTATACAAGTTAACCATCGCCCACCCCAGTGGTTTGTACACAACAGGCACTCTATATGTGTTCATTAAATTACTTATCCATGAAACCTGCTAGCTTCTGGAATGGATAGGTGATCTTCATGTACTTAATAAGTATGCACTGTCTTATCAGTAACGAATCTGAATTTTTTTATGATAGAGATGTCCTTTCCCTTATCTAATTACTCTGAACTTAAGTTTCATGATCACTTTTTTTCCCCTAAGATACATTTTTAACACCTAGCTATTCTTTGCCAACAGTCCTAGCTTTAGCCACCCTCCAATCTATAACCTAGTTTTAAGTTCTTTTGTTATGTTTCTACATCAAAAATGAGCCTTATCTAAGAAACAGTTTTGAAATTCTCTTGTTTTGCTTCTTATTTCAGAAGCAATGGTTCTACTGTTCTCAAATAATAACTATTTCTTTTCAGTGCAGGTTTCCCTAGAAATTTTGGGTTTGAACTAGCAAAGCCAATTGACTTTGAAAGCTGAAATGCTGACTCAGATTGTTCCTTGACCTACAGAATTATGGCTGCAAAGAATGGGGACATATTGTGTATCATTCAGATTAGATCCTATATGTGTACACATGTGTATAACCGACTCTGGAAATATAGCCTACTTTATGAGACATAACGGCCAACTGATGAATCCTTTTATATCTAATAGTTGTGTGCAAGAATGCTGAACCTATTCTGCTGCCTCTGGAAGGGAGTTCTTTTCTGTTCACTCTTACAGGGGAAAAAGGGCAATCAAAGAAATTTTTTAAACAAATTCGCAGGGGGAAAAGTAAAAGAAGTTCATTGCCAGGAAGGAAACTAGAGATAAAGATGGGGGAGGTAGAGATTACACTTAAGGTGTCTTATTTATGTTTGCTTTTCTAGGGACCATTTACCTAATTGATAATGTATTTATGGTTAAAAAATGCTGCCAGTGGTTACAAGTAGGAGGTGAATTCCTACTTTCCTTTCTGTGGTACTATTTGTTATTTAAATGACCATGTTTTACATCTTTTCCCTTTATTAGTCATAAAACTATGGGCAACATACTTTGTAATACTCTTTGGGACATTTCTCTCTCAGTCTTCTCTCTCTCTCCTCCAGAAAGAATTGATAGACAAGAGATAGTAACTCTTTGGGGAAAGAAATATATGCCAGCCCCCCTCACTGCCCAGCCTAGTGACTCAGATGGTCAATAACATCTGCTTGAGAATGTGTTATCACGAGGCCAAAAAAAGCCCAAAGATCAAACCTGAATGAAGAACTTACCTTAAGGATGCTTAAGAGTAATTTTCGTTGCTATAAAACCATACTCTTTCCTACTGCTTCCCAGAGGAACAAAATTTATTCTTTCACTTTTTATTTCCTCTAGCACACATTTCTTAATATCTCAGCTTCATTTCCCTCATTTATACAAATTAGAGAGTTGTTCTGAGGACCGAATGGGGGACTTGGCTCCTAATGAGGGACCACAAAGCCAGGGACCATCCTTGGGACTCTGGTGACACTCGGTCTCTCTTTCATTCCGCACTGTGTTTGCCTAAGGCATCCCCGGTTGACTGTGACATCCATGAAAACAAAAGCAATACATTATTCTTCTTGGCATCTCTCATAGCCTATGGCTCTTCCTTACACTCAGCAATAATGCCTGTTGAATTTAATCTTTAAGGATGGATCAAAGAATTTTATCTTTTTTCTTTTCCCATTATATCTTTACAGTGTCTTTAACCTAACATCTTCCAAATAGTTCATTAGCGTGGAACATCATTCTATGTCAGGGTAAGAAACTGAAGCTCCAGAAAGACTATGATATTTGAAACTAAAGAACAATTTCAAATATTGACCTATATAGTGGGAACAAAAGGGATTTGTTGTAAGGCTTATTGTGAAGAGCGAAACAAAAACGTGAACCAAGGTAAAAAGAGCTGTTTCCTCAGGCTAGCACAGGTGAGAGGCCAAGTCTGAGCCCACAGTATACACTATGTGCAGCAAGGATCCGCAGAGGGAAAAATCACATCCAGTTACTCACGAAATGGAACCTGACGGTTACAAGCCTGAGCAAGCCCCGTTGTCCTCAAAGACATGTGGCTTTGGGCTTCTACCGCCAAACAGCACAAACCAGCACAGAAGCGTGGCTTGTCCACCCTGTGAGTGACAGGAGTGACTCAGTCTGTTTTGGACCTGGGAGAAAACATTAATAATATTGATTTGTCTTTTATTCCAATAATCCTCCTTGAGGCTTGGTAAAAACCTAATCGTCTACCAAAAAGGCATGTAGTGCGGGCAAATCAGCACTGCCAGATATGAAAGAGAAATGGGGCGGAAGGGGGGGTTGCGGGGGGTGGAACTAACAAACAGCTCCCACCCTTTTGTTGAAAGGCAGGGCTATGAAGCTATGTCGAGTTCCAGGGACCCTGCGAGTCTTTTGTATTTCTGTAAAACCCCGCAAGAGAGCATCTTAAAGCATTAACAAATACTTAACCAGATATTTTAAGTGAATAAGTGACTCTGATTTAAGTTTTAACAGAATTTCTGAGGCAAACATATTACATATATAGCAAAGAGGTAACGTTTATCCATGCGTTCAAACAACATCCTTCCAGCTTTAGCATCTGCAAATCTTCCAAAGGGCCTGAGGGGATGGTTATTCACTGTGGAAATTAGAATGATTAGGTCCATTTACAAATATGACAGTGAAAAAGTGCCACAAATAAAGACAGAACTAAAGGAGTTCAATGGAAAGTCCTACATGGGGTTTCTCTTCAATTTAACTTTTCCCGGCTGCCCTTTTTCCTGAGTTTCCTGTTCAGGCAGCTGCATCATTCATAAATTTGGACCCAAGTTGGGAAATAACCATTACTGTACAGAGCATAAAGACATGAGAACTGTCTGGACTTTACCAAAGGGACTCCATGGGAGCTGTGACAGCGAGGTCAACTTGCACATAAGGGGAACATCCTCAGGGTGTGACCAGAATGCCCAAAACCAAAGACGTCAGCCCCGTCTGCAGGGGCCGGTAAGCATGAGGCTTCAGCCTTGTAAGGCGCATGAAAACCACACATCTCAGACAAGACGATGCCTCAAGCCTGACCCGAGAGCGTCGTGGACGGTGCTCCAGAGCAGAAGACTCTGACCTGACCTGCAGCCACTGGCTTGGGACCAACGAGCAGGTCGCCCTGTCACCAGTCAACAGACCTTGCTTCAGAGACGCTAAGGACTTTCATTCCTTCACTCTGTCACATGAGACTCTGTATTTCTCCACTGTGTTGCGTGTTAACCTGCGTGGGTACCTGATCTGTTTATCTGAGAAGGTTCCACTCAATAAACCTGGCCTTGTGGAAAGACACAAATGCGTTCAAGGGTATTATGTCGATGGCCGCTTTTCTTCTTGCAAAAATTACCTTCTTGACTGAGAGCAGGTACAACCTCACTTTTAGTTTTGTGTCCTCAGTGCACAACGCAGTTTTCTGGAACTAGCAAGTAAGTTCAAGTTCAGCGAACAAGAAAGTGCCCTTGAAACAGACAGAACTGAGTCCAAATTCTGACTTTCTCATATACCATGTGGGTGAATTTCTCTGCAACAGATTCCCCGCTTGTAAAATGAGGATCATCATACCTAACTCACAGGATTGTGATGATTATACGAAAAATATATAAGCACTTAAAATACCGTTTGACACACAAATAATATATGACAATTACTATTACCAGTACTATTACTACTATTTATTCAGTCAAGATACATTCAATGAATAAATAACAAAAAATCAGTATCCTTCCCTTCCATCTATAGCTTTAAGGAAGCTCTGGAACAATTAGACTAGTTTCATATATTTAATGGCAAAAACATGATAAGCTACTATGACTGCAAAGTAAAACTGGCAGAATCCTAGAAGCCCAGGTCACTCTGATCCCATCGCTGTGTGGAAAACACACAGACAACTGACTTATCTGGAAGACAGAGCTGACCACCAAGCACTCAGACAGCCACTGAGACTAGCTGTGTAGCTGGTAACAGCTCCTTTTGAAGCATGTTGGAAGCTAGAAATATAGAGAGAACTGACTTGCTAACACATGGTACAGTATTTGCAGGTGTAAATCTTGCTAAGACAATGTCCAGTCAGTGAGAACAAGCGTGGCCACTTCCTCAGTATGTGGTAAAGATAATAGTTAAATTCTTCCCCTTTAATCTCTCTTTTGTCAGATATTCCATGCAGGCTGAATTGATGAATTGGTGCCATACACATACTGACTAATGCTTTGTGAAGGTTAATAACAAACAGCCATATTTCTGTCTTTGTACATTAGTAACACATGAATACTGTTCACACATCCATTTCAGCCTTGCTATATAATCCCCAGAATAATTAACAGGGCATACAGAATCTTCCAGAATCAACTTTCCTAAAACCAAAAGATTAATAATCTATTTTTATGCCAGTTAAGGGTAACCTACATAGAAAAAGCAATCATTTATCAGGTAATTATATAATTTCAGAATATTGCCTCAAAATCTAAATAATATTTTTCTCTAAGTAAAAAAAGATATGAGTATTTTCATTAATTATGAACCAAATTTTCTTATGCTGTTGTAGGCAAGAAAATTTGGTTCATAAACCTCTCGTTAGGCTCAGAAAGTGGTTAAATTCTGACACACCACTTACTAACTGAATAACCTTGGCCAAATTGTTAAACCTGTGAATTAGAGAAATAACAGTTTTAGCCTCAGAGGATCATTGTGAGGATTCAGTGAGTCAAAACACAAAGCATTTAGAACAATGCTTGACACACAGTAAGTGCTCAGTAAACCTAAGTCACTGTTGGACTTTCTAGTGAGAACCCCAGAAGATGGAAACTCCTAGACCCATCTCATTTCTCACCAAAACACCCTGCAAAAAACCAGGGCACTGCGGGCGTCATTATTCACATGGCTAATGGACAGGGAGGACGGATTATTGATACAGTAAGACATTTACACTGTGTAAACTCACGACATTTGTGAGTCCTTAAAATAAAGACTCACAAAAGTATCAGAATGCTACAGAATTCTGGAAATGTTCAAATCAGTGAAGACAAGGAGGAGGAAAAGGAGACTGAGGATGGCAGTCTTCAATTTTATCTTTTCATCCACAAAAGAGGGAGAATAACTTTTTTCCAGAGCTGCCCATTCAGGAAAAGAGGTGGCATTTCAGGCAGCCACAAGGAAGTGGTAGTTTGGTGGAAAGCAAAGACTCACACTCAGAAGGAACTTGGAAGAGATAAAGTAGTGTTTCTCACATCATTTCGAGGGAGGAGGGACAGGGATCTCTCTTTACAAGGAAAGGATATCTGCAGAGCCTGGTTCTTTAGGAAAGTAAACTTAGGTGTTTTCCTAGGAATTCAAAAGGATATTCAACAAAGCTTTGAAATTGTTTTTATGTTTTTAAGAGATCAGGTCTGCCTTACTCAGATGGGGCCTGAAAAGTCATATTTATATTTGTATTTAGAATCAGCGTTTATTTCATAGTCACAGTTTATTTTCCCCTTGTCAAAGTCACCATGAGGGGAGAAGATATACACGTGGGGTGTGTCCATGTGGTATAGATAAGAGAGTAATGATTAGGAATTGATATGGCCCCAAATTCTGACCTGGTATGAAAAAAATTGTTATTTTACTTGAAGAGACAGAAATTATGTTATAAAATATTCCAATATGCCCATAAAGACACTGACAAGTTAGGTCTTTTATTATGGCTAAAACAGCTGAATTGGGTTTATTTTGGAAAGATGTTTTTCATATTTACTACCATAGGAGAATTGTTATTAGCTTTCTTGTGTATATGTCTCCCTATTAAATTTACTATAGAAAATGAGACAGGAAAATACCATGTGTCCTTGTCTATTGTCAACTCAGCATCATTCCAGACCCTTTCCTGAAAGTTTGGGAGAGGGAAGGAGGAAGGAATAAGAGAGGAAGGGAGAGAGAGAGAGGGAGAGAAGGGAGGGAAGGAGGGAGGGAGGAAGGGAGGGAGAGAAAGAGAAAGAGAGAGTGTGTATGTATATATATCTATACATACACATATATAGATACACACACATATACGTACATACATGTACATGGTGTGTGTGTGTGTGTGTGTGTTTTTTTTTTTTCCAAATTTTTGCCAGTAGGGTTTTGGGTTTAGATTCTGCCAGTGAAAGGCACTCCCCAAAGCTGTGGAAGGCGAAGGGAAAGAGAAAGCCTCATTCTCGTCTTGTCATGCCAGGAAGATGCTCAGCGGGTGGCAGGTAAGAGGGCTGCGGCTGCTTCCGGGAGGGCTCCCGCGGCAGCGTTTCCTTCACTGCAGCTGGTGAAACTCTGGCACACTTCCTGCCTTTCCTCATTCTCTGTAAGCCGGCAGCTGCTTTCCTTGTTCTCTGCGCCCTTCCAACTGTTTTCTAAGGCCTTTTAGCAATTTTTAAAAAACACCCTAATTTTTAAAACATCCCTGTATTAAATTCCCTCTTGCTTGAAATACCTAAAAATGGCGTCTGTGTTCCTGACGACCCTTGATGAATAAATATATCTCTGCTCATGAGATATTTCTGAGCTCTGGCAACTCAAGTCCAGAGAACATTAGGAGTGGGATAAAGGGTCACCGAGAATGTGCCCCCCATACTTTACCCATAGCTCACCTCACATTGTGTGTGCCTGCTATGCACTCATCTGTGATTAAGTCTGTTTTCATTCTTACACTCTTCTGTGTGAGTTCATTGGAGATCTTTGGATGCTATTCCAAGCGTGGTGCGTAAAAGTACAGACTGCAGAGGCATACTGAATAAACCCCAATTCTGGCTCTAAGGCTAATAACTTAATGGGTCTTTGGGGGAAGTTGCTTCTCCTCTCCATGCTTGTTTCCAGTATGTAAAAATGGAGAAAATTATGGTATCTACTTTATGGGTTATTGTAAGGATTAAATGAGTATGAATGTGTGTATGTGTGTGTATGAGAGTGAGTGTGAGAGAGAGAGAGAATGTGTGTATGTAAGAACATACCCTTGCATCGAGTGTTGTGCTGATATTATTAATTTTTAAAAATTACTTAGCATTTTGTGGTTCAAATTTTATGTCTTAAGTCTTCCCTACCCCTCACCATGAACTTTATTTCCTTTGATAGGTTCTAACCATTGGAACACACCTATGTTTTCTCCAAATGTCTGAAAATTAACTTTCTGAAAACATCCAATTATACCTGGTATTTACTTTCTTTGCTGTGTAAACTCCAACATGATATGATAACTTTCCTCAAAGACTATTATAATTTTTACTTTCCAGAAAACTTTTCCTTTTGATCAGAATTAAGTACTACAGGATATTGGGTTTCCATATTTTTCCCTCTTGGAAAAAAAAATCATCCAAAAGACAGGTCAAGAACTCACTTCTCATCCTATGTTAGCTGAATCGAGATTTCTGGATGTTAATGAAACTTTCATCACTACTGTCACCACATCAGTGTCATCATTGTATCAAGCAAGCATCATCTATAGCCTACATCTCACTAAGTGGTCTGTAGTATATACTTTTACATCGAAATCACTTGCTTCTTCCTTTTATGTTTGCTTTAGTCTTAAAGTAAATGTTTCTAATTCCCACACAACATCTTTCACGTTTTGCTCATAGCAAGGATGGTTTCGAAAGAGTTGTGTTTTCTTCCCTATGAGATATACACTTCAAACATACAGGAACTTCTACAGGGTTTCAATATTTTGAGGTGCTACAAGTGGATCATTTTGTACTTTGCCATTTTCTTTTTTAGCTGAAAGCACTCATATATACAGCTAAGAAGTTGATTAGTAATTGTGAAGTCAGTAGTAAAGTCAATCCTCAGTAAAACCAAGAAGGAAAGGGAGGACAGTAGAAATAAAAGGCAATGAAGTGAAGGAAAATGCTCTGAACTTAATGAAGCAATTCTGATATTTCAAGTTTGCTAAAATGTGACTCTACTTAGATTTTTAGTTTTTTAAAAAAATGTTAACTTATTTTCAATTACAGTTGACATACAGTATTATATTAGTTTGAGGTATACAGTACAGCGATTAAGAAATTTATCTATCTTACAAAGTGATCGCCGCTATGTCTAGTATCCATCTGACACTATACATAGTTATTACAATATTACTAACTATATTCACATGCTTTACTTGTTTTTATTAGGTAAAGAAACAACTTAATGAGAAGGAGAAGAAGTAAGACTCTCTAATCCAGAAAGTAGAAAGCATGTCCAAGAATCACCAAAACAGAGATTCAGAAGGAAATAATTAAAGCACTTCAGATTAAAGACAAAGTGGGAATTATAGAGTGGAAGACTGTGCTGAAGAATGTTAAGTACAGAACACGAGAAGGAAAAAGTTAGAGAAGCAGAGTAACATTTTTTTTAGTTTAATGAAAAGTAATGTGTCTCCTAGATCAATATCCCAGCTCTGTCACTGGTGAAGCACAGTTCATACTTTTATTTTTCATTTTTCACCATCTGCAAAATGGGAATAAGATGCTAGCTTTCTAATTAGTTCAGAAAGTGGCTGTAGGGATTAGCCAATGGATGACTATGGTGTTAAACTACAAGTGTTTAGTGCTAGGGAGCTTCTGCTGAGGACACACAGGAAGTCAAAAGAAAAGGGAAAAAATTTTTTAAATGGACAGGATTACTTCACAGCTTCCTTGGGACCCCTGGACTGCTCATTTCAACGAAGAGAGGAGGGATGTTCAACAAAGCTCAAAAAATGATATAAACGAATTTGAGATGAGCTGTCACAGGCAGCCCTGAATAGGGTCCCTATCAGGTTAGTAAACATTTATGATGAAGAGAGTACAGACTGCCACTGGTGATAAAGAGCCAGTTAAACACTCTATTAGTTTTTCATTTGGTGAATTAATGTCCTTCACGGCATATGTACACTAACCAGTAATGAACTACCTCCTCAGACCTGCCTGGGGTACTCCTCTCTGCCTCCACAAAAAGGCATAAATTTCGCATGGAAATTAGCACTTTAAGGAGGGCAATAACTCCTTTAAAAAAAGGTCTGTTTTCAATTAGTTTCTGCAAACATCTGCCTTACGAAAATTTGCCTCTTCTTTCCTTTATCCCTTCCCACCTCCCAATCTATCTTATTAAAAATTGAAGGAAAAAGAGGCAAAACAATCCTTTGTAAAATGTTACAGATATATCTAATTTATATGAGCCATATATGAGCTGGTAATAAAAAAAAATGAAAAAACAACTCTGAAGCCCTATTAGCCTTCTATAGCAATAAAGAGAAATCAATCTCTTATTAGTCAAATCTTACATTAAGCCTGACAATTAGGTTTCCCCATCTACCAAAGGCCTCTAGACCTGTGGTCCCAACCTTTATGGCTCCAGGGACCGGTGCTCCTATGAGAATCTAGTGCCTGATGATCTGAGGTGGAGCCGAGGCGGTGATGCTGGCGCTGGGGAGTAGCTGCAAACACAGATGAAGCTTCGCTGCCTTGCCTGCCGCTCACCTCCTGCTGCGCGGCCCTGTTCCTAACAGGCCACCAATTAGTACTGGTCTGCGGCCCGGGGACTGGAGACTCCTGCTCTAGACCTTTTTTCCTCTGCACGAGTAGAATGTCAGGCCTGGGCCTCTGAAGCATGTAATCATATTTCATTTCTCTGGGGTTTATAACCACCATAGCTCACTCAGGATTGTGCGGTTAGGGCTGAGGGTCTCTTTCCAGCCTTTAACCAGCCTCTCGGTGGCTTCCTCATCTAGAAGACACTTAAGGAAGACAAGTCTGGGGAAGGCCGTGTGGCAACGGGTTTTCCGGTGGTGGTTGTTAGCTCCGTGGTTGACCAACCTGAACCAGCGCGCAGACACAATAAAGCTAAGTGTAAAAGCCTGACAGAAAGATATGGTCGTGTCCTCTATTTAGCTGGCTTTCTTTTTTAATATAAAAAGTTAATATCAAGGAGATTGTATTACATTCTGACACAAAGAACGAGATGAGGAGCCAGGAAGGCTGAGTTCTGTGATCGGTTCTCTTGCTGATTTTTCTAAGAGGGTTTTGGATTTATTTTCTTCCCCAAAGATTTATATACTGCCTATTTTCCTAAGAACTTGAAGTTCTTTCTCATATATTACCTCATATTAGCCCTGCAGATTTTAATTAAAAAGATTTCACATGGGCATACATACATAATAAAAACAACCTCATAAAATATGACAAGTCTCTATTTCTAAATGTAACATTCTTAACCTTCATTCCTTCAAGACGGACTACCTCTTTCTTCTTTTCTCCATGATCTTCAATATTTCCTAGGTAACTGTGTTAAAATAAAAACCCGAACCTCTGCACCAATTTAACCATTTATCTGCATTCGTGTCCTATACAGATGATGGCCCCACGAGGCTGTGAGGCCCCACACGGCCTGGACCACATACTTTTGTTCTCCATCAAAGCCTCATGCCTAACCTGGTCCTCAGCACAGCGTAGGCTGAACAATGGCAGTGACAGAGTAAATGAAGGGTCGTATCCTTTCTTGCTCAGTACCAATTTCACCCTTCATTTCCCTTCATGCGAGTTCTCATCTCGTTCTTTTTGGACATTTCTCCTCTAATAACTTCAGTATAATATCAGTCTGTCCCCCAACTCCTTGACTGCGGTTACCCCACAGTTTGGTGCCTATGGCATCTATTATCTGCCACTGTCCTTTCATTTCTTGCCTTACTTGTCAGAAACACTCCCAAGCACTGGCATTTCTTTTGTCCCTGGACTGTCTCTAGTCTAAAGAGAAGTTCCCAAGAGGTCAGTCAAAATTCCTGCGTTTCACTGTGGAACGCATTTTAGAGTTTATTATGTCACCACAGTACTTACGTGAGACTGATGGTTTTCTTTCTGGCCAACTGGCATTTATTAAACACTTAGAGTATACTCTAAAATGTGCTTTAAAACAAACAAAAAAAATGCATTCTCAAATTGATTTTTAAAAATTTTCTGAGCCTTTCAAAGTTCTGAGCCTTTAAGTATGGGAACCCCCTTCCCCTATAAATATGAGAGCCCCATGACCACCTTTCTGTGGTATCTGATGTAGGGAGTAAAATGAGGCACAACTGCGAGGAGCGGTCAGCCGGGGCCACCTAGAAGGCCTCGGGAATCGTGGGAAGTAGCCACAGGCTGCAGTGTCCCCACGAAGGAACACTGTTCTTTTTATAACGCCTGCCGCCCTGGTATCTCCAAGCCAACCTTACATGTACAGCATGTGGAACATATTGAAATCCTCTTCAGATCATAATACATCTGTTCTAAGAGGCTGAATGAGAGATGCCAGGGGAACATTAACTCAGAATTTCCTAACTTGAGTGCAATTAAAATCTCAGCCACAGTGCGAAATTAATGTAGCCCTTTGCATTTTAAATACATATTTTAATTAAATGACACCCATCTGTAGAATATGAGACTGCATTTTTATTGAGGATTTCAAATGAGATAATCTGTTCCTATGAAGCATAAATGGCTTGGTTCATGTTTCCAGAAACCTCAGAAGAATTACATGGATCCGTCACAGGCACACGTGGGGACACTCAATTTTGCTTAAATTTAAATCTGTTTAACTTGCATGGTAAGTGGTGTTTGTGTGATAAGATTTAGGTTTGTATGAAAGTGACAAAATAAGAGCCCAGCTCTTTCAGTGACTTGCATCATTTCTCTGGAGAGTGTGTGAGAGGGACGACAGGGTCAAGGTGGTGTATCCCAGCCCTGTCTGGAGCCACGCAGTCACGGTGATAATTTTTTAACTCGTTTAACCTAATGAGAAGCCTCATCTAAGGTAAAAGGAAGGAGCCAACTACTAAAATACAGATGGGACAGCTACTGGGAATTGTGCGATTTCTTTGGACAGAACAGATTTTGGCAAAGTTTAAGTGTAAAGTGTCTCAGGAAACTGAACTATGCTAACAAGGAATAGAGAGCAAACGCACCTGCTCCTCCTGAGAGCTATCATTTAGAACTTCTGCTCTGTATTTCCACATCGAGGGTGTTCCTCACGAAGATAAAGTCCTCGAGGAAGCAGGAGGTAACCTTGATTCTAGACCTGGTTGTGACACCATCTTGACCGATATGTGGCCTCGGGAGAGCCAGACATTTGGGTCTCAGTTTTGTTGTTCATAAACTGAGAAGGCAGCAAAGCGGCACTGAGGTTAAGCGCGGGGGCATGCGAGCCCGACCGCGCCGGTTTAAATCCTGCCTCCACCACCCTCTTTAACCTCCTTCCGCCTCCACTCCATCCTCTCAGAAGCGAAGATGACCGCCACATCCCCCACAGGCTGCAGTAAGGACTGGACAAGATAACGCAGTGCCGATCTTAGCCCAGGGCCTGCCTCAGACCTGCCATTTATGGCTATAGTCGAAAGAATCAGATCTACGAGTCACAGTGTCCTAGGTTCCGGTCCTGGCTTTGTCACTCACTACCTGCATCACTTAGAAAAGTTACCCGGTCTTTTGAACCTTATTTTTGCCATGTGAAAATGGAAACAATAATGCTTACTATATTAGATTCCTATTGCTCCTATGACAAATTCCAACAAATGACTACAAATGTCATTGTTTAAAATGACACAAATGTATTTCCTTATCGTTCTGGAGATTGAGAGGGGACTCGGGTCTCACTGGGCTATAACTGAGGTGTCAGAAGCTCTCAGGGTGGATCTGTCTTCTTGCCCTTGCCAGCTTCTGGCCCCTCCCCTCCTGGCATGTGGCCCCTTCCTCCATGTTTAAAGCCAGCGGCAGAGGGTCGAGTCTCACACTCCATCACTGACCAACTCCTCTGTCTCCCTCTCCTACTTTTAAGGATCCTTGTAATTACATCAGGCCCACTTGGATCATCTGGGCTAATATCCCTAAGGTGAGTGATTAGCAACCTCATTTCCCTTTGCTGAACATATTCACAAGTTCTGAGTATAAAGAGGTTGACAACTTTAGGGGGCTACATTCTGTCTACCACACTTACCCTTACAGCATTATAAAAATTAGAAATAATATCCAAACCTCCCAGTACACTGTCTTGTGAATAATAAATTCTTAATTGATGTCAGTGTTCATTATTGGGCTGACTAGTGACTAACTAAGGTCCTGTCAATCTTGGAAGTACTATGATGTGATCTTATAATCATATAGCTATATGTTTTGCTCATAGCTTTATGTTTTGCTCATAAAGAAGTAGGTTTTTAAGTTGTGATTATATATCTACAAAGATCTATTAATAGCCAGAATATTATAACAGAATAGTATTTGGCTCTCTTGTTAATATACTGGTAGCAATTTGAGGCAAGTTAAATCTTCTCTCATGATTATTATATCCCTATAGGGGTTTGTCTCAAAAATTCTGTCAAATAGCTTGTGGAAATAACAATAGTGAATTGTTAATTTGAAAAGATCTATGCACCCCTATGTTCACTGCAGCACTACTCACAATAGCCAAGATATGAAAGCAGCCTAAGTGCCCATCAACAGGCAAACAGATAAAGAAGATGTGGTACATATACACAAGCAAATATTACCAGCCATAAAAACAAAATCTTGACATTTGCAACAACATGGATAAACCTAGAGGGCATGATGCTAAGTGAAATAAGACAGGGAAAGAAACATACCATATGATTTTGCATATATGTGAAATCTGAAAAACAAAACAAACTAAACAAAATAGAAACGAACTCATAGATACAGAGAACAAACTGATGGTTGCCAGAGGGATGGGGTGAGGGAGATGGGTCAAACGGTGATGGGGAATAAGAGGTACAAACTTCCAGTAGTAAAATAATACGTCACGGGGATGTAATGTAGAGTATAGGGAGTGTCAATAACATCATAAAACTTTGCACAGTGACAGATGATTACTAATTTATCACAGTGTTCACTTCGTAAGGTACATAAATGTTGAATAACTATGTTATACCCCTTAAACTCATAACACTGTATGTCAACTATAATTAAAAAAAAATGGTAAATTGTTGATAATAGTACTTATGGGGGTATAATGTTATATCTCCCAATACTAAACATACTCAAATTATTTTACAAATTTTTCTCATGTGTATTTATTTATGCATGCATACACACATAATATAAGGACTCAAAATCTTTCATTATACTTAAAAATAACCAAGTCAAATATCAGGGTTCTGCTGTTTCTCATGGAAGCATTGCTGATAAACAGGATCAAGTACAATCTCTTTTGTGTTAGACATCCTATTGATTTTAGCTATCTACAGTCCTTATGAAAGCAGAAGACATCTTGGTCAACATGTGTCCATGAGCAAGGCAGAACGTAGAAGACACCACCTGGGATCAGATTAACTACTGGACAGGAGAGCTATTATTATCTCACCAAACCTGAAAAAATAAGGTATCCTCACAAGATTTGGGTTTGGTGGTCAGTACTAAGGATGAGGGCAGATTATTATCGTTTCTTGTCATAAATTTTATAAGAAATCTTGAAAGCTCAGATTCCAATGGAACTTTTCTGTAGTTCCTGGATATCAGGAAGACTGAGCGGAAGTGTGTGGTGACAGGCTCTTCTGTGATTGGGTGCGCCTGCCATTTTCGTATAGTAGTATAAACTAAAACTTAAAAATGAGGACCCGGTGAGAACTTTCGCTACTGCATTCACTTTCAGCTCACTTTCTTTCAATCGAAGCTGGGTGTGCACACACAAGGACTTTTTCATAAGCTTTTTCACTAGGCAATCACTTTCAACTGTTAGCTGATTTCCTTGGTTCTTATCCCTGTAGAGTTTAAAACTTGCCTACTTTGCTACGTCTTAACTTTTCAGTTTTAGGCACTTTTTTATGTTGTTGCTCCCCCACTATGAGAGATGAGGAGTTAACCTTCTGCACACACACACTCTCCCCATCACGTTCTCACTACAGTTGTCTCACAACTTGGGTGAGAACAGTGTTCCACGTTGACATTAAGACTAGAGAAATGCTGCTGCCACCTAAGGCTAAATAGGGTTCCATATCCCCCCTCCCCCCACCCGCACAACAGGTTTTTCTCGTGCTGATAACAGCAGTTTTTGTTTGCTTAGGTTTTTTTTTTTTTTATGTACTTAGGGATCACTCAACCTAAAATACCTGCCCGCTCGAACAATTGTCCTCTCAATAAATCCAATGACATTGGGCATCCTATCAACATCCGCTTTCTGAACAAATCTCTCCTAAGACCTTCTAAATCCTTCTAAGTCCCTCTGTCTGTAACGGCTGCCATCTTGACATCTCCTGTCATTGTTATTTCGGAGTTCTTTCTCTGTGTTAGAACCTTTTCTATTGTCTTCTAGTATCCAGTGTTACTTCTGAAGAATCACTGTTTTTCTGCTCCTTGACTCTGTCTATAAACCCCCCCCTTTTTTTTCCTGTAAAGTTGTAAGATTTTTCTCTTTATCCTCAGGGTCCTGCAACTTTTAAAAATATTTTGTTCTCAGAATAGTCTTTTCATATAGCAGACTATTTTTTTTCATGGATGCAGTATCTTCTCTGTTTCTTCTACAGATATTAATTAATTGTAGTTAGTTTTTAAAGTGCTTTTCTTTTGGGATAATCCTTGTTTCCTCTAAGTTATTTTTGCTGTTTTTCTGAAAGTCTCTGGGTTTCATATGATACGGTCTCCTCAAATGTCCCTGTCCTTGGCTGTGCGATCAACTGTCAAGATGGAGTTTGGAAACTGTGGTTATTGCTGTAGGGGATCTGGCTGCTCCACTTCAAGGAAACCACAGGTGTCCGTGTCTGGATTTGTCCTTGTGTTCTCCTCCTGGGCTGATCGGGTTCCTCAGAGAAGACTCTCTGGTCTCTGGTCTCTAGAAGTTACAAAGCTGGCTGCCAATCAGGAAAAACAGGCAGGTTCAACAGTCGCTGATGTGAGTGGGCTATGAACTGCCCGAATTTCAGGTGGCAGCCCCATACTCAACTAGGACTTATGTCCCGCAGCCTAAGGAATCTCTGTTTTACCATTTTAGAGACTAAACCGCCAGTGCTCTGCTGTGATTTTGATAGGAGCAATGCCACAGCTATGTGAAGTAGGGGAGAAAATCTGAGGGTAAATGTCTTATAAACAGATTTTAACAAGTCTCCTGTTTTCAGCCCCATTTTCTTTCCCTCTTGTCCTACTAGTTCAGAAATTAGCTTTCTTAGATTTTCTCTTCTCGTGTTTTCTTTGTTCCTGTGGACTTATACCTTTACAAATCCTGTTTGTTTTGTTTCTGTGGGGTTAATGAAGGAAGCACAGATAAATGTGTATGTTCATCCATTATATGGTTTTAAACAATTATTTAAGGTTCATACTAAGTGATAAATTGTTTATCTTTATTAACTTTACAGTTATTTGCTATGTGGTTGGACCTGGAGTATATTTGACTCTAAATGGCATTATTCCACTTCCCTCAATCTTTGATCCATCAATTTACCAAATTCCCTCCAAATTCTATGCCAGTCTCTTCCTTGGCAAACTGCAGGCCTGGGTGTGTCAAAGCCACATTCTATGTAAATAATAGGCAGGCTTCAGGCATCACGATCGATCACTGTTACCTCAATGTCTTAGGAAGAAATCTCCAAGAACAATATAAAAGATGGAGGCAGCATCTTTTACTGATTTTTCATAGCCTCTGACTCTGGGGACACGAACGATTTGTAGCTAAGTCTATGAGTTGAGATTCAGACTAATCTCCAGCTATGGGCATAAAACTGGAAGGGGCTCTGGTCAAAGTCAAGGGTGGAAAGTCTAGAACTAGACCTGCTCAGGGCCCTTTGGAACTGCCTGGAAAACATTGCTCTATGGCAAAAAAAAAAAAAAAAAAAGGGGGTGGGAAGGGAGGCTAAATCAACCATGTTAGTCCATTAGAGTGAACCTGGAATTGTTTTCTGAGAAGGATTTTGATCCTACTCTTAGCCCCTCCTTCAGGCCCACTCCATCTTTCTTAATTGGCTCTTAAAAATGTTTACTGGATCTGTGTCATGATACTGCCCAAGCGAGAGAGGCTGTTCTTGTTTATACTATAGCACTGGTTGTGGACCACGTCACGTTCTTTTAGGTGTAATTTCATGCTATTGGGACTTGCAGGAGTCGTAGGTGAGGAGAAAGGTCTTATTCTGAGACTGCAGCACAGGGACCTATGTTCTTGAAATCATTCCGATAAAATATGTATTTCCACATTGAAATAATACTAATGATGAGAAAGGTCGATTAGTTTGTCCATTTACTTGCTAAGTGATACAATCCTTATTTTTTGAGCCCATTCTATGTACCATATTAGTTGTTGGTATAGAGAGGAAAGAGAAAAAAATCTATACTTTCAAGGTACTTACAATCTAGTTGGAAAGGCAGTACAGAAATTGATAAATGGCATAATATGGCATGTAAACTGCTACAGAATGCTCTTGGGTACTATGAGAGCTCAGAGAAAGGTTACTTAATTCAGTCTGACAGGGTCCAAAAATGTTTTCTGAAGTGGTGATGCTTAAGCTGAGGTTTAAAGGAACCTAGCACATTCATTACTTGGTAAGTACATACTGGAACCAAAACAGGTACTGAAGGAATAATTGTTTAAGGAAAGGAAAGACAAGTCAAAGTAGAAGGTTGGAATAAACATATTCAGTAAATAAAATCCACATTCAGCAAGGAATAAAATAGGCATATAATTAAATATACTGCTTTATATGAGGAATTTAATGGCCAAAACACTGTGGAAATCCAAAGGCAACCGTACTGCTTAATCCTAGGAGAAAGTCTTAAGCGAGATGAATGGATGACTTGGGAAGACTCTCTCTGTGCTATAAAAGATAATTGTTACTATCAGTGCTTGAAATGAGAGGTGAACAAGGGGATGGGAGTACCCGCAGAAATAAGAGAAAGAGTTGGCTCGTTTGTAGACACAGATTTACCAGCCAATTCAGCAAATGGAAGAAGGGTGGCAGATTTTAGGCCCTCACTGGAAACATTCTGTTAATTTAATTCAATTTGATGAAACATTTACTGAGTACCTGCTATGCTCTAAATTGTTGTTGTTGTCTTTTTTATTGATATGGATAATTATACCAGCCTTGTCAACATCTGTGTCAACATGAAATACTCACTAGGCCCTCTGCACACACCCAAGTTGGTTATGATTCCTATCTGGTGCTCTGGTTTACAATCGGATCTAATACGGATTATGATGAGGGCAAGGAGTCTTAGTGCTGGCTGATCTGGCAGTGTGGCAGGGTTAAGTAATTCACATGACTAATTCAGAGAGGAAAGTACAAAATTAAGTAAATTGCCACATGGGTAATTGACCTCTAATGAATTCAGGCTAAATAGCTATTTTCATGACTCTTGTTTCCCAGCATTCTAAGTATATTTCCAGGATCCATGTTTCAACTGTGTAGTGTTTCAAATGGTTTTGCTGAAGTTACTAGAAGCTCCATGATAATGAAGCCTTGTTGTTGTTTTATGATGTGTGTAAAACCTGAAGAAGCGATAGTTAGAAAGGACTGGTATACAAAGGAAATCATGGAATAATCCATTATTGAAATAGCAGAATAGAAAATAAAATAGCACATTAGCTCTTAAGAGTTTTAACTTCTTAATCTAAAGACCAGAATGGTTTGAACTTCTTAGAAGCTGATAAGGAAAATTCTACTTTAGGTTAAGTTATACTTGCCCCAGGATTTTATTGAAGACTAAAGATTTAGTTAATAAAAATTAAGCACTTTAAAGTTATGGACAATGTTTTGAATTAATGCATATTCATTTCTTACTTTTAAAATTCCACTATACATGGCATTAATGAAGTGTCAGTATTCTGGTCACCTAAGGTTATTCAGAGCCACTCAGACACTTAACAGTCTACAGTTACTCTGCTTTTAAATATAACATTATTTACAAGTCATCTAACTGAAAAACAAATCCATATGAATAATTAACTCAAGTGAGACATGTTACAATGGAGAAGAAAAGCTTTGACTTTAGGGAAATATTGCATTGAAAACCTTAATTCAGCTAATTTTAAGTCATGAATATAAAGACCCTTTAGAGTATGCCATTGAGGAATATTAAAAAGAGGCATCACTTTAATTATTCATTTTCATCTTTAAATATAGTCCTTATATTGACAAAAAAATCAAGTGAATGATCAATTGGGAAATACAATATTTTTTATAACTGTACTTAGGGTAAAGTTCAGATTGATAGCAGTGGATATGACTCCATATTTCCAAATAACATTCTTGACAAGTTCAAGTTCTTTTGCCAATGTCCAGTCTATCCGATTAGGTAACATCATAATAGGACTGATGAAGAGCTCTACCAGGAACAAGGAAAATGTCAGTTCTGCCATTTTCTTATTGCTTATTCTTGTTTATATCTTCAACCTATGGTTTTCCCTTTAATCCATTTATCCATTTAGAAGGTGGGTTTAGTAAAAACAAAACAGAAAATGGAATCCATAAATCTTCGCTGTATATGATATGTTCCAAAATGCTGACAACCAAAAATGGCAGAGGGTGCCAAGGTTGAGCCCTCTCTGCGTGGAATCCCTGGCGGCTCCCTCAGATGTCTCCCATACACTACTTGACATATGGCTGGGTAAAACTTACATTGTTTCTGATGGTTTTAATTTTAAAAGTATAAATAAGTTGTCTCTTTTTTCTTCCCATTCTCCAATGTATTGTTTTTCATACTTCCTGGGAGGCATAAAACCCATATTGAAAGTAGCTGATCCACAGAACAGATAAATAATCTTGAATCTTAATTGTAAAATTTAAATTTTCTAGGAAGGAAAGGAAGACAGTATGAGGGCTTTAAATAATTTTGAAAGTAACATCATACTCAGCAATGGAAGGTTGAGAGCTTTCCCTCTAATTAGGAACGAGACCAGTGTGCCCACTCTCATACTCCCATCGTACATAGTGCAACTACAAGTCCTAGCCAGAGAAATCAGGCAAATGAGAGAGGAAAGGCACTCCAATTGAAAAGGAAGAAGTACAAGTATGTCTGTTTACAGATGACGTGATCCTGTATATAGGCTCCACGCAAAAACCATTGCAACTAATAATTAAGTAAAGTGTCAGGATACAAAATCAACATACAAAAATTAGTTGCATTTCTATATACTAATAAAGAATTCTCTGAAAAAAACAATGAAGGAAAAAAATCTCATTTACAAAAGCATCAAAAGGAATGAAATACTTAGGACTGTATTTAAAAAAGTGAAAGATCTGAAAACTGTGACATTGATGAAAGAAACTGAAGAAGACACAATAAATGGAAATATACCCTTTTATGGATCAGAATATTGTTAATATTGTTAAAATGTCCATACTACCCCAAACCATCTATAGATTCAGTGTGACACCTCCCAAAATTCCAATGGCGCTTTTCACAGAAATAGAAAAAAAATCCTAAAATTATTATGGAATTACAAAGACTAAGAATAGCCAAAATAATCTAGAGAAAGAACAAAACTAGAGGCACCACACTTCCTGATTTCAAACTATATTATGAAGCTATTGTAATCAACACAGCAGGGTACTGGCATAAATACAGACACATAAACCAATGGAACTGGGTTGAGGGCCCGTAAATAAACTCATGCATATATGGTCAAATAATAATTGACAATTATACTCTCTGGAAAATACCCTCTGGAGAAAAGACAATCTCTTCAACAAATGGTGCTGGGAAAACTGGATATTCACATGTAGTACATACAGTACGCACAAAAATTAACTCCGAATGAATTACAGACTTAAGTATAAGACCTGAAACCATAAGATTCCTAGAAGAAAACATAAGAAAGAAGTTCCTTGACACTGGTCATGGAATTTTTTGACTATGACACCAAAAGCATAAATGACAAAAGTGAGGCTACATCAGACTAAAAGGTCTCTATACAGCAAAAGAAACAATCGAAATGAAAAGGCAACCTACAAAATGGGATCATATTTGCAAACCATAAATCTGATAAAGAATTAATATCCAAAATATAAGAGGAACACATGCAACTCAATAGCAAAAAAGTAATCCAATTAAAAAGGCAAAGGACCGAAGAAATATTTTTCCAACGATGACATGCAAATGGCCAAAACATACATGAAGAGGTACTTAATATCACTAACCATCAGGTAAATACAAATCAAAACCACAGCGAGATATCATCGCACATCTGTTAGAATAGCTATTATCGAAAAGATAAGAAATAACAAATGCTGGTAGGAATAGAGAGAAAAGGGAACACCTGTGCAGTGTTGATGGGAACATAAACTGGTGCGGCCACTAGGAAAACAGTGTGGAGTTTCTGAAAACATTAAAAATAGAACTGCCATATGACCCAGCAATCTACGACTGGGTATTTACCTGGAGGAAATGAAATCACTATCTTGAAGATATATTTGCACTGCCATGATCACTGCAGCATTCTTTGGAATAAGCCAAGAGAGAGACACAACCTGAGTGCCCATCTATGGATGACTAAAGAAAATGTGACGTCACACACACACACACACACACACACACACACACACACACACACACACACATTACTCAGCCATAAAAAGGAGGAAATATTGCCATCTGTGACAACATGGATGAACCTTGAGGGTATAAATACAATAAGTCAGAAAATGAAAGAAAAATACTGTATGATCTCACTGATGTGTGGAATTTTTAAAAGCCGGACTCACAGAAACCCAAGCTTCGGCTTGGGTAAGTCTGAACTAGAGCTGGCCCATCAGGCTGCTTTGATACAGAGTCCCTTGATGTAAACGGCCCAAGAGCTCCAGAGAGACTACAGGCTGTGGAGTTGGACGGTCTGTCATTTGGTTACAGGTTTTACTAAAGCACAATACAGCGGCTTCTTCATTTCCATATCCCCTGATACAATGAAGGACATATTTAAAGCAGTCACTTAATGAGCGCTGGAGGTTTCACTCACTGTGGGCCCGAATAAATACAGTCTTACCTTGTGCTTGAGTTCAAAGGTCACATGGATTGTGGAAGGCGTTAAACATAAGTGCTCATAAGTCTAATTTTAAATGCAAGATACCAAAGACCCCTTGACAGTGAAATTAAATTATTAAGCAGAATGGCCCAGTTATCATCTGGAGGCAGACCTGGGCATTTCACATTGAGTACCACCATGGGCAAGTATTGGCAGTAAAATGAAAAGAGTCAGGAACAAATTATTCTTGGGATGGCTAAGAATGAGGTCAGGAACTTTAAAAAAGAGATCAGAAGGAAAAAACTACCATTTATCGAGGAATTACTGTTCGCTACACACTGTATCGGCTGTTGTGTATACATTAGCTGACCTGATCCTCAGGGCAATCCTGTGAGGGATTTATAACACAGACAACACCATCCACGTTAAATGCCTTGTCCAAGGCCAGCTCATGCCCATTTATTGAGTTGTGCTGGTGCCAAGGAACAGAAGAAAGGCAGGAGTCTAACATTAGATGTCAGTCTTGTCTCAGTATTCCATGGTGGGGGGGTTGGGTCAGGGAGAGAAAGTCTGGGCACAGTGAGGAAGGGAAGTACCTCTCCCCACTCATTTGAGTTAACTGAAGGTGGTGGGAGAAGCTTCCGGTTGCTGGTGGCGCTTTGGCAGCCATCTGTCTATCACTGACCCATTCTCTGCTTCCTGGAGCGAGGCAGATACAGCAGCATATGCAAAACTCTTGTGGGGGCGTTTCTCTAGCACATTTCCAAGATGTCTGTGAAAAGCCCAAAAGCTGTTGGCTTGAGCAAAAGCGTTAATTGGACTCATAGTACCTTTAAACAAATAATACACCGGTGAAGTTTCTGTCATACTCCTTCTTTTAGAAGTAGAAGTGACAGAAGATCAGAACATTTCTCTCTCTGGGTCAAGTCTGAGCAAATACTTTTCTTCATCGCACTAATCCTAAAAGATGGCCTTTATAATTAGGGTATTGAATAAGAACTCTGATGTTATTTGTTCTGATGCTTAGAATAATCCGTAAATCCTAAAATTGATATTTTGGTGAGAATTTCTCTCTACCCAATTTGTCTCAGTATCTTGATATCACTATTTGAAGACTGTGCCCTAAAAGGTCAAAATCTTGTTACCACGGTTCTTGAGTGAAGTTCCATATTTCCCTAAAAATTGTGCAAGACAGACAGGTCCTCAATAGGCTTAAGATGACAGCTTCCGATGAAGGAAGAGGACATGTGGCCATTTTACTGTGATCCTTTGTTTCCCAGAGATTTCTCATTATAAAGAGAAGGGACTTGTTCTTCATTAGCAAATAACACTATACTATAGAGTGCCTAAGATAAAACCTGGAGGAGAAAGTAAACATCTAAAAGTACGTGTTATAGATCAGGTCCAAAGCTTGGAGGAAGTATATGTTTCTTTTAAAAATACTTCATCTGGATCCACAGGTAGCTGAATTTCTAAGACTAACAATCATTAAAATTCTCAATAATGAGCTATATATAGGAAGAGATGTTGTTTGAACTGGCATTTCTCCCCCAGGTGTCAGGCTAATGACTTCATCATTTTCCTTTCAGGAAGTTTCTCATATAAAGACAATCTTTATATAGAGAGAGCCACTTACATAGCTTATCATCACCTTTACTGAGGCTCTATAATACAGTAATTCCGATAATACCTTCTCTTGTCTTCTAACCATGTCGAGCTTCATAATACCTCATTTTTGCCATACACTGTGTGTTTTAAAAGAAATAGTTTCAAAGAGATATAGAATACACATATACCAGAAAAGAAGAAAAGAAAAAAAGAAGAGAAAACCCCAATTGCAATTAAAATGCAATAGTCCTTCACTGCCGACCCAAAGCTAGTTAATATAGACATTTCCAATAACTTTAATCTTTAAGTGGTGATTGTTGGGGGAAAAAAAAAAGAAATCAAGTTTGCGTTTCTTAAAAGACAAGAGGGAAGAAAATGACTTGTCATATCTGACTGGGTTGGAAATATAAAATCCAATTCTGAAGCAGCAGAGATAAGAAAAGTGCCGTAAAAGTGCCATCGGCTTAGCAAACACTAAATAATGAACAATGCAGAGACTGTCCAGCATGATAAAATACTCCATTAGAGGGACTGTTTTTAAATGAGTGATAATTGTGGCACATCCACAGTGAAACGTTATTGAATTTTTATCTGTAGCTGGAAGCTTTTGACAGACTTGCTGAAAAGTCACCTACAAATACTACCTTCTTTAGATGAATTTGACCAAAAGGGGTTTCCAGCATGTAACATCTTTCTGACATTTACAGGATTTTTGCTTCCTTGAAGAATCAGATCAGATATTCTTGGTTTCCAGAAAGACACTTAGGTTTTTCACGAATCTTATAGAAAAGTCCTCACTATTCTTCCTTTCATAAAAATTGGATTAAGCTGTTAGTTAAGAATTCCAGTCAAATCTACCCGGGATTCAACAACCAGAGCTCAAAGAGGTTGGCACCTAGAATTAACTGCTATTAACAAGCAACACTGTTCCTTGGAGACCTTCACCTAATACATGCCTGTACCTCATAGGAAGGAGGAGGTCTTTTACATTTTTATTGTATAATTTATAATACTGGATGATAAATTACAACTGAGTTTAGGATAATAAAGTAAAAGACCTTGTCCTAAATACGTGACTAGAAAAAATTTGGTTCCAAACTAGATCCTTGTGTGTGTGTGTGTGTGTGTGTGTGTGTGTGTGCACGCGCGCGGTGGGGGGAAGGGGGTGGGGGAGGGGCGGGCATGGCTTTTACACTTCAGTTTCTTCAAGTGGGTGAAACGTCCAGATCGCTCCCCTCCCCTGTTAAAGTGCACCCGGTGGCATTCATACCAGGAGCGCAGCATCACGTCCATCTTACTGCTATCGATTTGGTGTGCAGCTAAAGAACAGCCTCACCCCTGAAGTGGAGGAGAACAGGCAGGGCTGGCTTGGTGTTTTGAGGCACACGAGTGATGGGTGGTTGTCCTTCCAGACACTATGGTGCATTCTGAGAATGGCCAGGTTTAGTCTAGATTTTGTCACTGACTCATTTTGACCTTGGGCAAATGGCCAAACTTCTGTGTTTCATGGTCATGCTTTATAAAACTGAGAGAATAAAGGCTGGCCTGTCAACTACAGCTTGAGGCAGGAATAAGGGATTAAAAATGAATGATTATAAAGGTCCTTGAAAGTATGAGATGCAATCTAAGTGTTGAATGCCATTATCATCATCATGGCATCCTCTGGGGCTGTCACACGCAAACACATTCACATGTACCGCCCCCTTGTTACACTTTCCTGGGGCTGGCAGTCTAGAAAGGGACTTTACGTACTATTGATTAATAAGTAAGCTATCTGAAAGAGCATATCCAGTTTATACGTAGAACATTTTTCTAAATTCAATCTCACAAAGTAGTGGAGATTTCTTCCATTAAATCGAGGCCAGCCCTTTATCTTCTTTTTTTTTTCCCTGTCAAAGATCTGTCTCTCCTACCCGTTGAATTTTGTGCCAAACCTGCACTTAGTTTCAAGTGAAGATGCACTTTTTCTAGTAAGAGTCCATCAAGTCATGGGTCACCCTGGTTAGCGGGCTTAGTGGAAGTTTTAAAGCACCCTACTACCTGAGGGCTTTTCCGGAGAAGAGCTTGGGTTTAGTGGTGCCTTCAGGTGTAGATTCACTGATTTTCACCGTAAGCGGCTTTCCCATTTGGCCACCAACTCAGCTTCCTTCCGATTTGTGGTCCGGGTCCTGCTGCTCCGCAGCCAGAACTCCGTAGAGCGGCTCTGGCTGTTGCCTCGGGCACTTAATGCATCTCGCCACCTCTTCAGTCTGGCTCTGTAATTTCAGCATGCCGCTTTAGAGCCTTCTCTTGCTTTCCAACTTCTTCTGCCTCTCCCTTTCCCCAGAGATTTTCATTTCTATTTCTTCTTCCTATTACCATTTTACAGTTTTGTTTGAAGATATAATCATTCAGCTGGAAGCCCCCAGCCTCCACACTAAAGCATTCATGATATTATCATATTTTAATAAAATATTTCTCTTATGAATACAAATGTTGGCCTTTTCAAAGAAATTGCCACATAATTCTTTATGGGCAGATACTTAGAACTCCATAATTACACTGAAACGCCCACAGCCTTCTACGGCTTCACAACTGAAGTTACCTCCTTGCTGAGGGAGGTGGGGTGGTGCTTTCTAAGCAGCACTCAGCACAGGACAGCAAACGGTACGGATGGCCAGCTGAAGGATAGGAAGGGAACTGTGTTTGGTTCTGGCATGCGTTCCGATAACAGCTGAGTGCTCTTTTCATAGTTTTGAAGAACAAAAAGGTATCTTTTTGAGCTTCAACTTGGTTTCGCAGATGAGTAATTTGTAGACTAGAGGTGACTCTCAGATGCAGATCTGTTCTCAGGCAGATTCTCATGACTTGGAGACTTCTGGGAACTCTGGTAGAGTGACAGCCATGACTTACTGGGAATGATTTAGGACTACAGACAGCTGTTAACACAGTTTGAACAGCAACCACAAGACTTGAGATAAAAGAGAAGCCTGAAGAGGTAGGAGAGAGATGACGATGCAGTACTAGAGAAGGCACGCAATGAGCGAGAGCTCCAGCAGTAAGATTTACAGCAGTGACCCCTGGAACCCCATACTGAGTACCCACTGTGTGTTACACGCTGCTAAGAACTCCAAGTTCATCATCTCATTTAATGGCTACAGCAACCTAAACAGTGTGCATCATTATTTCTACTTAACAGGTAAGAAAACCTATTTAGCTCAGAGAGGCTAAACAATTTCCCCACGGTGACACAATAACTTGCCTGATTTGTTCCCACATGTGCCTGACTTCAAAGTCAAATATGTCTTTATGCCTCCTATACTAAGGGAAAAGCATGGGAAAGAGTCTATGAATTAAAAAAAAAGTATGTAGATGTTTAAGGGGGGAGTAGGGGAAGCAAAATGACCATGATGTAGAAGCCACGTGAGGATACGCATGGAGAGAAAAGGGAAAAGAATGGCAGAGATGTTTTAAAAGGAGACCGACCCTCATGTATCAGTATTTAAAATGTGCGAAAAGCGAGAGAACACGGGAAGCCTATTGATCGGTCTGAAGCTTGGAGGATAATCAGCAGAGATAGTACATAGCACATCAGTGCGGAGACAGAGTTGGCCGGGTCCAGATGCTTCTCCTTGTGAAATGAGAGAATGACCAGCATCTCCACTGCTGGCAATGACATGGGTTTCAGAGGATTCCTGAGAATTATCAGGTGAACACCCCGAGCACAGGGGCCTGCACACAATTCTTTCTTTATCAAGCTCAATTTCAATTAGTTGACACATAACACGAGTATAATTAAGGCTGAAAATGAACAAATCTGAATTATAAAATTATCATTTGCTGTCTTCATTCATACAAAATCTACGACTAATTGTAAAATTGGGTACAGCATGGAAATACATTTGTTCCAATTTTAGTGTATGTGCTACTGAAGCGAGCACAGGAAATACATATAGGGATCAAGTCTCACACAAAAGTAGAAGTGTCAATTAGATATGACCAAAATAAATTCAGAATTGAACAGTGGGAAATTCATTAACAAGATATAATACAGGGGTAACTTAATGCTCCTGTAAACAGCACGATCACAAAGTTAACCAATGACAATAACTTCGGAATGGATCACCAATAGAGGAAGAGAATGACACGAGAGAAGCCATAGAATGAGAGTCAGCTTTAAAAAAATGACAACTATTAAGACCAAAAAATGATTATGGTATAGAAAGCCTATCCTTGAAAAGATGATGAGAGAAACTAAATATGTAGAGTCAGGCTAAGCAAATGTCTGAGGAGGAGCTGTCTGATAACAGTCTACAAATATTTGAAACTTGTAAATACCGAAGCAGGAGAGGAATTACCATGCATGGAGTTTTAATTAAAAATAATCAGATGAAATTATGACAGGGAAAATTCTCGCTTAATGGATTGACAAAAGCAAAGCTGAAACAGGACAGTGTCTCAGGAGATCTTGGCTAGGGACATTTTTATTCTCATTTGTGTCAAGGCAGAAAAACAAACAATGGGGCGGGGGTGAGGGCGGACTGCATTTTATCTTTCATTTGCTATTAAGGCAGAAAAAAACCCGCGCTGGTGAGCTCTAGCATGGGAGAATTCATATTTCACCTTCTAGAAAATGTTAAATCATAGCAGGCAATGCATAACGGTCTCCACGTACGCCCCACAACCATGTTCTGGGGGATGCACAGACCCACCTGGACCTTCTCTGTCCTTATTTTCAATGATATGATTGACTTGTAGACACTTCTACATTCATTCAATTGGTTTGGCAATCTACATTCATTCAATTGGTTTGGCAATCGATGCCTTTCGTGTGAAAAGAGACACGGATTCCTTGTGCCCTTCTCATGGAGCTGGCTTGAAGAGGGTTTTTATTTTTAATCAGATTTTGGGAGACAGTTTGGAACTAAAAGGGCTCAGCAGAAGGGGGCTGTGGACCTGACTGTGGCACAGACAGACTTGAAGACGACATCTCTACGTCTGGTGTTCTCATGCGTGAAATGGGGAGTCATCTGAAAGCCCAAGCTTGGGAGACGGAAGGACCGGCAACGTAACTACGCAGGAGCTCCCGAATGTAAAGGGCTAGAGGAATTAAAGAAGGCATCCGGGGGGTCCTAAATCAGTGTTTTTCAATCTTGGCTATTTGTTGAAACCGCCTGAGAGAGTGTTAGAAGGCACAGGAGCCTGGGCATGTCCCCTGAAGGGTCTGAGCACAAGCTCGACAGGCGATTATGACATAAGCCAAGACTGAGGGCCAGTCCTTTAGAAGGGCGGTTCTCGGCCTCTGGTTTGATTGGTTTAGGGGGTGCTCAGGCCACATGCGGGAACAAGTGAGTGTGAATCTCTGAGAGTGGACTCAGCAATAGTATTTTTTTCCCCACAGCATCAGTATTTTAAAAGCTCCCCAACTGATTACAACTGATAGGCACCCATGTGGAGAACTGCTCTCTAAAAGGACATTTTTCAGGAAGCAAGTTTCACTTGTAGGGTTTTGAGTCAATATTACACATTAAAACCTAATGAAGATGGGTTCAAATGAGACTATATTTAGCGAAGAAAATTTGGATAACTCTTTCGATCTCGGCATGGCTTTTTCTGAAAGGAACATGGTTGTGTACATTTACTAAGGGTTGTTTAGCATAAGTGGCAGCTAAGAACTAACTAGCTGCAGGCCCTAATCAAGTGGCTCAGGGCAGGCAAAACAGCTGCTACACAGAGCCTTTCAGACCCATAAGATTTCAGTCAGTATCAACTGCATAATTGTTTAAGGTGAATAGCTATTTTTTTTTTTAGCAGCTATTCAACTTGTCCAAACATTGGGCTTATAACAGATACATTTGTCATGTTAAAAAAATGCTCACTAGAAAAATATACAAAAGCAATTGTATGGTGGTAAAGTGGCAAGTTTATCTAGAATCCAGAAGGAACTGTCTAGAGAGGACTATGAGAATTGGAGGCATAAAAATCAATGTCAGAACATCATCGGGGATAAGTCGCAGCTATAGCAGTTATCCCTGATACAATGTGAGAACAGCACTTTATTTCTGTGGTTTTCCTTCCCCAAACCCATAAGCCCAGTCTAATCATTAAAAGAGACTAGACGACCTCATACTGAAGGGCATTCTGCAAAATCGCTGACCACTGTTCTTCTAAACTCTCAAGGTCATCAAAACAAGGGAAGTCTGGGAAACTGTCACAGTCTAGACGAGCCTCAAGAGGCAATAATGACCAAACATATTATGATGTCCTAAATGTAATCCTGGAACAGAAAAAGGACATTAGATAAAAACTAAGGAAATCCGAATAAAGTATAGATTTTAATTAATAACAATGTATTAATATTGTTTGTTAGTTGTGACAAATATAAGATGTTAACAGTAGGGAAGACTGGGTACCAGAAATGGGAATTCTGTACTACCTTTGCAACATTACTCTAAATCTAAAACTATTAAAAAAATTTATTAAAAAGAATCAGTCCCAGGAGCCTCATCACAATGGGTGTATTAGCATTCATCAGTGAATTGACGTGTGGAATTACATTAGTAGCCAGACTCTCCGAGAAGAGTGAGGACAGTGCAATGATTGGCAAAAGGTCACTACGGCAGTCAAGTTTGAAACAAACAGAAAGGAAGCCACAGTCATTTTACATTGGTCTACCACATCTCCCGGCCAAAAGTCTTTGACATCCAGAGACGGACAGGTAGGGACCAGGAAAATCTTTTCACACACATTAAAGTATTTTATAGAGAAGATATTCAACATTTAATTTCTGAAGAATAGGACAGAGGAAAGAGGTTTAGACCAAAGCCAAGGGACTTTAATACAAAATAGATAACCTCCTAGAGCGTAAGGTTGCCTCAAGAGCAGAATATGTAATCAAGGAAGTTTTAGAATCGCTAATCCTGGAGACTTTTAGAGAATCCAAGACAGAGAGGACTCCTTCCCTACCCTCCAAAGAAGCAGTGTAGACAAAAGAGCCATGAAGCACCCTTCCTGTTCTGTCGTCTATTTTTAAAAGCAACATATCCTTAAAACAAAAGAAAAAAATGCAAAAGAAAATCATTAGTGTTCAAATCAAATACACTCTAACAATTTTTATGTAGGTCACATTTTGCTGAGAATCTTCTTTGCCGTAATAGTTAATCTCAAGGTCTTGATTTAGGATTCTTACAAATAGCAGATACTACAAAAGGCAGATATTACTCTGTGACTTTACCAGAAAGTTGAAATTGTGATCAGTTAGGGAAACATGTATAAACCTAGATCCCAAATGCTCAACCCTAATATGATCCTGCTCAACTCCCTTATACCAAAAGCATCTTTGTTACAACAGATCTTGGACATAAAGAAACTCTAGAAGTGAGGAGTGGGAGACAAAGACTGAATTGTGGATGAGAGTCAGAAAACAAGGCATATGCAAAGAGAAGTGGAGGGAGCCTGAGAGAAGGTCAAGTTGGGTCCATCCAAGTCCCTCCTGGGACTGCTTCTGTAGCTCTCGGCAAAAAATGCTCTTTTTGTCTGGGACCGAATAATGCCGGGGCTGCTGGGTGCCAAAGACATTGCCACACGCGAATCACTTACCTGTGATGGAAAGCAATAAAGAAAAAAGACAGAGAGAGAGAGAGAAAAGGAGGGAAGAAGGTGGGGGGAGGGAGAAGGAGGGAGCGAGTGTGTGAACACACAAGTGAGCACACGCAGGTGTGTAAACATGTCTGTGCCATGCTGCTATCTTGTGAACCTCTGCATCCAGCCACACCTGAAGTCTTTTGATCGACCAGTTTATCAATCAACGTGTTCTCTTTCCTTCAACTGGTCTGTGGCTTTCAATGGAAAGAACCTTAAGTAAAACAGGTCTAAGGAAGACCGAGCGGGGCGGGGGGCACTGGAAGAAATGGGGCAGGGACGTGGGCTGCGGTAGAACGGAAGTTAGAACAGTGCCTTTGGCGGAGTTGGGACCGACACGAGCTGCGGAGACCCTTTAAAGTGTAAAGAAGACACAGCGCCATTCAGGCAAATACTAAAAGAGATGGAAAAATCATCTTAAAAAAACGGTCAACTCTTATCTCCTGGACAAATGGCCAACCTTGCTCTACCGCTAAAATGCAATACTCTTCAGTATGATAGACTGTTTCAAACGTTCCGGGTGAATAAGAATCCTGCTGTATTGCTGGAGGAGATATTCTATGAGAATAACTTTCTGCCAACTTCCTCTACTCCACTACGTTAATAGATTGTTAATTACAATACACGGCGGTTACCATGCCAAATAGTTAACAGGATGGGGAACAAGCAATAAACCTACAATCCTTCCTTCGCGAGAGTATCCATGAGTGCTAGACAAAAGGCTGGCATTTTCTTCATGTTACCTAGTCTGGAGACCTGAAAACGTTTGTGCTGAGGTAATCATCCAGTTCACTTTTCAAAGGATAATAAAGAGCTGTCACTTATTCCCTTTCTAGAGTCACACTGACATGGAATAATCAAAGTAACCCATTATCAGAGAATTCTCTGCTTTGTTCAAATTACAAACATCAGTGGGCATCTCTCCTGGGAATTTAAAGAACAGACTAGTGCCGATGAGCTAGGCTTGTTGTTAGCAGAATAAACCAGATTCGCTTGATGCTTTGTTTTAACAAAGACAACATAAGTAGTGATTACAATTCATTTGGGTTTTGCAGTGATCATCAAAATGCTGACAGTTACTTAACTCACTCACTGGGTGGAATAAACACCTTGAGAGGAACTGAGAAGATACAATTTATATTATAAATGGAACTGAGTGCATGAGACAAAGTGTGAACGGGCGTGGCAGAAGAGATCTCTGTCAGAATAACAGAGATGATTAAAGACATGAACGAGACAGTGACTGTACTGAGTACTGTTAGTGATACAAACACAACAGCTGAATCGTGCAATTACAGAGTTGAGCATAACTCAGAAAGCGCCTCTCTTTTTTTCCCCCCTCCTCTTTCATTCCATCCAACCCCTGACCGATGGATGTTGCCATTTTCCCCTTAAGAACTGGATCTGGGAAGGCAGGGCGTCTCCTGCCACATGCTTGTAGCATGCCCGGGGCCTGGCACCCCTGGGGTATGGTCCGTGGCTCCACCTGGGGCACGAACCCAGGACCTTCTGGGTGTAAAGCAGACGTGCAAACCACTACACTATGGAGCCATCCCACCTCTCTCTTTTTGCAAACAGTGGTTGCCAGGTTAGCCTGTGTGAACCACTCAGCTACTTGCTTTAGAGGCTGTGTTCTATCTTGCCTTATGGAGCCCTTGCAGAATAAACAGAATAAAATCAGGAATGCTATGCCACTGGAGCTTGCATTATTAAATATTAGGTATTGATGGCTCACCAAATGAAAGGACACCTTCCGATCACCACTAATAGACCTACCCAGGCAGTCCTGCATTTGCAAGAGTCGAAGGAAAGCAGGGAAAGAGGCATCTGGTCCCTTTTCGGAGCAGTTTATTTTGCAATTAGCTGAAGGGAAATTAACTTTTTTTTTTTTTTTTTTTTGTAAACTGGGGTGGCACTGGGAGATAAAATGGGCAATTTAGATGACTGCTTGTGACAGATTGCCTGATAGGATGGGAGTATAAAGCTGTGGGCCTTTTAAGGACACCTACTTATGTGGAATCTGCTCAGATCCAATCCTGTGCCCAACCATCCTTAATAGGTGGGTACATGTTCTATTCTTATAGATTCTGAGAATAAACGTGTAATTTTATCATGAGATAAAAAGTATAAAAAAAATCAAAATATAAAAAAATATTTAAAAAATATTTTTAAAGTAGAATATATAGTCTTGCTCAAAAGGCCCCCTCCTTCCGGCCATTTTCCTCACCCCTGACTGACCCTCAGGACAGCTACACAATCAGCGTGAGGCCGGAGGTGGTGAGCATTCAAGGACTCTTGAACTTTGCCTGTGGGTCCTGAATTTCAGGGAATAATTTACCCCGTGAATCTCACCCACACCTCTTCCACCTCTACCCCTGAAACCATGGATAATCAGATCATTATAACTTTTCAAAAGACAATGATAATAACTTACTCTGAAGTTCTCGTTCCAAATAATCAAGTGTTTCCTCCTGATAATCTTCTAATAGTTAACTTTAAGTTCAGAGTTGATCTTGTTTCTTTCATGTTCTTGTTGTTTTTCTACTTTTTTTCTATCCTGTTTGTACCTCTCCATTTATACATTCAAATCTGTTATCTCCTTTTTCATTCTTCATGTCATTTTCTTCTTTGCTTCTATTATAACTGCCTAACACATACTTATCAATGAATGCCTTTAAAATGTATTTATTTTATAGTTATTGAATAAAGCTTACTTGCCCTAAAGTTTTCAAATTATTTTTCTCTGAGTCATTAGTCCTTGATAGAAAAAGGTTTCAGTTTTATTTCATATCCTATTCCTTAATTTCCTTGAAATCTATAATTATCTCTCAGCCATCTCTTTTCCAGAGTAATTGTTTTTCTCATATTCTTCATTTTCTAGCACCTCAATCACTTCTACTATTCTCATTTTAGACACTTTTTCATTAACTTCGTATCAGTTAAAATGAAAGCATCGACCATGTGCTCAGCTCTGAGCCCTAAGACAGTTTCTACCCTGGAGAACTTGCGAGGATAACAAAAGGTATTGCTTTCTGTTCCTGAGACACAGTGGTTCAGTCGTAGGTGACTTTATGCTGCTTAACATCAAGGTACGTTAACACAGACCATTTCTGCCTTCCCATGCCCTACACAGGGAAACCGAGATTATAGTTCCTTTTGCAGAATCACAAAGTATAGGACGTGCAGCACGAGCAGAATTCTGGCAACAAATCTTCTGACAACTTAAACAGGTGATATGCATAAGGACACTTACATTTCAAATGAAAGTACTTGGGCTGGTTCTCAGCTGTGCCCACAATGGCTCCCAAATCAATACTTACTCTGGGACGTAGAAAGACTGGAGAAAGCGGACTTCGTTCGACCTGCCAACCACTCCAGGCTTTCATGCATGTTGGCCAAAAGCTTTGAGGTCAATGACGTCACGCAAGGATGTCTTGTGCAGGGATTAATTTATCACCCAGGTTCCCAATAAGGACTCTGACTCTTTGCCAAAGGCTGCCCTAAAAACACAAACCAGAAACGCACTTCACATACAATAGGGACAAGATAGGCGTGGGCAAGACTTTTTAAGGCATGTCTAGCCCAATGGCTATTATAATTACTGCAGCACAGCATGCCATTTTCCTAGGTTTAATATCATGAGAAAACTACCAATACCATATACCATATTCTGGCAGGAGAAAGAGAGTTCTTGGTGGAAGGAAGCGACCCTGATGATTACACCTTCAACAGTGACCAGTAGGGGCTTGATGGGTCCCTATAAATAGCTTTGATGCCTGTTCCCTCAGCGGTTTTCCCCTTACCTCTCGTCCTCCTACAGAAGTTGAGGGAAGGCTTGGGATATTACATTGTTTGAGGGTTGTTGCAACAAATAAAACTAAGTTAATCTGGCATCTAGACAATTGTTTGAAAATGTTCAAAAGCAAAGAGGGCCCAGTCTCTTTAAGAAAGCAGGTTACAGGTGAGATGGATGATAGGCCTCATTCATTCATTCATTTATTCATTCACTCATTTGCTTATTCTAAAAAGGATCTGGGGCAAATAAACTATAAAGCATTAAGGCATTCATTATTTGGAAAGAGAAACCAGTAAAAATGAACACTATGATCCTTTTACTGACTGGAAAAATATAATCAGGTGGATTTCAAACAGAGTCCAGTGTCTTCATGTTTTGGAGGGCTCAAAAATCATGTTACATGAGGTTACAGAAGGATAAGTCAGAAGGGATCCTACAGACTATATGACGGAGCCACTGTACAGATGAAAAAACGAAGTCTCAGATGGTTAACTGTTTTGCCTACAGGACACAGAGTGGCAGAGCTGGGAATCACGTTGTCTGACCTCTACAGCTGTTTCTTTCAAAAGGAGATGCCTGAAATGATAAAAGGTGACTGAGGATGTTTAGGGAGAAATTTCAGGAAAGCTACACACAGGTAAGCAGAGCTGATGCTGGTGGAGGTTGGAACAGGCTCCTGGAGAACTCTGCATACGTCTTTTACAACTCAAAACACCTTAAGTGAGCAAAAGCAAAGGCTTTATTTAAAGTAGAACAAACTGAATTAAGTTTGAAGCAAGCAGTGATTAATAATAGCTGACACATAGTCAGAACGATGCTTAATTGACACGCAGGCATTTAGTGTCCAGCACTATAGCGGACACTCAATGCTGAAAGAAACAACTGCTGTGAATTAAATGCGTAGAAAATGTTTACGCTACCAAGTAGTGACTCATGATTAGGTTTCTTATTTCAGAAGACGGTTACATTTGTAAGGGAAAGTCATAACTGATGGACCGAGCTGGGTAGGTTATGGCTGTGGAGACAATACAGTGCAGTGGATGGAGCACAGGAACCTTGAGTGGACATACCAACCCTGCATGGTGGTCTTGTGAAATGTCCTGGGGTGGGACCTGAAATCTGCATTTCTTACTAGTTTCAGGCTGCCTGTCTGGGAAGCATGCACCCTTTGAGTTCCCATGGGTTAGGTTAGAGCACGGGCTTCGAAGTCAGGGAAATCTGGACTCAACTCTGCATCTGCCACTTACTTGCCGTGTGATGCTGAGCATTATTAGCTAGGGGTAATGGTACTGACCTCGTACGAAGTGATGTGAGAAGTGGATGAGGTGACTTTTAAAATCTTTACTGGGAAAATTTCAATAATAACAAAAGTAGAGAAGAGTATAATAAATCCCCATGTTGCCATTGCGCAAGTTCAATTATTAGTAACCCACAGTGAGTCTGTCTTTCATCTATCCACGTCTACAACTCCTCCCCCTTGGAACATTCTGAACTCATTCAGATGATATTAAGTGCATGACACAGTGCGTGGAACTTGGTGAAAGCTAATAAGTGGCACCTATTATTATTCTTAGGTATGTTGAAATGACTGGTTTATTTAGTGTCGACCCAAAGTACACTACGATGAATAAATGGAAATCAGGATCAAATAAATTAGATCACAAGGGCTACTTTTAAAATTGAACCTTGTAACATTGTAGCAAATGTCACCCTGTTTCAGAGTCCAGACTTTTCTCAAAATCTTTAAGAGGTAAATTATTGAGGCAGAAACCATTGGTTGCCTACTAAGCATCCATTATGCGATGTTTGGTTTTCTTTCTTTTTTTAAATCAGATGCTTTCTTAGTAAAAGGACCCTGATACCGTTGGGGTCACCATGTACCCAACCTAAAAACAAAATAAAACAAACAACAACAACAAAACCCATTCCGTTTCCCAGCCCCTCTTGCAGATGAGGGGGTCAGTGATGCCGCCCGCCAGCAGTAGATGGGCTTCCGGAAGAGCTCTTTCAGGCAGTCTTATTTGTCAAGGACCTTTTGCCTTCCCCCTTTACTGGAACACAGCCATGGCAAGTGATGTTGCAGTAGCTCTTTTTCAAACATCAGGTGACCTTGAGTATGAAAATGGTGCTGAGAATAACGCTCTAAGGACAGAAGGGCATGGGTGCATCGGTGACCCCCCGGAGCTGCAATGCCAGACCAGATAATACCTTCTGGGCTCCATGTTATAGGAGAGAAAATGAAACCTTATTTGTTTAAGCCAGTGCTATTCCAAGTTTTTGCTATGAGCAGTGAAATGTAATTTCTAACTGACACAATTATGTAATTAGCATAAGTGATGTCATCCTCAGAAAACTTTCTCTGAATTTAGATATCCCTAAAATCGCATTACTGGGAAAAGCAAAACAATGTCTCCTCCATGATTTGAGCCCAGCAGACAGTTATAATATCTTCCCTTCAGCTGCCACTCAGTCAAGTTGTAAATATTGAGTTTTCTTAATCTGTCCTTATATATCAACTCTTGCAGCCCTTTAATCATCTTTGATAGATATAACACAAAAAAATGCCTCGGAGCTAGGTGGTTAAAAAGCAACAGGGGAGGGAGACAGCTTTGAAAACCAGGCTTGCAGCCATTTTTATGCATGTAGGTGTAACCCTGGGTAGAACGTGACAGTGGAGACAAATGTATTTATGTAGAAGTCTGATCTGCTCGTGCGGGATCTGAGGGCCCCGGGCATGTCCGCCGTGTGTTTCCAGCACTCCATGCCTGTCCCGTTTCCCTTTGCTCACTGAGATTTGCTTAACCTCCTCCGAAGGGAGAGCAATAGACTGAGAAAAATACAAACTGCCTCATGTTGAATACATAGTAGACATCTCATTTGACAGGAATCCATAATCACCCCCTAACAACCAGGAGAGAGCACAGAAGCCATGACATTGAGAATAAATGATTGACAGCTAGAACCATTTCACACACAAAAAATCATTCCTTCGAGGATCTGTGTGTGTCAAAGAGCTTGGTGGACAGTTTTTATGTATTATAATAACCTTAAGGGGATGGTTTTAGCTGCCTGACTACAGATTTTTTTTCTAAACTCTCTAATTATTAAAGAAATTACGGTATATCTACACTACAGAAAAATATGCAGTCATTAGAAATCACACAGTAGAAAATACTTGATACCATACAAAAATGTTGTGCATAGTTTATTCTTAGCCATGATATATAGTTGAACAAAATAAGCTGTTATGAAATGGTACAAATTGTGTAACATTAAAAAGAAAATAATTATGCATTTATATGAACTAAAAAAAGATTGGATATCTGTAAACCACAATGTTAATTATGTGACCAGATCATGCTTTGTGCCTCGTATTTTCTAAGTTTTCTTCAAAAACATGTTTACTTTTTAATTAACAATACAAATTGGAAATCACACGACAGATGAGAAAACCTTTCAAATGGACACATCAAGAATTCAGCATGGAAGACTGGAGGGTGTGGGTATTACAGCCACTTGAACCAAACCGGGAGGCAATGAGTGGCTGGTCTGAAGGCTGGTTGGGACTGTGTCCCCTGCAGAGGGTCTCACTGCCAGACTGTCTACCACCCAGCCACTGGGCTGATACTGCTTCCTCTTTCTAGATCTAAATTTTACTTATTCTTTATCTTCCGTATATTATTTAATGAAAACATACGTATTTTTGAGTGGAATGGCAGCAGAATCATGATTAACTTGAGAAGACAAAGTAATAGGTACTCAGTAATTGCCCAAAGATTATCTGACATAGCCAGGAACAGAAATCAGAGCTCCAGACTTATTTGTTGTAGGTGCTGAGCCCCATGGGGAGAGTCACTGTCATCATTAGTAGGCTGGCATGCTCACACAGAAGCCTAAGAAACTGAAGGGTGTTAAACCTTTTAAGCTTAATTTTACCGCACAACTAGAATCGTTAAAGAGCTTGATCGGATGAGAATCTTGCCAAGAGTGTAAAACCTACGGAACTTCATTTTAGCACACAATCATGATCTTTAAAGAGCCCTGTCTGACAAGAACTCATTTAAGAGAATTTTGCCAAAGATGCCTCAAATAGTCTCCATTTAGTCTTTAAATAATTGTGTTATCCACTGAAATCTTATGAAGGCAAAAAAAAAAAAAATCTGCATTTCAGCAGGCTAAGTGTACTTATGAGAGAAACATCACAAATAGTTTCTCAGTGATTTGCGATCTGTGCTATATTTGGTCACATGATATATACTCCGGACTCCCTGCTCTTTCTCCCTGCCCTCTTCCGCATCACCCACCACCGCTTGCTACTGCTGAGTCTGCTGCCAGGCAGCTGCCCGAGGGGCCTAGGAAACGGTGCAAGATCCAGAACAGAGCAGGGGAAAGGCAGGGACTAAAATAGGTTGTCCCAATGGGGGCGAGGTGGTCTTTCCCAGTTAGTTCGGAGGACTTCTGATACGAGGACTCGCACCGACTGGAAATGGAGGACTGTGGAGATCCCAGACTTGAGATGAATACGATGGCTGAGAAGCCGGACTCCCGCTTGCTGGGGAGCGGGGGAGGATGACTTTCTACACGATGAATAGCTACCTTATACTAAGCAGAAGTATGAAGTTTTAAAATATAGGTAATGATGCAGAACAACAGAAGGGGTGACCCTAGAAGTCCTCGGTCTGTTCGCCCTAAGCTCCACTCCCGCCCTCCCTTCTCTGATCTGCACCGGGGAGAAGGGGAGCTGACCATGCCAGCTGCGTGCCAGGCGCCCAGCTGAGGTCCTGGCGGGATGTTGCCGGGCCCGGAAAGGAGAAGCCAGGGCATCTGCCCCCTCCCTGTCTTCCCTGGGTGATGTCGCCAGCAACCAGTGACAGACGCAACCCCTCCCTGGCTCCAGCTCCCACCACGCCTGGACTCCCTTGGCGCGCCTCTGCCGCCGGCAGCTTCCGGGAGGCGGGGCCTTTCTGAGTCGCTACCCCGTGGGTTACCTTAATGTCCCCCTGTCGGACACCAATATCCTCATTAACCTGTATAACCGATTCCCAACATTAAATCCCCTCTGAGGTAAGTACTGGAGGTGGTTTATGGTTTCCACATTAGACCCTGACTTACAAAAAACCTGAGAAGGATGTCTGACCATATTCAGTGCTACTGGGACTTGAGGAAATGTTTTGGCACGGAGATTAATTAGTTCTGTTGTACAGGTAGCCAAACTGAGACATGTTGAGGTGACCTGTAAAGATCATGCAGCTATTATGTGTCATTGCCTAAATGAAGAAGGTTAGAAAAAAGTCAGGTCACCTCACCTAGATTCCTAATAAAACCAACTCATTCTTAGGAGATGTGACAATGACTTCCATTTATCACTTCTGCTTTTTACAACTGTTCCATCTGCAACACTTTCCAAACCTATCTAATTTGTGTGTCAGAAATAATGAGGGTAGGACCGTTCTGATGGCTTCTTTAATCAGGTTTTCAAAATGTGATCTTGGCTAAACCTTCGTAAATAGAAAGTAATAAAATAGTCCAGTTACCTTGATTACAATATTATTTTTGTCCTTCTAGAAACTGCTAAAACTCATCACTGAGTCTGTCCTTCAATGGTTTCCATGCTTGGCATTTCATCACATTATCATGTGAGGAGCTACTTTTTATATTTAATAAGTAATTGCTACTCTTTAGAAATTTGTCTCCTCCTTCAATAATCACAATCAAGGATTTTTCATTTGCTTTCCTTGCCCACTCTTCTCCTACCATTCAGAAACCTGCAATGCTCTCGATGCCTAGATGAGACTGAGCGGTCCGCATTCTACGTAGACGCAAAGCAGAAGTCGGGGAGGGGCTTCGGGGTGTTCTTCGCAATCAGGAGGAATATGTGAAATATTAGCAACTCCTCCCACGATCTGCTTGGGGTTTAGAAAAAATATTATTTTTTTCCCCCTGGCTGCCGAGAAATTGGGGTTTCTGGGATCCTACCCCCTCAGAGATGACAGCCAGAGAAATTAAGTAAGGTGCTCTTTTAAATCAGCGTGCTCACTGTTATAGACACAGAACAGTGGACTTATGGATGTGGGGTGGTCTGGACAGAGAGGGATCTTGGTAGGAAGTCTGAACCAGCAGTGCTTACTGTGGCTACACACTAACGTCTCGACTGGAAAAGCTTAAACGAAATACCTGCTGCCAAACTCTACCCTCAGAAATTCTGATTTAAATGGTCATGGGTGGGGCTCAGGCATGGGCATTTTCTAAAATAACAGCTTGTGATGTAATTCACACACCATAAAATTCACCCATTTAATATGTGCAGTTCAATGGTTTTTAGTATTGTCACAGTTATGCAACCACGGCACAATCAATTCAGAACATTTTCGTCACCTCAAAAAGAAACCCTGTCCCCATTAGACTTTGCACTCATCCCCAGTCCCTACCCCTAGTCCTGGGAAACTTCTAATCTACTTTCTGTCTCTACAGATGTCCCTGTTCTAGACTTTCATGTAAATGGACTCATACAATAGGCTGTCTTTTGTGACTGGCTTCTTTTACTTAACATGGTTTCGAGGTTCAGCCGTGTTCAAGAATGTAGCATTACTTCATTTCTTTGATTATCAAATAATATTCCATTGTATGAACATACCAAATATTCACCAGGTGATGATCATTTGGGTTGTTTCCAACTTGAGGCTATTATGAATAATGCTGCTAAATGAACATTCATATATGAATATTTGTGTGGATGCATGTTTTCATTTCTCTTGGGTACACATACCTAAGAGTAGAATTGCTGGGTCATATGGTCACTCTGTCTTAACTCTGTGGAAAAATGACAGATTGTTTTTCAGAATGACTGCACCATTTTATATGTCCACTGATAGTAAGGAGGTGCCAATCTTTCCATGTCCTTGCTTACACTATGATGACCTGTCTTCTCCTCCTCTTCCTCCTCCTCATTATTGTCACCCTAATGGATGTGAAGTAATATCTCACTGTGGCCTCAATTTGCATTTCCTTGATGGTTAACAATATTGAGCATCTTTTCATGTGTTTATTGATTGACCATTTATATATCTTCTTTAGAGAAATGTCAATTCTGATCCTTTGTTCATTTTTTAACTGGGTCATTTGTCTTTTTATTATTGAGTCATCAATATTATTGAGTCATCAAGATGTTTACTAGGAATCCACCATTGCCCAGGCCCTCTTCTAGTTCCTGTAGTGGGTTCGAGCCCAATAGAATGATTTCATAATCTGGTAATATGCCATGACCCAGGGTTTGAAAAATACTGTGTGAAAGTCTGCCTGGCTCTGTGAACGTGTTCCTTGATTAGGTCTCCTAAGATGGCAAACGTTTCTCAGGCATTTTACAGAGAACCTGAAGCACAAAGAGGAAGACATGCTCATTTGCACACTGTAGCAAAGGTGGGAACAGAGCTACAGCTGTTCTTGGTTTACAAATCAGGGCCACATTGCCTATCACAAGTTGTAGTGGCTTTAATGTTTCCTTTTGCCCAGGGATCAAACAGCTGCCCCTACCCCCACCCAAAGACATATAAAAATTGCTTCTGATTGTGGAATTGGACTTTCCTGAACACTCAACTGGTAAGCAGTGCTAAAGGAGGGTGGCATACACAGATCTTTAAATCTCAGAGTACAGCCCCTTGATAATAATAGGCACTTTCCTACTTTTTAAGACCAGAATGCTTGATTGATGGGCAATGGCCTAGCAATAAAGTAAATCAAAAGCCTCCTAAGGGAAAACAATATTTGTTCCAGCTCGATATGTTTATAATCTACAAACGATTCAAGAGTTTATGTAGGGCAGAGGGAGGACACAAAACTCTTAAATTCAGCATGAGAACTCTGAAAAGAAAAGAGGAAGATGAGTAAATGAGCACGCGTGAGGAATGGCTGGCGAGGAAGGGTGGCTGAGTGGATGTGGCCTCCACTAAGGTGCTTCAGCTGGGTCACAAGCCATCCCCGAGCAGCCGGTCAGCTTGAGCCAGGGGCCAGGTTTCACAAGGGTGACGAGCCTTTCCACCAGTGGCCCGCTCCTCCGACCATTTATTTAGCTGCCTCCGTGTTCATTTTAAATTATTATTACTTTTTTAAATGGAGGACAATGCTCTAGTTGGTTCTTGAGTCACAGGATATTCACACATACTTGCCTCAGGGAAACGTGCGGAGAGAGCTTTTATTAAGAGAAAGGAACCATGAGAGATGTAAGAGCCATGTTTCCTAAAAGGAAATAAAAATCTCTTCCAGTTTTTCCATTATTTTTGTCATGTTCCTAAGTCACGCTCCAGCAGGTTCAAGATGTCAGTAATGGCAACAAGAAATTGTTAAATACTCAGAACAGAGAAAACTGAATTGCTTAATGCAATCACATCTCGGACATGCTGGAACCCTTGCTGTTTCTGAGGCTTCCCGGAGAATGAAAGCAGCTACTTGCCCGCAACTCGCACACCCCGAGCTTTAATCTGAACATGTAACGACCAGGAAAACATACAGGTGGGCCAATGAAGGTATCTGCAGTCAATTATGACCACCTTCAAACACTTAAAACACTGTGATGTGAAAGCACAGACTGACTCACCGCCAAGTGTCCACGTTAACGTTAGAGGGATAAGGACATCTTAGCTGGTATTATTACTAAAGGGCATCGCATTACCCAATGCACATACTTTTGGTACATTACCACCGTTCCATCATCAAGCTCTCCTTCCAATTATGCCAGATGCAGTGACTAAATGACAGCTGTCAATGAGATGGGAAGAGAACGAGAGGTGGGGAGGGAGGGAAAGAGGGAGGTTGAGGAAAAGGTTTTTCCAGAAGAATGTCAGCTAATAAACGTTTCAGAGAGTTCATCGATGGATGCCAAAACTATTGGTTGAAATGTTGTTAGAAAAATAGGAAAATCACGTGGTCACGTGTTACCATCCCACAGATTACCAATTAATCACAAAAAGAAATAAATGTACCTGACAATGGGGAGATCTGGCAGTAACCGCTTTAACCACATGGTCAAGTTTGGCATGGCTGGCCCCAGCGCAAGTAGACTTCACGTGAAGTGATGGAGTGGGAGTTAAAAAATTTCACCTACGTGGGATTTTTGACAGAAATGCTCACTCCGTTAGATAAATTCAGGTCTCTACTTGATAAGTGGCTTAGACTCTTTATCAAAGATTCGTCATGAGACTTGTAGATTAGTGAAACTCATCAGAATTAGTGGAGCTCAGAACTGCATGTCACATGACAATATCAAAGAATTGACCACATTTTCTTACAAAAACAGCTTTAAAATTGAAGGCTGTGACTCTGAGACATCAAATATATGATGAATGTTTATAAAAAAATATGCTGTAAATGTAAACATACTAAAACTAGAACCCTGAGAAGCAGCTAAAAAATAATAAAATTACATTCAAAATTCTACAAACTAGACAGGATGCTATAGGTGCACCAATTATACAAAGGGCTCTAACCTAAAGTGTAAATAAATACATAACAAAAAACACTTTAGTAGACATTACATATGATCTAATATGAATTAAAACAAAGATACACACACATTATAAAAATCAGCCTATGCATTCTAGAATCAAAAGTTGTCATTTACGGGTAAGGATGGATGGAGGTAAAGAAGAGTGAAGGGACCTGCTAAAGAGACACAGAGAATTAGGGGCAGGGCAGAGAAGGAGTCCAAGGCTCAGTCTCAAGGTTTTCTCCATAGATGAGTACAAAACATATCAGTGAGTAAAGACAGTGAAAAATTTCATGAAAATATGGGGTAACAACGAGCAAAGAGCTCATTGTGAAGCTGCACATTCTTTCCAGGCTGATGGCACCTGCTCGGAGTTCTGAACTAGACTCAACTTGGAATAAAGTTACACTGAAACGTTCCGTTAACCTGGAACATAACGGATGCGTCTTCTTTAGCCAAGCCACCCAAATAATCCTGGCTACTAAGTTTTATTTGTTGGATGTTGTCAAGCAACAGCAGATACAAACAATAAGGTACAAGGTGGTCCCCCCTTCCCCCTCAGATGCTGGGACTCCCAGGGCTATGCAGGTTTTCTGCCAGGAGTTACTATAAATTATTCATTTATTACAACAGCAATAGTTTTCCATAAAGAAAGTTATTTAAGCTTTAAAATAGATTACCAATATATAGAATTAAAATAACCAATTCAACATTTACTTTGGTTTTTCAGCTACCGAGAATGATTACAGATGTAAAAGTCAAAATTTATACAGTACTGAATTTCCTCGTCTGATTAGTCCAGCTTATTGACCATGCTGGTTATTTTTTAAATTGTCATACAATTTCCTTTAGAAGCAGCTAAGTCTATTCAGAGCAGACACACAGAACAACTGACCTCAAACTAAGGCAATAGTCCCAAACTTAACAACTAAGTGTCGTGTCTTCAAGGAAGCTCTCTTGGAAGAGAGGGGCAAGGAACTGAGGAGCGGTTGGGGTTTGGGGTTCTTAGGAGGAAGACAAAGAAAGAGGTGGGAAACCCTATGCAAAGTGACATACTTCAGAGAAGGGGAAACTGCCTTGCATAAAATTCACAGAAAAATGAATATGGTTTAAGATTTTTTTTAGGAATAAAAAAAATATTACAATGACAGTGTATTTGTGGAGAATTAGTGAAATAGAAGTGAAGAATAGCAGGGTTTGAGGATGTGTGAAAATTTTTAAGGAAATATAAACTTAAAACCTAAGTAATAATTACTCATGTTTAAATCACCTATAATTATGAGCAGTAACCCCATCCCACCTCACCCCATCTTTAGTCCTGTGCCCCCAAAAGCAGCGTCTACAACTTAAAAAATCTATTACTAATTCTTTTAGTGGTTATGACCACTTCTTTACATAATCGATGGAAGCTGCCACCTGTTGATGTATTAATTTTAGACATTTTATTCTAACCTCCTGGTCCATGGATGGGTGAGGAATTACTCATATTACTAAGACCTATATTTACACATATCTTTACCTCCTGCGGGAGTGCTCACCACACTACAAAATGCCCATTTGCTTTCCTCCCCCCAGAATGTGAGCCCACAAGCCAGAAGGCAAGCAGGGTGGAGTGTGTGTGGGAGAGGGCTCCTGGGAGGAGCTGCTGGAGGAGTTGACACAGGAACTGAATCTTGAAAGCAGAACTGAGTAGGTACAGGAGGTGGGGCGAGCAGTGGGCATTCCAGGAAGGGGCGTGGCAAAGACAAAGAAATAGGGAGGAAGGGGCGTGGCAAAGACAGGCAGGGAGGGAGGGGCGTGGCAAAGACACAGAGGTAGGGAGGAAGGGGCGTGGTGGACTGGGGACCTGGGGAAGTCAAATAGGTAAGGGAAGTCTGGGGTGAGAAGACCTGTGCTTCTTCCCCATCTGGCAGGCGATTTAAGCCTGCAACAGAGAGCAGCCGTTAGTGGAGAAAGACTGGGGAAGGGGACCGCAGACTCAGGCCTTTCCAGTGGTGGTTCTAGACTGTCTCGCTACTCGCCCTTGTCTTGGGAACAAACACCTCTTCCTGCTCCTGCCCAGGCTACGTGACAGGTGTCCTTCCCTCCACCACAGTGGCACAGAATGTCATTATTAGCCTCACCTTCTGAAGGGCTGTGTGAGACTAAATTAGAGGGGTTACATTTTCTTTTCTTTTATTAAGATTCCAAATAAGAGAAATTGCAATGGTATTAAATTAATACCTAAGTAAAAAAAAAAGAAAAACCGCATAATCTGATATTAAACAAAAATAAAATGTAGAAAACACTCTACAGTGACTTTTAAATGATACTAACGAATAATTATAATCCTCAATTGTCTAAATAGACTAGCATTTATGTAATATATAGGAGATTTTAGGGTTTTCTAAAATTTTCATTTACTGCCAATCATGCAAACAAGAGTCATATCATTTTGATATAATAACAAAGTGCCTAATTCAATCTTCTTGAACATTAATTGATATGTTTGTAGCAGAGTTTCCAGTTAATTACCTGTCTTTTCTGTTTAATTTTGAGATTAAAGTCTGCTTCTCATCTAGTCTTGCCTGCCAGTGTCCTACATCTATCTATGACCTTCATCTTGCTTAATTGAGGGAAAAAGAACATTTTAGCAAAGCATTTTCTACCCTTGTACTTATTTAATATATTCATGTTTTCTGATTCATCTTTCCTTTTATAATTAGAAATTAAAAGTCATATTAAGCATGCAGAGATAGTGAAGTAAATGTCTCCATTCTAAAAAACATTTCGTTCAAGGCTAAAGTTTTCTTGCCTGCACCAGATTGTTACTTGTTCCTTCGAATCTCTCTAAAGATTCTTAAACAGCTATAATTATCTGGAACCTTTCAACAGCTGTTGCTCAGGTTGTTGTTTTGAGAACCTTTTAAATTTCCAACTGGAATTTTTCTGAAAATTGATGTTGTAGTTTATTCATACCATGTTTATATCTAAATACATTCCCAGGTCTACTAGATTCTGCTTCTCTTAATTGTGTAATCTGAGCTGTATGAAGAACCTGAAGGCATGTAAAGACCTATCAAAGGGAAAAACAAACAAAACAAAACAAAACAGCCTAGTTAATCGCAGTGCCAAGGATTTGAACTCAGGCATGTGACCTTCCAGAAGGAACATGTTACTCCATAAATAACATGGAGGCCACTGAAGTGATTTCCTTTCAATTAAGGGATCTGGCTCACAAATCTTTACATTGTATTCTTTTCATTTGAAGAATATGTGATCTTTCCTATTTTTAAATTCAGTTTCATTCATTCAACATTTATTGAGGATCTGTGGTAGATGATTAGGGTGCCATAGAAGGAAGGTAAAAGTACAAACCTGTTTTCTGCTCTTATTCTGACTCTTTTTTCCCCCATTAAATATTTAATAAAGACCTTATACCAAAAGAATCGCTTTGCTTTTTGAAAACAATATTTTGCTGTTCTTTAATCACAGTGAGTTGATAATTTCATAAAACAAAAAGCAGTCTTAATAAACATATACCTCATTTGATTCTACAAATAAAATGTTATTTTCTAAATAACTCAAAAAATAAAAATAGCTGAAAATATCCTTTAGCCTCTCTTCTCGATTCAGGACTATATCACACTCTATCTGAAACCCACATAATTTGTTTTAAATCATTTTTATATTCCCATTCCCTTTGTGTTATCTTTTTTCTCTTAAATAATGATTATTTTCTACTTTCTTTTCTTTGATTAGGCAAACAAAAAACTCAGAGGAAAAACAAGAGAATCAGTTTTAAAACACCTACACCTGGTTTCAATATTTTGCCCCCCCCCCCCGCCCCCAAGAAGAACTGGATATTGTTGCCAGCCTGTTATTGAAAGGGAGAGAACCTGCAACAGTGTAATACATGATATATAATACTGATGACAACACATTAAATCAAGAGTAAAAGCACCTACATGATAAATGTTTTTGACATTGGCATAAAAGGATTAGAATATGGTTAAGGTTATGATGATCACAGAAAATATAGGCATGAATAAAATGTCCAAAAATACAAATTCCTGATCCATTTTTAGGCTGGTTAATCATGGTGTGGTAGAGATCTGGGAGCCAGACTACCAGGGCTCAACTAGCTATATCACTTTGTGGCTCTGAGAATTAGGGAAAGTTACTTAATTTTTCTGCACTTCAGTTTCCTTATTTATTGAATGGGGATAAGAGTATCTGAAAACTCATAATGTTGCTACCCAGTTCCAGGCACTGTTGACTCTGGTTGAAATAGATTGCATGATCTTTCCAGAAACTTAATTCTTTATCATTCATCTTTCTGCCTCTTAGAATTCAAGACTAATTTGTAGGTTTTCTCTACTCTTTCACTTTTATCACCGGAAAAGTCTGGTCCTGGTCCTGCGATCACATCTGTCCACTTAGGGTTTTTCAAACCTCGCTCTAGAGAAATGATTCTTAATCTTTGATATTCTGGAGCCCTGAGTTAAATGGGGTTAATGGATTTTTTTTTTTTAGGACAGTCTTTCTAATACACATGGCCTCCCCAACTCCTAGACAACCTCTCTCCACCCCTTTAACTTCTCTCAACACCTTACTCTTTTTGTTAATCACATCTCCAGAAAGTAGGACTGCTTTTAACAGTGGATAGTCACTGATCTCAAAAGGATAAATATATACATATATATGACAGGTGCAAAGACAATGGGCTAGAAAGCCTGCTTTAGCTTCTTTGGGAACAAAAGGATATTTGCTATTTTTCGTTTTTTCTATTAAAGCACTGGCTTGACCTATTTTTTTCCCCCTCTATTCAAAGTTAAGCCTAGAAATAATACATTTTATTTTTTAGTTAAAAAACAAGAATAGGAAAAGGCCTCATTTAGTAATGAAGAGAACATAACCTTTATTCAATGCAAAGGGCACTGATCCTATATTTATCCGTGTGCCAAATAGCCCTCTAAGCTTTAAAAACTAATTATAGGAGGACACTGTGACTTTTCAGTCTTTTTGGCACATGCCATGCTCTATGGTACTCTAATGTATTAAATCAAGGCTCTCTGTCAACTCTGTTGCGTTGGAATAGCAATGAAGAGTGTTCTCTCCTACTTACATTTGCTTTGAACTTCTAATCAGGATAGGGAATATGACAGATTAAGAGGCAAGACTCAATCACATGCAAAACAAAATAGACCTACAAAATGTTTCTCTTCTGTTAAAGCAAAATATAATTTGTTTTCAACTATGCCTACATGCAAAAACAAATCTTTCAGGCATAATGTTCAACAAAGTGAACCAGGCATGTGATTAAATTTATATAAAATCTGAGGACAATCAAAACTAAACTATGGTGATAAAAGTCAGAATAGTGGTCACCTTGAGGGCAGGCCTCCTGGTGGCTAGAAAAGTTCTGTATTTTGATCTGGAAGATAATTATATAGGTATAATCACACATAATACTTCATGTAGTTATACAGTAAAGATTACGCTTTACTTCACGTATAACTTACAAAAATTAAAGAATATATGTATAATTTGCACTGCCTTCAAATTTAAGATGGAAAGTGATATGATTCAGGGAGCAAAACAAGAGTGAAGAAATCTAGGACCTTAATTAACTCTTCTAAATTAGAAGCATGAGGTGGTATGTGAAAGTTCATCTCTTTGGATCAACATTCTCTTTTCTGGAATAGGGCTAGAAACTCTTCCATCTATGTCTAAGCTACTGAAGACAACTAATAAAACTGATTGAAAATGTCTTCGCAAGCATAAAATACAATTAAGCAGTGATATCATAAAAGGCAAAGAACCACAGGAATAAGACTTACACTAATTTAAAGTAACATGAAAAGTTGGGAAAAACAATCTATTCTCTAGAAATTGCTTCTAATACAACTATTAAGGTTATAGATATGATGAAATGAGTACTCAAGAAGGAGTGGGAATGTGCTTACCCAGACATCTTAAATCTGGCAGTGGGAAAATGATGGTAATACTGAGAAAGAGTAGACCTGTGGCCTGACCACTGTCCTAAGGTCTGTTTAATTATTTCTATTTAGGGCTCCAATCAATCATGTCAATCATTCCTTACCTCTCTTGATAGAAAAAAATCATGAGGCTACTCTCTCTGCTACTATTGCTATGACAATGTTATCTAAATTAAGGGGACGTGTAGAGAACAGGTATAGAAAATAAAATTTAACAGTTTATAAATACTTTCAGATGTTGGAGAAAATATATTCAGCACAGTAAAGGTTTTAGAGAACAACATCTGTGTGACTTTAGTATAAGCAAGGAACTCTACATAGGATACGGAATGTCCTATCCATTGAAAAATAGTAAATTTGACTTACTGAAATTTAAAGTCTGCTTGTTAAAAGACAACATTGGAAAGTAAAAATGCAACATGTAAAGTGGGAGATGACATTATCTACCATAAAAAAGTTATACCTAGATATGTAAAGAATTCCTACAAATCAGTAGAGAAAAGGCAGACAGCCCAATTTAAAACAGGTAATAAGTTTGAATAAATATGTTACAAAAGAGGATATTCAAATGGCAGTAAATAGATAAAAATACATTAAAATGTGCTCAGCTTCTTAACCATGAGAGAAATGCATATTAATCCGCCATGATATACCTCTACAAATCTACTACAAGGCTAAAATTACAAAGACAGAAAATATAGATGAGATATGGAGCAACTGAAACTCTTCTGCACTGACGGCTATGAGAGAGTAAACTCCTACTACCACTTTGGAAAACTGTTTGGCAGTGTGCACGAAAATTGAACAAGTGCACATTCTATGAGCCAGTAATTCTACTCTTATAATCAATAGAAATATTTGTGTATAGTTACCAAAGGACACATAGAATATCCGTAGCAGCACTTTGTGAAACAGTTCCGAACTAGAAACTACCCAGGTGCCCATAAACAGTAAATGAATATATATATCCACATATACACACATATACAAACAAATAACAAAACATAAAAAATACGTATATTCACAAATGGAATACAACACAAACTATAGAGTAATAAGAACTTACACACAACAATATAGATGAACCTTGTCAATATAATGTGGAAAAAATGGAGCCAGTCTTAAAAGAATAAACAACTGCATGATTGCTTTTATGTAGTTAACAAAAACACACTGAACTAATTTATGTGTTTAGAAGTCAGATAAGGACTATTGGAGAGGCAAGTAGTGACTAGAGGAGGCACAAAAGAATCCTTGTTGCTATTGTTCTGTTTCTTGATCTGGGTACTGGTTACATAGTGAAAGTGTGGTAATTTACCAAGTTGTGCCTCTGATATGTGCACATATGTAATATAGAGTCAATAAAAGGTAAACTATAGGTAATGTTAGCAGAGAGATGGAAGCTCTAAGAAATAAATCACAAGGAAATGCTAGCAGTCAAACGTATCATAACAGAAACGAGGCATGCTTTTGATGGGGTTACCAAAAGACTGGGAAAAAACAAGGGAAGAATCAGTGAGCTTGAGGAATTGTCAACAGAAACTTTAAATATTAAAATCCAAAAAGAAAACCTAACAAAAAGACTGAACAGACTATCTAAAATCTGTGGAACAATTACAAGAGGTGTGATGTATGTGTAAGGGAAATATGAGAAGGAGCAGAAGAGAAAAAAAGAACAGAAGAAATATTTAAAGCAATAATGACTGAGAATTTCCCTTAACCAATGACCTACATCGAACCACAGATTCAGGAAGCTCAGAGACACCAAGCATGAAAAAAACCCAAAAAATATGTATCTAGACATACAATATTCAAATGGCATAAAACCAAAATGACAACAATGAAATCTTGAAAGAAGCCAGAGGAAAAAATTACCTTACCTACAGAAGAACAAGGATAAAAATTACACAGAACTTCTCTTCAAAAACTATGGCAGCAAGAAGAGTGAAGTGAAATATTTGAAGTGTGAAAAGAAAAAAAAATCACCAGCCTAGAATACTATACTCAGTGAAATTATTCTTCAAAATTGAGGGAAAATAGCGAAAATAATGTGTTTTACTGACAAACAAAAATTGAGAGCATTTGTCCCCAGTAGACCTTTTTATATATAAAAAACGTGCTTTGGGGTAAAGGACAATGATATAGGTCAGAAACATGGACCTACATTAAGAAAGGAAAAACATGAGAGAAGGAAAAAAATGAAGGAAAATAAAACTTTTTACTTCTTTTATTCTTGATTGATCATTAGGTAATAGTTTGTTTATAATAGTAACATTATATGCAGTGAGTATAGCTTATGGGTAAATGAAATAAATGAGAGCCATGTAATAAGAAATGAGAGGGAGGAGTTGGGAATACTCTGTTATAAGGTATTTGCATTACCCATGTAGCAAAATAGTGTTATTAGAAAGTGTACCTGGATTAGTTGTAAATGTATATTGCAAATTCTAGGACCACCACGAAAAAGAAGTGTAATTTATATGGTAAGAGGAAAAAAAAATGAAATCATGTAAAATGATCGATTAAAATCAGAAGGCAAAAAAAGCACAATCCATAAAATAAAAAAAACGATAAGTAAGACTTCAATACAATCAAAAACTTCTGTTCTACAAAAGATGTGACAAGAATGAAAACACAAGGCACAGAGTAGGAGAAAAATCTTTGCCAAACACATATCAGTTAAAGAACTGGTATCTAAAATACACAAAGAACTCTTAAAACTCAAAAATAAGAAAACACACAACTCAATTCAAATACAGGCAAAAGATCTGAATGGATATCGCAACTAAATATATATATAATTATCAAATAAGTGTATGAAAAGATGTTCAACATCATATGTCATTTGAGAAATACAAATTTAAACAATGAGATACATACTTATTAGAATGGCCAAATCCAAAACACTGACAGCATCAAATGCTAGTAAGGATGTGGAGCAATAGGAACTCTCATTTACTGCTAGTGGGAATGCAAAATGGTACAGCCACTTTGGAAGACAGTTTGGCAGTTTCTTATAAAACTAAATATACTCTTACCATTCAATCTAGCAATTGCATTCCTTGGTATCTACCCAAGTGAGTTGAAAACTTAAATCCATACAAAAACCTACACACAAATGTATATAGCAGATTCGTTTATAATTGCCAAAACTTGGAGGCAACCAAGATGTCATTCAGTAGATGAATGAATTAACTATGGTATTTCCATATAATGGAATACTATTCAGAAATGAAGGAAGGAAGGAAGGAAGGAAGGAAGGAAGGAAGGAAGGAAGGGAGGGAGGGAGGGAGGGAGGGAGGAGGAGGGAGGGGGAGGGAGGAGGGAGGGAGGGAGGGAGCAAGTGAGTGAGCTATCAAGCCACAAAAAGACACAGAGGAACCTTTAGTGCATATTGCTAAGCAAAAAAGCCACTGTGAAAAGGCTACATTCTGTATGATTCCACTTATATGACACTAACATTCTGAAAAAGATTATAGAGACAGTAAGAAAAAAAATCAGTGATTGCTGGGGATGAGGGAGAGGAAGACAGGGATGAATAGGAGTTAATGCAGAGGATTTTTAGGGCAGTGAAACTGTTATTTTGAATGATACTGTAATGGTGGATACATTCATTACACATTTGTCAAAACTCATTGAATGTACAACAAAAAGAGTGAACCCTAACGCAAACTAGATTTAGTTAATAATAATGTGTCAATGTTAGCTCATCAATTGTAATAAATGCACTACACTAATGCAAGATGTTAAACATACAGGAAATTAGGGGTGGGTGGGTGAGGGGGTATATGAGAACTCTGTGCTTTTCAATCATTTTTTTTTTATAAACCTAAAACTGCTCCCCCCCAATGAAGTCTATTAATTAACTGTTTGTATAGTTTTCTAATATCAAAGTAACTAGTTGACAAGTTTCCCTGTGGTAATGTGAATAATGAAGAAGAAAAACATAAATAGAAGGTGTTAGGTTAAACTAAAATTTTGAGTATCATGATTCAACAAAATTTTGAATGGCACTGTAGCAAATTTTATAATAAAATTTTGGTAAACTATGGCACTACAGTGTATGCATATGGTTGACTTTTGAGCAGTAAATACCTATTTTCTACTGCTGTAACCTGCATCTGAGAAAGAGATCAGCTCATAGTTCTAAGATAAATTTAAAAATATCAGCTAATACTTCTTTTCTTCCTTTTCTGGTCTTTGCTTCTTTAAAGTGTTTTAATTTATTTTTTTTTTTAATTTTTACTATTTATTTATTCACTTGGATAGGCAAAAGGCAATAAGAATAAACTTAATTTTAATTTGACAAAGTGTTAACTCCATTACTTTTGTCTACTTTCTGAAGCTCTAAAATGACAGAGGTGAAATGTTTCACTGTGGACAGACAGCCATATGAAAATGAGTAGCTTCATCAAATTAGGCCACATGTTCATGGCTAAGAAAATAAATTGTAGAGGTAAATTATGAGTGGTAAAGTGGAAAGAGATACTTTACTCTTTTTCAAAACAAGCAGGAAACAATCAGAAATGATACAATGTATATGAACAAACATGGAAAACAGGGTTGTATTTCCTGAAGGTTCGACTAACCTTCCACGAATGAAAGAACACAGAACACACTAAGAACAACAGTAACATATTTGTATTGGCAGAAACTTTTCTTATTAACCATCATATTTCCAAGGCATGGTGCATAATGTCAATACAGATTTGCTGAATGAATAAGTGAATGAGTCATATTTGTCCACTAAGAGGGGAGAATGACTTACAGATGAAAGATATTTAGACTCAATTTAGCGATGCTACAAATTTGATTCACAGCAATCCCTTCCTCCTAAAGTCTTGAGGACAAGGCATACTTGATGGGAAATGAGGTGTGGTAGGATGAAGGCAGATTTTACTAAATTCAGTTAATTCCAGCTCGAGATTTAGAATTGGCCAAAATTTTGCATAAGAAACAATGAGCTAAGCAGGAGTTTGCTTCTCCTTATGTTTAGTGCAACTTAGAAAATAGAGCGTTTACCTTATGAAATCTTCTTCATCTTCTCTCTTTGGCCTCAGCTGTTTGGGTTGTGCCATGTTAATCCAGTTTGGCAGTGATTTCAAGAGTCTGCTGATATCATCATCTTTTGCCCAAGATGCACTGATGACAAGTTTTTCTTCTGATTGGACAATGCCCCTAAACACAACCAGCAGAAAAGAGATACTTCAGCACATTACTGGGTAGCCAGGCAGCATTTTTCATCTACCTTTGCTGCACAGAAAAGATACCTCTCACCCCTCTCTTACTAACATAATCCATTATCTGAGTTGGGGACAGTGACACCCATTAATAGGTTGCATTACTGAGAAAAATCATTTCTAGATTTCATTCTTAGTTTCTCCATTGTTGAGCAATCATGAAAGCTAATAATACTAATTAGTCCCTATTCATCACAGTTAATCTCATAGGATAGGTAAGTGTAAGCTAGGTTTTGGGGGGAATCTTTCAAGGAAGATGTTAAATTAGCTGGGGCAACCATATAAGAGATGCTACTAAATGACAACATAAATGACACCTGAAAGGTGACAGAAGTGTTACAAAGGGTTGTTCTCTGACTTCTTGGTTTAAATTACCAATTAGTTCTACTTGAAGGTGTTTTCTGAACTATGGACACTCCTCTTTGCAAAGCAAATTAACCATCATAGAGAAACCTTCTGACCCTGACGTCAGGCAGAAAAAGTCTTTGATTACTACTCTCTTCAGTGGGCTTTGACTAGTGACCAAGAGTTGACAGGCTTCACATCTTTTAATAGGGCCCATGGGTTGGCTGTTAACACTGCTCTTAGCAGAATGTACCTGTAATGTCATTTTAAATGTTCAATTTCAACTTAATTAAAAAGCTTCTCTTTCTGTTCAACTTTCTGTCCCTAGAGCAAATTTGAATGGTCTAAAAATCTTCATCGGCAACTCCAGGTGGCGGAAGTGACAGTTATTTATGAGGTGGAGCTCATGAGCAGCCTACACCTCGGAAGCTGACCAAGGCTCCAGGAGGTTTCTCCCCCACCACGGGAAGGGATTTCTCTTGGTGTAAGGGTTATACTGGGGGGCACTAAACACTTCTAACAATATCTGTATGGTGTACACCCATGTATGTATCCAGCATACAGTTACGGACAAAAGAAGTTGAAGTCAAAAACTTTGACTCAGATGACCTGATCCAAGGTAACATGGTCTCATGTTGTAGGGTGTAAATATTGCCCTGGCTCTCTGAAAATAAGCTAGAATAAAAAGAGACCCAGAGTTGATTTCTAGAATTCTTCTAACTCACTATAAGCAAAACTTTTTAACAATAACTATGGTCAGCAATACAAAAATCAGACTAGAACCTTCTTCCTTAATCTCTCAAATTACTCTCACTAGGTACCTTCAATTTCCATTTTTTCCTTTTTATATTCTTGTGTCATTTATGAGATACTTAGGGATTAATGCAACAATCTAACTTTTACACTTGGGTGCTGGTGCAATCTCATAGGTCGGTACTATCTCACTTTTATGATATGCCTTGCCAGATGAAACTTCAGTACTCTTTGGCATTCTTCTTTTTTTAAAATCTCTGATCAACTTCCTCTCCCATTTCCCTCAATGGTTATTTTTTAAACCCTTGCCCTTTATTAATCTTCTCATTGTTTATCTCTACATTCTTCCTATCTGGCAGAGAAAGGAGAGGGCTCAATTACATGCTTTCAAATATTCTACCTCCCATTTCCTACAGAAGTATGCTCAAATCTGTTTCATCCTCGTTCATTTCCAGTAACCCCTCTATCTAGGCTTCTGGGGATCATTTCACATCCCCAATTATCCTTTTTCTGGTATACCTAGTACAGTGGTCCCCCCTTATCTGAGAAAGAAAGAAGAGGACCCATTCAGTTACCCACAATCGACCACAGCCTAGAACCTTAAATGAAAGAATTCCAGGAATACAGAATTCATAAGTTTTAAATTGTGTGCCTTTTTAAGTAGTGTGATAAACTCTCATGTTTTCCCATTCCATCCCACCTGGGACAAAAAGCATCCTTTTGTCCTGTGTATTCACGCTGTATACATGCCTTGCCTGTTAAGTCACTTCGTAGCCATCTTCATTATCAGATCGACTATCATAGTATCACAGTGCTTGTGTTCAAGTAACCTTTATTTTACTTAATGGATCCAAAGCTCAGAGCTGTGATGTTGGCAACTGGCTTATGCCAAAGAGAGAAGCTGCAAAGTGCTTCCTTTAAGTGAAAGGTTAAAGCTCTAGACTTAAGGGAAACACACACACACAAACTGTATGCTGGGGTTGCTAAGATCTGCAGTTAAGGATGCTTTTTGTTTGTGAAATTGTGGAAGGAAAAAGAAATTCATGCTAGTTTTACTGTTGCACCTCCAATTGCTAAAGTTACGGCCACAGGGCATGATAAAGTGCTTAGTTAGGATGGAAAGGCATTAGATTTTAGGTGGAAGACGTGAACAGAACAATGTGTTCCAACTGACAGCAATGTGCTGTGCCAGAAAGCACTGAGCCGAAATGAGGACTTCAGCAGGCGGCCCCCTGAAAGGAGTGACACCCAACCATTTACTGCAAGTAAGGGACAGTCGCATAGATTCAGGAATAGGTTTGGACTAAAAAATATAAAAATAGGTGGAGAGTATTATTATAATTGCTCTATTTTATTATTAGTTATTATTAATCTCTTGGTGTGCCTGATTTAGAAATTAAACTATGAAAACAGTATATATGGGGTTCAGTATACTGTCTGTGGTTTCAGGCATCCACTGGGGTGTCTTACAAAGTATTCCCTGTGGATAAGAGGAGAGTACTGTGTCTCTCTCAATATATTCCCTGAACCCCTAAGGACCTCCCCCCCCCAAAAAAAATGAATGAAGGAATCTCTTCTTTGATCCAGCATTTCTTTCTATGCAACTTCCTTTCTCTCCTTCACAGACACTGTCATTAACTGAGTGGCCTTCACTCTCTACCTTCATTTTTTTAATTCATGATATCTGTCTCCCGGATCTATTCTATGATTTAATCCAAAATTGCTTTTCAAAAAATTTTCAATTAATATATTGTTCATTTCCAGATTTTCTATTTCGCTCTTTCACAAATCCACTCCAAAACGTCCTGTCCTTGTATGACGGATCCTATTCCTTTGTCTCTTTGAATATTTAAAAGCAGCAATTTTAAAGTGCCCTTTACGCAGCTCTCTATTTTGTGGTAGTTCTTTGAATGTCAGAAGTCCTGTTCTTTGCATTTCCCTTCTTTTCTCATGATGACTTTTCTCATGTGGTCTGCTATTTTGTTTTGCAAGATCCACCTCAGTGTGACTTGCCTTTTGCAAGAATCCCCCATTTGCCCTGAGTCTTGGAGATGTCACTCTTAGGTAGTTTGCATTTCTCTCTTCGGGATCCTATGGATTTCACTAGTTTCAAGTTTTTGTTTGCTTATTTTTTGTTTTTGCTTACAAGTGCAATGTGAGGTCCTTACTGGAGCATGTCACATGAGTGGGATTCACCATACGAGTCAGAAGAGTAATTTTTCTAAAATTGTGCAATCACCTTATTCTCCTTAGAACTCTTCACTGATCCCAATTCTAAGACCAAGGCAAACTTAGCCAGGCATGAACATCTGCCTTTTCAGCTTCATCTTCTGATATTGCTTCCCTCCTCTCTCTCTGCTTACTAATGCCACTAGGACAGCTGAGTCCTCCCTTTTGTGTCTCATCACCTGTACACCAGAGGGTTTCAACCTTGACTGCCCGTTAGGATAAAAAAAAGCTTAAAAAAAACACAACTACATGCCTCGGCCACACCCAAGACCAAGTAAGTCAGAATCTCAGGGCATGGGACCCAGGCATCAGAATTTTAAAGTTTCCCAGGTGATTCCAATGTGAACTCAAGGGTGAGAATCACTTCCTCACATGCAACCTCTACTCTCACTGGTCCTACCATACTTTTTTACAAGTTGGGATCCTACACTGAATGATGAGTTCTCTGAGGACAGAGTTTATTTTCTCATTAGTTTTTTGTGCCTGCAGTGCTTAGCACAATATCTGATATTGGAAAGTGTACAAGAACTGAACTGGAGATAAAAATAAGCCCTCTTCAGTTTTAGGAGTCTAGATAACTCATTAAACTAAAACTAATTTAGTGGTTTTCCTTTGCTTCTTCTCTCTTCTCTGTACTAACTGACTTAGGTGAGCTATCAAGCCATTTAGCTTTTTGACCAAATTACGTATCACTCTACTAGGCTCTCACCACGACTTTCTGAATTCAATACAAATCAGAATAATGAATACAAGTGTGTCCATCTCTGAAATAAAATTCAACATAAAAAAGTCTGACTCAAAACGAATAAGTTAATGGTTATGACAAGCCTTCACCTTCTACTCTACTTATTCCTAGGTGGCCTATTACTGGAAAGTCTCCGTGAAGTCTTACTTTCTCTGTGAAGAATTTGTTGACTATGTCAGCCTACAGTAGTCTCTCCCTTTCGAAAGCTTTTGAAAAAACAAACAAACAAACCCCTCCTTTTATACTTAACACCTACAACTTCACAATTAGAACTTTGTCCCACGTGATGGGTTGGGCAAACTATGGTCTATTGGTCAAATCTGCCCCATCAGCTGACTTTGTATATCCTGTAAAGCTGTGAACAGTGTTGACATTCTAAAATGGTTTTTTTTTTTTAATTGAAAGAGTAATATTTTGTGACATGTACAAATTATATAAATTTTAGGTTTCAGTGTCTATATCTAAAAAAACTTTGACTGGCTGGTTCAATTTCTTTCATACCCACATTACAGTTCAGATTATGCTCCACAGAGTTAGAAGTCCAAATACAACTCAGTTTTCCAGCATCTGAATCTTTAAGCCCATCCATGCTGGCCTACATCTGTTCCAGGGTCCAGGAAACAGTTTGGGTCTGCAGGAGTGAGATGGTATTGCATATTTTGGGGATCTAGAATTTTTAATTTTAGCACTAGCTGGAATGAAAATAATTAGCTTAGTGGGACACTATGTTAAAGGTACTCGCATTATTTACTTATGTATTTTTGGAAGACTGGTTTAATTCAATAATTCAGTGTTACTGCCTTTGCTAATATTCATAGATCCTGTCTTATTTTTTAAAAAATATATAATCCAAATTAACTAACTTGTTTTCTATATACTTGCCCTCAACAATGAATTATTGATTCATATTGGAATGAACATCAATTCCAAATATTCTAAGTGGAAATACTGGCATTGATGAGGAACATACAATTACCATAAATGGAATTTTCCATTCAAATGACAAAGTTTCCATCCTGACCAACTACATCTATTAGTTTGTAATTCTGCGATAAACTGCATTGTGTAGGCTACAAAATTCCATAACGTATCCAAATAGCCTGACAAAGGAGAGCCAAATCTCCAACAATTATTCCACAAGATGAGTAAGGTTAATTACCACTACTAGAACCAGAATCTACTAATTAATTCACAACTCAATGGGCTACAGACAGAGCCATCTGTGTAACTATTTGTACCCGTTCCCAGGAGCAAGAGGAAAGTAGGTGTACCTCTTGGAGCAGGTGATAAGGCTGCCATGAGAAGGGTCCATCCTCTCGACACAGCTGAGTAAATTTCATTCGGAAAACATCTGCTGGTGTCGACTAGCTCTGATGAGCATTGCTTCCTCTTTGGAACAGTTGGAAAGTGCAAGTGTGCCTGGTCCCTGGACACAGCTGGGGTGCTGCGTCTTTCATTAGGTAAACAACCAGGGGCAGGTGGGGCTAATTGCATTCAACTGTTTGGTGACAGCCGGGGCATGATGTTTACTTTCCCAGACTGAATCTTTCAGGCACTTCAAAAACCAGGAGCCAAGCTACACAAATGGACCCTGGACAAGGTTAGTCCGCATTAAGCTGCTATAGTCACTTTTGATGGAAAGAATGGACCTGCCGTTGGCCACACTGCAGTGCGATGTCCAGCCACAGAGATAAGGACAATGAGAGATGCCAAAAAGTTAGTAGTATGGTGCTGATAAAAACAAAATAAACACGAATTCAATACAAAATATCCCTTAAGGTAAGATGTAGCAGAATAAATAGGAAAAGAGCAGAGAAACGTCTGATGACTCTGGAGACGGTTCACGGGAAACAGGCAAAGCAGCAGCGAAGTGCGCATGAAGCTTGCAGAGGTTTCCCCGGGACGGGCCCTTGGTTCTTCTGAGGTTCAAGGTTAGCTTGCTGACGGAGGCAGCAAGGCGAGCTCAACGAGGCTCTCATTCCTGCAGGACCATGGCCCGTGGCCACACAGGAAACCAGAAGCGCTTCATGAGCCATCATGGGCCCCGGTATCTAGTCTCTGCCATTAGCACAATGGGCCACTATCTTCTTCAAACGCTTTGATCATGGAAGAGGTCAGGTCAGCCTTCTCATCAAAACCTACACAGCACTCCTTTACTCCACAGGGGCCGTTTTCAAATCTCCCCTTTTCTGCGCATTCCTAGCCAACCACATTTCCACTCTGGTCATTTTGATTTCTCAACCTTCTCCCCAGCCATCATGATGGACATGCTACCCTACTGCTTATTTGTCCTGTTCAGGAATTTCCTCAATTCATTCATCAGACGTACTGAGGGCCAACAAGGTGTCCAGCCCTGTGCCAGACCTGGGTTCTGCTATCGGAGAATTCAAGTTTATCCCTCTGTCACTCTTTCTTCATGCTCTGGCGTGAGTTCTTGGCCTTCTATGGAGAAGTGAAAGGTGGGCTCTGAGGATGGACCTTATCTTAAAAAAAAAAAAAGTGCCTGTGCCTTATGTCAATTGAGCCTCTAAGATTAGAAGATGTCTTCTTTGTATTCTCTACCAGCCCCAACACAATGCAGAAAGCCGCTCCCACCTCCTCCTCCCACCCCCGCCCCAAAAAATGATTAATGAACTAATGCTAAGTGGGAACAGACAGAAACTTTAAAAAGCTGTGACTGCCAATTTTTAAATGACTTCTTTGAGACACAAGCTGCTGGTTGCACCTCAGGACAGAGGGCAGCAGAGGGGGAGAAGCTCTCAGCTTGGAAGCAGCAGACTAATGGACCAACTGCCTCATTGCTAACGCAGCGCTGCGGTGTAGACAATTCACAGCTGAGTTTTCCTTTAAGCCCCAAGGGGCGTGACTAATTCAGGCAAAGACTTCTAGTCTTCATTTCCCTTTTGGGAAACCTCTCTTTATCCAAAGCATGCAATATGACATCATCGTACAGTACAGCCTTTCTCCCCAGAGCGAGGTGCTCACAGAAAGGTGACATGTTTCTGACCTTTCCCCAGATTTCTAAATTCCCAGTGGATGCTCAGGCTCTCACAGTAAACTTGGAAAACAAGCCAGCTCTCAGCAGAGGGCATTGTGAGCTTATGGATTTGATCATTTCCGTAAAAGATATCTGCTGTGAAAGAATCAGATTGCAATGCTTCCCTGCTCCCTTCCTCCTTCCCCAGCGTTATATCATTTTGGAGCATTTGAATTGTATATGGCTTTCTATTTAAGTCAGTCATTTGCTGGCAGCAAAACTAGAACATTTCCTGTTTTTCCTCTCACTGTAATCAGGATTTGGCTGTCCAATTTAGGCCTGCCCTAATTACTCCTCAGCAGGTGCCAGTCTGGGGGAGGGCAATAATGGGAAGAGAGGAAGTAAGGACATTTTGCATCTTCGCACTCATATGATGAGAAAACACTTTCTCCCTTCGCCTGAAAAACCTGAGTAACCGGCGGCAGGCGCCATGGGGTTATCTGAGCGTGCGTGCTCGCACTGTTGTACAACAACCATGTAAAGGGTTTTCTATTTATTTCCCCTCGCAGCTTCACAGAATTACTTTTCCCAACCCTGGTGTAATCTGTCTTAGGCCTGTCATTCAGCGACTGTGGTAGATTACAGATGTTACCTTGAATATGGAATGGTCTGGTGGTGGGCACCATTACAGGGAACTTGGGTCAAGAGGGAGACCAAAGGTATACTAGTGTCCTATGGGAAGGCATCAGGATATTCCTGGTGACCACGATATGTTAAGAACAAAAAGTGACAGCCTTGCTCCCAGTACTGGAACCAGAGATACAGTTACACTGTCTGGACAAAACGGTGAGATATAAATGACAGAAATAACTCAATTCCTATAAGAAGGGCAGGCCAGACCATGGTGACAAAACTATCCACGTTCCTGCCTACTCACTCCACTTGTGCAGTACATCGACCCCGCCACACTCACTAGCCAAAACGTCGTTTCGGCAATTTATCCTTTCTCGTTTACATCACGAATTTTCTTTTTCTCCTAAACAATTTTCTCAACCTTCTCTTATTTCTCTTATTTAAAATAACACACAAAACAAAAAAACCTTTCAGGTGACCTCAGCTCTCCAGCTACTACCCCATTTCTCTGTTCCCCTTTGCAGCAAAACTCACTGTAAAAGTTTTGCCTGTACGGACAAGTTCTCGACTTGTCATAAACTCCCACCGATCCAGGCTCCACTCCTCCGAATCCACAGACACAACTCCCGTGACGATCCCCAATGACCATGTCCACACTCAGTCGGTGTCAGTTCTAATGCTGACTGAACAGCAGCAACTGGACCAGCGGCTCACTCCCCTCCGTCCCTTTACTTGGTTTCTACATTCTCTTCATTTCCCCATTTCACCGACCGTTTCTCCTCATCTTGCAAATTTGTTAAAGTCCTCAGTCCTCTTCTCGGCCACGGTTACACTCCTTCCCATGAAGATTTCATCTACTCCATGGCTTTAAACACCATTCAGATACACTATTTACATGCTGATGGCCTCCAAATATGTGTCTCCAAGCCAGACCAACCTCCTCTCGATGCATATATCCAACTGCTTACTGCGTATCTCCGTGTGCACGGCTAAGCGACACTCCGAATTTAAAGCCTCATCTACCCGCCCATAAACTGGCAGTGTCCTCTGTCTCAATAGCTGACAATTCCATATTTTTACCACTCACATAAAAAACTCCTAAGAATCGCTCTTGACACCTTTCTTTCTCTCGCACTCCATACCCGATCTGGCAGGGAATTCTGTTGGCCGGCCCTTCCGATTACATTCGGAATTCACCCAGTTCTTACCATCTCTGCTGCTGCTGACCAGTATACGTTGTTTTCATTCCTTACCCGGATTACCTCCATAGGCCTTACGTGGTCCACCTGCTTTCACCCCTTTCCTCTGACAGTATTCTCAATACTTGTATCTCAAAACATAAGTGAGATCAGGCTGCTCTAGGCATGATTCCTATAACGGCTCCCCATTTCACTTAGAGGAGAACTTTCTACAATGTTCTAAAAGGCCCTAGGTGGTCTGGCCCGCTGTTCCTTTTTGACGTCCTTCTGATAACCTCCTTGCTCACTCTACTCCAACCACATTGGCTGTTATTCCTGAAAAGTGTCAAGCAGTCCTAATGGCCTGTGCTCTCCACAAGAGTACTCTTTCCAGATACCTTATCTAACTCCCAAAACTCCTTTGAGGTTTTTTCTCAAACCTCAATTTGACAGGACCTACTGGGGACCCTATTTAAAAGTGCAACCTCCTTCTCTTATACACCAGAGTCTATCCATCCTACTTTATTTTCCCCCATAGTACTTATCTTCTAAAATTCTTAATAGTAATATATAATATGTTTACGTATTATATCTATTGTCTATCTCCTCTCTTCCATTGCCAAGAGAATTTAAACCCAATGAAAGCAGTAGTTTGTCTGTCTGGTTCACTGCTACATCTATAAACTTGTATACTCGACAAATATTTGTTGAATGAATGAAATCCTAGAAACCTAGTAAAAAACTGTTTTAAGGATAATCAACTGTGTCAACAGTTACTGAGATAAAAAAAATATTCTGACAGGTTTAAAAAGTTTAAACACAGAAATTAACTAGGGCACATAAATAATCTGAAGCACATAATCACAGAATCACTGCAAATAATCCTAGAGGCATCCTGGCAGACAGGGAAAATGCCTGAGAGCAAATACTCTGATGTTCATAAAAGAAAAGAAGGTAAATTATAGAAACTGGGTGAGTTTGGAATTAGGCGAACTTCTAGAACATATTATTAAAGGTGGTTTGTGAACAATTAGGAAGTGGTACTCACGAGTAGCCAGGAAGATCTCATAATGATGAAGTCATGAGACTTTGTTCCTTTCCTAACTGGGTAACTCATTGACAATGAATGAAGAGATGGTAAACTTGGCCCAAGGTTGGGAGATTTTGTTTCCTAGGGTCACCTGTAAGCTGTCCAAGACAAGAGTTCTAACAAGAGTTTTGGCAGAGCATGGAACAGTCGGCCCCAAAAGCAAAGAGATCAGAAGATTCCGGAACAAATACCTACTATTGTCCATTGCTGGCTTTTACGTGCCCATCTTGGGGAGACATGAGGGAAGGTTAACTGCATTAAAAATATCAAGACTAGGAGGACACAAGCAAGAATTTTAACTCTGGGTTTCATAGTTAGAAAAACATATGAACTCCTGATGTACTCAGTAATATATGAATGTCAAGAAGTCTCAAAAGTATGCTCCTCAAATTCTCAATTTAGCCCTGTCCTGTTGAACACTTTTGAAAGAGATGTACAAAGAGAAACAAAGATTGCTTGTAAAATCAAGAATGTCATGGAATTTGGAGGAATGGCTAAGATTTTTTGATGAAAGGATGAAAATTCAATGTCTCAATAGACTAAAATGATGAGCTAAAAAAAGTAACATTAATTTAATGGGAAATATGAGATCTTGAATTTGAGGTAAAAAAATCTCTCTACAAATACAGCATAAAAAAGATAAGGTGAATTTCAACTATTACAACAGTCCCTTACCTCCTACAGCCAATCAGTGCCTGCGTCCTAGCAATCCACCTCCTAACGTCTCTTGCCTGCCGTTCCCTCTGCTTCTCTCTTCTAACTCAGGCACTCATTGCCTCTCTTCTACCTCCACACTCTTGCCTGTCCAATCCATCTTATACAAAGCTCAGCAAAATGTCCCTAAAGCCCGGGTCTGCACCTGGTACCCCGTTTTACGCACCTTCGGTGGCTCCCCCCTACCTAATTTAGGCCAAGTTCCTTGAGCCTGGCTGGCATTCAAGATCCCCCACCATGTTGGCTCAGCCTTCCTTTCCAAAACTCAAACACTCACCGTTTGTTTTTCCTTTTCTTACTCTTCTTCTCCTCTCGATATTGCTGTTTCCTTTCTTTTTTCAACTCCTTAAGCCTAAATCCTGTCTAAATCCTCCACATTCTTCACGAGGCCTACTCCATATCCTTTATCACACCTTTCTTGTCTTCCTTAGGTAACCTCTTCCTTCTGGAGCACCTTACCGTATTTTCTGTCATAAATTAGTGCTGTGGATAGAAACATGCCCTATTTCTTTGTCCTCTATTGCCCTTTCTATTTTCTACCAAGAATGTAAGCTCATGTGAATGATTGACTGCTTTATCCTCACACACTCATACAGTGGCTTGGATCTGGTAAATACTCAATTCCTCACAAATGCAAAGAGGATGTACTAAGAAGCACTATGTCCTGTCCTGGGTCCTGCACAAGGGAGGTGATGGTTTTGCTGAAGTACAAAGAGCGCATCTGGAAGACTAGGCTCAGTATGGGGTACTCCTTATTAAGACAGGCACTGGCAAGAGAGAAGTAAGACTGGGATGGTTTATAGACCCAAGACATATCAGAAACAAAGAATATTAGTTCTGGGGTGGGTGGGAGAAAACAAAATGGACCATGATAGCTATCTTCACATATCTGAAGGGCTTTAAAGTATAAGAATTACACTAATTTGGAAGCACTGTATTCAGTAAACAAGACACTGTTCAACGATAATCAGTCAGCTTTGTGGATGTAGAAAGCTTCCCATCACTTGACATGTGAGAGGTAGGATCATAAATGATGAAGAAAAGATCTCCTGTGATAAGTAAGGTGCCCAGCTATATGACGTTAAAAGACTTTCTTCTAAATAACAATAATAATAATATATAAATGGTTATTAGTAGGATTATGATTCTAGAATCAACTGTGCCTTATTTTGGCAGGTTACATAACATCTCTATTATAATTAATATTCACCAGCATTATTATTTTAGAACTACTGGTTGAACATAATAAAATATAAGAAAAAGAAAATATGATTTGCTTTTTTTTAAAAAAAGCCTTAGAATTCAATGGAGGTTAAAAACAAAAATAACAGTAAATTTAAAACAATGTTATTAAAATACAACTGATTTTAACATATTTTAAATTTCTTTAATATTTAAGTTGTAATATTTAAAATCCACTATGTAATGTCTCATTTGGTTGATGTGACTTTGGTACAATTACTTTCGAGTTTTCTAAAGCTGAAAAGATAACAGTCTATGCCTAAGAAATTCTAATCTTAACCAACCATGAGCAGTGGTTTTTAAAATTTATATTTATTTCTCAAAAGAATTTTGAAAAATATTATCCTTCCAGTATTTAAAAACTGATATTTAACATCTGTCAGCATGAGCTTAAATGGTGGCAAAAGATATTTTTGGGGCATATTATAAAGGGAGACACTTTAAAATTACCATTTTAAGTATACCCAATAGAATCTCAATACCAGAGGGATTTGATATCCATCATTATACATTTAAAATATATATGAATAAGCTCTTCTTTGACAGTTGGATATTTTTCATTTTTTCTTTGAAATATTATTGTTACTTCAGTTCCTCACTGAATTTTATCCATTAAGAATATACATATGTATGCTTGAAAGTATTTATTGATTACTAGTTTTCTGCCAGAAATTATTTGTACAAATTAATCTAAAAACTTTAAATTTAAGATTTTCTGTTACCTTGATTATAATATAATTAATTATATGTATGATTTAAACCTACATATAATTGTTTATAAATTATTTTTGAACAGAAAAAGTAAAATGTTTTTGGGAAAGCATCTCTCAGTGACGTGATTGGGTTTCTTTTAACTGGTTGATGTAGCTGTGGATAAATATCACTTACTGCTGGAATAAAGGAGGTTAAGCATTCACCTAAGTTGTATTTCTCAGTCAGATTCGTCTTTCCTAACCACTGCTTCCCGGCTCACTTCTAATGTCACCGTCATCTCCTATACAACATCTGCATTTTCAAGTCCTATTTTTTAAGACCCGCTGTCATTTGGTCTTACTTTTCTTATTAAGTATTAGTTCCTACGACCTTCTACTAGGATCTCTGTTCCATGCAAGCTTCCTCATGTCCCCTTCCAAATCATCAGGCAGCTAACATTTGTGCTTCCTCCCCACCCCTGTGATGTCCTTATCTTTTCTCTGTACCCCCCTAAGTGCCATTCGTCTTCCTAAGAGGCGGCACAAATCTCACTGTCCGTGAAATCTTTCTGGACTCCAATCACCTTTTCTCTCTCCTGTTTTTTTCTTCTGCTCTTATATCCTGTATTATACCAGTACTACATGATTATGTACTGTACTTCAGCTACCTATACTTAATTATATATCACATAAAATTTAGTATTTTATTATACATTCTTTCCTCCTCTAATTGTTTCAGCTCTTGTCAACCAGACCATAATTTGTTCCTATTATTAGCTTTTTATGAGAAGTGCTACGATCTTTTCCACGAGTTCAAAGAGATTTTTGAACCCATAAAAAAGAAATCAGAGAAAAAACTAAAGGTTTTCAAGTTCATAACAATGGTTTTTCATTTCCACTGATGCCGAAAACAGTAAAAATGTCTTTTCATGACAGTAGGAAGGCTATAGATCAAACATCAGGAGAAACACATTTGTAAGAAGTAAAAAAAAAAAAAAAAAAAAAATCACATTATAGATTATTAACAGTTTCTAAGGGTTTGAAATTGCTTTCCTTTAAAGATCTTTCAGAATCACATGATGGACTAATCAAGATCTACAATTTCCTCGAGGAAGACAAATCTTATGATTCTATGCTTTCACGAAAATCAAGACTGACATCTCATCTAACCTAGCCAATGGCAGTTTTAAATGTCTCTGTCCCTTTGTCTCTTTCATTCCCTGAGTGAGTATGACTACATAAGCATCTAGGAGACTATTTCTGTGGCTCATGTTCTCACTGGGCTGCTTGACAAACTCTAGGAATGGTCCTTTTCTATAGTGGTGGAAAGTTGGCTGATGAAGGCAATATCACAAACCAGAACAACCGGCAGGTTCTAAAGTCACGTTGCTTAGCTCCCAAGAGAAGCGCTACCTGTAGGCCGCAGTGCAGGTGTCCTTATACTCCTGGAGCTTCACACACACCATGTTGAGGAACTGATCTGAGTACGCACTCAAGTCATGCATCAGGTTCATGAGGTCCTGCACCGTCTTCTCCACGATGATTGTGCTCTGGAAAAGAACACACAGGGGACACAGAAACTCATGAGTTCTTTTCACGCGAGCAACGTGTCCGACAAGGAAGGACAACTAAAACGATGCAATCCTTTAAGACACTGAGCTTCCTTTGGGAAGGTGTGATATTTAAAAATATTGATTAATAATGACAGCAAAATAAGCATTTTACATAGTGTTGGTCTCCTAAAGACCCAAGAAAGTGTTTACTGTGGAGGACACAGGACAGGGATTTTCAAATTATTTCCTGGAATTCTTGGCATCTACAAGAAATCTCTGTGGCTTGTCAGACAGAGAATACATATCCATTTGGGGCCTGATTTACCACCTGTAGGGCTCTACTCTCAGGTGAGGGACCTACGAGAAACAGCACAAAGAAAAAAAGCCTTCTAAGATTTGTTTTAAAAGTTTTAAAACAATCAATCTACTAAGAACAACGACTAACATTAGTGTTGTGCCTCACAGCAGGCAGAATGTTTTCATGTACACAGCATGTTCTCTCACTTAGACTCACATAATAACCATGAACATTTATTGGCTTCTTACAAGTGCAAAGTACAGTGGTAGGTGCTCTACATGCTTCGTTTCATCCAATCCTCTCAGCACTCCTAGCTGCAGAAGGATCCCGTAAACACGCCCAGTTTATAGATGAAACAGGCTTCGCAAAGGGAAGCAAAGCGAGGGCTCCAGGCTTTGCTCCTTTAACTGCACCGTTCTGCCTGAGTTCTGTCTGTGGCCCCACCATTTCCTCATGAGATCAGAGCAGTTCCTACGGTTGCCACTGCAGAAGTGTCCAAACAGACTCAGGCATGTTTTTGTAGTGAATCGGAGAAATCTCCAAGGAAAAAAGAAGCCCATCTTACAGGTAGAGACAGAGCACCATGCAGTAAATCAGCGTTGTATCTGAAAGGAGACCTATTCGGCAAATTCTCAATCCTTAAGAAAAGACTGAGTTGTTTAAATCATTAGTTCATATCTCTTTCAAAAGAAGCAGAATTACACTGGAGTAAATATTAATCACAGGCTTAGCAGCTTGGAATCCTTTGGTCAATAGATGGTTTGGTGAGTAAGTATTTACTTATACCGAATTACCTAAGCTCTGACAGACTTAGCCATAAAAGTAAACTTTGAAAAAAGAGTTTTTTTTTCTAGTCTGACAGTGACCAATAAAAGAACCAAAGGAGTTTTATTAATATACTTAAACAATGACTATGGGGTATAGTGTTTTGGTTAATTTTTTTTTCTTCTAAAAATTAAAAAAAAAAAAAGGATAAAAGTATACAGCTTTTCTCAACACGATGGAGGATCAGCTTAAATTCTGAGTTTACATGTGTTTAGTTACTCAAGATTACTTGGTTCTAGAGGTTTCTTATCTTCTTTCCCTCTCTTCCCTTCTCCCCATTGCCCCGAAGTAAAACAATCAAAAGTTGAAAAGGAAGGAACAGTTATATTCTGTAAGGCAAACCAAATTACAGTCTTTGTAGAATCCCCACAAGTTCAACTTCCTTTTCTGTATCGATTTTAAGATTAAAACACTGCAGCTTCACCCTGATCCATAATCCCGTTTCTCTGCATTTGTGTGTGAGTGACAGGAATTGATTCTGCTTCGCTATATGTCCCCATGCTGTTAAGAAGAGTCTAAAATCCTCATCCGGATTCAGAACACAGGATATCCTGCAGCATGTGAACAGGAATTCATAAAAGGAGAGTGCAGTTCAGCCATCCTAACGAAGCCCATTTGAAATCCGAAAGAGTGCAGGGACGATGAGCACGGGGAGATGGCTCAGACTGAAAGGACCTGGTCCTATTCCCGATGATGCTGTTGATAATCAACTCTGGGGCAGGTGTGGGTAACCTCTTCCTAGCTAATGACTCAATTTAGTCTTCTAATAATTAGAGATGATCAGATGGCTCCTCTAATCTCCTGCTCCTCATCGCTCGGGTACTCGGTTGGTGCACTGGTGCTTTTACACTTCGGAAATACTGTGCAATTGCCCTAGGTCACCCCAGGTATGTTTGGTTTTCCTGATTAGGCTATCTACTTTTTAAAAGCAAGACTGGCCTTCTCCTTTTGTCCATCTCCCACGCTTCTCTTTCTCCCACTTGTTTATAATTTCTCAGCAGTTTCAGGATACTACTGCTACTAATAAAAGAAACGATACTAATGACATGAATACACACAAATAAACCTCTCTGAATGTCATATATGTGAGGGATGCCAGGCGCAGACATCTTTGCATTTTGAAATCTCTTTGAGTGGATTCAGTTTGATCTGTATCCCATGGCTTGCAGGTAACTAGACCTATGCGGATAACCCTCGGGGGAAGGGGAGACTGTAAGCACAGAGGTACAGCCCCTAGAGATAAAGGTTTGGAGTAAGCAGAAAGTACCTGCAGGGAATGATCAGAATGCCACGGTTTAATATGAATGGTTGTGCTGATCAACAAAGGACCTATGTGATGCTATATGATTATATGCAATTTTCCAGCTATTTGGTTGGTTTACCTTGTCATGGTAGCACTCTGGATAATCAATCACTACATTCTCTTCAAGGAAAATGACACGATAGTTTGCCAAATGATGGGTATTTTTACAAGGGAAAAAAGTCCCCATTTTTCAAGAATTTATAACAATTTCCAAATCAGTGGCTCTGACAGACAAATGTTGAAAATATCCAATTTCTAACAAGGTCAATTCTATTTTTGTTTATATAATCTCTTTGGCATCACAAATGATTCACTGATTCATTATTAATTTTGGGATTTGCCAGTGCTGAATATAATGACTTCTAATAAGTAAAGCTCTGATTTTATTCATTATAATTTTTATTAAACACATCACAAATGATTGATATTTGTTCAGAAACAACTGAATTCTTTCTTGCAACTTATTACCAGATAATAAAGTCTGGGCATGACATGAAAAATGAGAAAAGGAGGAAAAAAATCCCAGACTGGAATACTCGACGCCATGAAAAAGCCATTGCCATGAAAAAATAAACAAAGAAAATTTCTTACAGGAATACACCAGCAATCTAAAACACGAAGAGGGTGTATGAGGACCAGCGCTTTCATTCTGCACTTTTAAAAAATTTAACGAATGAATAAAGATGACTGGACCTTTGCGGCCTCGTCCACTGTTTACAAAAATGGGGCTCAGAGCATGATACTGATATTAATATTATAGAAAACTGGTTCTAAGTTCAAATAATTTGACAAATGCTGAGTTAAAGAAACATGGTTTCTTCACTGGAGGACTCTGGAAACTTTTAATACGCTAATGTCACCGTGAATCATGAAGAGAAGACAGTGGTATCCATCTTCCCCTAACACTTCAAGAAACCCTTTTTCATAGCATATCTTTCATGTCTACTGGTTTGGGAACAACTCTCCTTAGTTCTCTGGTCAGACTGATGAGGACGCTGGACCCAAGGACACGCTGGAGGACACAGAAGGAGTCTGGTAGGAATAGGGTGGGAGTCCCAGTCTCTCCCTTCTCAGTCCGTGCCTTTCCCCACATGCCCAGCCTTTTAAGCTCTGGCTCCTACCGGCCCCTCTAGCCTTCTCTCCAGCTGTGTGGCGCATGCTTGCCTTGTGCTCTGACCACACTAAGTTACTAGTTAGTCATTCCTTGAATGCACCGGGCTATACTTCCTGCCTCTGTGCCTTCAAGACTCCCAACTTCCGGGCCTGGGATGTCCTTCCTAGCTCTTGCCCTCTCTTCCCTGAAGAGTCAGCTCAAGGGTTACCTGCTGTGATTTAAATGCCCCTCTTCTGTGCTTTCAGAATACTGGGCATAATTTTAGCTCAAGCTCCAAATGGGGTATGGCAACCACTGGGTCACTTGACCGTTTCCTGCACCAGACTATAAATTCCTTTTGATCAGTGACTACACCTTTGTATAACTAGCAAGGTAACTGGTATACAGTAGGTGCTCAATAAATGTTTATTAGATCAATTAATGCGAATGCATAGCACATTCAGAATAGGGTGAAATACAGATTTAAAGTATAATGCCAAATAGTGGGTTTAAACCCTGATTTGGTAGGGTGCTGTCAGACCACAGCCTCTTCACCACTACCTTACTGTAGCTTAATTCCTGCGGTTCTAAAGACTGAACATTTATTGTGATTAAAGATCTTAGATTTCTCGATAAAAACATTCCTAATTTCACCGGACTGTATTATTTTCTATAATGGCAATCTCCATCTCTATTTCTCTATTTCTCTCTCTCTCTGTCTCTCCCTCTCATACACACACGCACACACACACAACTACATATGCAAATTTAAAAGTTTTAAGATGAACAAATATATTCACAACTCATGAATAAACTTCAAAAAAATACTAATAAAAAAACCCCTTTAGTTTGGACCACGTGGACTCTGTAATTGTGCTGTTTTGGTCTCTGGAGCAGGGATGGTTAAGAGATGCTGCCAAGAACATAGGGTTCTAGGAAACTGCTGTAGAAAGAATTAGAAAGAAAACATAAAATAAAGTATCTATCACTTCAGATACACCCAACCAACCCCAAACACACATACCAGCAATTGTGGAGAAAGGGGGCTACATGAATGTTTGATGATGACATAATGTTTTTGTTTATTCAGATATATTCAGCTGCAATTCAGTAAAAGCTGTCATACCATGGTGTCCTCACAATGACTACCAACTCCAAGTTGTAGCTGGCTGTAAATAATAATAACCCCAGTCTTACAGTGGTGATCATTTTGTAGTGTATACAAATACTGTATTATAGTGCCGTATACCTGGAAATCACATCATGTTGCATACTGATATTACCTCAATTGGAAAAAAAGTAATAACTGCAACAGCAGAAATGACAGAAGCCAAAAGGAAATCTGCTTCTGTTTTTGAATCTACATTTTGATTTGCATGATGCCGAGAATGTTCTGAACGTGTTTGCTTTTTTAATGAGACAGCTGGTAAAAGGCTGCACGTCCAGGTGTTGGTGCCTGAGGAACTGGCATTTCTACTTTCCAGTCTAAACCATCTTCCACTTCCTAAGCAGGGTGATCTTTGAAAAAGTTGTATCGCCCACAGAAATGAGTGTTTATGTCCATCCAAAGACATGAACACAACACATAGCAGTTTTATTTATAATAGCTAAGCTAAATAGATAAAAGTGATCCTCATTTCCATCAATAGTTGAATAGGCAAATAAACTGTGGTATGTTCACATAATGGAATACTACACAGACGTGAAAAAGGACAAACTACTGATACACGTGACAACATGGATGAATCTCACAGCCCATGTGCCGAAAGTAATCAGACAGAAAGGAACACAAATGCATGATTATTATTGTAGCTCGGAGAAAGGAAAAAGTAATTTCTGATGATAGAAGTCAGAAGGGTGGCTACCTGTAGAGGAGTCAGTCCTGAGGGGAAGAACAGAACCTTCCAGGTACTAGAAATAGCTTGCTTGGGTAGCAGCTGTGTGAGTAAAAACTTATGTAAAAAATTCTTAAGATTTGTGCAGTTCACAGTTAGTTTAACATAAAAAAATATCAAATTATATCTGATTTTGTCTGTCACCAACTTCGACAGCTCTTTAATGCACTCAGATCTACATTCTTCAGGTTACCCATAAGGCCCTTCATGACATGGCTTCTGTCTACCCCTCCAGCTTCATCATCTGCCCTTGTCCCTTGCCACTCTAAGGTCCTGCTACCTGGGGCTTCTTCAGAACTTCATTCCCATTCCAGGGCCTTGCACATGCCAGAAGGTTCTGTCATTTGTCTTCCTTTCCTAGAATAATTTTTCTAATCTTTCAGGGGTCTCGCTAAACACTCCTTTCTGTGGGAAGACTCTCCGTAACCCCCATTAGGTCTTCCTATTAGAAACACCTAGAACATCTCCTCCTTTTGTTCTCTTTCTCTGGAGAACCCAGAACTATACCCCTTTGCTAGAGGAGGAAGAAGTACTGTCTGGGAGGGACGTGCGGTTGCTGATTACGTGTGTGCGTGTCAAATTCCAATTCTGAGCAATTTATGTCCACCCGTTACATACATGAATAGGCACTCCTTCAAAATCTTGTCTGAAAACAACCATCCATAAGTGTATAAGTATTGTATTCTAATGGTTTTCACTTATGGTATATTTTTAAAATGTGAAGATGTAGCAGTATTGTTGGCAATCCTACTACTGACAAGCGTTCAGAGGGACCAGAAGTTGTCTGGGAAAGAGCAGAGAACTTAATTAATTGATTAACCAGAAACATATTAGGTGAATATTTTCTCTGTGCCAAATATTAGGCTCATTGTAGGAGAGAAAAAGCCAGAGGAGATAAGATCCTTGCCCTCCAGTGATTTTAGGTATCACTAGGAGGTGACAAACAAGTTCACAAATAGGCACAATAAAGTGTCAAGGTGCTGTCCTGGGCATCTGTCTACGCTACAGCAGAGGCAGAGAGGAAGAAAGAATTGGACTAGGGCGGAAAGGGGTGGGGTGGTGAAAAAGAGGAAGTTATGATTGAACTGAGTCATGGAAGACAGTGACTCGTAGATTAAAAAAAAATGGGATAAAAAGCACTTCGGACAGATGGGAGCAGCATGAACATGACATAGCATGGGATTCAGGAAATTTCAAGTGGTTCTTCATGGCTGTGGTGAAGGATGTGTGTGTGTGTGTGTGTGTGTGTGTGTGTGTAGGTGTGTAGGTGTGTATATGTCATGAGGGCAGGCTGAGGGAGGTGGTCAGAAGCTAGATCCTGGAGGTCCTTCAATAACATATACATATACAGGACTAAATTTTGAATATCTTTCTTTTCCTCCTCTCCAGCAAGAACATACAATAAATCCAATCTGATGTCACTAGATGATCCACTCAAGTGTAGGAAGCTTATTTCAAAGGGTTTCACTGTTCAGAAAAGACAAATATACAACCAACAGAGAAATACATTCCGAAGCTCTCTTTGGCAGCCTAAAGAGTTAGGAAGAATTTACAAAAAGGCTTAACCAAAGAAAACATAAGGTCAAAATTTTTGGCAATCGGAAAATTCTATATCCTTTTAGACTGCACATAAGTGATTATAAAATTTATTTGCCAATTAAAAACTTGAAAAATGCATGTGAAGTAAATTATTACTAATATTTTTTTAACATTTTGGGTAGAGGACCATTTACAGTTGAAATAAAATCTGTACCTAACATATCTTATAAGCACAGCTGGCTCTTTCTGAGGTTTATTTAGGGCTTTATGATTTCATATTCAAAATGAAACTAAATAGCAGAAAAAGGGAAAGAAGTATACAACAGTTGTGCATAATTAGGCTACGAGATCCCAGGGGGCATTTTTGTTTCCCTAGCTAATATTAGGTAATAAAAAAAATATTTGTTTACCTCTATACCCAAATCAATGTAACTCTATCTAGGTTATCAATTCCCCTTGATATGTAATGGAACCCAGAGAGTGGAAGTAGAACAATGAGTAGGTGTGCATTAGCACTTATTTGTAACAAATATACCCAGCTCCACCCCCTCCCCACCCAATACATGCACATATACACCACATATTTCAAAAGACCGTAAGGCTGCCGATTCAGCAAAATACATAGTGCTACATGATCAGGGAACATAGCAGTTATAGTACTTTTTTTGTTCCAAGTAATGCTCTTGGTATAAAGCAGGTCTCTTTTCCCAGTAAAGATAGTCTAGTTGTGATAACATCATTCAGAACAAGAAACAAGTGACATTCCAAGAGAAGGTACAAGTGCAAAGACAACGTAGGGGCAAAGGAGCAAAAACGTGGAGGAGGCCTGAACTGGTACTGGAGGATGGGTGAGGTTTGGACACACGGAGAAGAGGCAAGCCACTTCAGGCAAGAGAAAAGGTGCAGACAAAGGTTGGGAGTAAGGGGTGAGCTGGTCTCCTGCAGCAAACAGGAGACGAGTGCGGCTGGGGGAGGCGATTCCCGCTGAGGAGGTGGAAGACGAAGGGTTGGCTGGACCGGAGCCGGGCCAAGGGCTCCTTCCTGCAGATGGACAGAGCACGGCAGCCCCTTAGGAAGTGCAGCTCAGAACTGACTCTGGAGCTGAAAGGAACCCTTGCTATCCACGGTCTAACTTTCCTGGTTTAAAAATAAAAACGGCTAAAATAAATATTAAAGAGCCTGTCAAAGATACATAGCTAGTTTATGGCACTCCAAAATCTAGAATCCAGGTCTAGAAAAATCTAGACCCAGCTCCCTCTGGCCAAAGCTGATAATTAGAGCATTGAACAGAATAACTTATTGCAGGTGACTTTATTGATTGGAAAAAAAAAAAAAAAAAGATCAATGCAGAGAGTGAGTCAGAAAAAATTCACTTGTCACCATTTGAGGTGACTAGACGATAAAATAAAGTTCTTCTTTGAAAATTGATAAAGAGAATTACGCATTTACTCTGTCTTTCCAGCAGGATCTCTGTCTCAGGATTACCAGGAAAGCTCCCTGTAAGGAAGAATGCCCGCTAAGAAACACGGGAGAAATCACAGAATTAGAAAACCACGTGGCAGCCCCTATCAGAACAACTGATTTGAGTAAGGATGATCACCTGCACTAAAACAAATAGACGAAAGTTGGTAGGAAAGTGAAGATTTTTGTAGCAGCGAAGTTACACCACACAGATAACTTTCTGGTTACATGAGCGAATTACACGAGGAAAATCGTGACTGCCCAGTGGAGGGAGTGGAAGGTCACACTCACATCCAGGGGTCAATCTCAGCATCACCGATGTTGGGAAGCCAGCTCATGCAGGCCCACAGATGTGATGGAAGATGAAATACAGTAGCGTCATCTTACTGAAAACATTTAACTATAGCACAGTGCAGCACAGCACAATCGAACTGTTGAAAACCAGTGACAAAGAGAAAAATCTTATAAAAAGCAAGAAAAAAAAGAGAGACGAGATTTGAAAAGAAGAAAGAAGACTTCAGGCCTTTTCATTCCATGTCAGTGTTCTTGTTGCTAGCCCATACTGTGCCCCATCCTGGGGAAAAGGGTGTGAGATGAAGGTGGACCCAGCTGACACATGGGGGTGGACTAGACACCTGACAGTTCAGTGAGGCCGACTGAGGCCCCAGCAGTCATCAGTGTGGCCTGAACAATAGTGACAGGAGGAAAAAAGCTGACATTAAAAAAAAGCAGGGACAAAGCCAAAGAACAACAAAACAAAAACAAAAAACAAGAAAACAAAGTATGATAAAAGCTAAGAAGAAGAATTTCAAGGAAAAAGGCTAGTGTGAGGGAATCCAACTTTTAAGGAACAAACCAGCCACCCACGAAATCCTCCGATGAGGAAAGAAGAACCCCAATGGAAGACCTATTCCGGGTCATAGTGTCTCCTGAGATTTTACTTCCTGGTTGTATATTTCTGGATATTTTCTTTCTGCTCAAAGGGTCCACTATTACGCTCTACAGTCTAGTTATACAAACATTAAAAAAATCCTTTATTGTTTTTTACATAAGTTGTTTTTTTTAAAAAAAGGTAATTTGCTCAAAGAAAAACGATTTATTTAAAAAAAGCAGCTTAAAAGTTAAAAGGCATGAAAAAAATATATAGATGAGCTTATAGAAAACGGGATTCAAAGATAACCAAATTTTAGTCCTTAATTGACTTCATTGGCGAAGGTAAACTACTCAGTACCCTTGATTCCTTTCCCTTGTATTGGACATATCTATAAATAGCATTTATAATCCAAATGTGACTGTTAGAACAACCTATCTATCATTCACCTATCAATCTATCCAACAATTACTGAGCACTTACTATGTGCCAGACATTACCACTGTGCTACACTCTGAAAATATAACAACTACAATGAAGTGTGTCATACAGTACAGGTCTAAGTGCTCTGTATGAATTATCTCATTTAACTCCCTATAAATTTTATTTTAACCATCTATAAGATTGGTACAATTATCCCTGTTTTACAGTTGGGGAAACTGAAGTACCAAGAGACCAAAGAGTTGTCCAAACTAACACAACTAGATAGTTTTCGTTTCAGCCAGTACTTGAACTCAGGTAACTTGAATCTTTTGTTGCTTCTAGTAAAAACACAGATAGTAAGTGATGAGTTAGTCTTCCTAGGTAGCGCACAGTGCCAAGTGCAGCATGGTCAGGTGAATGAGGACTGATTATGGAAGGTTACTGCGACCTACAGATGACAGTTTCAATGGTGGGTTTGGAGAGACCAGAACCAGGTTTACAGGAAGCTGAGAAGGAAGAGAGTGGGGAAGGGAGGCCACTCATTTGAGACATTTGCCAGTGAAAGGAAGGTATGAAGTCACTCCACAAGGGGACAGGATGGAATCAGGAGAGGAAGTGAAGATTGGCCCCTCCTGCTGCTCACTTGCTGTCTTATATGAGCAGGCTTCTGGAGACACAGGCCATTCTAACGCCACCAGCTAGGAGTCTCTTCAGTGACAGTTTCAAGTGCTCTTCTCTCGTCACAATTCCCTGATTCCCCAGCCTCTGAATTTACCCAGAACTGAGACCTAAGACAAAACAATCAGTCATAAGGACACAAGATTGTCATATGGACTCAGGCTAATAATTCAAACTTCCTTAAACTTATCTTTCCAAAATTATGTTTCTGCATAATTTTCCCTGCCTTGCTGACAATATCAATGTAGCATTTTCTAACACCCCCCCCTTTTTTTCTGAGAACTCAGAGTACTTCACAAATATCTCAATCAATATCCCAACAGATTGCACGAAAGTAGAGCAGTCATTATCATCCCTAAATTTTAGCAAGTCTAACACTTAAGCAGTTTCCAGGAACAAGTATAACACTTAGAAAGAGGTTTTTACAGAACTCCTGAACGTCAAGCTGCCATCAAAGGTGGTCTTAGGTGCTTGTATTTCTTTACATTTCCTAAATTCTCATTCCACTCTGACTAGGTTCTGTCATGTACGCAGAGCATCTATTCACGGAAACCCTTCTTTTGATGTAGCGGTATTATTCCAGTATTTGATGTGATTATTTTGTCCTTTTAAAGATTACATGTCCTCAGTCACTCTACTTGGTGCCAACAAAGAAACAAATCTGGAAATTCACAGAGCAGAGCCTTTACAATGCTGCTTTTTTGCTAGCAAAGGCAAGGTCTCTTTGGCAGGAGGCCCCAGTGACCCATGTTGGGGCACGATTCATTACGGAAGAGCTATGAATGTATAAATCAACATGTCAGAGGAGGAAGTCCGGCTGGACCCAGCGGGAGATGCACACCACACACGTTTTCCCCGCTCTATGCAGGCTCGCCTGTCTTCGGTGGCTCACACCATATAATAATCAATTATGCTGACAACTTTACCTACAAATTGTTTCAGCCTCAGTTACTCATGCACCTCAGAGGTGAGGTCTGGGGCCCTCGAAGGAGGAGAATGAGCAGGGAGCTTGGCTTCCAGGAAAATGGACCATATGGAGCTGTTAGGGGGAGAGAGCACGCGAGCGAGCGTGTCCACGCGAGGGAAAATTTGTTCAAGGGTAAAGATACAGCTCAGCTATGCCTCATACTGGGAGAGGCAATAAAATTTGAGAAGAACTAATGAATTTTAAAAAGTAGATCCTGTTCTTGAAAACTGGTCGTTGTGAACCTAGCTTTCCCGCTCATTCTAGGAACAAAGTTAACTGCTTTATTTGACCTTTGCATGCTGAGAAAAACATTGCGCACCACTGGGCAAAAATCAAATGATGAGCAAACGGAGACTTGGCTCCAAACACGGTTTTAAAACTTGACTGCCTTTGGGGTACTGAACGAATTACTCTCTCTCTCTTCATTCGCAAGGGGTGTGATATTCTTCATTGAACCACGGTGACATCGCCAGTCTGCCTACCATAAAGTCAACTAGGGCTTTAACTCATTTCCCCAGGTTTAGGAGATGAGTCATTCCCACTTTCTGTTCCTAGATTTTAGTTATAAAGGCACATTATTTGTAGAAAGAGGGGCCTATACGAGATTAGACATTACCATAATGCTTTCTGACGAACTACACTCAGTGGCACCCTACCAAAGTTTATGTGAAAGGGACAGTATCACCCACATACTGCCCAGGAAAGCAGCTTCTCTCCTGAATCCAAGAAGAGTGAATGGTTAAAAATCAGAATATTGAAGCTTTGATGTATTTCTTTGTAAGACAATCTTTTCACACAGGAAACACCCTGCCACTGGGAAGGGTACAGCTGACACATTATTATATTTCCAGACTTTACGGTTTCACTACTTAGGAAATAAATGGAGGAATATACATCCAACGTTTTATTTTTCCAAGTAATGATGCTTAACATAAAACAAAACCAGATCACCTACAATGTCACTGTTTTGATAAAAATATGGTGAAAGTATGAATATTTTAACAGTAAAAAATAGCAAGAAAATGAGAAAAAGACAGTCCCTCCCAAGAAAGTAAACTGGAAAGCATGCATGTGAGTATACACATGCGCGTATAAAACGCACTGCCTATTACATTAACCTTATTTTACCCGTTTTATGTAGGTCCATTGTCAGACTGGCTGGCCCAGGATGGCGGGCGGGCCTTTGGCAACCACTGCTCTAGGAAGCAGTGTTAAGCATCAGTAACAAGAGTACACGGTTTGCAGGTCACTATGCCTGCTGAGACCTATACACCCAGGGACACTATTCAACTGTTGTGATTATTTTCAATTGTGGAGTGGAGGGAGGTTTGCTCTTAAATGGGACATCATTCTATCAATGATGGGCTTCATATTTATTCTAGCATCTCTTATTAGACTAAAGATGAGAACAGAGACAGCAATTATGTTTTAAAAAGTAGGAGAAATTAAGTACACAAAGATTCAGCTGTCATGATTTATCTTTGGGTTGTAAGTACAAAATTTTTTGAAATACAAAATATAGAACTCAAAAGTACGAACTGGAATAATAAAATTGTTCAATAGTCTCTTACTGTGGGTAACTTAGGAGGCACTTTAAGAACAGGCAGATATAATTTGGAAAGAAAACTCTAATGATTCATAAAATTACCACAGTTCCCATGTAACCGAAAACAATAGAGCCCACCGCAAAATGCGGACAGAACATTCAAATCATTTTAATGGTTTCTCATTTTTTCCTTTTAAACTCTCTGCTCCTTTTATCACTAAGAATTTTTTTTTTAAATGAAAAGGAGGACGTCCCTGCTGTCCATTTTCTTCTTTTATTGTTTCCCTTTTGTTCTAAAAATGAGGGTAAAATTAAGTGCTTAGATCACTAGAGCCTTCCAGATGGTCAGACAAATGAGTACTGTGGCTCCTGGGCTTGGTTTTTTCATAGATATGGACATACATCTCTCATTTGGTCTCATGGCTCTTGTTCAATACAAATTTGATTTAGCCTAAGTACCTTCAGTATGTGACAATCAAATTTCTGTCTAGAATGAGGATCAAAATTGGTTTAATTGCTTAAATCAAAATGGAAATTTTCTACGCATTTATAAAGTAGCCCTTACTTTCCTGATATGCACATAGAAATAAAACATAAGTTTATATGATATATATTTTAATCTTTGCAGTCACCCTTCTTTATCACCACCCTTCCTCTGGTTTATTTCATTAACCCTTTCCCAGTTCCATAGAACTACTATTTCTATTATAATGCCAGGCCATTCTTCTTCTTATTTTCACATGTTCCTTTTGCTATTCTCCTTTCTGTTTAGAACTCTCTACCTCATAAAAAGCCTGTAGGTAAGGCCTGGATCACAACTAAAAGTGTTTTCGTAAATAAATATCCATATTTTGCTTACTATATACCAGGCATTATTCTAGGTGCTTTTAAAATGATTAACTCATTTAGTGCCTATGATAACTCTATGAGGTACATACTATTATCATCCTCACTGACAGGTGGTAAAACAGGGGAGAAAAAACTTAGTGACAAGCCAAGGTAACACAATTAGTAAAGCGTGGAGCCAGATGTAAAGCTAGTCAGGGTGGCACCTTTGCTTTTAAAAATAAGAATAATAAGTCTACGGCCATGCCACCCTGAACGTGCCTGATCTCGTCTGATCTCGGAAGCTAAGCAGGGTCGGGCCTGGTTAGTACTTGGATGGGAGACCACCTAGGAAGACCAGTGCTGTAGGTGTGAAAAAAGAAAAGGAGGAGGAGGAGGAAGAGGAAGGAGAAGGGTAGGGAGGTAGAACATAAAGGGAGAAAGAAATTAATGATTGATTCACAGTGGTGTCACTGGATCCACTGTAAAATTCTGGGCGTGGTGTTCACTCGGACAGTGGCGTAAGGCGCGTGGCGGTGCTGTGCTGCTCAGGGTCTGATGACCAGCTCCCCACGTAAACAAGGTTTACTGTTCTCCATCAGTGCAGGCTCCCACCACGGCTCACGCCAAGCTACCAAAGTGGTGTCACTGGGCTTGGAGTTGGGACGAGACGTGCGGTAGCACACATGGTGCCGCAGTATTTCTGCTGTCGGCCACAATGATAACCAAGGGTGTCGATAATAGTAAAATTTAGTAATGTCCCAAATCCGCCACAGCCAAGACATGAATGCAGGAAGAGGGGGACACACACATGAATGACAGCGCTTTCGAGAGAATACGCACTCGGATCTGATGAACGGACAAAGAGGGCGGGCTCAGAGGAGGCCCGCGTCTGTGAGCGGCGACGGCAGGACACCGGGAATCTCGCCGCCCACCCTCACGCCCCCTAAGCAAGGCCTTGCATTTCCTCCCTGCCCTATGGAGATTCTTTACTCATGGGAAACAAACAGAGGTCAAGAAGGAGCAGAGGTTATTTCATGAAATGACAAGCTTTAGGTGAACAATAATCTGAACTTGAGTAAAAGAGAAAAAAAATTGGGGGAATTTAATGAATACTATTTTTACATAAATCTAGATGTGGCACTGAAAAAAATCTGCACGGAAAGCTCTGATACAGAGAAAAGAAAAAGTCACGTATCACAGGGAACCAGCGAGCTGTAGAGAAACCCGTTTCTTTTACTCACTGAGGTTTCCCCAGAGCCAAGCGAATCTATACTAAGATTGTGCACAATCCAGATAGAGTCTAGTACGATCATATTTAGTCAGTACTTTCTGCACTATGTGAATTTCCATTATCTCTGTTCCATGAGGTAACTGTCTTTGAAATTCTTGTCACTTAATACAAAGGACACTTGTGTGTTTGAGAGACGTGTTTTTATGGAAAACTTTCTGCCTTTTTTTTTGCTGCTCAAGAATCAAGTGGTATTTGAAAATTCAGGAACTCACAAAGGTATATAATATGTAATAATATAACTTTACGAGGTACAGTACAATATAGAATTTTATGTATCAGGCACTTATCGAATGCTTGTTGAATTGAAAGATGAGTGCAAGATCCATCTCGTTAGTCCAAACTGCCAAATAATGGGCTGTTTGCTAATTGACATCTGAACATATAATTATAACTGGCAACCCTACATAGCAGAGCACCTGAGGTCAAAACATCAGGCAGCTTCCAGATCCCAAGCGGCCAACTGTGGACTGAATGGAAGTTAGTTAACATAGTCCTCACTTTTATAATTGCGAAAAGGAAGCTCAGCTGTAAACCTCAGGCTGGCTTTGAGAAAGCCAGCACTGAGACTGAGACCCCTTCGGTTTCATTGAATACTGAGCTCCTCTTTCCCCAGTCCCACACTTCCTTAAGAAATAAGGACTTCCTGCCATAGAACTCTGGATCAGAATTTCTGGATTTTTATCTTTCTGCTATAATGTGGTACAGCTTAGATATGGAAAAGTGGGATACCTGGCTAATGAAGAACTTTTATCAATTTCTTTTTTCCAGCACATTTCGTGAATATTCTTGAGCATCTACTATGGAAAAACACTGCGCTAAGGAGATATGAACACGGAAGGGCGGGAACTGGCCTTTATTAGATACCTCCCGTCTGCAGGGATGAGGCTACGCGGAGCTACACGAGGCATCTCATCTAGCCTCGCATAGCTCATTTGGCAGAGAAGATAGTGAGGCCCAGAAGGGTCAGATTCCTCATCTGAGCTAACACAGCACGTGGTGAGGCCCAAGGCTGCCGTCGGGCTGGCATTATTCCAAAGCCCGTGGTCTTTCCATTATACCACACGGCGACTAAAACTCCAAATTCTCAGGCAAGGCCCTGGAATAGAGGAGGCTACGATCTAGTTTTCAGTCTTCTTGAAAAGGACATAAAAGATATAACACAGAAATTTAGCTACCCATATGAGGTACGTATGAGTACTTTTCATCACGGCCTGAGATGCTCTGGAAGGTTTTATAGACAAGCGAGAATCTGAGTTCGGCTTTCAGGGACCGTAGATAGAAAAGCTGGACCTTAACAGCATAGGCGGGAGGGGAGAAGCGGGTGAGTGACCCACGTTCTTCCAGTTGCCTGGGGAGAGGCAGAGCAGGGCCTTTGAGTAAAGGCATAAGGAACATGGATGAGGAAGATGCACCCAGGGGATTTACTTCTGGGTAAAGAAAGCAGACTGAACATACACATTTATTCTCTCTCTCCCCAAAATCTCACTGAAAGGACAAAAAAGATACTATCTCTTTCCACGACATAAATTTACAATGGTAAGAAGACTAGGTGGGAGAAGACAAAAGCAGCACAATTTTGGAAGCTGCAAAGTAGATCAGAGTGGTAATGCCTCTAATACAGGGGTCCTCAAACCCCAGGCCGTACACTGTTACTGGTCCACAGTCTGTTCGGAACTGGGCTGCACAGCAGGAGGTGAGAGGTGGACAAGCGAGCAAAGCCTCATCTATATTCGCAGCCACTCTGCAGCACTAGCACCACCGCCTTGGCTCCACATTCAGATCATTAGGAGTTGGAGTCTCATAGGAGCACTGGTCCCTGGTGCCGAAAAGGTTGGGGACCACCGCTCTAATAAACTTAAGAAAGTGGAATCCTATGTCAGTCGTAGAAAAAGCTGAGAAGCAATCACATCTCTACCGTGAATTCTCTAGGTGCACATGGGTGTGGGGACAAATGGGAAGGAATGACTAATATAAGGATTAGTTCAAAGACTATTTAAAGTAGTCAAATTCCCAGGCCCCTCCTCCATTGAGTAACTGTCTCTCCTCCGCTCTGGTAGAAATCTGAAGGTTTATTCCCTGGAAAGAGCAAAAGAGAGGAGATGGGATGAACAATGCAGGACGGGAGGACAGAAAAAGGGGGGAATTAAGAGAATGTACGTGTACCAGAAGCCAAGAATCCCCAGGCCTCTCCCATCTTCTTCCCGCCTGGTTTTCTGGATGCTGGTGGTGAGGCCAGCAGATCACAGCATCTTCCTAAGTGGAGTCTGGTCCATGAGGCGTGACCTCAAGACTAACACTGGCGGTTTCCCAAATGAATGGCTCAGTCACATCTTCATGGTTCTATGACCCCAGCCCAAGCCAGGCAGCGAGATTAAAAGAATAAATCAAAGCTAAAGAGCTCTTGCCCTTAATATTGGAAAAATAGGAAACATTGCTTTGAACCAAATTCCATATAGAACTACTACTAAAGACAGTTTAAAGTAATTCACTTATAAAAGAAAACTCTTGGTTTTTACCTTCTGTGGTCTTGAAAATTATTTGATTACCAAATTGATGAAATAACCTCAGATTCATGCTGGTTTAAATGAGAAGGCCATTAACACACTTGCTTTAAAGATCCCTTGGAACCACATAGTCAGATAACACAGAGTGCAGTGCACGAGCTATAATCTTCTTTTAATTAAGTTAATCAATACACATTTGCTCAGGGTTCTACTGAAAGGACCTGGTGTCTTTTAATATGCACACCCACCTCTGAGGCTTCTAAAAATTAGTCTTTGGCAGGTTTAAGTAAGTGATTAGAGTTTCTCCCTGTTATCCTACAGGTCATACATGTATCACATTTAAGTGAATGTGGCAGGATAATCTTTTGAGAGACTAATTTCTGTTCTAACTGCTACAGGAAACCGGGTGGGGTGGGGGGGGGGATGCAAAACAGATTTTTCTCCTTCTCTGATCCCACTTGTGAAAGAATAACCAAGTCTTTGATTCCCCAAGAAAGGATTAACAGCTTCCTTTTGCTTCCGGAACTCCCCGAAAGCATATCTACCACCCAGGTCTCTGGGAAAGGAAGCTGGACTGCCTCCGTGGGGAAGTAGGAGGTTTTGGCAGCTTTGAAATGACTGGTGACAGTGATGGCAATGACACCACTGAACTCTGAACGCTGACCACTATGCTGGAAGGTGTTCCTATTAATACATAGTTAGAAATACTTCATCCTTGCATCAACCCTGTACAGAAGGGACTATTACTGCCATTTTAAAAGGAGAAAACTGAGGCGCAGAGAGAGAGTAGGAACTGTGTCCAAGGCCACACAGCTAACAAGAGGCAGAAACAGGATGTGAACTCAAGCAGAATCTGGCTCAGAACCCACTGGCTTAACCCCATAATGACTCATTACAAATGAATGATTCGCATTATTTATACTACCCTCTCTACTGAGCAACGGACCCATGTCCTTAATGGCCTTCATGGCAGGCAGAGCAGTGTGCACCCCACTTAAATGGCTCCACACTAGCATGCTGTGCTATGGTTTTATAGTGTTTGTTATTAAATCTCAATTTTTTTTGGGGGGGGGGCAGTAGACTCTCGTCAGTTTTTGTGATTCCTAATTTGTTGCTTCTTAAAATAATGTGAACCAGAAAATCAGATAGACAAACTTTTCTAGAATAGGCTTTGACTAAGAAATGGTGTGTTTATTATGATCACTATTTATGTAACTCAAAAGCTTTCAATTTTGCTTATACTGATTGTTTGTACTTAATTTCTGAATCAATCAAGTACTCAGGCAAAATAAAATGCAAGAGCATCACTGCTTCTCCAACAATAAGCCAGGTGTGCAAAAAGTAATGTACTTTGACAAGTAAGATAAAATTCATGATATGATGGATTTTTTTTCATATCCTTGTGTTAAAATGTAAGTTTCTTGAAAGCAAAGCCTGGTCTTACGCATTTTTATATATCCCAGAGCACCTAGTATTATATCTGTACCTAGTTAGCAATCAATTATTATTTATATCTTGAAATAATCATAGGAGTAAGAAAAAGAGTCTTTGGCATCTCACCAATGCACCAACTGCCTCCAGTGAGAATGAGAGTGACACATGTGGGCACTCCTCTCGCCAGAACACAGAATGGGAAAGGGGGAGCACGTCGACAATGTGTCTAAAATGAGGAACCAGAGAAAGAAGCCAGGGCTGTCCACCTAGGGCTGGAAAAGATGAGGGCTCAGTGAGGACCTCTTTGTCCATTGTTCCTGGGCCATCAAGTGTTACTGTGGCTTATGGGTACTAGCTGTCCATTCCTTGGTTTCTGCTCCGAGGAATGTGATCATCCAGCCTTACTCCTACATTTTCACTTCTTACCATGCAAGACGACTAGATCCAAATATCCCACGGCATGCAATGTTTATGTTTCCACCTCTGCTATGCACAATTTAACTATAAAATCCAAAATTTTAGTGACGGGAGGTCTATCTCTTGTTCCATATTTATCTATACTCACCAACCCCCTCTGCTTTTCCTTATCTGAGTGCAAATGTCTAAAAGCCCAGAAGAGAAGGATTTCACAATTTAGTGCTTACCAATATGCCATGGGTTGATATTTGGCAAGTTATTAAATACTAGTGTCTGCATGAAAAGTTAGGAGGATCATGGAATTACCTAAGGATTCCTGTCAACGCTTGTAAATTAGTAAGACACCCTAAAGCTTTCCTGACCCAGAGGAGGCAGTGGGGTAGAGTGTGAAGAACACTGAATCACAGAAGATCTGGATGTTAAATCCTGACCCACCACTTATTAGATGTGATACATCAACTACGTGATAAATTTCCTTCTCTGTACAATGGAAGAAATAACCTACCTTACAAGGTTGTTGTACACAAGTTACAAAGGCACTAGGAAAAATGTCATTTAAATAGTCACTGATATTATAAATTTCCATATGTAAGTCAGTAGACCGCGTCAAATGAAGTTTCAGGAACTTGTGAACAATACCCATAGTAGCCATGTGATGTAGCATTTCTTCATGGCTATTTATGTGAATGAGCAGAGATGGTCTGCAATCACCCAAAGAAATGACAACTGCGACAAGAATAAGTCCTAGGCACGTAAAGAACAAATTCCAAAATCAACATAAGATATACTTCTTGTTGCTGCTAATACCATTCTAAACAGGTACAAGTGTAAAACAAATAACTCGTCGATCACCTACTGCCATTTATGAAATCTGTTAACTCATATGGCTGTTTGGTTAATAGATTCCAGTAGAACTGTGGAATGTCACAAGTGTCAGTCACTGGCATAGAGCTGATAAGTAGGGGAGTTTCTACCCCTCAAAAACCCACCCCAACTAGATGCCAGATTCCTCTAACACAGCCTTTATTTTCCTGGCAAATGTTTAAGTGAAATATAATACATGTACAGAAAAGTGCATAAATTATAAGCATAGAGTTCAATATATTTTTACAAAGTGAATCTATTCACGTAACAACTATATCTAGAGAGAACATTGCCAGCATTCTAACAGCCTCCCTTACTCGCTCTGCGAGTCTCTAGCCTTGTCCAAAGGTAACCACTGCCTTAACTTCTACTCTTTTGATTCCTCTGACCTCTTTTTGAACTTTATTTAAAGAAACACAGTATGTGAACATTTGTGTCTGGCTTTTGTGGCTCACTATGCCCGTGAGATTCATCCACTTTGTGGCATTTAACATGAGTTTGTTCTTTTTCACTGCATTATAGCATTCCATTATATAAACGTACCATACATGATCTATTCTGTTCTATATATATATATAGGGTTGCTTTAATTTTGCCTATGAACTTTCTAAGTCTGTGTCTTTTGGTGAACATATGTACACATTTTCCTTGGGTTTATACCACGGAGTTGAACTGGTGGATAATAGGGTATGTATATGGTCAACTTTAACAGATACTGCCAAAGCAGTTATACCAGTTTATACTCCTACTGGCAGTGTGTGGGAATTCCAGCTGCTCCATCCTTACTGTGCTTGGTATTGAGTATTTTTTAAAGCCATTGTTAGATGTGCAGTGGTATCTTATCATGGCATTTTATTTCATACTTCCCTGAAGGCTAATGATGCTGAGTACCTTTTCATGTATTTGCTGGAATGGCTTATTTTCATAAGTGCTTACTCAAGTCTCTGGCCCCACCCCGAGCTCTTTTTATTAGCCTGTCTGCCTTTTTCTCACTAGTTTGTAAAAATCCTCCATATATTCTGGACATACAACTTTTGGTTGGAAATACGTAATAAAAATATCTTTTCTCTATGGCTTACCCTTTTACTCCTATAAAGGTGTCTTTAATGAATAAAAGATCTCAAGGAAGCTCAAATTACCTGTCTTTTATCACTGGTGCTTTTTGTGTCTTTTTAAAGAAATCTTTGCCTAAACTATAAAGATATTCTTCTATTTTATCTTTCAAAAGCCTATTTTAAAAAATTCTAGTTGTACATCCAGCTGATCCAGAACCAATTATGGAAAAGATCCCTCTTTTCCCACAGCCTGGCGATGGCATTTTTGTCATAAATCAAGCGTTGGTCAGTTTTTGATTCTGTTCTACTCCACTGATTTCTCTTTAATGCAAACCTTGTTACTGACCTCCCTGTGATGGCATTTGTACTTTCAAAACTCATTGATAAAGAAAATATTTTGTGAGCCAAAGATACTCTGAATTCGGTAATGCTTATAGATTTTATAGTTTAATTGTCATTATAGCTTTCATCTGTATTGACAAATAATATTTATGTATGAGACGTACTTATTCAGATTCATGATCCCTGAAAAAACTTACACCTTCAGCCTGGTAGCTTCTGCTTTAAAAGTTAATTTTTAAAAAATTATTTATTTTAATTAGTCTGCATTCTCTATGCCCTGCTCCCCATCCCTGTGACCATCCAACAGCTACTAGTTTGTACTTGTTTAACTCTTCACCCCATTCCCTTAGCCCCCTAAACCCCCATCCCCTCTGTCCATCACCGAATTGTCCACTGTATTTGTGAGTCTGTTTTTTGATTATTTTGTTCTTTTTATTCCTTAGATTCCTCATGTAAGTAAAATTATGTAGTGTTTACCTTTCTTTCTGACTTAAATACTTTCTAGGTCCATCAAAGCAAAGGAAGGGAATGGAAAAAGATAAAAGTTAATTTTTTAAAGTTTTTACTTACATATCTTTGCCCTAACTTAATTTCTCACCACTAACATAAACTTATCACAACTACGTGCTAAAAGAAATGTAATGTAATGTAATGTATGTATGTATGTATCTTTATTTTAAAAAGCAACCTTGGCTTCTTGTAGAGATCCTTGAAAAATCTTAGGAACAGCCCTCAGTTTCAAAGCTTGAAGCAATGATTTAGCTTATCTAGAGGTCATCTTTGTGCTATAACTACTACTTCAATTAGTCAATCAATCAAAGAAATAAAATGCCTCAATTAATGAAGCCTCTAGGAATAAAGCTCTTTTTAATGATGCAGGTCAAAGTAAAAAAGGATTAAAAAACTAAAGATATAAATCATGTGAGCCAGCATTGGTATATGCCTTATGACTTATCAGGAAGCTACACATAAACAACAGCTGACCAAGTACCTTGTCTTATGACTTTTATTTGTTCTCACCAAAGGAATATGGGTTCGACATTCGATAACACTATGAAAGCAATCCTTTGACATTCCGGCCTTGCCTTCTTATCCTTCATTATCTCCATATGCAAGGAACCTCCCCTCAAACCAGTGTTTCTCAAAATGTGGTCCGGGAAACATCTTCCCCAGAATCACCCTGGACTGACTGATAAAATCATGGATTCCTGAACTAGGGGTTCAGATGTATAGAATCAGAATCTTTGGAGTGATGCCCAGGACTTTCCATTTTGAACAATGTCCAGGAGCAATTCCTGAGCACCCCAATTTGAGAACCACTGCTTCTGGTCCTACTGTAGCTTTTTCTTATTTCCTGAAAACCGAGTGCCTACTCTGTGTGAGCACTGGTCTACTTTAAAGGAATTGTCCCTTTACATGCCTCAACTCCTTTTTAGGCTTGAGCACAGGCTGGGAGAATTACTTTCCACTGAGGAGAAATGCAGGTTAGTTGTGAGAGAGGTGACAGTTGAGCCAGGAGTATCTGGGGATGGCTGGAAGGGCATTCCCAGTGGAGAAAATGGAAGAAATAAGAACTTAAAAGCAAAAATTCTCCTACCATGTAAAGAGAATAGGGAGCAGTTGACTTTAACTGACACACCTGGATTATTTCCAGTTAAATACAGAAAAATAAAGATATACAGGTTGACATCATGCATGGTATTCCTATAATGCATTTAGGTAGACCATGTATGTGGATACTATTTTGAAAATTTAAAGTGTCTTATTACTTCAGGACCTAACGAATTTAAATTCCATGTCTGAAACCCAGAAATAAGGAGGAAAAAGAGACATAACATCTATGAAGCACTTGTGTGTGCTGACTCTATACTAGGTACTTTACTATTTGATCTTCAATTCACCAATGTTTCCCTGAAATATTATTTTCCTTAGTATAAACTGAAACTGGTAGACATTAAGATATTTGGCTAAAGTCACATAGCAGCTGTACAGGGGAAAGATTCACTTTTAATTTGTTTTGCATGGTTCTTTCTTCCATCTCACGAATGGCCAAACATCCCTGGTGTCACCAGAATTGATGTTTTTCACTGTAAGTGGCATTTTTTTTTTTTTTAAATGAGGGATTGCTTGCTGGCTCTTTCACTTTCTTCCTCAGAACTTTCGGTTTGATGATCTCTCAGGCTCCATTAGCTTAACTGTAACGCAGAGAAATGCTGCAGAAAATGAGGCTGAGCAAGGAAGAGCGAGCTGCCCAACGCTGGCCAGTCTGTGTGACCAGATGTCCCCCCTGCATAGTGAATTCAGAGGCACATCCTCGCCTCGCACAGCTTCCTCTCAAGGGTGCACGGATCCTGGCCACCAGGCTTCGGTTTTTTTCGAAGGGGAAAACAGGTCCGTGGTGCTGCTGGCCTGCAGAGCTCCATCCAGAAAGCCAGAATTGTACAGGGTGAAGCACAGGAAGCCGCTGTTATCTGACACTGCTTGCCCTACAGCGGTGGCGATTTCTTAACCTGAGAGAAGCATCCATATGTGGTCTGAGGAATTTTCTAGTCTAGTCAGCTTCTGGCTCTGCTCTCTAGATGATAATACAACTATTTGTTACAAAATTTCCTGCATTTAAAAAAGCTTTAACATACAGAGCGATGGCAGGATTGACTATTACACTTAGAAGTGCTCAGAGCGATTTTCATCCAGCATCTTATTTTAACTTCACAATGCTGTACACTGATGACATACAAAAAATTCCACTCTTTTCCAACTCTTAACACTCGGAGATGAACCTCTTACGTTAAGTCATTTGTTCTATCTCTAGAAGGATTTTGTGACTCCACTCTCTAAAACAGAAAAAATGAGAGCGAGAGCGAGAGCGAGAGCGAGAGCGAGAGAGAGAGAAAAGAAAAACCAAACTGTCCTAACTGATCAAGGATGGCGAGAAAGTAGCTCTCTAGTCCTTATCTTCAATATGATTTCCTTCCAGTGCTAATGACTGGAAGTCACTACCCTGTGAATAAACCCATTGAGGTCTCCTAACTCCAGCTGCAAGTAGGAAATTAAAGTAGATGGAAAGCCAGGCGCCTCAGCAGTTCCAGGGTGGGTACCTGGATCCAAGAGACACTCATCCATTAACCAAACAGCAGCACTTTCAAACCCAGCGGGAACCAGTGGCTCCCTGCTGAGAAGCAGAAATTAACTTTGCAAGGAGATAATTCGTCTTTAGATGGCTGTCATATTCAGAAAAGCTCTCTGGGTGAGGTGGTGGGAAAAGAGGGAGGGAAGCTCCTGACAACACAGCCACACATAAAACAAAAGCTTATCTGGGAGCCAGGTGGCACTGAAGATTGATGTTCTGTCTTGCTACCTCTGGGACATGTGCTTGAAATGTAGCAGGAGCTGTGGTACCATTTTCGTCTAATGGCTGCTTGGAAAAACGAAGACTACACAGTCTGAAATGGCTGTAGATTTAACTCAGCTGAAGACAATCAATGAGGCAAGTGGAATCCGGTCTTTGAAAAACAAATTGGTGTCACTGGGTGGGGTTTTGCAAGGTTTCTGGGGTAGAAGAGTCAAGTACCAAGAGGGTGCTAAAGATGACAACAGAGACCTGCTGGGATTGGAAGACTGTCACAAAATAAGCAATCGGAATCTGAAATGCGCCCTGGGATTGGACAGCAAGCTGCGACAAGGTGCCACTTGCTGTTCAAAACAGATGAAGCATAAGAGATACCTAAGACTGTGACACTATTTCGACTAACATGAAAGTAATTTAATATTAACAGGGTTTGGAAACTGCCGTGGGGTAAAAGTTTAGAAAAGCTCTGATGTTTGTGAACTGAACAGAACATCATTCCATTTCAGAATCAACATTTCTTGAGCACCTGCACAGTGCCAAGTCCCTACCCTCAAGGCATTTCGGAGAGGTGTGCTTCCAAGACATACTCGGTGTCTTCATCAGAGCCATCTGGCAAGCGAAATTATGTTTGTTTAGTCCCTGGGCATTAGAAGACAATTATGCTGGTAGATTAAGTGGAGACTTTATTTTTCAAAAGTGTTGTGTTTCTTCATTGTATTTTTGGCTGCAGATAAGAGCCTCACAAGCAAGAAACTTGAGTCAAGCAGTGCTAAGAAGAAGTCAGAGATGCAGAACGGAAGCAGCTTTGTGGGGTTCATACAAGCTACATTAACTGGCCACGGCTCCACCAATTCCCACTTATGGTTGTTTTTATAAATGCAAGTGATGTCTATGAGGTACTACAGTATAAAAGGCCTAACAGGTGTAAAAATCATGCATTTATACATTCAACAGACTTTTCTTGTGGGCACCTACATGTTAGATACCACCCTAGGAGATGCAATGCGGTGGGAACACAGTCCCTCTCTACTCAAGCAATTCACAGACTTGTGAGTGACAGAGAAGTGAACAAGCAATAAGTAACAAAAGAGTTGATGCCGCACTGTTGGTAAGTGGCAGGGCCAGGGCAAGGCCAGGCCGTGTGTCACAGCTGCTCAACTCTTATGTTCTCTCATAACTCTCGCTACAGTCGCACATATATTTTCTAATTTACAATTACACCAGTAACTTAAATCCGCAGAGAATTTACATTCGCAGTGTACTTTTATATGCATTACTTATTTAAGCTCCATCTTGATGCTGTAAGGGTCACCTTAGTATTATTTCCATTATAGAGATCAGGAAACTAAGTCTCCCTGTGAAAGGTCATACAGCTATGAGTGGCAGGTCTGGGATCCAACCCCAAGCTGAATTCCAAATACTATGCTTCTTTAACTATATGGGCCAGTTTCTTAAAAGCAATATTCATGGAGGATTTCACTTTACAAAGCGCCTCTTCCACTGCAGTCTACACATGTGATCACTGTTCACCATCACTCCTGAGTGTGACAGGGAATGCAGGGTTAACTACTGTGGCTGGTACATGAAACACTGGGAGCTAAACTTAACACCCGATTTTCAATGACTGGTTGCTTCTACCCTCTCCCTAAAGAACAAGGTACGTGCCACGCTTTTCAGAATTGTTCAGCATTCCATATTATGTCCAGATTACTATTATATCACCACTCGGGCACTTAGCACAGGGAAAATGAATTTGGAGATCTGATAGGTTATAGGCTAAAATATGGATCCCAGGGCCCTATACTCAAAGCCACAGATCTTTAAATGCAGTTGTGCTAGTATCTTGAGAATTGAGAAAGGATCAATCCTGCCTGCCCAGTGTGGAAGACATATGGACATGGGTGTTCTTATATCTTATTTTCATATCTTATTAGACCAAATCTTCAGGGTACTGGCTATAGTACAGAGGAGCAATTGAAACCCGCACATGAAACAAAGGTGGTTTTCTGGTTTAGGTTATTAGATTATTCCAGGAAGGTTGAGGGTTTGGGAAAGGTTGAGAGAGGAGAGTCAAAAAAGTAGCAGAAACACGCTCCACCAAACACCTGGGGTAAGTTGTGCATGGGAAACAACTGCCCACTTCTCTGTGCTGATAAAAATGGCTGACTTGGCAGTGCCTTAGGAGGAGAAAGAGCCATTTACAACACCATTATCAGCTAGAGGGCAGCAGGGTGCTACCTACTTCCCACAAATGATCAATGGTAGACACGGAGATGGCAGGAGACTCACGAGAAGCAGGGATTATGCACTGCCGAGTGGGTGGATGGTCTAGACCATAAGGCTTCTTCCTTCTTAACGCCAAAAGGCAAGTTCTTTTTTTTATTTTTATTCTGTTATTTTTTTTGGGGGGGGGGTAGGTAAAGTGACGGAATAGTAAAGGGGATATACCCCAAAAGAAGAACCATCTAAGAGGTGCTACCTGAAGGCAGGGATGGGGTAGGAGATGACAGGGCTCCAAAGTTTAAAGCGCCTCAGGGTTCTATACCATCTCTCAATTTTGCTGACTGCTGAGCTTGTGTTTCTAAAATAAAATATCTGCTGAGTGGATTAAAGAAAAGGATCGTATTCCTGAGGCTCCCATTACCTTTCCTTTGCCAGGTTTTGCCAGGTTTTATCAGCACAATCAGTGAGACTATCAGATCTGATGCAAACTTCCTCCCTCTTGCGTTCTTTTTAGCTTCAGAGCATAGGAAGCACAGGATTAAATTTTTTCTTTTGAACAGCTGAGCCCAGGAGAAGACTGTGCAAGGAAAATACCTAGTAACCAGGAGACCAATAAGAGAGGGCTTGTTCTCTAATCTCTATTCCAAAGACTGGAATCAGAAAAATGCTTATTTTTTAAAAACAGGAGAAAATACATTTTAGAAAGAACTGACTAAATTTCAATCATCTCTTGGGTTATGAGCACTAAGAGAAGGAAATGTTATCTAAGTTAATATTTATGTACATTTAGATAAGTGTTATGAGTTAATTAGATATCTGAATATTATCTAATGTTATCCAAATACATTCAAGGTGTTAGGTTAATTTTCTCTCTTTTCCTCACAGGAGTGATCTATATAGTCTTCACTTAGCTAGAGGGCTATCCTTATGTTAAAAATATGGGGTAGATGACAGTGCATAGAATCAAGAATTGTGAAAAGCTATGCTGAGAAAGGGTTGCTTAATGGATTCTTCTCAACCTCAAGGGCAATCTGTAACAGACTACAGTCTTTGGAAATGATCTGAACAATTTCACCGATAACTCTGAAGAAAGGCATAAGATTCAAGAAAAACAGAAAGCTGAAAATGTTGTCATTACTATGGATGACAATGTCAGGATTCAACATTATCCTGACAAGCAGGAAACCAAGATTATGAAACTTAAGAACAAATATTTTTCACTTAGATTCTAAATTACGGGCTTTATCAAGGGCATAGGGAAAAAAGAAAAAAAGACCTGGAGATTTAAATTTGTCAAAAATCAGTAGGAATAAGAAACTTGATCAGATTCTTAGAAAAATAACAGAAACAAAAATCCTGGGCTGCATGAACAGCAGTACCATGTACCACCCACCAATATAGGTCATCAAGGTCCATCAGACTACTGTTAGAAGTTCATGTTACTCTCCCCTTGTCTTACTATATTCCCCAAGGCGGCCTTCCTTTCTACTGACAATACTACGTTGGTTCCTCTATTATTCAAGGACAGTTCAAAGTCCACCTCCTGAGTCTTCTCTCCCCATGGATCTAAGACAAGCCACTTCCTTCCCGAACACCTTCTATCATAATACACATTCCTGCCTTACCGTTGTTATACCATTTCTGACTACCCGAGACCATCTTATTTACTTATTTCCTAGTTTGTTTGGTTTTTCTACTACTAGACTGTAAGCTTCATGAAACCTATAGCCTTATCTGTCTTACTGCAACATTCCAGAAGCATTGCTAGTGTCTAGAACAATGCTCAAAACAAAATAGTGGCTCCAGAAGTATGCCGAATGAAAAGTTAAATGTTTTTGCTTGGCAGACCATAGCAGATTGTGGTTAATTCTAGGTATCTCACTTTGAGAGGACATTGGACATTATCCAGAGGAGTGTAATCAGAATGGTGGAATCACACAAACTTCCTCATATAAGGAAGAGTTGAATAAAGTAGGAATGTTCAATTTATAGAAGAGAAAGCTAACAGGAAACATGGTAGTTATCTTGGAGAAAAGGAAGCAAACTTATTTTGCCAATATTCCAATTGGCAAAACTAGAAGTAATGGATAAATTACAGAAAAACAGATTTTTGATTCAATTATAAGGAAGGCTTTTGCTTTAAAAGAAGAAAAGGATGCCAACAATGGAACTGACCGCCTTTGGGAGCGGTAACTTTCCTGCTAAGGTTGGTACTTAGTAGAGGCTTCATGGCCATCTGGCAGGGTGATGTAAAATAGATTCTGAATGGGAGTGAGGGAGGGAACCAAGATAACCTTTAAGCCCTCTCAGTTCTAAACGTTATATGATTCTAGTAAGTCTGTTCATATGTGAGTGTGATATTTCCCAAAGAGTATTCCTTGGAACATGAGATCCTTGTGATACTCCAGTGGGAAAAAAAAATTCATTTGGAAACAGAATACACTGTATTACCTTTAGTGTAATGCGCTATTGTAAAAATAACTGCTTAATGTTAAACTAGTTTTTTCCCAAACCCATTTTCACCAAGGAGCCAGTTCTCACACGGTACCCATTAACATCTGGCTGAACTGGATACAGGGAAATGCATTTTGGGAAATGTCAGCCTGAGTGATGGGAAGAGTATTCTCTTCTCCTCAGTAGTCTTTGCCTTAGAGTGCAAAGATGCTAAGAATTTCTAATTCTGCTCAATACCAAAGCTTCAGGCTGAAAAAATAAAAGTTATGCAACATCCAGGAAAAGTTTTAAATTTTCTGCTGTTTCTTAAGGACAAATAATCTACATCTCACAGGAATTGATGGTGTTTTTGTTGGTTTAGAAGAACACAAAAGAGATCAGAGAAATTGACATTCTACTGAAAAATAGTTCCTGAACATATTAATATTATGAGTTGTTTCTTTGAACATTATGTAATAGCCCATAATACTTACATACTCTTAGTTACAAAGGTATTGAAACATTAATATTTCATATGTTGAAGTACTCGGAGATAAACATACACAGCAAGTCAAAGCTGACCCAAACCTAGAAAATAACACACAGTTTTTAGGAAGAGACATCCTTATCTTTTGTTTCACGTGTATTAATTTGGTGAGAATGCAGAAGACTGGAATGATTCATTCAGTAAACAAATACTCGAGTACCTACTATGTGTGCTGGGCATTGGAGCTGCACTGCACATGCCTTCAGGAAGCTCACTACTAAGGGAAGGAGGCAGACATTTAAAGGAGCCACTATATAATACACTGTGATAAGAACAGTGAGGTGCTGGAGCTGTCTCCTCAGAGTGAATTGTTAAGTTTTTAGGACTTTGGTGAAACAGTTGTTAAACACAGGCATTATGAAACAGGCACATTATTACTATTATCCATGCTCTTGAGGTTGTTTCCATCTATTTTATCCAGATACTGATAATTCTATGTGATGGTGTGCTACCACGCAGCTCTTCTCAGCTCTGCACTCAGTATCGCATTGGTGAATTTCAATTGGCCACGGAAGTAGTTACACCATGGAAATGGGCAAACAGTACATAGTAAGGCTTGAACTACTGACCCTCTCCATTCCGCATTCCCCGCCCCCCAGATAGCTGTTGTTAAATATTTAGCGTAAGACCACTGGATAAAATCTACTTTCAAGTCCCCAGACTCGGGTTAAAATAGATAAGACCTCTATCAAAAGGTAAAAGCTACCACACGAGTGTTTTGGATTCTGGTATTCTTTTTGGTATAGGGGCCCCTATACCAAAAAACATATTTACTTTTGCCTGAACATGTTTTTACTCAATGAGCATGTATTAAAGGTTTATCATGCACAGGACATTAAGGAGTCAAGAATATGCCGTGTATGCTTTAGAGGACAATGACCAGACCAATTAGAAATTTTGTGTTACACAAAATATACCGCTCCAGATAAGATAGTTTTCTTCCTCTGCTGTCCTTTATGGAACATGTTTATAAGCTAGTTTCCTTAGTGTTAAAAATGTAGAAATTGGAAAAGTTTCAATATGACGTCCCTTGAGTATATAAATCCTTCCTGGCCAGTTTAAAATTTCGCTTGAGAACACTTAGAGGGGAGGAAGACCATCCGTAACACTGACCGTGGCACTGACTGCTGAGGTTGACATAAATGATACCAGCGACCACGTGGGCATCCTCTCCCTTCTCCTACATGATCTCCCTGAAGCTGTGAATGTGGGTAAAGAGGGCCATTTCTGATTTTGTGATGTGATGCCAGGGCTTCAACTTAGAATTGTATGCATATAAACACTTCCAGGTTCGGTCTCCGCCAAGTCGTGGGGATCTCTGAGGGCTGGTAGGGTTCTATCCCAAGACTCGTGAGTTCCAAGATATTCTGATATAGCTGTGGAAAACTAGAAATGAATCCCAATCCTCTGCTCTTCAGAAAAACTGCCCTTGCTGCTGCTAATAATACTTATTAGGGGGAAAAAAGATATGTTTACATAGTACTTCACAGTGAGTAAATCTTAATCATCTGTTATCTCATTTAACTGTCTAGGGGAGGCATGACAAATGCTATTACTACAAATTTATTTGTAAATACATATACAAATGATGAGACCCATGTAAGACTACATTGTGATGATATGGGTTTTAAACTTCATGTAAAAACCTAGATTGAAATATAGCAATCCTGCCATTAAGCCAGTGGTCAGCCATCTGAACAACAGTCTGTGGGCCAAATCTTAACTGTTGCCTATTTCTGTGAATAAAGTTTTATTGGAACACAGCTACACGTATTCATTTATGTACGGTCTATGGCTGGCTGCTTCACGACAAAGGCAGAGTTGAATAATTGTGAAAGAGACTATACAGCCTGCAAAGCCTAAAATATTTACCATGTGGCCCTTTACACCAGTTTGCTGACCCCCGCACTATACCATATTGCCTCAGTTGAGTGATCCTACATTTTCAGCAGCAACAGCACGAACTCTTTCAGTGTCACATGTGGGGTAATCTATACGTATTTGGTATTTGAAAGGGACTCTATGCCCAGAGTACCACTGTGGGATGCATGTCGCCAACCTGTCACCCACAACTCAGCTACGGGTGGTTAAAAAGCTGTCCTTACAAGGGACTTGAATAACTTTGGGTTGGCCTATAATTTCTATTATCAGCATTTTGAGGTTTATAAGAAACTGAAGATAAAGAAATAAATAGAACTAAAGACTTAAAAGATGAAATAAAAATGTACGATAATGAGGCGAGCAGCTGAGAGGGCTAGAAATGAATTTTTATGAAATTCCAGTCTTAACTTGCTTCTTGCATTGTCTTTTCTCAAATTCCCTTTCACTTTATCCCGTATGTCTTTGCTTGATTAGAAGACCAGCTATTTTTTGCTATAAATCAAATTGTTCCAGTGTGTATGTGTCTGATTGGGGGAGTGAGGAGCAGAGGGCAGTTATCATAGAAACTCTGTTGGTTTATTACGATAAACAAATGCCTGCCTTTCACATTCTTTTAAATCCTATAAGGCTAACAAGTTTAGCTAGTCAATCGGAGATGCTTCATTCCACCCCCAACCCCCCAAAAAAGGAGAGTGAGACATCAGCACACTGACATGACTGCAGCAAAGACCAGATGATTGTGACCTGCGTTCACGACATGATTATACAATGAACCTTTACTCTCCTAAAGTAAGCAAAGCCTCCTTTAAGTCACTGCATGGCGCACAAAGTGTGAAATTATTTCAACCAAGCTCCAAATTGGTATATCAAGAAAGATGCAAAGACTTGAAAACTCATATCCAAAAAGATATTTGCACACCCACGTTCACAGCAGCATTAGTCACAGTAGCCAGAACATGGAAGTAACCAAAGTGTCCTATGATAGATGATTGGATAAAGAAGCTGTGCTAGATACATACAAGGGAATATTACTCAGCCATAAGAAGAGATGAAGTACTGCCATTTGCAACAACATGGGTGGACCTCGAGATAACCATGCTCAGCAAAATAAGCCAGACAGAAAAAGTTGAAAATCACATGATGTCACTTATATGTGATATATAAACCTAACAGCAAAAAATGAAAAGGACAAACAGACACTCATGGGCATGGACTATAGACTAGTAGTTATCAGAGGGTAGGGGGAAGGGGGAAGGGGGAGGTAGATGGGGTAAAAGGCGTCAAACATGTGGTGACAGAAAGAGATCTCACTATGGGAGGTGAACACACAGAGTAAATATATTAAAGTGTACAGATGAAACTTATTGGATTTTGTTAATCAATGTTACCATAAAAAATTAATTAAGGAAAAAAAGAAAGGTGCAGTTTGCTGGATGAGGGTGGGGTGACGTGGTGGCTGGGACAGGTGGCAGAAGTTACATGTTGTTGGCTTACGTGAGGGGCTTCTGTCAGGGAGAAAGCCCGTCAAAGCCCCATGAAAGGGTTTTTGACTTTCTCAGAGAACCGGTTTCCGGGTAGTGTGGGATGAGTCTAACCCACAGATATCTTTAGCCAGTACGTGGACAGAAGCAACATCCCTAACCTAGCTGTCTCTGCTAGTGGGGCCACACAGGGCCCTCAATACCCCGTGACTGAATGGAATGTTCCCTGTAGGCCACATGTTATGAATGTAGTCACAGTAGTCCTTCGTGTCATCTTTCTAAAAAGATAAGTTTATTTATTCTATTTCATTTAAGAAAGAACACACAAGCAATAAAAACCAAAGTTCCCAGGATATAGAGGCTACATATACATACAAATTTTAAATTTCAAGATATGAGTTTGAATTTTCAGGCTGGAATTAACAAAAGTCCCTCTTAAATTAAAAAAAAAAAAAAACAAAACATATGAGGTAGAATGAACTCTATTATGATCAAAGTAGAAAATGTAGTGTGGTTTAATGTAAACAGATATTTTCGGGGCCTAGTTTAAAGAGAGCCTACGATAACTTCCTTTTTAATCAGAAATGGACTTCTGGAGGGGATTTTAGGTTTGGTTCTAAAAACTGAATGGAATCTGAAGTAAAGGATAAAGCGATGCTCAGAAGCATAGCGGAGAAGTATGGTCAGAGACAGGGAGGGAGAACAGTGAGCAGCGAGGGATACACATGTCAGCCTGGTAACAACGGAACGTGTGGCGTGGTGAAGACTCAGTGAAATGAAACTGGTTACACACAGATGTAAGAGAGTCTGTACAGTTTGAGGTGACTGTTGGAATTAATGAGGGTACGAAGAGGACCCCTGAGAAATGTTCTTGGCAGGACCGTGGTAGAGGTGGCGGTGAATTATGTTACCTGCAGAAGCAGGTATAAATAATAACCTTTGTGTGGCATGAGAACTGGCCTAAAAGGAGAGTAAGCTACAGTGGAAAAGGCCTTGCTCATTTTAGATATTACAATCCCTATCTCAGCAAATGCCAACTTTCTAGTAGACAAATTAAAATACCTGAGATCACGGTAGACTCTGGATTTCCACCCCCAACTGAATCACTGCTTATGTGATTCTTCCATTTCCTACTGCCTGATTTCATGTATTCAGATTCTTTGTAAAGTCTCTTTTACCGTGAGATATAACACATGTGTATTTCACAATAACATATATATGAAAAATTTTGCAATATGGATGTGTATCTTACTAAATAATCAAGAAGCGAACACTCAATGGAACCACAAACCTGATAAACAAAATTTCCCAGAACCCCAAGCGCTCCCTGCCCCGACTGAAACCTACTCCCTTCCCAAGTGAGATGACCTTTGTAATAATCTTTAATCTTTTGGGGCTCTTTATGATTTTGCTACTTAGATATGGATCCCTAAACTATATAGTTTAATTTTGCCGGATATGGCTGAAATCCTACTTTACATATTCTTTTGTTTTGCTTCTTTCTTTCAACATTAGACTTCATCCAAGCTTTGTATAACATGCAGCTCATTCTCATCTCACTGTATCGAATTCCATTATAGGTATTTATGACAATATATTTATTTTCCTCACTGTGCTATACTATTTCATGCGTCTCTATCTTTTCCTCCACTTGGAACATTTTCTCACCTTTCTAGATCTAGCCAAAGCATCATCTCTTTAAGAAATCTTTTTGAATGACCATTCCCTCTCCATATGTGCCATGTATAAAGGTAGATCGTGGCAGGTATAATACTGATTTGTTAGTATATATGCCACTCTCTACTAAACAACAAACACGAGGGCAGGGCTCAGGTCTTCTTTATCTCTGTAAGTCCATGTTTAACACCGTGCTGTGTAATGACTACACTCATGACGCGCTTTGGCTAAAGATGTGCAAGGAGAGACACATAACTTTCAAGTATGGCACTTAAATGTCACAGAAATAAATTAAATGTGATCTACAGCAACAGACGGATTCAAAAGGTGAACCTAGTACACTGGCCCGAGGTTCCTACGTTTAGATTTTAATCTACCCATAATTCACTTGTCACTACGGGATTTGGGTACTGGCATAAGTCTTCCACGGCTGATACCCTAAAGCTCAATAGTACTCAGAAATGATTACCAGCTTTAGTCTTCATTCTTTGTTGACTACCAATTGATATGCCATTTCTGTGCCACCAGCAGACAAATAGGCAAACGCTAAACAAGCTTGCCAAGGCAAATACAGTGAAAATGAATTTATTAAGAGCGTACATTTTTCACCAGAGCACAATCTTCAAAGCAATATGCTGCACTGTCATTATCTCATTACAGTAATTTCAACACTTGCTCCTGTTAACTTATTAAAAAACATTTTAAATCATTTTCTTCATTGCAGGCACAACAAACTATCTCATTACCCAAATATGGATCAGTGCCAAATGATATGGCAAGGGATGTGATAAAGAAATGCACATACACAGGAAAGAGTCAGAGTCTGGAGAGAGGCATACGTATAACAATATATAACTGTAAACCACTGCTTGCCAAACAGAAAACGGTTTTTTCAAATGTTGTCACCATTATGCCACAATAGCGCTAAAACATCATGCTCTCACCTTATTTTAAGTTCTCTAGAGGGAATAGATATCTTGTTATTTGGTTTATTTTTTTTTTCTTGCATAACACCTAGGCAGGGCATAAACGAACCTCTACTCATTTTATATATGTGCCTAACATTGTAAAACAATCCCTTGTAAACATATGCCTGAAAACCTTCAAGCTTAAAAATATATACATCATTTCGAAGACATTGTCTAGGGGTTGGCAACTATGGCCCACAAGCAAGATCCAGATGCTGCATTCTGTGGGAAGGAAAGTTTTATAGGGGCACACTCATGCTCATTTTTTACACACTGTCTACAGTTGCTTTTATATGGTAACTGCACAATTGTTCAAAGAGATGACTATTTGGTTCCCGTAGCCATATGGAAATATTCACTATCTGGCCCTTTACAGGAAAAAGCTTGCTGACCCCTGGTCTACAGTCTTTCTAGTCAAAGTATGGCTCCTGGAGCAGCAGGCATTTACCTGGGTGCGTGTTCAAAATGCAGCATCTCAGGGCTCAACCGGGTTGGCTGAATTGAACTGCACCTTTAGAAAAGAACCCCTGGTGGTTAACATGAATATTAAAAATTTAAAAGCACTGGTCTAAGAACACGGTGCTGAAGATGAATGAAATTAACAAAAAAGAGTTGGGCTTATTACTAGACTCACAATCTTTTATTACCAGACGACAGGAGAGTGGGCTACTTATGAAGATTTTCATAAAGGTGAAAAAGAGGAAGGAGGAGGTAGATTGCAAATTATGGAAAGCATTAATAATGTATATGAAAGGGAGGATTTTTAAGCATTGATTTATACCCCTAGAGAAAGTGGGACATGTAGAAACTACTTTACCCCAGATGGTTAGATTTTTTTTTTTTCATAAAGGATCCATTACTGCTGAAAGCTGGTCTAGGCCCCGTATCACTCTCCCTAGTGCAAAAACAACAAGTAAATGAGAAACAAATTTACCAATTTCAACCAAGTCCATTTGGTTGTCATATTCATTTCTTTTTTAAATACTCCATTTCCCTGTGTAACAGAAAAATAGTTTTTCCAATAACACAAATAGGTTATGATTTGTTCCCTGAAAATAAACACGTTATAAAATCCACTCTAAATCTCTCTTTTATCATGCGCTATTTGTGTTCCATTTGTAACAGGGTGTATGCTGTCATTTTGGGTTTACTTTATCTCACTCTGTAAGGTTCTGGCTGAGATGAATACCATTTCCTCTTAAAGTTACAAAGCCTGATCCATCGTTGTGTTTATATTTAATCTCTTTAAGTCTCCTAAGTTCTTGAGTTGGCAAGCTTCTCCATATCCATGCAAACTAGAAACCTCCACAGAGAAAAGAACAATATACAGAGAAGCAGAAGAACCATTCTGCGATCTTCCCTTCTAGCCAATGACAGTGAAATTCAGACTCATGAAAAACACATGTTAGAATCAAGCTCTTCACTGGAAACAGAGCTTCACATGCTAGCAAAATGATGTCAGGCCGTAATTTGAGAGGAAAAGTTAATGTTTCTTTGATAATTTTTAATTGCTCAGAGGTCGTTACCTTCTGCTCCCAAACACATCCTGCTTTGGGCATGCTGGACTTAGCAGGTAGAAAATATATTGAAGAAAAAAAATCCTTTGTTTAAGAGCTTTCAGTCTGGACCATCTTTGATTTTAGAGGTGACAAACTGACTTCTGTCACAGAAAATGTATACTTTTTATCATCCCCTACTCTTCCAATGAAACCTGACAAAGAAAGAAATGTGGCTACTACTTTTACCGTCTTTTTTTCACATTGTCTTGGAATGTTACAGCTAGAAGAACATTCTGAAAAGGCCAATGCCCTCGTTTAGAGATGAGAAACTGAGGCCCAGAGAGATAATGGCGCTGCCCCCACTGTCACATCACACGTTGGCAGCAGATCACCAAGACGTACAGTCCTAAGGCGCAGTTTGCTCATTTGTTTTAAGTCTGTGCGCTCCGCGCTGCATAGTTCGGTGCCTGGTACACAGCGGGCATTCAGAAAACGGTTCCCTGAACACCGGTCCCTGAATTCTATCCGGGAGCTTTTTCCATTGTCCCACGCTTGTTCCTGTTTGACAATGGATTCATCTCTCATTTATCTTCCCAAAGAATCAGAAGTCACATTTCAAATTATGCTTTTGCACAGGTGTAATTAAATCTTTAAAAGGTGGGATGGCAAAGAAATGAAAGGCTAGGGCATAACAGACATTTTATAACCTGCAGACGCCTATAGCAGGCAGCCCACCGACTCCACCCCTTTCCCCCCAAGAATAATGGCAATTATATTCCAGGGTGAATAATATATTATCTAAATGAAACCAGGAAGGAAAAAAAAAAAAAAAAAAGAACACAACATAAAAGGATTAGCTACTCAAGGACTTGTGGCTGGGGGAGGCGGGAGGATGGATCCCGGCTGACAATTTCATAAAGTAGCCATCAATTATTTAAACCATTGTGACTTTTCAGACAGCATTCTGGACACCAAGGGGAAAAAAAAAAAACACTCTATTTTTGAAAACCATAAATTAGGAGAGAGACGCCTGCTATTTGGTCTTGGAGTGAAACGTGCTTTGCCTTTAGAGAGAGGAGCAGGAGGGAAGGCCCGGCCGCCCTAAGCGGGGGTGGCGCAGACGGCGCTTCTCCGGGAGGCAGGCGGAACAAAACGCTTTCCTTACAGCACAAGTAAGAACGTGTCAAATCCAATGTAAAGAAATAATTCGGCACATGAAAGGGTAGCGGATTTTAAATAACACTGCAGGTCGAACAGAAAGAGAACTGGGTCAGCGGGAGAGAGGCCTGGACTCCACCGCTGGAGCTGCCATTTACTAGATGTGTCACCTGAGGCGAGACACTTGTTGAGCTTGACTGTGGTGACAGAGCTGGAGTAAAGCTCTAGCTCTAAAATTCCACTGACGTCTAGACCTCACGTGATGGAGAATGGTGATGCTAGCTGGGGAAGATTCGCACTGCAGGTTTAACCATACGCAATCGGTCTTTTATTAAATAGAGTTACGATTCATGAATATTTGTCCCATGTATACGAGTTTGGTTACAACATTCGTTGTCTGCTGTGTTATATTTTTGTCATATAAGTAGAGCAGGCTTTGTCTATGTGTCTGAGAAGAAAATAGAATTTTTAAAAGCCTATAATTTTTGCCATTACTGGAAGTATTTGCATTCACTAAGCTAGCGCTAAAGCAATAGATCAGTTATTTCTACCCAGGTATGAGGTCAGCAACTAGGTTAGTACTGATGAGGTGAGTATGGTCATGAAGCAACTAGCTTTGTTTTTCCTAGTCATTGCTAGTAAAGAATAAAATTAGTTTTTAACCTAGTCGCTTGTAATTATTTCCATAAAACTATCCCCAAACTTTAGATATTATAAATATATAACTAATTACATAAATATTTAACTAATGCATTTTGGACAAATATATGAACTATAGCAAGATTTTTAAAAAATATAGCTTGTCTAGGGACTACTTAAAACATTCACCAACTAAATTTATGTTCTATACATCAAAAAGTTTCTGACCACTTGCAGCTTATAAATTTCTTGTCATGGTGGGTGTTGGAGAAAGATCTTTCTGCACTTATAATCCAGCCCCTCTCCATTCACCCTATAAATTCCTCTACAAACAAAGAGGCCTTGTAATTGAATCCAGCTTTTGAGCCACTGCTACGTTTTACTGATGTGCAGGTCACTGTACACTGAGAAGGACGTGCGTGCCACCTTTGGTGGACACGCATTCCATCGCCCAGGCAGTACACACACCTACTGTCCAAGGTGTGCAAGCAAGAGGCCTCCTAATGCCCCCTGGCATCTCTTCCAGGAAGCTTAACACAAAAACCCTTCTTGAGTGACACAACTTTGAGATCTTGACAAAGTAGGATTTCACTTCCCATGCAACTATGTCCTCTGGGTCTAGCTCCTTCTATAAGAAATCCCTGGGGAGGAACCCCAAATCCCAGAATAAATCAACCCGTTCTTAGCACTGAATGACTTGGTAAAAGGCTTGTATTTGTTCTTTTGCCCCATTAATTCCAATTTATAAATAGTTATGAGTCCCTATGCCTTTTTACCTTCTCATGGGCAAGAGCTATTTTTCACCCTTACATAGATTTTCTCCCCTACTCTTTAAGCTGGAAAAAGAAAAATCATTAAGTTCTAAAGGTGTCTGCTACCAGCGAATTCCTATGACTATCTTTGCTGGGACATAAGATTTTCGTACCACCTGACTTGGGCTTTGCTGTAGTGGCAGCGGCCTGTCTGCAGCAAGCTGGGTTGTTTTTTAGGGAGTGGAGTGTGGAGCTGGAGAGCTGGAGGGTGTTTTTTTTCTGGAAAGGAATGCTAAGTATTTTTCTTTTCTTTGTTTTTTTTTTTTTTTTGAAAGATAGAACCTAAGAGTAAGTTTTAAAATAGAGCCTAAGAGTAAGAATAAATTATTTTACTTTTATCTTTTTCTTAGATTTAACAGTTTACTCATCACTCTCATACTTTTATTAAAACCCTTAGCACTGTGGTATACTTGTTTATATATGTCTGTCCCCAAAACTGCCACAACCCCACTCATTCCCACAACTTCCACACAGCTAAAAACATATCCAACGAATTGGAAAACTTATAACCATACAGAAATATACATATGGATGTTTATAGTAGCTTTATTCATAATCATCCAAATAGAGGCCACCAAGATGTCTTTCAGATGTGAGTGGATAAACAAGATAACACATCCATTATCCATACCACAAAATATTATTCTGTGATGAAAAGAGCCATCAAGCCATGTAAAGCCACGAATGAATCTTATGCACATTACTAACTGAAAGAAACCTGTCTGAAAGAGCTAAACACTATATGATTCCAATTATAAGAGGCAAAACTACAGAGATAGTAAAAAGGTTAGTGATTAGGTGTGGGGTAAGGGGAGAAGGGTTGAAGAGATAAAATATAAGGAATTTTGGGGGTGCTAAAAACCATTCTGTGTGGTACTCTAACGGCAGATATGTGACACTGTGCATTTGTTAAAACTCAGAATTTTAAAGCACAAAGGATGAACTTTAATGTATGCAAATGAAAAAAAACATTTAGGAGGTTAAGAGATTCCAGGATGGCATGCAGAATGTGACAAAACCATCTAACTGGATTAAAAATGCATAAAACTACCCTCTTGAAGGAGAAAGAAGTGCTAACCCAAGTAATTTTGGAAATGAGTTGAGTCTGTTAAAGTAGAGGCAGGAGACACTGTAGAAGGGAACTGTGCACTAGCTGGAAAGGCTGTTTCCCACGAGGGTGTGGGTTAGTGATTCTGACGCTGCTGTAACTGCACAGTTAAGTGCATGAAAGGTGGTGGTGGGATCCAGATTTTTCACTGCTGAAGAGGAAGGTTACAGATAAGCAAGAGAAGGAGGCTAGACTGATCCATACAGTAACTCTTTAGAGTTGGAGACATCAGTATAAACTCATTTTTAGCTTAATAAATAGACCTAAGTGGCTACGTACAGAAACATATAGAGATACAAATACACACGAGTGTTAGCATACACCATCTATTTCTTTCCTCTGTCAGCTGAGAGGAACTAGAAGTAATGATACCAAGTAGCAATAAGCATACCAAGTTTCCAAATCCTGGCTGCCAATATTATTCTCCAATAAGGAACCGAGACTCCTTGGAAAAATGGCTGATTCTAGGACTGGGGCAGATGGACAGAGGGAGTCTGAAGCACCTGGTAGTGCCAGAAAATAAGTGCTGAAAATCTCAAAGACAGGGACACAGAAGATATAAGCGCCAAATGAAATCGTTGCCAATGGCCAAAGCTGGAATACTTTGAGCAACGGAATAAAGTAGTACCGGACTGTGACTCACCACACACAATAAAAATCCGTAAGTCCATGATGTCAGAGATAAACGGCTGCGTAAGTATAAAGTGGGAGAGAGGAGGCGCCTCTCTGATGCAGAAGCGCTCCATGTCATTCCCCCGAGGAAGCGGAGCAGCATTCCCTCCTCCTTGAGTACGTGAGCTGTGCATAGTGACGTCCTTCTAAACAGAAAATTATGGAGGAGGAAATAAAGAGTAACTTTTATAGTGGAGAAACCCGACAAGCACCGCCCCAGCCAGGTGATCAGGATGAACATCGGCAGTGATGAGTCAGTTGTGTTGATGGCACGTACGCCTGAAATGATGTGATGAGACTGTCACTTTATCTCTGTGACCTTCCTCCCCACAACATCTTCCCAGTCAAATCATGAGAAAACACCAGATAAATCCATGTCGCAAGACATTCTACAACACACCTAACCCAGTCAGGGTCATTAAAAAAGGGAGACTAAATGTCACGTGGTATCCTGGATGGGATCCTGGAATAGTTGGAGACTGGCTAAAAGACAAGGCAAACCGAATAAAGTGTGGACTTCGATTAATAAGCACGTATTAACACTGGTTCATTACTGAAACGAATATACCAGACTAATCTAAGATGTGAATAATAGGGGAAACAGTGTGGGGTGTAAGGGAACTATCTGTACTATCTTTGCAACTTTTCTGTAAATTTAAAACTTTTCTGAAATAAAAAGTTTATTTAAAAAGAAAGGAAATATTTAATGCTACTTTCTTTGGCAAACAATACAGGTCCACTTTTACATACCTTATCCCTAGCTGTGTAAGCCAGAGGCTGTCCCTTAGCATAACTGTTGGCAATTTCCACTTGATTCACTCAAATGAGTGCCTGCTATGTGTCAGAGATTTCTTTTGGCTCCAAAGCATAACTCTGAAAGGATGGAAGAAAAGGGGGATATTTCTTGTTCGAGAGGTATGAAATTAACTGACAGTCCAGCCCTCTCTCTGCTCAGGCAGGCTGCTCATTCTGGCAACCTGGAAGCCACGGAAACACAGCAAGCAAGGTCACCAGGGCACTTCTGCAAGCACCTGATAGGCAGCCTTGACCTTGGAATGACCAAGGGGAGAATAAATTAAATAATGCTGTGTGGAATAAAAAGGAAGAAGCAATTAAGTTCCTGTTGTTGAAACAGGGCAAGGAGTAGTATGTGAGGAGAGGTACAGAATGACTCATTTAAGTGCAGTTATCTGAATGTGACTTTGTAAGCTATTTGCAAGCGATTACTCAGGGCATTGTGGACATCACAGATATGACCGTCCATCATGGGAATAGCTGTAACTATGGAGGGGAGAAAAGCAGATAAAAATGAAGAAGAAAAAGAATGGGAAACCAGAAGCCTAGATGGTGTTTTTTTTTTTTTTCCTCCTCAAAAGAATATTTCCAATACGTACAATCCAAAAAGGACATAAGGACATAGATAACCTGTTAACGAGCTAGCTGGGTGTTACGTTTTCCCCAAAGCAGGACTTTAACTGACAGCGCTCCTGTGTATCTAAAAAGGCAATAAATGAAGAATGTACAGCTTAATCTTTAAACAAATATGACCCTGCAGCAGCTGAATGGCTGTTCTTGTGGGCGGAGGTGATGAAGAACCCCATCCAGTCACTGCCTGTGAAGGCTCAGAGAGGAAAAGCTGATGAAGATTTATGAGCACGGCACTTACTTCAGAAAGTAAGCCTATCTGGTTTGTTTGGCCAATGATGACAATCGATCAAAAGACTGACTTCAAATGCGGAGCTGAGCAAAATGCTGGGGCTCACCAAACCTCAGACAGCCATGAGGTCACTTTCTGCAGCTTTGGTCTGGAGAGGAACATTCACAGGAAATTCTGTCTTCCCTTCAGAGCTGGATAACCCTGGCTCGGCTGGCCTCCCTGACAGTGGGCTTTCTGCCCTCTAATCCGGCCCATGAACTGCCAAAGCCCACGCTGCTTTAAAGGAGCTTCCATTAGCATGCACCTGACCTGTTCTCCCAAGCTATGCTCATGATTCTGGACCTGTTCTCGCAAGCTATGCTCAGCGCTTAAGACCCCTATCAGAGCTCTGTGTCCCATGTGAACCTATTCCTCACTCTCTACTCATTCCTTGACTCATCTGGGCTAGTTTCACTGCCTCACAAACACACCTTCTGTGCTCACTTACATTAGGCCCCTTGCTTGGGTCACCTTCTCCTCTGCCTCCTCCATTTCTACATATCCTACAATGGCCAACTAAGGACCCACCTCTCGCCTGAGGTCTCTTGAATCCTCTAGCCCTCAGTGGTCTCTCTCAACTCTTAAAACTGCAAATCTTCTGAACCATCACATTCATGTTGGATTATAAACTGTCCTCTATATTCTCGGATTCACTGGTGTGAGGAATTCTGGTTTCCTAAAACTAAAGCCCAGCTCCTGAGAAATGGGAGCCATGCTTTAAACATCTTCTACAACTCCACATGTCCTTGTCTAGTGATAGCACAAAGCAGGTGTTTTATCACTTAGTTTTCTTAGAATTTCAACAGTGGAAATTACTCAACTGTGTCGTGTCACTTTTGTTACAGTAGATGTATCAGACACCAGTCCATCTTAGAGTGTGCAAGCGAACATAAAGTAGGCACGAGTTGTTGAGGATGACAGGATCCTTGAAAAGCACGAAGAGAAACAGCTGCTTTATTTGAACAGTTAATCTTAAAGGGCTATTTAACTTTCAAGCTGAGATAGTCATGTTTCTCTCCTCACTTTCTCACGAGAACATGTCTAAGCCAGAGCTGCAATACCCAGACAGGGTGAAAATTACTTATGATAAGAACCTCCAAAATTCCCCAAGAACAGCAGTTCTGTGTCTCCACTACTCTGGCTCATTCCAGGAATTTGGCCGGATCAGCAATTCTGCTGCTCCCGGAAATGATAACGATCATTTGCTCGGGCTGTCGAGCTAGCCTTTTCTCCCTTCTAGCATCCTTTGATGGGACTCTCTTCCTCTTTTCTAGTGTTTAAGGGAAAGAAATAAATCTTAAGACGCCTTTGTTAGCAAGTAAAGTCAAATATATTTCTGGCAAAGGCAGCTCTCCAAAGATCTGAGTGACAGTGCTGATGTAGTTCGGTCCCTATCAGCATAAGACAACACCTTCTCTTCCACTCATCCCAGGAATAGGCCCACGTAAGATCAAAACAGACAGCAGCCAACAAACAGCTCAAAATACTTACCCCAAATCAGCCCTGCTTCATAGAACAGTCTAGATGAGAACTAAGACGGCCATTGGTGGGCCTACCTTGACTTAGAAAGTAATTCTGAACCCTAGTTTAAATCCCAGGGCTTAGCTCTATATTGACATCTGAAACAGTCTGGTGCTCAGACAAGTCTCCTAGTACCAAGCAAAGCTGGAAAGCAAGTGTCGCTGACTGTAATTACTTTCTCATTCAGCAGTCAGTCCCTCGTGACTCTCCTTTCCACGTGGATAAAGACTTTCGGTTTGTTCTTCTTAAAATGACCTCATAACCCAAATATAATAAATGAATTCTTGAAGAGTTGCATCTAAATTCAAATCGGTTTCAAACGCATCATGAGAGATGATGGAAACAACATTTGGAATTATGAATGACTTCAAAAAACACAGATTTTGAGATCACTAATGATTCTTACACCATGTAAAAGGCTGGTTGCAGAGGGTTTTCTGCAGACAAAAGAGAAACAAATTTCTTCATTTCTAGCCCTTCTGGGCTTCCTCCCAAAGCCTGGGTGACTATGGTCACCCAATGTCACCCCTCAGTGTCATGACAAGGCCAAATATTGCTAATGAATAAAATAATAAGAGTAAAATTTGAAGGAAGTCAAAAGTAAAAACTATGGTACATTCGTATTTCTTTAGGTCTAGACAGACACTGAAGAATTATGTTAGATCTCCAAACATCTTGGTTCTAAGACTTATTTTAGCACAGTGAGACCATCAGCACCACCTCTCAGAGGGGGGTAAAAATCAAGCGATCGTCTCTATCTTCGATCACGATGCCTTCCAGCAGACCTTAAATGGGACTGATCTAATTAGGCTAATAAAAGCTGAATCTACTCTGTACCACGGAATGGAATGACCAGAACTGGCCGCCATGCAAATACCACTCAAATGCAAGTCTTCGTATGAACATAATCTGGAGTGAGGAGAGTATGCTACTGCTGCTGACCGCACTTCCTTGGGAATCTAGCAAGAGGTTACTGGCAGTACCTTGGCTTAGCAGGAGAGATAACAGGTTTGGGCATCAGTGTAATTACCTCTAGCAAATCATCACACTGTAAGTAGTTGTGTCTATCAACCTTTAATAAGGCTTAATACAGCTCTAGCAATCACTCAGCCTACCAAAAAAAAAAAAAAAAGTTTGGAATCTCACTGATACGTAAGAGTTTAGACCTCCCTACCTTAACAGCAATACTTCTATACTGCTTCCTGCAGAGAGTCTTCAAAGAAAACATAGTACGTTGAATCTATTTCTTTCTACATAACTTGTTTCCAATTATTAGCTGTAGTTGGTTAAACAATGTTTCCCTGCCCCTCAATTCCACAGAGAACTTCAAAATATGACTTTACTTGAAAATATGGTCTTTGAAGATGTAATTAATGTAAGGATTGAGATGAGGTCATCCTGGATTAGTGTGGGCTCTAAATCTAAGGAAAGTGCCCTATAAGTGCCCGGTCCCCACTCCTGATCAACTGAGAGAAGACCATGTGGAGACGGAGGCAGAGATTGGAGTTATATGGTCAGAAGTCAGTAAACGGCAAGGCCACCAGAAGGTGGAAGAGGCAAAGAAGAGTCCTCCTCTAGAGCCTTTGGAGAGAACGTGGCCCTTGGACTCTGAACGATGAGAATAAACCTCTGTTGTGTTAAGCCACCAAGTCTATTACAGGAGCCCTAGAAAACAAACACACTAGCTATAATGGTCATAAACACTGCATACCGCTTCTGCTGCTAATAAATGACCAGTGGACACACTCCAGGAAAAAAGACAAAGGAGGTAAAACAACACTATCTCTTGCTGTCACACTAGGGTGGCTGGAGGCAGGAAACGAGTTACTACGTGGGCGACAGAGAACAGGAGTGGATAAACAGCAAGTTATTGATGAGAGGAGATGCACATTGACATCTAGACAGAGATGGTAGTGGTGGAGCACACCAGCAGAAGCCAGGAGCCTGTAAAAGTGCGTTAAGGAGCAGGCAGGTGACACATATCAGAGGGGTCAACGCTGAAGCCGACACATACGTGACACAGGGCAGAAAGCAGATACGTCTTACGATCATTATTTCATCTAATCATTCATTAGAAATGATTCCCGTGTTCCTATAACACATATTTTATTATTCTTCCTTTAAAGAGGAGGAGATAGGTTCACAAAGGTCAACAAATTGGTCAAGTTTTTCAACTGAAATGCTGAGATTTAAAGCCATTTGTATCTGCTTCCAAAGTCTGGGTACCAAGCTTGGTTCAAATATCAAAGAGAGCCCTGTTACACACCCGACTGAATTAAAATATGCCTCAGCCATAACTTTTATATACTTCCTCTCAGGGCAATCATTGATTCTATGGTATAGAAGGAGCCAGGCCAGTGGTAGTGGCACAAATGCTGGCTGCACGCTGGGACCACCTGGCATCTAACAAACGCTGATGCCCGGGCCCCACTCATGATCAACTGAGCCAAATCTCTGGGATGGGATCTGAGCAGAGGCGTTTTCAGAAAGCTCCTGCGTGATTCTAATGGGTATTGTCTTTGACGATCACAGGTCTAAATCCACAGGTAACAGTGGGAAGTGCAGCTGGCTGAGGAAGAGTGTGGTGTTTGTGGGCGGACTCTATAACCATTTCATTCCTCAGAGGGACTGACAAATACAGGGCCAGTGAGAAAAATGAAAACATGCTTCAAATGTTGTGAGAGTGCCTAAAATTTTTACTTGCACAGCTGATGTTTCTTCCTCCAGTGCGAGAATCTGAGCTTAAGCATAGAAAAGCTGCCTCTATCTCACATCGGCCTACATGAGCCAGAAAACGGAGGCTCACCCTGTGCTGGGAAAGAACTCTGCAAAATCCAGCGACGTGCTAGACTAGGAAGCAGCTTCTGTTGCCATTGCAAATATTGTTTTTTCAATTTCTGGGCCTGTATGAAACAAAGCTAAATAGTTTTTTTTTTTTTTTTTTTAATGACTACTCTTTTCACCACAACGCTGCCCACAGTGTCAGTCAGTTCCCATTTCCTAACCTCGGCCTGGGCACAGTGGGGTTATGTAAGGCATGCTTCTAGAATTTTAGTCTCTATCAAATCACCTGGAGGGCTGGTTAGAGCAAAGATTCCTGGGCCCCACCCCAAAGCAGAGCAAGGTTCAGGAACCTGCACCTCTCACAAGCTCGGAGATGCTGATGCTGACGGTCCACCGACCACACTTTGTCTTGCACAGGTACAAGGCAGTGCTTCTCAGACTCTAACGTGCGTACGCATCACCTGGCGATACCATATGAATGCAGATTCTGACTCAGAAGCCACATGTTCTCCTCCACAGAACACTCTCTAAGTAGCTAGGGTATAGTGTATTCCACCAAGTAGTAAGAGAAGAAACTCCATGTGCTTCTATTTACACAGTTCGAGCCCATTCAGCAGGTTGACAGGTAAAGATAAGCATCTTAACATTAGTCCCCTGCCATGTTTTGGATGGAGACACTAAAGAAGAAATAAGTTGAATGACATCTCCGTATCAATGATAGGTGGCGAAATGAGTGGATGTTTCCTTGAGTGTAAGGAATAAACAATTTGTAGGCTCCTGTAGACATATAAGGCATGAGAGGGTATCAGCATGCTTTGCCTTGCAACATGGGGAAAACATTTTGCAAAAGAAAAAAAAGTGAAATCTCAGACAGTAAGACCATGAGGTATGTTCAATCCTGCCTTCATGCTGATAACACTACAGGCTTAAGAATGTGACATCTTAATTTAAGCTTTGTTAAGAATTTTGAACCCAAGACCACGACTCATACCATGAGTGAAGAACATACACACATGTCCTTCCTTGTACTAAGGAAGCCATCATTAATTCATTCATTTTCATTCACTCATCCATCCGCCCATTTACTAAATATTGTGTAACTCCTCTAAAGCAGACACCATTCTAGGAGCTGGGATTTTAGGGGAGAACTCCCCACAAAAAATACTCAAACTATTCCATCTGTTGGAAAGTACTTTAGGTGCTGAGGCAAGAGATGGGTGGTTCTATGCCTTTACACCTCCGTGAGGCTATACAGGAAATAAGAGATCGAGAATAGTGTGTCCCTAACTACAGCGAGAGGCCAGGTTCCCCATCCCCACACCTGTCGTAGATTGATACTTTTATAAAATACAATAGAAGCTATTTACTAGAAAAAAGTTTTAAACACCTTAAAGATACACAAAACACAAATCTCTCTCTTTTTTTTTTCCTATAGATTCAACAATGTCAAATTGCTTTTAAAAACAAGGTTGGGGTGTAAATGCTTACTGTCAAATTCTGTACAGCTCCTAGCAGACTGGTAGCAGCTCCTTACAGACAAGCCCGTTCCTCAGGCTGAGCTTTGAAGAGACTCATTCAGAGCATGGACTCCAGGACTGGGTGCCTGGGTCTGAATTACACTTCTGACATCTGCTAGCTATGTGACCGTGGGCACGTTATTGAGTTTCACTGTTTCTCAGTTTCCTCCCCATAATAAGAACATCGCCCTCACAAAGCTGTTGCCAATACGTGTAAAGCGAAGTCAAAACATATGAAGTGCTCGGAACAGTGTTCTAGCTCACACGAAAGGCTACCAGAGTGCTAGCTGCTCTCGTCACGGCTGCCTACCATTATGGACGCTGTCGTCACTAGTATTACTGTCCCGCTGCTGCCAGGAAGGTGCTGCAGCAGCATTTGGGGCCAGCACTTGCACAGCTCTTTCACCTATAAAATGATGCTTGTAATCGCTCCCTTTTTATTTACTTCTTTCCCTTCTACGAATTCTGTGCCTAGGAAGTGAAATTACTGATGCGAAAGCACATCATCGCCCATGGAAATGGCCCTTATAACCAACGGTCTGTGCGGCCCAGATGCCATTTACGGAGGTAAGGACAGGTGTCCTGGGGTTCTCTGCATCTGTGCATCATCAAACAAACGACAGCAGCACTGAGATAGCTGTCCCTCCAATCTTCCTGGAGAATCCAGCTGGGCTGATGCTATATGACACTGGGTGGCCCCTCAGGGGACAGGCACAATCTTTTCTTCTACTCTAGCAGAAGGGATGACCTTAATGGACATTTTTATACTTCATGTACCTGAATTCTTAACTCATCTGCATCTTTCACATACATCCTTCTCCAAGCTCCCTTCTTAACAGTTGTGCTGCAAACTCAGCTAAAATGCTTTAGGATATTTCTTAGTTTTTCTTCAGATAAGTCACCTACAATTAGCCAAGAAAAAAATATCAAGGTGACATAGAAACACATTTAAGAAACTTTGAAACTTGAGCATGAGAAATTATGCTAGAAAACAATTTACGATCATTATAAAGCAAGAGAAATGATCAACATGGGAAAGGAAAACAACCATCACTTCATTTGCTTTTTAAATCTCATAACTCTGAGAATATTAAACAAATTTATTGATATGGTCTAACGAATTTGCGTTCTCATATAATAAAACAATTATGAAGGGAGGGCAACAAAATAACCAAATAAGAAAGCAGGTGTTTTGGCTCTGAAAATAAATTTGTAGATTAACAACTTTTTAAGATTTACTCACTTACACAGAATTATCATATCTTGACCAAGTCAGAGCCAGAATGGGTAAAATTGGAGTTCTTATCTAGCCTCAGAATGGAGTAACTGATTGAAAGAACAAGAGGCAGAGTAACATGTACAAGAGGCTGGTGGTGAGATTGGGTGTCATTTGAGAAGCGCATAGGTAAACTGCCCAGAGATGTAATTTAGTTACATGGCCCAGATTGAAGTTAACTAGTTATGAGGTTTAATGTGTCTCCGCTATTCGAGCTGAAAACTGTTTAATAAGCCAGAGCATCTTCAGTTCACAGACTGACTCTGTAGGACATCGTTGTCTTGTGTTTTCTTTTAAATTTAGTACACTAAGCATATTAAAATTGCTCTCTACAGCAAAGAATATGACACTTCAGGGACAGCAATACTGAAAGGTTTTCTGATGGAGAGGAAGTTAATGATATGGTCAGACAAAAGAAAACATAAACAAGTTCTTGTTATTTCCTATTTCTCATCTTCCTACTCTGACTCTGGTTATTTATGACTCTCAAAACGTATTCAGTGTATCTGTCCATCGACCCACCTACCTATGCATGTATGCGTTCATTCAATGAATTATTTACTGATCACATTCCTGCCGCCTGGTACTGTACTATGCTTTTGGAACTTACATTCTCGTGGGAAAAGACAGAAAAGAAACAAGTTAGGAAATAATAATTATAGTTGTTGTATTAAGAAGGAAAGAAATCAGTGTTAAAATAGCAACTAACTGGGGAGATCTCTTCAAGATCCTGACCAAAAAAAGAATTCCATTAGACGACTCAAATGAAGAAACATTAATAAAGAGATGACTTACAGAGGTGTGGGCAGCACTGAAGAGGCAGCAAGGGCTGTTGAGACACCAGAAACTAGTCAAAGAAGAAAGCTGTAATTAAGGGGCAAGGAGAAGGAATGGCGGTGCTTGAGCTATGGAGGGAGTGTCACCTGGCAGGACTGTTATGGTAGGATGTACCCACAGCCAGGACCATGATCCAAAGTGCAAAGGAAGGAGGTAAGAAATAACCCAAACTATTTCTTCCTGTCACCCTCCGATCTGCTGCTAGTGCTACTATTGGTAGAACCTGACTGTAAGTCGCCTGGCAAGGGAGCTTTGGTGATATAGTCCAGAGCTTGGCTTCAGTGTTGAGAATGGACTAGGGGGATGGGAGGGGAATGGAGACTAGCCAGGGAAGGGATCTCCTGTGGTAGGATAGTCAAGAAAAGTTTCCCTGTGGAGGTGATATTTGAACTGAGACTGAGAGAAGGTCCCAGCCATGCAGAGCCAGCGGAAGAGGAACGGAGCGGTGGCATCGTGAGCACGTGCCTTGGTCATTCTCCCACCCCGTGCTCGGTACAGATTCCGCACGAGGAGCACATCTAACACAGACTCAGAGAACCAAAATGAACCCTTTCCTTGGTGTGATGCTATCATGCATGTGCTGGGAGAGGCAAATGCCTCTATTCTATTTTCTCAATACCACAGAAGAGTCTGCTCATTAAAACCAGAACACGTCTAACCAGGACACTTCCCTATGCAATGTCCAGCACTTCCATTAATTCTAATGTACAAAGAAAAAAAATGAAGAGAGACGTTATATAAAGGCAGGTAAGGTTGGCAATGAAGCAACTTTAACTTCCTTCCATTTATACAATTTCTCTTTGAAGAGCTCAAGCTTTCCACATTTTGAGATACCTCATATCATGCAACTTATGTAAAAAATAAACTTGTTTTTCTCTTAAATGAAGAAACATTATAAAGATTTAATTACAGTGCAATACTAGTTAATGTATAACTACAATTCAACTCATACTATGTTCTTTTAGTTTTATATTTATCTTCAGGTCACTGGATTATAGGAATACAAAATAAATACCTCAAGCTTATTCATCCATAAATCTACTGAGAAATTATTTCTGTTGTCCAGAAACCATTTCTTTACATATTCAAATTAAAATTTTCAATACTAACAAGAACATCACTTTAATTAAGTGATTTGACTTTTAAAAGCTAGATTGCTGGTGGGTTCAAATTCATCATGAGCTGGCCAAGTTTCCAGCCGTAAGTCTGGCCTCGAATGGGTAGAGCTGAGGTTCGGCTGAGTAACTTCCTTCCCGGAAGTCCTCCCTACTCCAGGCTGCATTCACCAATGGAAAAAGAATTCCCTTCAAGGGCAAATTCCAGGCAAATAATGAGGAGCTGCCGGAATGTTAATGAGACTCACTCCATCCCATGTTCAAAACTAACCACATTTTTCTTAAAGATCTTAAGGAATTTCTATTAACTCTGCATTAGTTCTAAATTTCCCTAGTGTCTGTATAATTTATTTCTTATTTTGTTCCTGATGATACAGAGACAGATGGGTAATTCTTCTTCTTCTCTCCCCCGCCAAGGCAATGAAAACTGTTGATAAAAACAGTAAGTTCAAAGTATATTGTTACCTGTAGCAGAGGCCGCTGCACCCCGAGCACCTTCATGGTGTCTGCATTAGCCAGGATCTTCAAGGGGTCAGATGTTTTAGTGACTCCTTCAATTTCCTTATTGATCTCAGCCAAGACTTGATGGAGAAAGATGTTTTTGATGTACACAGTGAGAAACTCTCGAAGAGGACACTGTTTGGCTGGGCCGAGTCCCAGGGCATGCTCAATCTCCTGAATAAATCTGGAAGACAGAGTACGATGGTTTCTAAATGTATCAAAAAAATTGTTATGGAAATATGACAAAACACACATGAGTATCTCGAGGTTTCGTTTGTATACATGGAGACATGTGGGGACATTCCCAGAATTCGTGACAAGAGCAAGGTATCACCCTATAATACTCATCTCCCTATCTATGCCTATACACATAGATATTTTAAATACCAGTTATTTCACTAATTGAATAGAAATAAGATGAAACAGAAAACATGACTGCTAAACTGAGGGGGAGAAGACAAAATATTTTTATTAATTCAAGAAGGAAATACGTATAAAAGAAGCAAAGGAAACCATGATAAATGGAAAACAAATTAAGATGCAAATTTAGAAGCACACCCTTAAATACTACATAGTTCTCACTGAGATCTTTATATATGTAGTTAGAAATGTGAGATAGATAGATAATATAAAGAATATACATTTAATTCATGATGATATGGAACAGGATAGGAGGTGGGGGACAAAGGACAACTTCAGTCATTCAGGTCAGGTACAGACAGCAAGGCGTGTAGCTGTGTTTTCCTCTTGTCTCCCAGTGAGAAACCCACGTGACAATTTATACAGGATAATTTAAAAAGGGAATGGGCCAAAAAAAGCTACAAGTACAGAAAAAACTCAAAGTGATAACAGTGGGAGTAAAATCTGAATTGAATGTAAACGGATTTATAGAAGAAACAGCTGGCCATGGAGATGCTGACATTGCCCCCATTTGAGAGGCAGATGCGGCCAGAGTGAAGGCGAACTTGACCCATACGAAGAACGTGCTTGTGGCAAAAGGGATGAAGACCAGAGGAAGTTGCACATGAAAGGAAATCTTGGAGAGATTTCATGATACGACAAGCAAAGAATAAAATCCTGGTAAGTATTGTTCAAACTACTCGGTACGATTTTAATGCAGAAATAAGACACTTAACTTCTCCATGTTTCTAATGTATTCAGCCACAGTGGACTGAATACATTAGTTTTCTTATTGTTCATATCTGTATACATTTATAACAGAGTTTTTAATGTTTTGACAAAAGTTTTGAAAGTCACAGAGCAACTGTAATTTTCCCTATTAAGATTGCTTTGAATGGTAATTTTAGTTCCACAGTGTTATGCAAAGCAAGGGCTACCTTGTACTTTAAAATTTTCTCAATAAAAAAGTTAGAAGGAAAAGGAAATTAAGTAAAATAAATGCAAAAAAAAAAGAATGACTAACTGGGAAGATATATCTGCAACTTTAGACGATGGCTAAGAAAAAACTAAACAAATTAGTAGAAAAATGATCAAAGGATACAAAAAGCTTACAGTAAAAGAAATACAATGGCCATTAAACAAGAAAATATTCTTAGCTTCATTCATATGAGAAAAATGAAAAGTAAACTATACTGAGATGCCGTTTTTTTATAGCCATGCATTGGCCAAATCCCAAAAGTCTGAAAACACACTCTGTTGGCCTACGAGTAGGGAAAGAGGCATTCTCGTATATTGTTGGTGGGAGTGAAAAATGGTACAAACATTATGAAGGGCAAGTTGGCCCTATCATTCGAAATTACAAATACATTTCCTTTCGACTTAGAAATCCTTCTTCAGGGAAAAATTTGTGACAGCTATATCTAAACGTGATTGCATAGATGGGTGCAGCATTATTTTAATGGCAAAGGACGATATGACTTTAAAAAAATCCATCAGTCAGGGTTCAGTTTAATAAACTGTGGTGCAGAAACCCCAGCCTCTCAAACATGGAAGGTACTGGTGCACTGGCGTGAAAAGATCGCCAGGATAATACTGGTAAGTGAGAGAAAAAGCGAAGTTCAAATCAACACGTACTGAGTGGTATTTACTACACTGACTTTTGTCTGAGAATTACACACCCTTATTTGCTTATTATGAAGACACCCTGGGAAGACTCACAACAAGCTGAGAAAAATGGGTTCCTGTAGAAAGCAAGGGTGGGGGTGGGGTCAGCAAGAGGAGTGGGAATAAGATTTTTCAGTTATAAAATCATTTTGAATCATCTGATTTTTAAATACCATGAATATATTAGCCACTCAAATAAAATTAAATTAGAAAATATAAAAATTACCTACACATATCGAAGACTACAAATTGCTTTCTAATTAGAGCACAGTTTGTTGTATAAAGGTTCCTTAAGTTTGGCTGTTCTGCTAATAAAGAGTTTCCTTTATTTAATAAATAAATAAATCATGATTAATCTTGCACATCACCAGTTAAACACTCCATTAATTTCTGTGTGTGTGTGTGTGTGTGTGTGTGTGTGTGTGTGTGTGTGTGGTGTGAGGGGAAGGAGGGAGTACATACAGGATTATCATAATGAAAACGTAACCCAAAGGCTGTAGGGAAAAAAGGTAAAAATTGTGAAGTCATGAGAAACAGCAACAAGGCTTCTTAACCGATGTTATCAACATGGGAGAGGCAAATAAAAGCATGACCCCAAACAAAATAAAATAAATCTTTAAGAACAGTGGAAGAAGGCAGAAAAAAAAATGAAGAAATAAAAGTAGTTAACCATGGCCATAATTTTAAGATCTCTAAATCCTACACCCTACCATGTTGACCCCTACTGATTTCATCTAATATCCAGAGAACCCTCCCGCCGCCCCACCCCTGCCTCAGTGCATCTTGGTCTCCTTGGTTGTCCTCTAAAAGAAGACCACTGTTATGCATTTGCTAATGAATAAATACAGCAAAGGCCTTTTTATTTTATTTTTTTTTAATATTATGAGAACCAATCATCAGAAGCCATATTTATTCTTTTCACTGAGACTTGGAGTTTTCTGACCTGAAGTACTTCCTCCATTTTCAAAATCTTTAACATTGGAACAAAATTTTTAGTAGTTAGCCTGCAGTGACAGAAGGCTCTAAATGATTCCCACTTTCTGTTTCTTCAGGTCCCTTATTTGCCTTGGTGTCCCTAAGACATGAAACTGCCCTGAGCAGCACTGATGGAGAAGCTCCCAGCAGTCCAGCTGAAGGACTTCCTTCAAGTACAAACCGTTTATTCCCTAACGCGTACACATCAGTCTAAAAGGACACATCCAGGTTGATGCTGTCATCTCTAACTCGAGGGGACCCATTCGACATGTTTCCAGATCTGCTTTCAGAGCTGAGAGGACCCTCACTGTGCAGAAAGCATGACGCGTTGGAGAGAGAGTGAAAGAAGAATTAGGAAATTACGGCTGTCTGCCAGCATTGTTGTTGTTGTTTCTAACTCTAGTCAAAAATGGGAAACAATTACACATTAAATGGGCAAACTGCTCTTTCTTGGGCAGGAAGGGTACAGAAGAGGAACTTTCTTAGGCACGCAGGAGGTAAAGCAGACTCCTGGTCACTTCGAGGAGGAATAATGTGAGAAAGCGGGTGGTCAAGCGCAGGACTGAGAAGAGGTATTCCTGAGTCTGAATCCTGAATGTACAGTCGTGGGCAGGTTATTCAGCCTCTCTCAATGTTACTTTCGTATTGTGTAAAATGGATATGGTAATACTCAGGATTGTTCTGACGATTAAACAGAGAAAAAAGGTTAAACGCTCAGCACAGAGGTGGACCCATAGCAACTGCTAAGTAAATGGCAGCTGCTGCTCTCTGTGTAACTGACCAAAACGCCCCGTGTGGCCAGGGGCCAAGTGCAAATTGCTCATTGCTGTATCCCCCGTGCCTAGAACTACTCTATGGCTAGCACACAGTAGGCGTTCAGAAAATATCTGATGAAGGAAGTGCTGATGAAAGAATTAACAGATCCTTTAACTTCAACTCACGGTTACTGACCTAGGGCATGTCCTCTCTGACAAATTCCCATTCCCAAGAATTTGGACTAGAGGTCCAAATGAAAAAAAAATTTTGAATGAAAATTCAGAAAAAAAGAATGAAAGAAAAATGACCACTTTTTCTTCACCACCCCAGTGTTAACAGTTGCCTCGTACTGAAGGCACATCCTCTAGGTCGCGCCCTCACCCCACATTGACATGCACTTTGCACAACATAGCTGCTCACACTACTTCACATTCTGCTCTCTTGCAGCGTATCAGACTCATTCCATCATGTTAATGCACACATTATTAAACCAAACATCAACTAGGGAGCATTAATGCTGCCTCCGGATTTTATCATACATAATCCTACTGTGAACATCTACATTTTGTTTCTGCTGAATTATTTGCGTAAGTTACCTGGAGTAGGTACTGATCACTTTTCATGGGCGAGTCTATATTTTGCACCCCTCCCCTAATTCTCCCAGCATTCTGCATGGCTCCTTTCACCTATTAAGTACTTTAAAAATGATCTGTTGAATGGGAGACAGGAGAGAGTCTTGGGTGTAGAGAACCATCAGAAAGTCCAGTTTTCCCAAGAGCATTCCCCATCAGCTCTACGGAAGAAAGTAAGCACTGAATTTTTAACAGTCAAAAGAATCTCAATAGGAAAGAAAACACTTCACTTCAAAGTTAAGATGAACACTGTCAAAAGGGTATTATTTCATCTCAGGAAGTGCTTCCACACTAGGGATTCCCTATCCTTGTAAATGATGAGAAAGCAAACACAAAGCCCAGGTACATCTGTGTACACGGAAGGAGAGAGAATGAGAATCAAAGGAAAGGTTCTACATAATGTTATATGCACAGCATCTAATTACAGGATTTCAAGGAATTTATTCACATCAGGCTCCTAAACATAAAGTTGTAGAGCAGATAAACCAAAAAACAAAGGAGAGTACATAACTGATTCTCATTGTATTTGAATATGAAAGCATGAATTCTAATTTTGCCTTTTGTAAATATTTAAACAAAGGTTTTCTTTTCAGAATATCATCAACTAGGGGGCCTCCTAAATTATGTACACAGGGAGTATCTATATTTTAAACTTACTCTTTATTATAACAAGTATGTGTCCTTTAGAATGCACACGAGCGCACACTATGTTTCACCCAGTATTTTCAAAATTTTTACCTTGACTTGATTTCTACACAGAGAAATTGTGAACTAATTAAAATTTCACTCAGGCTTCCCAAACCCTTACTTAACCCAGCATTCTCACTGCAACTTCTATTTCATTGCAAAGCTCCATTTCTTCCATTTTATCTCAGCCAAGAGTTATGGCTGCTACCAGCTGGAAATATCCTTGAGCACAGACGGTCTTTGTTGTATTTTAGAAGCTGCAATGATATTTGTTTGAATAAAAATATTTGCTCATAGTAAATACATATTCTTTACATTCACACTCTAATGAGTTTTTTCACTTCTATGGACAATATTACCAGTAATGGACAAATTGATACCATGTGCCTCCCGATATGATATAGAGAACACAGCATCGCTTCTCTGATATTCCTGTCTGAAATGCATAACCTCAATCCAATCATGGGGAAACATCACCTTTCCATAAAACTGAAATACAAAATCAAAGGTGAAAATTTCAGAAAATTCAAGTTCAGAATTCTGGCTTTTGGAGCAAAAAGAATTCATTCGTGCCTCTCTCATGAGGAGTGTGTCAGTGTTTATTGCTAATTACATTTTTACTGTATGCATTTGTATATAATCTGTATCACACGACAAACAATATTTTAACTTTCATTTTGAAATTTCCTGAGGTTGCTGTGCATTACTTTGGTAGTTTAGGCAGAATAATGTACATAGTATTTATCTGCACGGTTTGGGCATTTGTCTCCTGATCCCATGCATGGGATCCAGCAGAAACATGTGACTGACCTTTCTGACCCGTGTGTGATATTCTGCAGCTTCTCTCAGCGTATTTTTTCCACTAATCCTCTCACCTGGTCTTGACTCTGCAGAGATGGACCGTGTTTGCCTCCACTGAGAAGCTCTGAATCTCTTCCACTGTATAATAGCTTTAAAGACATATTTAAGAATCTTAACCGTCTTCTTCATTTTGGTCCAAGGTGACTATGTGAAAAGTTGCATAAGTCCACAGAAGCTCTGCTTAAGTAGATAAGCGTAAGCCAAGAGGAGTCACCATGACACCATCCTCATCGTGCAGTACTGTACTGTCGCATTTAATGTTAATAATGTCATATGATGCAGATATTTATGTGTATATGTTAAAAACTTTATTATCAATAAACAGTGATGCACTGTTCACGAGAGAGACATGAGTGAATTCTCTGTGCTCCAAAAGCCAGAATTCTGAACTTGAATTTTCTGAAATTTGCAACTTTGATCTTACGTTTCAGTTTTATGGAAACGATGCAAATGGCAGCATAACAGCAACCCTATCTCATGAATGACACATGACTCACAAAGACAAAATCAAATTACATTTCCCCTCAAATTGAGTAAATAACTCTTAGACATAGAAAGACAATGAAACACTGAGTGCCAAATGCAGAACTGCCCCGGAATATATGGGCCCATGTAAAAAGACGCCAAGTGGCACTCAGAACAACAGTCAGGCTTGCCTGCTAATCACAGTGTCTATACATCACTCTAAGGGGAAGAGTAGACTTTGATGAGAGTATACTCAAAATCTTTGCCTTAAGGAAAAAAAAAGTCAATCTATAATGCATAATAAAATCCATTCCTAGACATGAGCCTATCCTTGCACAAAGAACTGGGACCAGCTTGTTGTACCCAGCTAAATGGGCCTTTGGAATTAAACCCAAGTGAAGTTCGTGCCAGAGGCCGAAACATCTCAGTGTGCAGAAAGAAGCCCCAGCAAGCATGGCACCTTTAGGACACGTTTCTTACTTATTCAGTGACTCTAAGAGATGACATTTAAGGCACCAAGCAAATTAGAAACAACTTGGGCAAAGCAAGAAAGGAATCTCAGGAGAATTGACTGGAGATATAGTCAACTTGCTTGGATTATTTGACTTGAAAAAGATCTTTTAGAGGTGATTTACAAGAGACTCGTTCAGAAACAGCAGCAACGGGCATATTTAAGAACATAAATCAGTGGAACATGAAAACCAAAGAAAAATCCATAAAGGTTAATGCACTTTGGAGCACAGTTGCCTCTTAATTCCTGGATGTAAGTCACGGGCACATCAGGAAAAGGATCCCCCAACAGGCCATAATTTTTCATGCTGAGGGGGAATACACTGTGTGCCTTTTCTGTACAGAGATTTCCTGGGTAAAGTGCAAAATAAGCTCATTCTTGCAGGGGTCAATCATGTCCTCAGCCCATATGCTAGGAGACAATTTGCTGAACTAATGAAAGAAAAAGCGATCTGGGTGCTCTTATTTGTAATGAGTGAAATTCATGCCTAGGACGAGAGGAGGAAAGAGGCGAAAGACATTAAGCAGAGGGAGAAAGAATATTCGCTACAAAACTTGAACTCTGTAGGCTTGTAAACAAATTTAACTTAAAAAAAAACCTTACCACGAGTCTATTGCAAGTGATTTTCGACTACATTTAAGTATTCCCTCCAGGCTGAAAAGCACTTTAGGTAAAATAAAGTAAGCCTGTTTAAAATGACAGCTGTTTAATTTTTTTTTAAACCATATAACTTGGAAATGGAAGTAATTCAAGCTCTGTTAATACCTACTAAAAAATGCATAAAAATAAATTAATAAATAGGTTAGTAATAGAAAACTCAGAGAGACAAAATAATAATCCTGCTTTTCCAATAGGCCTGGAATTGTTTTTATCCTTTCCATTTATCTTATTTTTAGTAAAATAACCTCTTCTTTATGTTTTCTATGAGATAAGGCTGTCAGAAAAATTTTCCAGAAAAATTGCAAGTTCTTACAAAATGTCTATCAGATTGCCTGAAACTTATGTGTAACATATTAAATACGCTTTATTTTAGGTGTTCCACATCTGTTTAGCCTTTAGACATTTTAGTGCCAGATACAGGGGATCTGGCAAATCTTCTACCTGCTCCTACATTAGTAGAAACTGTACTGATAATAATTGCTTATGTCTATTGAGCTTTTACCATGTCCTGATTGAAGAGATTTTTGTGAATTATTTTTTAAAATTCTCACAGTAACTCTCGGAGGCCTGCACTGTTACTATCTGCATTTCAAGTATCATGAAACTGAGCAGATGAAAAAAATAACAGTCATATTAATAGCTGACAGTTACACTGTGTTTACAAACCAGCAGTATTTTAAGTAATCACCATGCTTTGCTTCACTTATTCCTCACAACACTATGAAATAAAGAATTTTATAATTGTCATTTGGAAGGAAAAAATGAAGGCATAGAGAGGTTAAGTACTTTCCCAAGATCATATGTCTACTAAGTGATGGGGCCAAAATTCAAACTTGGATGTTTGGCTTCCGAGGCCACGGCGGGGTCAAGCGCCCTTTACAACTTACTCTCCTGACATTGCTGCCTCCCAAACATTTGCTCTCTGAGTTTGGGCTCTTCAGGGGGCGCTGGGAGGGGGAGGACAACGGCAGAAGTCCACGTGGAAAGCCCTGGAGTGTATACTGACGTAGTGGAACCCTGTGCGGACGGAGAGGGCCATAATATTGCTAAGTACAACTATTTGAAAATAACAAAAATCAAATGATTTCTCTTGAAATACAATAAATCTTATCTCCAGCTCGGACTTCTTTCCCCAAGCTCCAGACATGCACTGTTAATCACCTGTTAGAAACTTTCGACTGGATGTCTTCTTGCTAATTCAAACCATGTCTAAAACGGAACTCTTCATAGCGACCCTCCCATTACTATTTCACTTCTCTCCTCCATTGTTCTCTATTTCCATATCATTCTCATTTCAGTTACCCAGGCTTATGCTTGATCATCTTTCATCCTTTCCTCTTATTTCCAGCCTTGCTACTAATGCAGGAAGCATCCAGACTTTGAGACATTCTCTTTACATTATCTTTTATGTTCATGTATGTATTCACTGTTCATTCCTTCATTTATGCAAGCAATATTTCTGGAGCGTGTACCTTATGACACATACTGCTTTGGTGCTAAAGCAGCCACAGTGAAAGAATCGTGCCCCAGGGACTATCCTTCACATAGCATGTGGTATGAATGGTGCCACCTCAATTAGTGCCATGCTGGAGCCTGGGCCCTCCATTTGTAACATCCAGCACCACAATTCAGGCGTCTGTTACACGAGATGGTGTAGATGAACAGACAGAACCTAATTGAAGATAATTTCCCCCAGACTTCCCTAAAATAATTCCCTGTTTTTTTCCATCTCCAATCCCTGCTTCCTTTAATTTATCCAACATACAGCTATTAATCTCACTAAGGCATAGAACACATACCTGCAGGTGATGAATGTGCCCCATTTTTCTTCCTCCAGGCCTCTGCACATGCTGCTTCATGTGCCTAGAACATTCTTCCTATACTTTTCCCCCAACGGTCACCTGCCCTACAGCTGGCAGCTTAGACGTTACTTTCTCCAGGAGGCCTTCTCCCTTGGGTCTAGGTTGAATGTCCTTTCACTTTGCCCCCACAGCAGCCTAGGACCACAGGATATCCCTGATGAGGTGTCTGTATTTCCTGCGAGTCTGTAAACATCTGGGAGTGACAGAGTGTATCGTATTCATTGTAGACAGTGTTGGTACCTAGTAGGTATCAATAAGTCTAACATATTTTTACTTCTATTCATCAGTAAACTTTGCTTCCTGTGTACTCTTAAACAAAAATTCCATGCCTTTTCTCATCTCTCTGTGGTCTACTTCTAGTCCACCCAGGCATTTTCTAAGTTGTGGTACATAAGCTAGAGTGGAGACTTGAAAAGCTGTCATTTTCACTATAATCTTGCTTCAAAGACCAGTTTGAAGCTCATTCACTCATAAAGTTTTCCCTGATCTCTTTTAACTACTTTATTAATTCGAACTACTTTACTTCATTACATAGCATTAGTCATTTCTCTCCCTCTGTGTCTTCTCTATTAGACTTAGGCTCCTTCAGAGCAGCAACTGTGCTTTGTACATCTGTGAATCATACCTAAAGCACTTAACACTACGCCGAGTACAATGCATACTGTTAATAAATGTTTTTGCAAATGATAATATTATGTTTCTATCACAAACTATTTAGACTTGTTTTGAAAGGCCAGTGTTTTTTAAAAGGGTTAGAATGCACAGGTCATTTTAAGGCTATGTTTTAGAGAACAAATATGGCTGGCTAAACGAGGTGAAACAATGGAGACAGGGAAAGAATAAAGAGAAAGTTGTGAAGTAAAATGATGCATGCATTATGTTACATGTATCAACATGAGGTGTTTTCAGGCACATTAGCAAATCAAAACTTGGTCACATTCCTGGTGATCTGAAATTTAGTGAATCTGGCCTAAGCTGAATACCTTCACATCAGTGACATGTCAGAGACTGGAAATATTTCATGTGTCAAAACATGGATTGTGAGCCTGTTGGGAGAAAATGACAGCATACATTTGCTGGAAGAGACAGGCTGGCCACCTGGTTCTCTCCTCCACTGTTCCTCAACAGGATGGATTTCATTGTATTTAATAAATAAATGCTTTGGCTAACTCAGTTTGAATGATCTCTAATGAGCCTATTTGGCACCTAACCTCATTCCTGAATTTAGCTTATGATTGTTTCTTATCCCACTCTTATGTTTATTATCACCTGATTAACTGCAAAGTGCTCTGAGAAAAAGTACCCGGAAAATAGAAAGTGATCCCGTCAACAATTATGATGGATGTAAGTCATAGACATTTCCTGTCTCTCAAACTTTTCTACTTTTATCTCTTTCATTCACATACTTGATTATTTCAATTAAACCGTAATAATCTTCTCACATTTCTTGGTTCCTTTCTCTGATCCCACAGCCACACTTTCCCAGACCAATATTTATAATTATATTGCAACAATACTCACAAAGTGATTTCCATAAAGGCTCAAAGTCCTCCTCAAATTTACCCCCTACAGAGCTCGCTCCTATTTGGAGGAGATTATTGGCTTTGCAGAGACTCACTCTTGGCCATCTATTGTCATATTACACTCTCAGGGTTTCAACCGACAAAATGGGTTGGAGTAACATCAACTTAATATTGAAAGTGAGCGAAGGTAAGCATTTTTAAGCCATCTCAGCTGGCATTCTACTATCGTTGTCTGTCTGTCTTTCTTTCTTTCTTTCCAGAGGCCTCAGAGTCATTTCCTTCTTTATAGTCAGTTTCATAAATAGGTCCACTTACTACATAAGAATTAAAGACATTATAATTCCTACCATTCTATTTTATTCAAGTTTTCATATCCTCTGTTGAGCTAAGTAAATGTTAAAAATTCTCCCACCAGACTCATAGGCATAGAGAACAAAATGATGGTTGCCAGAGGAAAAGAAGGTGGGAAGGGCAAAAATGATGGAGGGGAATGAGAGGTTCAAATTTCCAGTTATAAAATAATCAAGTTATGGGGATATAACATACAGCGTAGGGAATATAGTCAATAATATCATAATAACCTTGTACGGTGAAAAAAAATTCATAGAAAAATTACATTTGTGTATGGAATAATACAGGGGAAAAAAGGCTCCTGTCTAGATGATTACTTGTAGGCGAATATTTGTTAATCGTATCGGCATTAAAATAATGAAATATACAACACTTCGAAAGAAAAACTAGGCCCTATAAAGGAATTTCGATGGCATGTTTATGAGTTCCTGAAGCACTTATATCCCTCTGGATTATGTTGATGGCAAACACCTACAACACACAGGGAATAAAACAGCTGCCCAAGTGTCAGCGTCTGCATTCCGGTTACTCTGCTCAGTGAGTTACACTCCTGGGCTGACTGTTGCTACTAGCTACAGCTGAACGTGCAGGAGACAGAAAAAGCCTGACGGAGGCAGTTCAAACATGAAAACAATTCCCAGTGGAAGCCTTGGTTTCATCTGAGAAATGTCTCCCGTTTTCTTTTCTTTAAAATTTTTTTTTTAATTTTTGACATTCAATATTATATTACTTTCAGGTGTACAGCATAGCAGTTAGACATTTATATAACTTACAAAGTGATCCCCCCCCATAAGTCTAGTACCCACCTGACAGTATACAGTTATTAGAATATTATTGACTATATTCTCTATGCTGTACTTTACATCCTCCTGACTATTTTGTAACTGCGAATTTGTACTTCTTAACCCCTTCAAAATGTCCCTGTTTTCAAAGTAATGGAAAAAATGTGTGGAATTTATGCTTTATCATAGCACAAATATAAAATACATCTTAATGGGAAAAAATGTTTCAGAAAACTGCTTTGTCTCATGCAATTTGTGAAAAATGCCTAGCCCATCAGACTGGAGGCTAGTTCCCTCTAATAGTTTATTTTCAATACTAGCAGATATAAAACTGTCCCTTTTTATGAGGTCAACGATGAAAACTTATAGCCACAGACATGACAGTCACGGGCACAAGAGTGAGTTTTGCATTTAGCATTTATGTATTCAGGTTGTTACTATGTGCATTCATATGTACTAGTACATGTCTTTATATAATTTCCCACATGCATGTTTTGTTTTGGCAGCTATATACCAAGCTCCTTTTGGATTGGAGGTATTAATTCTATTTCCTCTTTTTCAAATAATCATTTATACGAGATCACAGCAATAATTTGAAATGTGATCGTAAACTTCCCAAACACCTAATTAATTCAATCAACATTTACTGACCGTGGATAAGGTGTGTCTTATGAGCTAGGGGTGCCAAGTCTGATAAGTCGAGTGGACAAATGACCTCTCATACTTACTGTGAGTATTAGCACTTAGAAAGGACATTCACATACTTGAACCTCACTTGCGCTGAGGGTTATGTTGACAGTGATAATTATTTCCATTTTACAAATGAAGAAATTACAGTTCAGACAAGTAATTTGCTGAAGGTCACGTTACTATCAAATTTTAAGACTATACACCTTGAACCTAGATCTGGCTCCTAATTAGTTAGCCAGTCGCTACTACCATATACTACCAAAAATACCAATGCTCCTATGCATAGGAATTCAGAAGAAAGTTAAATAAATGGTCCTAGATCCAATGATTCTAGAAAATTTCCAATGTGTTCATTTCCAAAGATGGAAAGGCATGTTTTTCACAATGGTTTCAGATTTTTGATAGTTGTAAAAACACTGGCAAGGCCAAATGCACACAACTTCACCGGGAAAATGAGTGGGCTCAACGCAAGTATGAGAAAGGGGTGACGTGGCAGCAACCTCTACAGTTGGTGTATCTATTTCTACAGGAACAGATCTCAGAATGGGCTATGGCATGACACCAACGCCATACACAGGCCCAAGGGACCGTGAAAGAGCCAAAATTTTATAAGACGTAAATACAATGTTAGGCCTAGCAACAAATCCACACTTTTGCCTCTTAGTTCAGTATTCTATTCTTTAACGACAAAAAGTCAGAGAGTAATTAGACTATGTGGGTTTCTCTTTAACATGGTTGGCCATTTCTCCTAACAATACAATTACCCTGCTAATGAGATTAAATTTGGTTTAACTAGAGGATTATTTTACAGCAGAGCCTCCAGTGACTCCAGCTCCCACGGGGGCCATCCTTCCGTAGAGGCACCCATCTAACATTCATTTGCCTTAATGAAAGCCAGACGTAAGGATTGGGCCTGCACCATTGCGGAAAAACACAAGGGCTTTTGTTTATATTGAAGAAGAGCCCCATTTAGTCAGCCTGAATCTTCCTAATACCCAGTGAAATATTCATTAATGAGTATCAGCACAGCAAGCCAGAAAGTCTTATTTGCATTAATTTAAAGCATAAATAATTGAACGTAGGTTTCATTCTGTAAGTCTTGATTTCAGAAAAAAATCTGCAACAGCATGCTGAATAAAAAGAAACCATTAGTAAAGGGTAGTGGATATTTTGCATACCCTTGAACTACATGGAGAATTTCTCAATAATATATAATTTATTATCCTGTTATATTCACCTCAATAGAGGTGACAGAATGAGACACTGAAAATTTTTTCTTATTTCTGTAGGTCAAGATGATAAGGGCCTATATCTATGCTATGCATCAGGTTGAACCAAAAAGTAGTTCTCAGCAGATCTGGGTATTAATTTATCCACTCGTGACCAAACATTCACTGTGCTTACTATATGTCAGGAACCACTAGATGATAAGAATTAAAAAATGGACAAAATATAGAACCTTCTCTTCAGATAGCTCAGGCTAACACAATATTGAATCCAAAGCACAAATCACACTATCAGTGGTCATGAAATAAATGTGAAGGGTTTCAATCAGCATTGAGAGATGGCGGGAAGAATGGTGGCAGTAGAGGAAGTGGACTAAATAGGATAGAAAATATCTGAGTATATGACATACTTTAATAGGAAATATTGATTTGCTTTGTGTATTTATTAATTTATTTGTTTTAAAACACATACATGTAGCAGTATGCTGAATCCTGGCATAAAAATATAATTTTTACTGTGAGAAAAGGTATGAAAGCAAACTGATCCAAAGGGGGGAAATTTGTTTAGAATTATACTCTTGACAGGCTAGCAGGCTAAAGGTATAGGCCATGCTGTAATTTTGTTTCACATACCTAGCCCGCTACATGACTCTAGCGTTCTCTGAGAGTAGGAGATTTGTTAGTTTTATCACTGCGTTCCCCTCAGTGCCTGGCATAGGGTGTTGGCAGAAGCTCAGTGCAAACTTCCTGTGTGAAGTAGTAAGTTAAGCTGACTCTGAAAACGGCCATGATGTAAACCAGTAACTTAGGGCTGTGTTCAGCTGAGCATATGTAAATAAAATGCATATTCATTTGCTGTTAGCCAGAGTTAACAATCACGTTACGCTTGTCTCAATCAGAGCTAATGTTGTATGTGCAAACTCTAACCAATTCATAGTTTCAAGTCTCTACCTTTAAAAAGCATTCAGAAATTACAAACACTGCTGCTAAGACAAATTCTGTCTCTTATTAGCTGGGGAATGTAGTATAGTGTAGGTGGAGGGAAGTAGGCCTATTAATTATTTATAAAGAGCACATACAACATACTCAACCAACAAAAGAATATAAGCATGAGGGGATGATAGTAAATAATGTCTAACTCTCAGCCAATAAGAAGAAAATCATTTCCAAATATACTCCATGTCTCTCATCTCATTGCTCCCCCGCGGAAATTAGCACGGTAATAAATATCATTGTTAAGAAAGCAATAACAAGCAGAAAGAGAGCCACCTTCATGTTCTATAATCACCCTAGCCCCCCGTGGAATGCCTACATCACCACTGCGTTAAAGTATCTGGTGGGTGTCAGTGGCTTTTGGCCAGGCATCATGTAACAATTCTTTTTTTCATCTGAAGAAAGATATGCTTGATCAACTTTTGACCACATGGCTAAACCATTCCATTCTCCAAGGTAATTTATGTAAATTACAATGCTGGAAAGGAACAAAAGCATGAGATGATCTTAAAATTTTTCTGTCTTGGTCTCTGACTTGAAGAGTTATGTATGCTTGGCACTCTCCAGTACTGTTGCTACAGACTAGAAACACCTACCTGCCTGTTAGGTGTCCACACTGGGAGCCCTAATTAGAAGGTTATGCTTTGAGTTACTTGGGTCACCTAAACCTTGAAAGAAAGCAATAAGCAGAAAATGTCCACGAAATGTTCCCATGAATGAACTTCTCTCTGACTATGGTTCCTAAGATTGTTCGAACTTTTGAAATGAAAGAAAGAAAACTATCCTTAGAGGACTGAAAATTCAGTGTAGGGATATTACTTAATAATATGACTTAATACTGTCTTACGAGGAAATTAAAAGGGATGTTATTAAAACAAAATAGCAAAACTTTTCTCTTGGAGTTGTGACTCTTTCATTTAAAGTATTGTAAAGAGAACTAAAGTGATTATTCCAGGACTTGATACAGAGAAAGAAGACTCCCTTTTTCTTCAGTCAATTAATTCTTTAGAAGGCACTGTTATAAAAATTCAGGAGGGATCAGAATAATTAGAAGGTGGACCACTGAAGGATATAGTTATTTACAATATACAAGTACTATATACACCTACCTATCTGACCTAGTTCGAAGACAATCCCAAAGAGATGAAAACTAAATAATCATAATGTTTCAAATTTATCTTGAGAATTTTGGAGTCACTCTCATATTCATTAACTAATTTAAAGCCACCAACGTCTTACAGTGCTACATTGGCATTGTTATCTGGAGAAGTAAAATATTTGACTATAAGTTTAAATTTAGAGAGGAAGAAAGAATATAGGATGGATGGATGGGCAGATGAAGGGAGGATAAAGTATATTCCAAAAATCTATAGCTACCTGATTCACTAATTTCTTGGTATTCAACATGCTCCCTTGAATGTGCATTATTCCCTTTAAATTGCTTTAATGAGATCGAATAAGGTGAAAAAGCAACAAGGGCATCTTCACACAAGTCCCATCACTGACTGGTCTGTGGTTCTAATCTATAACCTCTTCTATACCCTCTATATTATTAAAACTGTCTCTGCACTGATGTTTCCCATTCCCACTTCATCATCTACCCATGTTTCACCATGAGATTAATCTACACTAAAGATCTTTCACAGTGATACTCCATTTCTCAGAAACCTTCAGTGGTTTCTACTTCCATCCCACGAATCTAAAATTCTCTCTGGTTTTCACGGCCCTCCTATGATCTGGCCCCATTACTTTTCACATCTCTTCAGGCTGCTCATTTCCTTATCATTTCATTTAAAAAAGCAAAATTATTCCTGCCTGGACCTTTCACCTATGTTTTTCTACTCATTCAGAACATACCTCATTTCGGTGAAGTTTCAGAATACCCACATTTAGAATAGATGAAATCAATGACACATAGGCTGAGAGATACAGCAAGGCATGTGGCCTGCCATTCTACTTGATAAGACTATGTCCCAGGGTGAGTAGGACGGGGAGACACAAATCCAGTTCCCTCATTCAGATCTAGCACTTCTGAATTTGATTATGTAATCTAGTACTTTGAAAGATGTATTTTTAATACAATATAATGCCTGTTATTCACAAGGTGAGCAGTTCCTTTGGAGGTTAACCAAAGAGGGGGAAAAAAACTGGAGGAAAACCTAGCTGTACTGTATTTACTGTGTTGAGAGACAGTTGTTCATTTTTAACTTGCTGAGTGATTGTCATAGGTAAACGTGATAACTGATTTTCGCCTAAAGTACAGGAGTAGATTCTAACACCCACATAGGACTGGAACTTTTTGATACAGCCTACCTAAATTCTACCAGTCTTTTAAAAGTCCGGCTTCAAGCCTATTGTCTCTCCCTCTCTTCCCTAGTTTCCACAGTCCAAGGAACACAATTATGTGTTCGTAGCTCACCTTTTACTGCCCTCTTATTCTTTGTAGAACTTATCATAACCTGAAATGTCACATGTATTTACTTGCTTATTTTCCATGTGCTTACTGGAATGTAAGCCTCACGAGGACAGGGACTTAGGCTGGATCATAGGTGTATACTTAGAAAAGTACGTAACACACCGCAGGTGCTCTAGAGATCTTTGCCGAATAACTGTTAACTTGCTGGATTCCTGTCTCGTTCTTTCCGTGAACACCAAAGACTAGAGACTCCAGAAGGTCACGGATCTCACTGAATCAATCAGTGAATGAGTGGAAGCCATGTCTGTACTGCTTCGCCCCCATCAGACCCATCTCAGCGAGCTGAACGGAGAAGAACAAAGCTCTCGAGCCCAGCTCTGCTTCCAAACTCTCATGTCTAGCCCACCCCACGTGTCCTCTGACCATCAGAGGTGCCAGGTTATTACACTGCAATCTACTAAAGAAAAAAGGTACGTAGGTAACATGGCTTGAGACCCTGTCACCTTGCTTTAATGCTTAAGACTGTTGTTTGACGAGCATACCTAAAAAGTTAAGAAAAGAATACGAGTCTAATGAATAGCTTTAAAATTTTTTTTTTGAATTATCACCAGTAGCACATTCTTGCATGTTCAAATCCTGCAGCTCTCAATCTGGCCCCCTGTAAAAAGTAACATATGCTCACGATAAATCTTTAAAATGGCTCTATTAATAGAGTGGCTGTGGTGACAGTTTTATAAATGGGCCCCATCTTTATGCAAACTGTGTTTTATTAGATTGCATTATAATGATTCGTAATAAGAACAGAGATGAATTGTGGAGAAGGAACTCCAAACGTTCCTAAGCCAGTCGGGGTTTCGAAGCCATGAATTCTGTGTGGCAGACTGTGCATTCCCGGAACAACAGACATCATCAGATTAGTTTTGCTACAGTTGTATGCTCCTCCGCCTGCTTTTTCCAATCAGATAATAACAGTCTAATAACTGGCTTTGTGTCTGTCAATCCAATTACTTCCTATTTGGGATATGCTGACACTCCATTAAATCAGCAGACAGATGGCAGGGTCTTTCATTACCCTCCGACTGAATAATTAGCTTCCTAGGCACATAACTAGGGAAGGAACCCATTTTTGCAGTCAGGTGTCTTCCAAATAAAACCAGAGATGCAGGTCACTAAAAATAATCTTGTTAGTTTAATGTTATGTCGATGTCATGCCTGTAATAGGCAAAGCCATCTAGTTTATCCTTCAGTCAACTTAAGATCAAGGGTGGCCTTGATCAGGAGGAGTGGCCCTCTGGCCATATTTCCATGAGAGTCCTTTCCCCTCATAAACCTGGTTGGTACCCAGTCTTGGAAAAATACAACCTCAGTCCGGGATCCAAATGATGCTGTCACCTTGGGAAAGCAAAATCATTCCTTCGTCTGACTTGATCTCATTAAGAAATTAAAGGAGTATAATACTCACCAAATTAAGCTGCTTATATGGAGAAAGTGAAGTAGAATTTAACCTAAGATTTTTAGGCTAGAGGACTGGGTGCCTATGGTAAATTAAAATGCGATCATAAGGATTTGAATGAATTTGTCTTATAATTATAAATCTCCACAGGAAACTTACAGTACAATTAAGAAAAAAGAATTTAAAAGGAAGCGTCACCATAAGTCTTCCATATTCCCCACTCTATTTACCATAATGATCGGCATTTAACAGGTGTTCCGTAAATTCTCCACTGATCAACTTATGGGTGTTTTAAAGAAGTTAATAATTAACGATGACTTTTAAAAGGAAAAACTATGATGTAGTTGGTGAAATTAATGCCCCACAATATGAGTTACAGCTAAGAAGCTACACGGTTGACAGAGACCCTTTCTCACTCCTCTATCCTCCTTAGCAGCTTTGTCACAAATGTCTCACCATCACGGCCAAATTCTAATTAGATTTTTAGCATTTCATGCTTTCGACGGGTTAGAACAAGATTATTTTTTAGTGTTCTGTGTCTTTGGCTTTATTTGGAAGTTACGTAAAAGGCAAATTAATATAAGACAACATAATGTCATGAAAAGAACATGACCTGGGAATCGAAAGGTCTGGATTGCCACTTGGCTGCACTACTTACAACTGTGTAACCCAGGGCCTCAGTTTGCTCACTAGATAAATTTTACAGAGCCTTTGAGGACAGCCCTCACATTCCGTAACTCTATATGAGAGGCTGGCAAGATTTGGCATTGTTCTCAGCTTTCCTTACTGCTAAGGGCACTAAAATGAACCTAAATATTATTTTTATCTCATTATGAATATTCATTTCCAAAGGTCACAAAGACTAATAAACTCCCAGCTGCAGGGAACAGAGGGTCAACATACTAAAAGCAAGGCGACGTTAGTGTATTGAACCACTAAAGCAGACAACTTTATAGCACTTTAATGAGGATTATAGGTTTTCATGGTTGTGGATAAAGGGAGAAGCAGGGCCATTAACCACGGTTCTCCTTTCCTAAGTGTCTTCATTCCTTATTTATTGAGGGTAATAGTTATAGTCAAAGGTAGTTATATATGAACTTGCGTGATACCTGATTTTTTTTAAAGTTCTTTGAATACACAGTCTCTTCGATTAAACATTTAAGAAAGCTCTTACAATGAGTAGTTGGCCCTCCCCCACAAAGGAAACAGTGATTAGACTGAGAGAGGCTCAGTCAATGGAGCCAGAGTGCCGCTGCCGACAGAAGGGGATCGGTGGCGTCGATTCTGACACGTGCGGGCAATTACCAACAGTCTGGACAGCTTCCAAGGGAACATAAAATGACGGAAGGAACACTTGGGCCGAAAGAATTGAAACCTAGATGAGCTGAATTGATGGTAGTGCCTCTCAGGTGCTAATAGAGGAAATGGAATAGTTTAGAATCTGAAGTGCAAAAGCAGGGAAAAGGTGATTTAACGTAGAGATTTTACCAACACTGAAAATGAAGAATTCCAAAGCAGAAGTGTGGTAGGCACCAACCACCTCCGGGCTCACGAAGGAGGCCAGGGAGTGTCAATATCATTAGCACGAGTGACGAGGGCTAGGCTGCAGTGGCTTTCTGAGGTAATTCACCATTTAAAATGGGAGAGAGACACTTAGTCTCTGACTTATCTGGACAGCAAAGATGAAATACCATCCTAATTACTGAAGTCACCTGAATGTATATGATATGGTATCTCTAAAGAGTTATTTTTTCCAACTTGGAGTCAAGAACACTAGAAATCTCATAAAGGATTCAAAGCTGATTATAGAGACTGGAAAGCAGTTAAAAAAAATGAAAAAAGAAAAGAAAAAAAGAGAAGAAAAGAAAGCAAGAAAACAAGAAATACTCAGCAGCAAAATAATGGGCAAGACACAGGGGAAAAACAGCTTCCCACACTCAAGGTGCCTCAAATCCAACTCTTCAATCAGTCTCCCTCAGAATCCAGAGAGCCTAAGGAATAAAAGGCCTAAAAATGCAAGGCAGACATTTTCCTTGTTGTTAGAAGGATAATGTAAATCTGAAAGCCTTTTTGGAATTGTTTATTTGAGACTCACAGTTCAAAAGTTATGTGAGGTACCTGATAAACACAGTCACGATCAACAGAGTACTACTGCCTTTATTAGAGTCTCCTCCAATCACTAGTATTAAAGTCATCAATGACGATGGTAAAGTAAGGTGAAAAAGCTCCTGGTTCAAGCGTCTCTTTGAGGATTTTGAGGCCTCGCTTTTATTAAGCATCTTAATTTGCCAACTGAACACACTGCATTTCATTACTAGTAATGGACACGTTTTCATGGGTAAAGGAGAACAGGGGTGGGGACGGGGTGGAGACGCTGCCTCAGAAAGGCCCAGCGCAGTCCACCTTTCTCTCTCGCACCTGTCCTGATGTGCCACAGGCAGTGATGTTCCTGGGAAGATGACTCACTGTTTGGCTCTCTCTCCACCAACGAGCTTCCGAATCCACTCAGACGACCTAAAGTTGACTATTCCTTTTGATACTTCCTCTTGAAAACTATAAATGCATATTATTTTTATACACTTTTTTTCAGCCTCACAATTGTGTCTGTTTTTTACAGTTCCATTTTGGGGTAAAAATGCATATTCTACAATAGCTCCACTTACGGCTTCATCATAGTATAGTAATTTAGATTTTGTTCCTGTGAACAATTTTCTTCCATAGCAGTTTTTTTTTCTTTCATTTTTTATAGTCTTACAGAGGAAAATGTCTTCGTTGTAAAAAAATAATCATTTTCTATGGACAACGTGAGAAGTACCTTTTGGGGTGTTTTAAACAATGAAACATTATGGTTAATTCTGATCTGAATCGAAGCGAATGTGAAAACGCTAAGGAGGACACCTGAAACCACGGAAGGGACAGAAGGCAGCAGATCCCCACACCGGGGGGCTTCACCTGGGGTCTGTGAATCGCCCAATACTGTGTGTGAAATTGCAGGGGTCTGCGGATACAAGTATTTCTCCAAGGTCCACAGCTATCGTGAGATTCTCTAAGGCAGCTGTAACCCCTCCCGCTGCCAAATTCCCCAAACCACAAAATTCCCCAGAAAGAGTCTCATCTGCATATGAAAAACAAAAAAAAAAAACCCCAAAAAACAAACAAACAAAAAAAACAAAGTTCAATCCATTTTCCACAGGTCATACAAAAGAATAAAAGTAAGAAAGCAATTATAGTGGTGTTTCATTTAGAGCCAAAGATATTTGATCTCTAGGTCTTATGTCATAAAGATTAAACATATAAAGAAACCTGATCTGTTTTAGATAATATAGTTTGTGGTGGGAAGACTGGACCAATAACTCTGGCTTCCAATTCTGACACTGTTGCCACCCTGCTGCTCAGCTTGGAGTAAGCTAAGTAACTCCTCTGGACCCTCGTTCAGAGCTGTTGGCAGTAGCTTACACACCAAGAACTTATTTTACTAATTCATTCTCATTGCGATTTTGTTTTGAAATACTTTTTACCAACTGACTTGTATAATTAAATAATATTTTTCCTAAAAATTAATCTAAGTTTATATAACTGCCAAAAGAACTTGTGATCGGTTCCTCTTCTACCCATTTGTTTAACCATCTAACCAACAAATATTAAGTTGCTAGCATGTGTAAGGCCCTATTCAGAGAGCCAAGGACACGTAACTGAGCTAAGCTGACCCAGCCCCTACTTCTTGAGGCCTGCATGTAAGTGCCACACTTTGAGCTGATACAAGCCCAGCCAGAATATAAATAAACTTATTTGTAATTTTGTGGCCATATCATGAGTGCATCCATACTCATAAATATACTGAAAATAACTTGTGAAGCTTATCGTCAACTTCCCAGACTTCTAGAAGCTGAGACTTCTGAACAGGCAGCAGCTGAATGAGATCAACTGTCAAACTTCTACTTCTAGTTCTAAAACATTAATATCTCACCATTCTAAGTGGAGAAGACAGGATCTATAGTTCAATACTGGTCCCTGATATTCAGCCCTTATAAAAATGATACTTCAATAATTAAAACATTCCCACATCTTGCTAATCTACATAAAGGTCTTCTTTTACTGAAACCTAATTATGTCTACAACGAAAAGTAGATATTTAATTTAATTGATGTAATGTGCATCTTCCTCCATGCTTCAGAGAGTTGAGTTTAAATGCCTTTTTTGATTACTAATTATTTGCTAAGTGAGTTTAATGCTTGTGAAAGCTACTGGGACCACATGCCTGAGAATGAATGTTGTTTATTTGACAGGTAGGTTCCACAGGACTCTCAATCACATGACCTTCGACCAGCAAACTTCAATTTGGAAAGGCTTCTTTTGTGAAGCTGAAGAATATTTCAGTTACAATATCGTCCCTTTAGTTACTGGCTACTTGTAAATCTTAAAGAAGAAGATAACCCAGTTCTAGTAATAGGGAATGAATTACATAAAGAATTTGCTTAATCATTTCTTTCAAACGGAATGCATGTGGCCACTTACAAAATCAAAACTGCAGGAATAGGTCTAACACGTGAATTTGTAATAAAGGCAAATCGCTTCCATGTATTTTATACCAATTGTGTAAGTTCTGTCACTCTGGTGCAATTTGAGCTGTTACTGTAATCACACCCATAATTCCCGGAAATCGACTCTGTTTTTGCATCATTTGTTTCAGCCTCCTCAGTGCTTAGCAACATCTAAGTGCCCCCAGTGGGATGGGCAGAGACTCATTAGCAGCTGAAAGCTTCAGGACTACTAAGCAGTCTCAGGTAAAGACATCTCTCAGATTTTTCCAGTGAAAATCAATTCATCAAATTCTTTTTCCTGTCTACATACTAGTGCATGCTCTACTGCTCCTGTAAAGCTTGCCTCTCTTCCAGCTGAGGTAACTGCCGTTCACTCAGCAACCACCGATTCGCTGACCATATTGCAGACTGTAAAGTAGGTTGGCTCTTATTTCTGCTGGGAAGATCAGGTTGTACTAGCTACATGCTCATTATTTACCAGGCCGCAGGCAGATTCTGACTCCCTTAGGAGACTCCTAACACTAATGGCATCAGGTTTGCTACATGAGAATATGTATTCCTTCTAATTATATGGTCAATAGGCTGAAGATCTCACTATTCAGAAAAAGTGGCAAGTCCTGGGACACTTCAGTCTAGACGATCAATACGCTGACTACATCTAAGATGAAGGGTTAGAAACTAAATCAGTATAATATGGTTGTGATGGTTACAATGCACAATTTACACATCAAGTCTTTTACTTCTTTCAAGTGTATTCTCAGAAACTGAAATAGAAAAGAGAAAGTCTTTTCCCATTATCGCCCATAATCGACATCAAAATAACATCTTCCTTTTGAAAGGGATAGACTTGTAGACTCATCAGTAACCTACAGTTGTTATAATGGTAACACAACCTTACAACTGAGCTAAGTACCTGAGCTTTGGCGTTCTGTCATTTGACCAAAGATACACCTAGATCAACACTGGGCTTAGCACCTAGGGCCTTTAAGTCCTCTACTGTTCTTCTTTCCAATACATTGCATCATTCTGTATTATCAGCAAATAGTAACCCTGTATTCTTAGTGTGACGTACTATAAAATTATATTAGAAAGCTTTCTGAAAATAAACAAATTAAGAGAAGCAAGAGGAAAATATATGCCATTTTTTAGGGGGTGTGGGGAGGGAGAAGTGACATGGAACTGAAGAAAGGTCAGCAAAGTGGCGCCAAGAGGAGAGCTTCTGTACAGCGTTACAGTCGAGGAAAATGCTCTTCTCCACACAGTGTTCAAGAACTTTTCGGATAAAGAAGTTTTTTTCTCCTTCCCTCCCTCCCTTCGTATTACTTGTTTTATTAAGATATAATTCACACACCACATATTTCACCCGTTTAATGTTTATAATTCAACGGGTTTTAGTGCAGTCAACAGAGTTGTGCAGTCGTCACCATAATTCACTTTAGAACATTTTCATCTCCCCATAAGGAAACCTGTACCCAACAGCAGTGACTCTCTGTTTACCATACAACTCCCCTCCACCTCCAGGCCTAGGCCACCTCTTATCTACTTCCCGTTTTTTGCATTGGCCAGTTCTAGAATTGTACAATAGGTGGTCCCTTGTGACTGGTTTCTTTCACTGAGCATAACATCTTCAAGGTTCATCCACGTTTTAACATGTACCTGTGCGCCATTCCTTTTTACTGCAGAATAGTGTCCCATTGTATGGATATACCACATTTTATTTATTCAGTCATCAGTTGATAGATGACCTTTGCTTTCTGATGTGTTAAAAATCCTTCTCTGGGCTCTTCACTAGCTTACAGTCCACTATTTTTATTTTTCATTCATAATCGTTGATGAAGTAGTTTTTTTGTTTTTGTTTTTGTTTGTTTTTTAGCTGAGGGAACAAAGGCAATCCAAATATAAACTGAAAGTCAGATTAAAGATAACTAAAAGGTCATGGATTGCTATGAATAATAATCAAGTTAACTGCAAACCAGTAAGCAAAAGAAAGTCATGTGCATCTCAGGAACTAGGTGAGATGTTACGTAGGAAAGTGCTGGTGTGTAGATACCACGGCATCTCCGCAGAATAGTGACTGAACAGAGACAGTGAATTTCTCAGAGCCTTCCTTACAATTTCTCAGTACTTCATTAGAAAAAGGCAATGTCACTGCTCGTGCTAGCTGCTCATATGCCAGCTCCCTTGTCTTACACATCTTTGAACTTCTCAAAAGCCTAGAATAGCATCTGGTCAATCTGGAGTTAACAAATATTTATCAAATGATTACTTATTCCAGCTTCAGGGTTCCAGGTGAAAATGCCAGAACCCGCCCAGGCACCGGATCTCACAGCAAACTTTTATGGGACAAGCTCTTTCAGTCAATGCTGAGTATGAGCATACTGGATTCTTGGCATTGTACTTAAAATGACTGAATTACTTAGTGTTGAATAAACAGTTGAATCCAATTGCTAATCAATTCACAGATATATGTTAAGTATCTACTATGTGGCAGGCATTGCCGTCGGCACTGGGAACCCGACAGACAAAGCCGATGACTAATGCAGCTTCCATTCTAGTTAGGAGAGACAGACATGAAACAGACATATATCACGTAGTGACAGAAGCTACAACGTAAAATAAAGGAGACTGGGGCATAGAAAATGATGAGTGGTTGCTCTTCTACACAAGATAGTCAGAGGAAGCCCCTGGAGAAGGTGATATCTGAACACATCAGAATAAGGTCAAGAGTGATGCAGATTTCTGGAGCTACAGCATTCCAGGATGGGGAAACAGCGAGTGCGAAGATGCTGAGGAAGAACGTGTCCTATGCATTTGAAAAGCACCAATGAGGCCAGTGTGGGTGTAGCAGGAGGGAGTAATGGGCCATGACACCTGAGAAATCATGGTGGTGGTGGCAGGGGGAGGGGTAAGGTCATGGCTTTATAGACCATGGTAAAGAACATGAATTTATTAATTGAGTGCCATGACCTAACTTGAGTTTCACTCTGCCTGCCATGTGGACAACAGAGTACAATGGGCAAGAAAAGCAGCAAGGGCTTCAGCAAGTAGGCTACTGCGACAATACAGATGACAGATTATGGTGGCCTCGGTCGGAGTGGGAGAAGTGACCTCTGAACGATACAAGTTTGAGCTGCATGGGCCCACTTACACATAGATTTTTTTCAATAAATATGCATAGTACTGTAACTATTATGATTTTCTTAACATTCTTTCTCTTGCTTACTTTATTGTGGGAATTCAGTAGGTAATATATATAACATACAAAGTATGTGTCAACTGACTGTAAGGCTTCCAGTCAACAGCAGACTATTAGTAGGTTTGGCTTTTTGACTGCAAGAGGGTCAGCACCCCTAAATCCTAAATTGTTCAGGGTCAATGTAGTCTGAAGGTAAACCACACAAGATTTGTCAAAAACCCATTGTGTATGGGGCGTAAAAAAAAGAGGTGTCAAGCATGACATGAAGAGTTTTGGTCTGAGCAAATGGAAGGATGAAGGTGGCATTTACTGAGTTGATCAAGACAGTAACAGAAACAGGTCTGGGAGGAATTAAGAGTTTTACTTTGGACAAATCTAGTTGAAGATGCCAATCAGACATCTAAGTGGAGCGATCGAGTGGGCAGTTGAATACATGAGTCTAAAATTGAGGGGAGAGTTGGGCAGTGTAGATAAAAATATAGAAATTAGGGTATAGTTGGTATTAAAAGTCATGAGACTAGAAAGTGCATGTGAGATACTCTAATTTAGAGACAAAAAGCAGCAGGAAAGGAAAAGGAAAGGCTGAGAACCGGCCAAGAAGCAATTATAGTGTTTTGAATATATGTGAATGTAATTCCCTTTCCTCTAAGAAATTCTCTAAAACGTGGTATATATTCTAAAGAATTTATAATAATGATTAAGAACAGGAGTATTGGAGCGTGCCTAGTTCATACTGTCATTACCTGTGTGACCTTGAACAAGTTATTTAACCTCTATGAGCTTGCCGCTTTACAATATCACCTATATGTTGAGGAAGTAAATGGTACCGTCCATAAAAAGTGCTCAATATACTACCTGACAGAAAATGCTCAATAAATGTTACTTATTATTGTTATTCATGAATCTTTCCTTTTATGTCTAAAGCACTTTCCATTTATACATTAATCGTTTGGGATTTATTTACAACCTTGAAGCATAAAGGTAACTACTTCTGTGACTATGTCTTATGTTGTCAACCAAAGTGTAAGCTATTTGAATTCAGAAACTGGTTCAACTTTCTTATATTCTCCATAATTCTAGCACAATACTCTGAGCATAGCAGAAGCTAAACATATATTATTGAACTAATTTTATTATTTTACATTTTTGACAAGGCAAAAAGAATATGGGTCTTTGGGAGTTTTCTCCTCTGTTTGCATGGATGCTTAAAAAGGAAAATTTAATATGAAACAAACTATATGTTCCTTGAAGATAAATAAACCATAAGTCCTTACAGGCCAGGATGACGAGGTCACCACTGTTGAATCCTACCTGGCCTTTGTTAGGTGGGGGAAGAAGTGGCAAACAACTGAATAAGAGTCAGCAAAATGTAAAATGACACATAGATCTTTACGTGGTCTTAAGCCTGAACAAAAATGCTTTCTAGATCTACTGTTTCAAGCTTTTCAGGTACTGAAAATGCTCTGAAAGTTTTTGTTACATTTCTGGAATGGGTGTTGGTCTAGAAAAATCTCTGACAACTGCTTTTTGGAGAACTAAAATCAAGGCTTTGGCACCTTCCGTGATGACATGGACACTTTTGCGGTAGCCTACCCAGTCCCCTTCTCAAAAAAGAATCTATAGCCCCCAGAAGGATAGATTCTTTGAAGCTATTTTTTCTGCTGCATGGCCTTGTCTTTGCACTAAATGCATAGTGTCATGAGCTCTCTGGACAAAGTGGGAGACTTGGGTCCTGTAATGGGAGCACTAATGAGAGAAGACAGATTCCTCTTGCTGAGGTCCCCAGAGCTGACCTTCCAAAGCTCAGATTCTTGAGACACTATATTGTCCTTCCAAAAAAATTTTCTTTTTATATTAGTTTCTTTTACTTAAAAGAAAATAAACCTTTCATTGATATATTTGGTATATTGGAAAGAGGGTGAGATTTGAAGTAAAAAAACTTTAGTGTTTCTAAAATAAAATGAAGAATATAAAACATATGTCGATTTCCTTCTTCCATCTCTTCCTTTCACTTCTTGGTTTAATGACTGGAGGTAAGGGCATTCTGAGGTGCCGAGAAGGAAAGGGGTCAGGCAGTTTCAAGAAGGTAAGCACAATCTTAGGGAACAAGAAAGGAACATGGGGTGGTTTTTGTCCAAGTCATCTCAGTTCTCCCCTCTCTTACCACTCTATCCCTACATTGCTCAGTAGACAAAATATAAGTCTTAAATTATGATACAATGTAATAAACCAGACACATAAGAAAAAAAATCTATTGAGAAAATTTCTCAATACTATGGAAGTGTCAAAGAAAACAGTTACTGAAAATGCTAAGACTTGATCAAGTGCTTTTATTATTATATTTAAAAAGGAGCATCAAACTGATAACTGAAAAAAAAATTAATGTACAAATATGAGCTGATTTTACTCACACTTCTAACACCCAATATGTGGATTTTTTTCCATACCTACAATCGATTCTCCAACTCTCTGGACACAATTGGATGTCCAACAATTCAATTAAATTCTGATACTAACTAGTGGGAATTAGTGTTAGATCCCACAAAGTAAGGACTCGGTTCCACAAAACTCTCCCTACTTCAGACACTAATCACAAGCCCCATGCCTCTCATATTTGACTGACTGATCAGCTATAAATCAGGTTTATAAATCAGGTTTTACTACCTCCTCCTCAGATTCAATAATTTGCTAGAACAGCTCACAGAACTCAAAGAAAACAGTTAACTTACCATACCAATTTATTATAAAGGATATTCTAAAGGAACAAATGAACAGCCGGCTGATGAGGTACAGAGGGCCAAGTCCAGAAAGGTCCCTAGCAAAGGAGCTTTTGTCCTGGTGAAGCTGGGGTGTTCACCAACCTGGAGGCTCTCTGAATCCTATTGCTTAAGGTTTTTTTTTTTTTGTTTTTGTTTTTAGTGGGAGTTCCATTATGTAGGCATGATTGATAAACCACTGGGTGATTAACTTGATCTCCAGCCTCTCTCTTCTTCCAGGAGGCTGAGGAAGAGTGCAGGGGCTGAAAATTCCAACACTCTAATCATGCTTTGGTCTCTCTGGTGATCAGCCCCGACCCTGAAGCTATCCGAGGGGACCCAGTCACCAGTCACCTCATTAGCGAACAAAAGACACTAGATCACTCCAGAGATTCGAAGATTTTAGGGGCTGTGTGCCAGGGACCAGGAACAAAGACCAAATAAATATTTCTTGTACCGACAAGTAATAATATCTTAATCCTAAAAATTATGTTCCTAGCTGAATACACATAGAAGACATAGTTTTAAGGTATCATTCCAATAGTGGTGGCGCTTTTGGCCTGATCAACAGAGGTCTTTTCCCAGATCCCCTTTTGCAATGAGGCAGTAATAAGGAAGATATGATGACTCGTGATTTAATTTAGTGAACTTAATTGGTCTTATGGGGACTGAACTCGTGGGACTGGTCTCAAACAGTGCTCCAATCAACTACAGTATACTATTTGGGGGCCATGTAGCTGCTGCTATCTGCCTGAAGAAGCACAGCTGTTCAGAGTAAAAACCAGCAGCCAAGCAGTTAACTGATTTGGCAAAGAAAAACACATTTTTAAAAACGCTTTCTTTTTTTAAAAGTTAGCCCGAGTCAGCTGTGATTCTTGAACAGCTTGTTCTGAGCCACGTGGTCCTCCAGCCTCCCCAACGCCCCACTATGTTCCATGCTCAACTGGTTTTCAACAGCTTTCCCGAAGCAACTCCTCAGCATACTAAACTTGGGATTCTTTAACACCAAGTAACACTTTTCTCTCTTAAATGGGATAATTTAGCCTTCTGACTTTCACAGCAGATGCATTTAAGACTTTGTGATGTCATTTAATTACAGACTCTGAAGAAATCTGAAAGCATCATTATAACTAGCCTGTGCTGTCAGCTCCCTGATTGGGCCCACCAGCAATGCCATGCACAAGGAAGACAGACTTCAGGCAAGGAGAGAGGGAACAGGCCAAGGGCCGTGCTCCATCACCTACATACTGATGTCCAAGATTCTCCATATATCATCGAGTTAAATGGAGATAAAACTCAGAAAGGCAAAGACTGAGGGCCCAAATTAGAAAGCAAATGATAAGGTCAATATACCTACTGAATAGTTATTAAGGTGCATTTTCTCAATTAGAGTGAGGAAATTTAGATATTAAAGGTACATTTTTCTGTCCTCTTAATGGTCTCTTGAAGTCTTAACCATTAGAGTTCAGTAACTACTATGCACTATTATAAGCACTTGCACTTGACCTTTTGCCTAGTAAGAAAAAGATGACGAAGATAAAGGGAAAAAAAATATGAGCTTTCTTTGCTTAGTGTTAATCAAATGAGAAAGTGATTTAAGAAAAAATTAAATGGCATAATTAAAATTTTTATTGATTTAACATAATTATTATCATTAAAAATGAAAAGATAGTTAAAATGGATGTTTTAAACTAATGATTACTATTCTTTAAGAACATAAGTGACAAGAAAAAAAATCCTGAGATGTTCCAAATTAAATTACAGCAGGCCTGAGGGTAAAAGAGGCAAGTTAATCAGTTAGCAGCCATACGCTGAAACCAACAAAAACCGCCCACGTTCCTAAATGTACACTGAAACTCTGAATCAGCTTCCAGGCAGCTCTTTCAACAACTATCCAGAAAGAACAGCCAACTATCAGATGCCACTGCATCCTGCTTACGCGTGAACTTTCTAAACTGGTGCCCATGGCTAATGAGGAAGCAACAAGTACTTCTCCCTTCCAGGCTGTCCACCCCTGAACTTGCCCAACCCCACACCACTGTCCCTTATCTATAGCCATTGTAAATTCTTTCAAAGAGACTTACATCTTTCTTCCCCAAACTCATAGTAAAAAAAAGCCCCATCCACCCCAGGGCGGTGGACACGCCTTTTCCACAGAGCTCTGCTGTTGCTGGTTTGGGCTGCAGGCCCCAGGACATGGTCCTTTCTCAACTGAGCCATGAGTAAACCTTTCCTTTCAGAACAACGGTTGGTCTTGAAGGTATTTTATTGTTTCTTTGTTTAACATAGGATAGGGGTGTGAAGAATGCATCACATTCATAAATTATCCAAAGAAAGCAAATCGGAACAAAGCAAAAATAAATACGCATTTCATGTACTGCATAAAATTTTCTCTTGATACTCACTGACATCAACTGAGAGTCTGAACAATGAAATTGCATAGAAGAACAATTAAATTGCATTTCAGCAAGGTTTGAAAGCATCATAACTCCAAATCCGTATTATCGCCTGTTATTGAGAAGATGTATCACTGGTGTATCATAAGCAAAGGAAGAAAGAACTACGCTGTTAGTCTGTCAAAATCTGAACCTTCCTCCCTTTAAATAACTTAGAACTTTTAAAACTACCTATATGCAATAATCCCATGTACCAACTCTCCACACAGTTCACTGAATGTACACTTTATTACGCTACTTAAATGCAAGAGTTCAAGAGCACAAATGGATGAGTGTTTGGCATGGCGAATGAGATGAGCATTCTGGCCTTCCGCCACAAGGAATCATATAAAATTCATTGTGCATAAAAGCAGTTATGTCCTAGGGGAACTGAAAGCAGAATGGCAGAATAATGGCCAGGGCCATGGCTTAATATCAATGTCACACACAGCAGTGCTTCATATGTAAGCATCAGAATCCACACGGGTATGTGACTATGAGCCACCTTTCCAACAATCAGCCATAGACAATCCTTGGTCTCTGGACATTCCCAATGACAGCGGGTCTTGGCAGCCTATGGAGCAATGAGACTTAAGTATGCTATGAAAATATGGATGCTCTAAGTTTCCTACTACATCTCCAGTGACAGTTGGGTGTTTCCATGTCACCTACATTCTAATGTCTAAACAAGTGAACAGAGCAGAATTTGCGAGGGGGTGACCTTGCAGCCAGGGGGCAGGTCTGTGGAGACTTCTGTCTTTCTGTACCCTCCACACAACACCCTCAGCCTTTGAATCAGGCCCTTCTCCCCGCATGCACAGTACAACTGTAGTATGCACTCGGGTCTTGGGAACATTTAATCTAAGGACAATAATTCCTAGCATTTATTTAACTGGACTTTGTCTACAAAAGAATGTGTTCCAAGGGACCCATTAAAGTATGATTTGCCCCTGGCTCCACTTCTGCTATGGATCATGCTGTGAAGAAGGCTCCCATGTTGGGATCATTTTTCTGCCCTGATTTGAAATTTATCCTTTGACAGCTTTCAGCCTCCGTGATCCGAGTCTCATCTGCTCCAATAGATTATTGCAAAAGACACTCCTTGCCTAGTGAGATCTACATGCAGGGAGCATCAGATAATTTCTAATTGAATTTTGCATCATTTTGATTAATGCCAATGCCCTCAAGGTCCCAAGAATGGGTGAATTTGCGTGATTTGAAATAATTTAATAATTTTATATAACCAAGGAGGGAGTTTTGCTTATTTGTAAGCCTAGAGGCCCAGGTACGTAACTAGTTTGGATCTTAGAATGATTGCATGCCCCCAGAGGTTACATTTATTTTAGTAAACCTAGATATGTATAAATATAACATTTCCCAATGTAGCATTCTGACAAATAGCAAATAATTTCTGAACTAATGACTTTCTCGGAGCTAGGGAAACTAACTTGTTCTCAGCAGAAGCTTAAAAGAAACCATGAACGTAGAATGCTGCAACCCTTGGCAGCCTTTTGATACTGACCCAGCATGGCTGTATTCATCCCCAAAGATAAATTAAGTAGAAAGACATACAGGCTAGGATTACAAAGGAACAGAAAAAAAGTGTGTGTGTGTATTAGAAGCCACCAGGGACGATTAAAATTAAAAGAAGTTGATTTTGACACAACAAAAGCCCTTCTGTGTGTTTAAATGCCCTTTCTGGAGGAGGTTTGTTCGTGTTTCATAGCTGGTGAAACTAATGGTAAATTAGACAACTTGCCTAGGCATAAAAGCTACCAGTAAGCCCAGAACACAATAGGGAGCTGAGGTTCTAAGCCCCTGCCTCTCACTGTCGACAATGAGTTGATGCTATCCCACATGGGAGACTCAAACAGGTGAGGAAGGCCCCATGCAAGACAAATTCTCTGGAGACATATCAAGCTCTCCCACAAGCTTCAAGATAGGGGAAGCTGGTCTTCGACGATCTGAAAAACGCCCCTGCAATGGCAGACTCAACAGATGTTAGAATTGGAACGGGGCTCTGCACTCATATTTCGGTTCTTGTACTTTGCAGAAAAGGAAACAAACCCAGAAAGACTAAGTGAGACTGAGGAAGGAAACGACAAGTAAGTGGCAGAGCCAGGCCCCACACTCAGGTCTGCCGCCTTCTCCCCGCTGTTCTCTCAGCACTGCCACGGCGTGGACAACCCAGCTTTAGATTTCAGGACATGCAAAATGCCAGCTTATTTTTATAGTCAGTCCAGGAACCCCAAAACGGCTGGTCTAAGCTAGAGTTTAATAACCTCCCCGAGCCCCGGGGCTACCAGTAAACCAAGGAGATAACCTAAAACTGCCTTCGAAGTTTTCAGCTTCCAACAGCTTTCTCCATAGACCATTCTGAAGTCTGCATTTACAGGTTTTTTTTCCCCCCCGCTTCTTGATACTTTATATTTACCTTATATAGAAAGACATAGTATCTAAGAGATGCCATTTTGTTCTAGAACCACAATGCAAGTTGCAATGCGCCTCTCTCGTTAGTGTTGCTGACCCACTGGCCAGTGTCTCACGCTTCCCCAGAGCAATAAAAGATCATCTACCCAGTTTGTGATGTCATACGCGGAGGAAGCACTGCTCTTGGGAATTATAAACAAGAATTCTGGTAGACACCTGGTAAATCTGGGACAGTTGCTAAGTTCAAACAAGAGGGCTGTCTCTGTTAAAAGGACAGGTAAAAAAAAAAAATGATAGGAAGAAACTTGTTCAACACAAGCTCTTAAAGCCAGTTTTTGTGCCCCAAATATAAAACATCTCTGAAGCTGCTAGTATTATTAACGCTTCCTTTTTCCAAATTTACAAGAAAACAAAACAAACAAAAAACATCTCACTGACTTGCTAACACTGCCAAACAAAGTGCTAAAAGTGTGGCTTCTTTAGATCCTTAAAAGGCAATTATAGGAAGAAGAAACTATTTCAAATATGAAGAAAATGGATTTTTTAAAAGGCTCGTTAGGTATGAATATTAAGGCTTTTAGGGTACCGCTTGATGACTAAAAATAAAAACATAGCAAGCTGTAAAAAACTGTTAGTGATCATTACTTTTATGATAGTTTCACTTCTCAAAGAAAACCCACCCGTCCAGCATCCAATCCTACTGTTCCAACCTCCCAGAACACGCAGAGCTCCACAGTGAAGTGTCAGAACAAGTCCTCTGACCCGGATATCACTCACGGAAATGTCCCAAATAATCCAAAAGCCTAGTGAGTTCTGAAAATACTCAAGGAACAGTTTCTAAGATGTTTCTTCCTTCTCTTTACTCTCCTCACTCTTTGTGTTTTATAGTATTGTAAATCCACACATCTCACTTAGCACAAAAGCTTTTGTTAGTTAGTAGTACTATGAGATAAGAGTACTGTGAAAGCCATTAAAAAAAAAAACACCTCATTTTCTAGACAAAGATATTAAATGCATAGTATTTAAACCTCTCACTTATACAATGAAAATGTGAAGTAGATATAAATTTTACAATATCTAAAAGCAAGACCCTGTGGCCTAACAAAACAAAATTACCTTTCTGATGTAACTTTGCAATGAAAATTTAAACTCCAAAAGTAATTCTGCATTGCAAGTACTGTCATATGAATCATACTCACAGAGATGAAACAACAGAATTTGTTTGCTTCCTCATTCCTCCATTATATCTAATCTTCTAAGGCAGCAGGAAAGATCATAAGGATGTTTGAGGATTGCTTATACATAGATACAGAGGAGGCCAAATCCTATCATATCTATTATGGAATAGAGCCTGACCATGAAATCTGAATTAACACTGTAACAACTTACTTAAAATTCTCTGATGCAGACCCTGTGAAGCTAAATCAGAAAGGAAACACTGTTAGCATTTTAGAAGAATTAAAAGAAAAAAAACATGGCAGAGACCATATTACAGTCTAATAAAGGATTAGATAAAGCAGTCGTTGCTGGAGTATTGCTTCTGTGTAATAAAATCAAGGGGAAAGCAGCTCTGAAACGCTGGTTAGACTGCGATAACTTCTTCAGTCAGTAACGGTGAGAAGTCAGTACAGTGGCTCACAACCTTCAGACTCTATCCATACCCTAGAAGTGGTGGAGAAGTCTTAAATGAAATAAAATTACAGATCAAGTTCTGTTTAAAGTTAATAACACAATCATGAGGAACTTGGTTTACATTTCTTTTTTCATTAATTACCCCATAAGATCAGAATCAAGAGACAGAGTATAATGAATGGCAACTTAGGTTAAAACTCTTACTCTATATATTCTGAATGTTTCGTTTTAATTACAGCACAGTCCCAGAAAGAATATGTGCAGTTCTCATCAATCATGTATACTTTTATAAGCCTTTCAGAACATCTTTTTTTTTTTAATAGCAGATAAAGTAAACAGTGACAGTTACTAGACTCTAGGCTTCACAGAGGTGTGGGGAGATATAGCTCCAGAAATATCAGGTATGGAACCAAGACAATCTTCATAACGACTCATGATAACGGAAGACGCTATATGTGATAGGCATTATCTGTATGCTGCTATATCTATATGCCAGAGACTGTTTGAAGAACTTCACATTTATTTCACAACCTTAACCCTTACAATGATCTTATAAGGCAGGTACTATTACTATCATCCCCATATACGAGATGAGGAAATCGAAGAACGGAGAGATTTAGTAATTCCCTCAAGGTCACAGGTAATAAATAACTGGGCCTGGATTTATACCTAAAGAGGAAAGTGTTTTAAAGTCTGCATTCTCAACCATATACCACTATCTTCCATCAATATTACTCATTTGCTTCCTACTGCAATTCCAGATCAGGCCGCCCGATTCCACCAATGACCATGATACTGCTTGTTCTTTCGAATAACGTTCACTAAGAATGTGAGAGCACGTTTCAGAGTAACAACTTCTCACATGATCCTCTGCAGGAAATATTTTTACTATACATTGTGGCCCAAAAGGAGATCCTCACGTTGTCAGAATCAGACCTAGATACACAATTCAGTAATAAGGTTTCCTGATAATTTCTTATGAAGCTTTATCAATGAAAGCAAAGTTAATTGACAAAAAAAGAAATGTATATATATTCTCAACAGACAAGCAGAGGCCTAGAAGAACAAAGTATATGTACATGGTTTGTAATTTCAGTAGAAATTCTGATAAATACTATGTTCAAAAAATTCTCCTTGATACGGAACAAGAATTAGTAAAGATCCTGGTAAAATCATTTTACATTTATAATCTTACCAACTAAACATTAAAAAAATCAATAACAAATAACTATGAAATAATGTCTGAAAATATAAACTAAGTCATTTTCATAGCCCTCCATTGCTCCTATATTCAAAACAAAATTAAAGCTTGCACTCCTTTCTGTTTTCTCTTTTAGATACTTTCCAGAAGGCTAGGGGGCAGTTTTGTTTCATATTTTAATGTGTTAGTGAAATACGCATAACTATTCTTAAACACAAAGAATTAGGAGGCCATAAGTAAAGGGAACGAATCCAGGGTTCGTAATTGCAATAAAGAAATACAGAAAACCATACTTGTTAAAAACACCCATTGAAGACCCACAGCAATAGGTTTCTGAACTTAATCCAAGTTAGTTGGCATATGAATAGGCTTGCTCTGGGACAAATGTTAGCTCTTGAAAATGTGATAACTCTTAAAAAATAATATGTTGATGATTTAAGAGGATACTAATCAAATATGAATTGAATTTTTCGTCAATTACACATGATCTTAAAAATCAGAGAGAGGACTGAGTGACTCCTGTCCACGTTGCCTGTGGAATGCGATTCATCACCCACACTCTGCAGCCCTTCAGTCACAAAGAGGTCAATTAGCCTTCTTCGGCAGTTCCTTTTTCCACACAAAGGACTGGGCTTGGGGCAACACGTGCCGATACTTCAATAAGAGACACGATGTTCAATTAACTACTGAAAGACGACTGAATAAATTAATATAGAACTGAAACTAATAATCATGCCAGTGCAGTTAGCATCGGGAAGGGCGAGGAAGAGAAGCAGCCAGCAAGGAGGACGTGGCATGGTTGCTTTATTGAGCAACAATAGAAAGACGCCTCCATTTGTATCCTTAGCACCAAAGGGCAGAATCAGAAGACAGACTGTGACGATCAGTAAAGAGACAGTGAAAAAAGAAACCAAAAAACTCAATTTCCTCGAGCAGTTAACCTATTCCTTAAAAACACACTTACAACCTGAAGTTCCTACTTCCTTTAGCTTTCTAGCCCAGGTAGAATCAGATCCCTACCTTATTTTGCCTTATCTCTTTAAGAGTTCTTTTTCATCCACAGAACACCCAGAAACGTCCAAAGAACCTTAAGTGCACTAAGGCGATAAGCAAAAAGAAGATTCATGTATTACCTTCAAGAGAACAGATGATGCAGTTTTCTTCTAGCACTGAGCCTAATTCTGTATTTTCCAGGAATCTTTTTCTTAAATTTCAAGAATACCAAATTTCAGTTCTTTTTCTGTAGATGCTCGAATATCCCAAATGGTCTACAGCCATGACTTACTTGTACTGAGAGCCCAATACCAGTCTTACTCTCTCCTATGTATTACTGAGGACTGAGGACACTCCACAGAAGAGTGAATGAACCCCCTGTGGGATTGTGGATGCCTCACAGGAGACATGGACAGGGAAAAAGACCTCATATATTTTCTTGGATATTTTGATGCCTTACTATTTCACAGCCATCTCATATTATGCTAAATCCATGGAAAAACTATCGGAAGAATATATCCCAGATATCATTAGTGTAGCTATACATATATTCTGCCAGGTGTACCTGCTACATGTTTGGCAGACCCAATTAGTCTGTCTTCTTATCTAACTTTAATAAGCATGATGAACTAAAAGAGCACAAAGACAGGACCACATTGGGTACCTAGATTAAGGAAGCCGGGTGTCTGCAGATCGCCCTGTGGGACTGCCAAACTGACTGCTTTACTGAATGGCCTCACAAGTGGCTGGAAGTCATTTCTCCATAATGCAGGCTAAGAATGACCAACGTACACTCTTCTGGTTTATATCTTACATCTTAACACACGGAGGCCACCCACGTCATCCATGTTGATTTCTACTCTTTTCACCCAAAGGATGGGGTTGTTGTAGATTAAATGGATTAAGAAACTCTGGCACATGGCACTACACGGTAAAGAGTTTAGGGGGAAAGGAATTCTTTGCTTCTGAAATGCAAGCTAAGAGAAAAAAAAAGTGAAATATTGTTTATCTTTTTGAAAAATGCCACAATTGTGACTCCGTAAAGAGTTAAAACCTATTAAAACCTATAGACCTGGAGCCCAGGGTAAAGGCAGAACTAACTCCATCTCCCTGCCATATACTTGAGTTACTGCTGGAGGTGACAGACTTAGGTTAACCGTATTTTCATCATCATTTATTCTACTAACGGGAGGGATGGGGAGGCGATTAAGAGGAGGATTAGGATCTTTAGGGAAGAATAATCATAAAATTTGAATTGACATTGTGAGTTATTCATAAGCCTCAGTGATTCCTGAAATTAGTCCAGGCAAGAGCTTCAAACAGCCGATTTAATTCACCTAAAAATATCTAATTCACTAAATCCAATGGAAATAGGAACTCAGAAATAGTGGCCATAAGTTAAGGATCATATACCATAATGTGCACAAATCTAGTAAGAAGTTAGGCTTGAACTAAGTGGATTTTTAAAACTTTTTTCTAAAAAATCAAGGTAAATGCCTTCAAGTTTCTATGCTTAATATCCATGGTCAATATGCCACTGATTATCAGCAATACCTTGAGTTGAACAGCAATGACATAAGAACTAATAATCTGCACTGGAGCTAACACTCATTAAATGTTTACTGTGTGCTGGGTTCCGTCGCAGCTAACTTTCTATGTGCATATATAAAACCTCATTATCTCTGCTTGCCTTCTTTTTTCAATATCTTTATTCAATGTCCTTCTACATTCTACTGGAACATCTTTAAACCTTTACAAACATTGAAGGTCCACAGCTGGTGAGGAGGCTGCATTCATTTAGAAAGCAAGTGAACCATTATAGTAACACATATGCAATTGGCTAATCATACGCTTTCTGCTCAAGCCTGAGAATAATTCAATATATCAGTCTGGATCTTCAGGGATGTCTGACAGACTGCTCTCCTGTAGCCTTCCCCCAACTCTGCACTGACTGGTTAGGTCACCGGTTAGAGAATCACACTATGAGGCCAAGACTATGGCTTTGTTTGCTTTCTGATACCAGTTTATTCTGCACAGAGAATAACCACTCAATATCACACACCATACCCTTAACCTCACGCTTTGAAATGTGTGCCTCTGACCAGGAGGGGACCAGATGGGAGAGAGAGGGGCTTCACATAAATGCAGCCCTATTATCAGGAGGGAGGGTGTGGGGAGATCTGAAATCAACACCACCGCAAAACAAACCTCCCACGTTTCCTGCTGGTAGCGGACAGCAGACCTGCCCTCACGGACACTGGCCATTTGCTAGAGCGTCCAGTTAGGTCCAAAGGGCTGAGGACAGGGCGGTGGTCGAGTTGGTGGGGCGGGGGCAGTGGGAACAGCAGCTCTGTGTACATATGACCACATGAGGGCAAGGAAAGGAAAGCTAGTACCTCCGAGAATGTGTATTATCAGCTTACTGCTGACATTTCAACCTCCTAAATGTACAAATTAATTAGAACTCATAAAAAAGTACCGGGAGATTTTAGCAGCTGCAGAAAGCAGCAAGTGTAGGAGATGATCTGCTCTAGTGAGCAGCACCTCCCAGGCAGTCGTCTAGGGAGCTGAAAAAGCAAAAACAAAAGTAAAACAAAACCTAGCAAATACACAGATTATCAGGCTCTGCTGCAAACCCACTGCATTTGCTTTTGTTTCCTCACGGGGCGGGGGTTGATGGAGGTTAGAAACGGGGCAGCGGGCAGGAATCTGTACTTTAAGAAACTCTCTAGGGAATTCTGACTCTGTCATGTTTGGAAGTCACCAGCCTAGAGACATCAGTTATGACCACTTGGGTTGAAAAAGACTGAATTTCTGCACATGATGCGAGTGGCCATTTCTCTAAAACAGGAATGAGAAACTTAGTGGTAACCTGTAAGAGTGCGGATTTCAACCAGAATGGTACTGAGAGCCTTCCTAGTGAGTCTTTATGAGGCCTAGTCATACACTGGGAAAGATGACATGTGAGCAAAGCAATCAGAGGGCCACATGAGATTGCTTGGAGTCCCAAAGACGAGTGGAGTAGCTTCCCCACTCCTGCTCACTGCTACCCTATGAGGTAGGTATTATTCCTGTGCTCATTTTACAGATGAGAATACTCAAGGTCTGAAAAGTCCTGTGAGTTGAGCAAAGTTGCCCAGATCGTAAGGAAGGAGGCAATGCTTTAAAGGGAAGGGAGCAACAGGCTAGAAGTGAGGAGAATGGAGTTTCAGCTCAGGCTTGCCATGAAATTACTTTAGCACTCTGACCCTCAAGTATTCTTGTTTGTAAGTGAAAAGATTAGATAGATCACTTCTATGGCCCCTTAAAATTTTAACAATCTATGATTTTAAGCTGTCCACACAAGCGCAGGATTTCTGCCTCATGGCTTAGCTTCCTTTATAATGCTTTACTGCCATTTTATAATGATGTTTCAGCAAAAGAGGGAATTAAAAATCCAGGTGAGGTACTACTTTAGAATTTATCTAAATTTAAGGTTTTATCTATGAGAATAAATAATTTTCATTAATGAACTGTAAGTTCTGCTTTAGTAAAGCGGCGAAGGGGGGAGGTGCCTCGTGCTTTGGTGACAGAGTCTGTGTGTTCTAACACATAAGTTGCAACTTTAAGTGGCGTCTTCCATGAGAGCAGGTGTCAGAGACGCCGTGTGAGATGTTCCTGGATGCTAGGCGGCTGCGGGAAACTCTGCCTGCAAAGCGCCCGCCCGGCACAGCCCGGGACCAGAGCACATACTAAGTGGGAGACTAGATGTGCAGAACGGCTGTATAATTGTTGAACTCGTGCCTCATATATTCATCGTTAATTTTGGCAACCGATTTCAGTTACGGGAAGGGGGAGAGGGAGGGGTGACTTCTCCTGTCCTTCAACTTCCCAGAAATGTATTAGAAATGACAGCCTATGATTGCCGCAGACAGTATCTAATTAACTGTCATTATAAACACATGTCAGAGCCTAGGGCCTATGAGGGATCTGATGTCTAATTCTCTCCAGAATAATAGTCTCCCTTGAAACAAGCTGGTGAATGAATTTTGTTGTCTTATTAATCAACCGATTTCAATCTGCCCCCCATTCCTTCCCGTACCTTATTTTTCCTGTTGCATCCCCCTCCCCTAACTACTGTGGAACTCACATTTTAGACAAGTGATGGATTTAAAACAACTTCTTGTCATCTTCTGCTGAGGCAATCGCAATAAAGAGCTACTGGAGAAATATGATATGGAAATGGAAGCTGTTTGTAAAAACTATTAACTCAATAATGAAACAATTATTCCTAAACAACCATGAAAATTACTTACAAGCCTTATTTTCTCTCATTTTGCCATACCACAGATTGCAATTCTATTTTCATTCCTATTAATTAGAACAAAGAATTTAATCCTTTTCTCCTTCTATTATGCAAAAACAAGCATAATTATTAGGGAGCTATCTCGTTTCCAATTAATTGTTTTAAGGAATGAGCCGCAGAGACGGAATCATTACTGACGCCCTCTAAGAGGGTGTTACACGAGATGGGCCCGAATCATTACAGAAAGTCATTTCCCTCAGTTCATTTTTCCATTCAGAAGATTACGCATCAGCTTTCCCAGCAGATCCATGACAATCTGCAACTAAACAAGGCACAGCAGCAAATGAAGCTGAATGACACACAAAAAGCGTCAGTCGATAGAAGCTGTGTAAGATCCTGCGTATAACACACCCGTAACTCCCACTCACCCCCTCCAACGCTGTTGCAATGCGCATCCACAAGCATGTAAGATTTTTCTGGAAGTGGGAGACAAATTCTGTACCCGCTTTACCTGTGTTGCAGAGGATGACCAAAGCGGTGTTTTTCAAACTGTGCATTATAACCATCATGGAATGGACTGATATGCAATGGAATAAAACAGAATTATCAGAGTGCATTGCATGTAGTGATATATGTTTATATATATATGTATATGTATGTATGTGTATGTATAAATATACATATATATGTATGTATATGTATGTACGTAAGTATCTATGTATGTATGCCTGTGTACTGTTGCTTGTGGCCAAATATTTTGAAAACCTCTGGGCTAAGGCAAAGAAATCAGTCAACGAATATTCATTAAATACAAAGATGACCCCAAAGCAAAGTGAATTGTGCAATGCTTCTCAGCTCCTTAATTTAACTCCGGGCTCTACTTATTCAACACACCTGCTCCCACGGTTCCTCCACAAGGAGTAATCAGACAGTGTGGGAATGATCCTGGTGCTAGAGGCCTAAAGACAAGCCTATGACTCCTGGTAAAGTCAGTTCCAACGTCTGTTGAAGAATGAGCTGAGATCTAAAATGCTGCTAAATATTTAAGAAGCTCCATCGTGTGCATTATTGAAATGTAAAATAAACCGTAATATATCTAGGTGATCATAGCAGATAATTATGTTCTATTGTTAAAACGCTCTGATCTTGACGATGTAGTGAGAACCAGTCACTTAACCATGACATACACAGGAGCCAATAAAATCTAGTAATCCACTTATACATCAGATATTTATTTACATCTGCCAGTGAGAGTACTGATAAGTAATTACCATATAAAAAGTCAAAATCTGGGTTTTCTTGTTTTCCTACATTATTAGCTCTGCTCCAACACCTTGTGCATAGTCTTACATGGCTCAGGCCTTCGAGGGAGTGCAGCTGGCCCAGAGGTTTAGCAAGGCAAATGGGTTGCTGCATACCGTGTCAGCTCAAGACAAAATTCTTCATTTGTCCATATATCTACCCATCTACCCAGCTAGGATTTACTGAGTGATAACTATGTATCAGGCATAACGCTAGGTGCTGGGGGATAAAGATATGTTTTTTTGTTCTCAAAAAAATTACCATCTAGTAAGAGGGTACCAAACTCTAAACAGATAAGTGCATTAAATATTAGAGATTCTGTGACTCAAATATACATAGTGTACAGTGGTGAGGAAAGAAAGGAGCAATTAATTCTCAGGAAAGGCTCAGCAGAGGAAAGCTGGTATGGAAGCCAGACGGCGGCTGGAGGAGGGGAGAGCGTAGAGCCTGGTCCTCTGAGTGAGGTGCAGAGGTAAAGCAGAGAGTAAGGCAAAAGCAGGCAGGGAGGGGTTGGAGGCAAGGTGACAAAGTCACTGGCTAGGTGTTGCAGGAAGACTGCTCTGGGGAGAAAGGCTGGCGTTAAGAAGTCCATTTAGAAGTCGCTGACTTTGAAGCCCTCAATTTGGGATTTATCTCCTCAAAATTATGCAATCTGTCTCTTTCAGCACTTAATTATTTAATACCCTCATGTTACTTCCTGTCTAGACTTTACCAAAGTACCTTACTTAAGAGCACTTTCTAAAAAGGAAAAATACAAGTATGCCTCAAAATTTTTGCTCACTTACTTTTATGCTGGAGAGTATTTCAAACATTCACTATACTTCTATGTAACCAAAACACCGCGTAAGACATCCGTGAAGACACCTGCTTTCTGGATGAAAGAAATTTTAAACTTGGAGCACATGTGATATTTCTCATCTTTGATGCCCTACCTAAAGGTCATCTCCCCCAGTCAGTGTGCCCTAGACTCTTGGCTAGATGTATTTCTATCCCTCTCTGAACTGCCACAGCGTCTTATTTAAACTTCTTAACGCACGTGTTACACTCCACCTTTCATTGTGTGTCTCTAACTGGGCTATACGCTCCTTCAGGAAGCATTAACATAGGCTTTGGGGAAGACAGAACTGAGTGAGGACCTTAGTTCTGCCCTTGGTAGCTATGGGAGCTTGGGTAAGTAACTCTTCTGAGTCTCAAATACCTCACCTACAGAATAGACACTATTACCAACCACCCTTCGGGGTTGTTTGGAAGATTAAAGTCTCTATTATAGTAGCACATAGTTTGGACTCAAGAACTGCTACTTCCTTCTCTCTTCCTCCCTTGACAAGGGGCTGGGCATAGCTTTAGTTTTTAAAGAAAGAAGCAATACATGCCCAAGGTATGCAATAAATATTTGATGTGTGAATGGATGAATGAATAAATGATAAACAAATGGAAACAATACATAACTCAATAAATCTCTAGCAGCAGAGGAAGACTGTTGGACATGGAAGTATCCTTGGAACCATCACACCAAAACTGAAGATGACAGTCTAGTGACTTTACGGTAGAAGAGCCCTATTGTTAGGGCTACGGAGTGTGAAGAGTCAACCATTTGGTGCGATTTTGTGAATTTCTTGGGAGCGGTAAAACACGTTGCTGACTGGATGGAGAGTCACTGTGAAAAATCACAGTGAAACTGCCTACTGGACGTGATTTCTGAGTTCCAGTCGTTACCCCAGGCCCCCAGGCACGGTGGTTCTGGAGGCTGCAAACTGCACTTTCTATACCTCTGGCTGAGACTTAGTTCTTTAGAGTCAGTCAGTTTACCACAGGGGTCAGGCATGATACGTTTATATGTATCTTTCAGGATTTTTATGAGTAATTAATCCATGTAAGACATCTTGTTTACAAATAGCTGGAGAAGATACATTTGGGCTGCCTTCTTTAGCAATACAGGCAGGCTGCAAGGCAGAAGTCCCTATAAAGATAAAACACAATTTTTCCAGATAATGCTTTACATAGTATTTTCTATATATGAAATACTGTTCCATAAAAGGCAAAAGGCAAAAAAAAAAAAAAAAAACAAAAAAAAAAAAAAAAAAAGCTCCTGATGGTAAGAGGACAAGCGTCAAGCGTCATTACTTTTGAGATATGAAGCTATGGGGGTCCTTTTGTTCTTTTTCGCTTTAGAAACTTATTCAAGATCTTCCTCCCACCATCAAACTTCCACGCCTTGTCTGAAAATACTGACGTGCGACTGATACATTTTATCACCAAGGGGTAGAAGTTGCTTGGGTCATAGTTAAATACAATTCTTAAACATATGCATTTCTATAAAGAAAACTTTAAAAAATAAATAACAACTTCTAATTGGTACTTTGCTTGTGGATCAATCTTGCGTCTTAAACCTGGTCCTAGAATGCCTTATGGTAACTCATCCTGAATTTATTTCTTTAAATCAAATCCACGTGAAGGCTTGTCAGGCACCCAAACTTACAGCAGGGTAGCTTAAATCATAATCAAAACATATATTAAAAAACTGTACAAAAAGGTACCAATAAAGGCCATACGTAGCCTGATATTCGTTCAGGTCAGGTATTACTGCTAAACGAGCCTCCCCTACACACAAAAACCATTTCTCAGGGCTTTTAGGAAATGTAAATTTGCGTACACTTTGCCAACAGGATGTGACCTCCTCAAGGTAAGAGCTATACTTTGTTGTTGTTGTTGTTTAAACTCCGGCCTGACATGATGTTTGGTTTATTAACAGCAAAAGCATACTTCCTGAATAAATGTCTTATTAAATCTGCATTGGCTCCAGCCTGCTCTTAGTGTTTTCAAACAAAACTATTAATAAGCTAACAAGCACGACCATAAAAGAGCAAGTAAACCACAGTCTACATGAGGGACTGCCATGTGGACAGTCTACTTTCGAAGACCACAGAATTAAAAAGGTGCAGTGGAGCCCGTGCGTGAGAGCCCAGGCCTCTGTGCACATCCCAGCTGTTAGCTGGAGGGTCACGGGCAAGGTGCTTGATTTCCTGCTGCCCTAGTTTCCTCATAAACAACCTGGAAATTATGGCAGCATCTACTTGCTAGGTCTACCATACAGATAAATAGGACAGCACGCGCTAGCTGCTTTGTATGAGTTAAGTGATTAAAAAAAAACATGATATTATGATTACAAATTACAAGGACCTTATGACAGTTTTACTGAAACAGCTACATGAGGGATAGAGATTACATTCTAGCAAATATTTAACTACTGAATTTTACCTATATAAGTAAAATTAAATAAATGCTCTTTCCAAAAAGATATAATAAAATTACATTCTACATGTATAGAAAGGTATACACGTTGATTTTTACCAAGCTTATTAAAGCACTGATCTACTCTATCTCAATATAAAAATCGACCATTTTCTCGATGTCTCATCTTGGCACAGGTGGACAGATTTAAAATAAAGCAGCTGAGGCCAGTGAAACAAAGGCACTTGCTATAACCACGTGAAAAAAAGATTCTGTTCTGGAAAAAAAGGGTGGCAGATATCATCGAAGTGGGAGGCTCCCTGTGGTGACTGCTAATAGTCCTTCAAACCTGGAAGCTAATTCTGTACAAAAATCAGCTCCTTTGGATATTAAACATTCATGATAAAGGGAATAAGGGAAAAGCTCAAAAATGTCTCAGATTTGCTTTGTTATCTAGGAAACAGGATTGATATATTGCGTTTGGAGATTTTTTTCTTCATTAGCAAATAACCAAAAGTTTCTCTCAAGTTGGGTCTTTTTTTCTTAAATAAATGTTAACTGTCTCTCTTAGTTGTTAATAAAAAGAATAATAAAAAGAAACATTTGTCCGTCTATGTGCTGTATGGCTCAAGGCACAATGTGTGCAGACAGACTTTAAAATTGGAATAAAAACCAGACACAACCCCAGGACAGAAAGATTTGATGGATCAAAACCATGTCTGTTCAGTCTCTGAGAAAAATGGTGCATTAACTGGGAATGAAACTTTCCATTTCAGTAATCTAACCACTGTGTAGGTGGTTGGCAAGTTCAGCCAGTATCAAATGCCAAAATTTGGCTTTCTGGGTAACGAAAGTTAAATTTTCAATGTTTAAAACCCAACCAACTTACTTCAAAACAAGTATGCCGCAGGCCTCAGCTATCTTCTTTACAAGCATTCTCACATTTCATTCTCTAAATGTTTCGCGGTAAGCACTAAATGAAGATGTGCAAAGTGACGTCCGGAGAGGAGAAGTAACTGGCCTGTGTACGAACACAGCCTGGTGTGTGCCCGCCCAGTTCTGGTGCAGCAGGTGTCGAAGCACACGTGCTTTTCATTCTCCCGGCAAGCACACAGGCCCCCTCCCATGTCTTCACCTGCCTAATTCCTAATTTATTCTGAAAGGTTCCACTTAAATGTCCTGGTCTCTGATACAACATCCTCTTTTCTGCGTTCCCATAACCTAGGCTTTACATTTCTTCCAAAGCACTTATTACAATATTTTGAAATTATCCATTTACTGATCTGACTTCTTCACCAGACTGTGGCTGTCTGAGAAGAGGGGCCTTGGCTTTTTCCTCCTGGACAGTTCAGCGCCTGGAGGAAAATGCACCAAAAAGTGTTTGTTGCACTGACCTGAACACCTGTCCTAAACATGGCATCAAATTTTAGGGAATTCATTAGAGTGTTATCATGTAGCCAAGAGATATTACTTTCCTGTGAGCCAAATACAAATTTTAGATAACTAGGAATCCCTCTCAAAAACACTGCGTTTCCGTTCTGCCAATGAAGGTTTATCATTTAACCTTGGTGATAACTGAGTTTAGATGCTTTACATATGTCATGTCATTTAAGTCTCTCTGTAGCACTATAAGGCAGTGTCACTGAAGAGCCCCATTTTATAAGTAAAGACACCAAGGCTCAGAAAATTGGCCGTTTACCTGAAGAGGTGTGTTTTAAACCTGTTTCTGTCTGGAGCTAAAATTCAAACTCTTAAAGTTTTTGACATGAAGCAGAGAGAGTAAACAGGGAAAATGCAAAAATTGTTAATTGGTATTTTAGAGAAAGAAATTAGTTTTAAAGTAAATGAAGAGATAAGAATCAAGCCATCTGAATAGAAGCAAGCACACATGCAAATCAAAGGGGAAAGCTTCATAAATAAGCATTCCCAGGTCGTTAAAAAATATCTAGTGTCTGACAAAGACTGAGAGGAAGGGAAAACCTATGGAGGTAGAAAAATTTTGAAACTAAGAGGATGAAAAAGAATGAAATGGAAAAGACCCAAGTCAGCTGGGAATCTTAATTTAACTCTAGTGAAAGATCTGCTAGCTTGGGAAGCCTGTAAATATACTAAGTATCGTGAGTGATCATAACCAAGTAAACCGGGTGATCTGACGTTAAATAAAGGCTTCGGAGAATATAATATAGTAGTCTTTGCTAATCATTGTCAAGTACTAATTAATTCTTTGCCTTTCCCTTCTAGCGTAGGTGATAAAGAGGTTTGGAGAGGCAAGGAAAATTTTCCTGAACAGTTGAAAATTTATCTTTCAGTAGATGAAGCATGTGTTGCATTAGATAGTAGTTTGGTAACGCTCACCATTAGATTTTATGATTCCTAATTACAATCTGATATTAAAACACCTCTGTTAAATTTCAGCAGTCCGAATTCCACTGAGGTAGATAAATATTTTCAACTATAATTCTAATGAAATATCACTATTATTATTTTAGGAAGCATATTAAATTGGAATTTAACTCAAATAGAAAGCGTGTTGCTTTCCTTTAAAGAATTACAGTTTCCTGTGTTAAGCAAATAATAATTAACACAAGTACATAGTTATAATTAGTAGGGAATTTAATTAAACAAATATGCCAACATAACCAGATGCATGACAAAGTAATTGTAATATGCCTTGCCAACGTATTCTTTCCACTCCAGAGTTCTTACATAGTAATTATAAAGCTATCTCTGTCTTTTTAAAAATAAGCACAGAAGTTCCAAATATGAGCTTCTTAAAAGCCATATTCGAGGGGAGGAAAAAAAAGTTAAAATCTTACTGGGGGGGGGGGAGCACTAGAGAATGAGATCATTTATTTCACTCAGCACTCCTGATAAAAATTCAATCGATTTTGATTCTTTAGCTCCATCTGAACTTTACCAGATTATAACCTCACAAAACTCAAGTGATTTTACATAATCTCCTAAAGTATACTATCCTTCAAGAAAGTCACTCAGAAATCATATGCCATTAGAGTCCTAAAAGAGTCCCAAAATAAAGAAATACATTACTAAAGGGAGGGGAACTATGACTCATGGGTAAAGTTTGAAGTATGATGATTATTAAACACTGAGGAAAGGAAAATGATGGGCTAATCTGACAGTTTCCTAATAGAAAAGATAATGATAGAGAGGAAGGTAATTAATGCAGAAAGGAGAAAATTTTAATTAGGTCATTTCCAGAATAACTCCAAGTGTAAACTTTAACATCACAATGCTATGCTATACAAAAATCTTCAAAAAAAAATTCCTTTTTTATTTTTATCCTATACTTTAAAAAAATATGATTCATTTAGTGATTAAGAAGCAAATGATTTGCCCACGGCTAAAGAGCACATCTAGAGACGTACACACAACTTCAACTGCAAGTCTATCCCATTAGAAGGATTCCATTAACCTTGGGTTTTCAAAATGAGAACAAGCTATTTTAAAATCCTATTTACTCTGCATACAAAAAAGATTTAGCTATTCAGATTTTAAGTTTTACCTCGCTCGCACAGGTTACATGTAAACCAGTGATAAATTCAATCACAAGGCAGGTGGGTTATAACTGTATCTGTTAGAGATCACTTCTATTCAAGGGGGAAAAATAGTGATCCTATTAGGTACAACACGCAGTTAAGTGAAAGTGTAAACACCCCCTAAGCAATAGGATAGGCCCATTTTACAGGAAAATAAACAAACTTATGTCCACAAACAATATAATATTAAAGACAACGGCCAATAGACTAACAAGTCCCACTTACCCCTACGTAGGACTTCATAGGTTATAAAATGTGTTCGCACGTTTCACCTCACCTGATGGCCATGACCACCGTTACCTAGTAAACAGTGTGTGTTTAATGCAGTAATTGAGACTTGGAGAGGTTAGTGACCTGCCTCAGATCACCTACCTAATAAATGGCACAGCTGGGATCAAAACCAGGTCTTTGGATTTTGACTTTATTGTCTTTCCCACCACCCTGCAGATGTCACATAAAGAAGGAAGGTCTGTATATACGTATAACAGATCTCAACACTCTCCAGATTACTGAAAGCTTGATCAGTATTAAGCAATGCCTGGCTGAGCGACTAATGGCAAAACAACTTACCAGGTTACTCAATACACTTGAAATTACTTACTTTCTCATTATTTCAAATATTACTAAAATAAATTAACTGGCATATCTGAGATATAATGTTTCTCTCCCAACTGTCTCACAGGAAATTCCTCTTCTGGGACTGGGAAGTTTTTGAACTGAAAGTCACAAAGCAAGCAAAATCCAGTGGTAGGTCTGCCTCAGGGAAATGCCATGTTCATGGGCCAATCCTCTCAGCCCATGGCATGCTGGAGCTCTCCTAACAGAGGTCAACGGACTTGTCCCCAACTCAGAGACACCCCAACAAAATATCTGTCAATGCTCTTTCCCTGGAAGACAGAGAGGGCTTCATATTTTCACCATATAAATTAACTCCTTAGACCCCATCTTCTCTTTTTGAATGGCAGAAGTATCAGAAGAATTATTATTTTAAATCTGTCGCCTTTCAGAGCCATTTTTGAAAAAGTATGCCAATCCTAATAAAAACATCTCCTTGACTTTTGTTCAACATTTAAAAACTACATAAGAATAAGAGAATGCAGAGAGGTGAAGAGTGAAAGTAGGGAAGTAAAAGAAAATAAATTAACATTTATTAACAAGAAAAATCAGCTGTGTGCCTGGGGCCTTGCTAATTCATTTACCCATAATTCCTAATTTAATCTTCGCATGTAATTTACAAGAGAATCAGAATTATCATAATTAACATAAGAGACAGGGGCAAAAGTCACAAGGTTAAGAAAGTCACTGACCCACAGAGAGTTATGTTTCTTTGTGGTTTATTTTTTACTTTTCATGGCCACAAAAATCAAAAGAAAACTAAAACTCTCATGGACTTCTGAGAGGTCCTACCGTTGGTAAACCCCGGGACCACAAAGGCCCCTGGAAGCATAGATGCCCAGGACAGATCTGCCATACCGCTCTCAGAGAACTGTTTTCTCCACATCCTTTTGCAAGTTTTTATACTTAATTAAAAGGTTATCATTTCCCTCTCTTAAAGGTTTGGTGTTATAATTTTTTTTTCTAAATACTCAGATAACTTTTCTTTTTTGAAAAACATTAAATTGTAGGCAGTCCTACAGGAAAGTAACAACAGCTGCGAACATTTAGTAAGCACTATTCCAAACCTTATGCATTAACTCATTTAATGCTCCCAAAGACCCCATGAAGTCATTTAACAGATGAGCAAATTGGGGCACCAAGAGGTTAAGTAATCAATCTGTCCAATAGCACATCATTCATAAAATAATGAAGACAGGAGTCCAATTCCTTTTTTAACAATTTCAAAATTGTGCTTCCACCACTTACTTCGTTCAATAAGCCAACCAACATAACTTGACATTTTTTTCTATGCCAGGTACTGTGCGAGGTGAAGGGGACATAGAAAGGAAAGGCACAGTATCGTGTGCTCAGAGCAGAAACGTACTAAGAGAGTGAACAGACTGTGGCCCAAGCCGTCATTTGTTCAAGCCTGATGACTTACAAAAAAAAATAAGCATCTTATATTTGGGGCTCAGTCCTGTTTTAGACAAATGTAACCACCATTCACAGCTGTGTGGTGCCCGGACTACCAGCACCAATAACAGCCTGAAACTTGTTAAAAATGCAGATGTCCTTGGTTCTATGTGGATAGGCTGACCTTTGGCCCGGGAGACATCCTGACTTTATAAATTGGTGTCCAACAAACGATTATTTGAAATGTCCTCCTACATTATACTAGCAATACATGTTAATTGCATAACAAAATAAAAAATGTAAAGTACAGAATGGCTATCACCAATGTTTTGATATAATTTCTTGTCTTTTTTCTATGTTTATAGACAGCTTTTTACATAATTAAGATCATATTGTATATTCCACTCTCACCACCTAATATTCACCTTTTATATTCTAGACATTTTTCAGTATCATTAAGAACACTTGGTAAATATCATTTTAACTACTATATGACACCACACCAATATGAATGTAGCATGATGAACTTACCATTCCCATATTGCTAGAATTTTAGTGTGTTTCCAACTTTATACTGTTATAATAAACAAGCTGAGAATAACATATATGTACAAAAATATTTACTCACATATCAGTATATTACCTTGGTATAAATACATAAAAGTAAAAAAAAAAAACACTATGTTTAAATATTTCCACCCTTAGTGGTTATATTAATCAATGATCCCACTGGCAGAGTACAAGAATACCTGTTGGCTTACCTCTTGACAAAGGTAAGGAAATAGTTTCTTATTTTAATGTTCAGTTTTTAGTGTCTAGTAATAATAAACTTTTATATATTCGCCAGCCATTTATGACATTTTTGCACATATATGATCTCGTTTGTTGATTTTTACTATTTAGGGTAAGGCACATAAGCTTGACCTCTTATAGATAAAATACAGTTGAAAATCAGCAATTTCCTATTTTCAAGCCTAGCAGCTTAACTTTCAGGATTTGAGGCTGTATCATTTACACAGTGCTGGAATTTTTAGTTTATGTGGGACACAAGACAGGTGTAAATGAAAAGAAGGAAAAAATTCTTATCGCTACTTTCAAGTATCATCTTAGAGCTCTGCCTCCTCCTACAACCAAGTACCCAATTGGATTATAAAATTTATAACCCCATTTTAACATTTTCCCTTAATAGGATGTCGGTTCCTGGAGTAAGGAGGAAGCAGGGATTATAAAACCACTGGAAACCCGCCCGTTTTGCATCTCAGTGTCTTCTTGGACAAGGCTTCACTCCTCACACCTGTGCTTTCTCCTCCTCCAAAGGTGTAGACAGAAGAGCCCAGGCCTGAGAGAGAACTCAGGGAGGCAGTGAAGAGCATTCAAGTATCTGTTCACGTGTTTTTTCCACTCCTTGGCAAGTCACTTCAGTGAATTTCACGGGAGGATGGAGAAGAAACACTTTACTTATAAGCCAATCTAAATTGTCCACAGAGATAAAAATCACTGGGCCCAAGTGAATGTGTCTGCTTTCTAATTAGTATTGCTAGTAAGTTGTATAGGGAGGTGGTTAGAATTGAACCACATAATACAGAGAACTCATTTATCAGCTTATGATCTCAGGCAACAAATTTGATTCCAAATCAACTACCAGCCAAGCAATATGGTGGAACTGTGAAGAACGGTGAACTTCTCTTTTTACCTTTCAGGCCATCTGGGGTCTAACCCTTGCTCTGTTACCTCAACCAGCTATGGGACCTTCACTGAGTCCTTGCCAGTCTATGTGTCAGTTCACTCTTTTGAAAAGAGAGATAAATTAAAACAGCTCCAAAGTCTCGTCCTAGTTCTAAATTCTATGGTGACATTGACAACTGGACGATACATGAGGCAGCCTCTTTTCCTTATAACTCTGGCAATAGTACACTTTATCAAGGGAGACTCAGTAAATCCTTCAAATTACGCTTTAAGCACCCTTAAACTCTCACATATGCTTGAAAAAACATGGCTTTTTATGAGTTTCATGAATCTGTTTCAGATGCTTTAGAAGAAAGTGTTATCCAAGCTAATTAAGTTATTTTCTCTGTGTGGCTCTATGCAACTGTTGGGACTTTTCCAAAAATGTTCCTTAGGGTATCTTCTGCTTACATTGTTTTATTTAAAATTACAGAGGTAAACATCAACAGAAAATGCTAATCTTCCTTTAAGACTTCTTAATTAGGGAAGGTTGAAGCCCCAGTTGATCTACCGTTAATACTAAATTCTTAATTTATCAGTTTGTTTGCTCTCACTGATTATTAATAGGCTGATACATGCTAATTTTGGATGCGGGGTTGTGAATTTAGTCTTATTTTTGAAACCAAGTTGTGATGCTGGGTAGTACAGGCCAAATAATGATAATGTAAAAATCCAAGAGAGGATATATATCTGTTTATCTTGTTATAATTTGTTGTATCAAGTATTCTTGCACTAAGGAAACCATTCCCTGAGCCTTGGAAATATTTTTGTCACACAAAACTTTCTGCTGTCTAGGAAAAAAAAAAAAAAAGACTTTTGACACTGGATTCTGAGTTCAAAGAGGAGAGGTTTCCAATGATTTTACAGCCCTCCCCCCCCCCTCCTCCTTACGTGGAACTGACATTCTATTACAGGAAAATATTAACGTGCTGTACCTCTCTCCTTTTCCCATTCCATCACTAAAACAATATTTTGAAACCATTTCTGTGTTAAGAGTATGACACATATTCACATGTCGTTGCTGTACAAAAACACATTAAAATGCTACTCGCGTCACTAAAAAAGACTAACTGGAAAAGGACAGGGCCTTCTCAAAGCCTCTGCTGTCCGAAGCTGCCCTGACTGGACGCCACTTGCCGTGGCCACAGGCTCTCTGAAGAGCTGCGCTGCACAGAACCTGACATCACGACGGCACAGGCGCGCAGGAGAAAGCCCGTCACCGCCTGGCGGTTTTCCCTGTAAGGGATCTGACTTGGCCTTACGTCTTCACCTTTGATCAGACTGGTGCTGACTCGGAGAGGCATGATTCATTCTTACCAGCGCCCTGCTCCTTCTCATTTTTTTTTTTCTATATTGCTTGTGTCTTCTTTCCTCACGCTGGAGTCTACTTTAAGACCTAAGCGTGCAGCAGGCAGTCTACCACTACCCCCGCATCACTCTTCTCTGTACTCGTCCCCCACAACAGTCAAGGACTGATGCCCTATCTCTTTATGTCTTTGCCTCTTCCTCCGCCAGAAGTCCATCCAGCAAGGCCCTTCGCTCAGCTTGCTGTCACGGTGAAAGGGTCAATAACTACGTGATTCTAGGTTGTATCTGATGACGACTTTATGGGTAGTATTGCACAGTGGTGGTAAAATTAGAGGTGAGTCGCTTTAGAGACACACCACCGGGGTTTGATCCTGCTTCTGCCATTGACCAGTTGTGTAACCCTGAAAAGTATGCAATCCTGTTACGCCTATATTTCTTCATCTGTAAAATGGGCAAGCTCTTTGGAGTGCTGTATTTAAATGAGATGATATATGTAAAGCCACTTTAGAGCTATACCTGGGATACAGTTAATACCCAGTGAAGCTTGGGTATTATTTTATTACATCATTAATATGTTACCATCATCTTGTCATTTATTAGCCTCTCGCAGATCCATTTGAATCTTAAGAAAAGACTGCTTAGAGAAATAATATCTTAATCCAATATTCCATAAAAAAATTCTGTGGTCATATGAATATGGAAAGTGCTATTATAAATAATTTTTTTTTCTTACTATAAGACTTCTTAGACTTTATTATTCTAAGGAGTAATGAAATGCCAACAATGGGATTAGCTGTAGTATTTTCCAATCTTACTCTTATTTGCTTATGGAAATTTTTGCCTGCCTAGGACATCTTTATCACCTTGCAAAATAGTAGAATTCTACAGAATACAATTTAGGGGAAGTGCCTTAAGCCAGAAGTTTTTAATGGCATAATTTTGGGTACTTTACAAGCTAAAGGGAGGGGATCTGGGTTACAGGGGCAACCCCTGAATCCTAGAAATTTCATCATATTTCAACTGTCTCGCTTATCATATGCTCCTGGTCCTTCTCCTTATACTTCTCCATCTTCGAAGATTAATAAGAATCCTTTTTGGTACCTGGGTAAGGAAAATTAATGCTACTTTATACACACACACACTTTTCGGTGTGTAACCGTATGACATTGTACACTATTAGAATGGTATATCATATTTCCGTTTTACTTATTAAAATGTATATGCATACATAAAATGGAGTAAAAAAAGAAAGAGCATTAGTTCATCCCCAGTGCTCTCACTGCCTTTGCAACATATTCCAACACAGAAACCCTCTCATCCTAAATGCGCCTGCTGGTTTGCATACTGCCTCTCCTAGACAGCGGGACGAGCCCCTCAGAGACAGAATCCTGGCCTTTGCACCTCTGTCTCCCAAGCGCCTGGCATGGTGCTGGGAAACTACAGGCATTCTATAAATATCCATTCCATTCAACCAATAAATTATGCATTGATTTCATTATTTTATGCTAGCTTTGTGACTTTCTGCCTGGGTCACGGTCATAAGTGGGGCCATTAGAGATGGTTCCTAAACAGTCCAGCAAGTCAGAATTCCCTGACTGGACAGAAGATAAAAGTGAGCAAGAAAGTGGTCCTTCCTTCTCACTAGGTGAGAAATCAGGCTCTGGAGCCAGACAGCTGCCTCAGCACTTACTTGCTGTGCAGGCAAGGTATTTAACTTTTTAGAGACTCAAGTCTCCTCATCTGCTTCAAAATGGTTAGAATAGCACATAGTAAGCACATAGTAGTCAGGGTTCTTCAGAGAAACAGGACAGATAGGGTATGTGTGCGCGTGTGCATGCGTGCATGTGTGCAATGATGTCACAGTTCAAATCTGAAGGCTGTCAGCTGCAGAGTTCATTTTAGGTTGGGGGAGGTCAGTCTTTTTGTTCTGTTCAGGTGTTCAACTGGTTGGATGAGGCCCGCTCACATTATGGGGGGCAGTTCACTATACTCAAAGTAGACCAGTTGAAATATCTCATCCAAAAACACCTTCATGGATACATCCTGAATAATGCTCGAGCACAGATCTTGGCACCATGGCCCAGCCAAGTTGAAACACAAAATTAACCATCACAAGTCCTTGCCTCACAGGATTAAATAAGTTAAATACAAAAGCACAAAGAACAGTGTCTGCCACACAGATAGTAAGTACTGAGGACTTGGGAAGAGACATTCAAAAGCCAACTGCTTTGGGGTGGCAGACCAAACAAATATTTAACTAGCATCCAGATCCACGAAAACCCTGTCTTTATCCCGACCTGCAGTATTCTAGGTATTTTAAGATAAGAAAGCTTTTCCACAAATTAGGAAAGACATCTCTTCTTGGGATTCTTGTTCTGTCTGAATCACAATTTAATGCACCCTGGGATTTCATGGCATAAAAGCCTCTCTCAGAAGAATCAACTGAATAGTTCTGACACCAAAAATCTCTCAGGAAAAAAGCTGTCTGATGATGGTCTTCTCTGCCACCTCGACATAGGCATTTCCAAAGCTGATGTATCCTCGTAACACTCTTTTAAACAGCTAAATCACAAGTCAAACACAGTTGACATCTTTAAAAACGAGATGCTTCATATTTTTTTCTAAAATGACTTTCTTCACCCATCTTCCTTAAGTCAGCAGAAAAATCTTAAGAAATTTAACTGAGCAACAAAATGCAACTTATGTTCAATGGCTTACACTCAACATTACATCAATTGCCCACTATAAATGCATTTTAAAGGTGGGAGCCACATGTAAGAAGAGGGCCCCGGAGGAGAAAGCGCCTCATTTGTGTTAAGAGAATGCTAATATCTGCTTATGCTCTTTACATACAGGAAACAAAACCTCAAACAATCAATAACACAGACAGACTTCGTAATAATGTACCGTGAAGCTAAGGGACATATTTAGACCTTCGATACAGATTTTTAAAAAGCAGCCGGCCAGTCACGGCCTTGCCCATTTCCCCCTCTCGTTCTAGCAGCTTAACTGTAGTATTTCCATATACCGCTCCAAGAGCCTTCATCTCTGACCATAGTCACAACGACTCTCCTAATTTAAATAATCAGATCACACCTACATATTTTAAACTCCTTTTAATCAATACTTTTATGCATCTTTGCAAAGTGTTTTATACATGCTTTTCAGAATTTCTTTCCATTTTCTGCTTCTTGGTTGCATAATAGAAGAGAAAAATGAACCACATCATTTCTACAACTTCTCTGATATGAAATATTTTCTAAAGTACATATCATATCCGTAATTTTTACTTCCTATGTTTAAAGTAAAAGATTCTTGGTGCTTAGCTAATCTTGCCTGAAATATTTGTGTTTGGTTATAGGGGCATATTTAAATAGACTAGGTCCAAAGCTTTCACCACATTTTTAATGGGCTGAATGACACACAAAAAAAGTGAAGAACTTCCAATGCTATAGATATTTCTTAATTAAAAGAGTAACAGAATCATAGACTGGTTATAGTGTAAAAGGACTTTAAAGATAATCTTAGAGACAATCAAGTTCAACACCTTCATTCTACAAGTAGAAGTTGAGAGAGGGTAAGTGAATTTGAAAGAGCTTCTTTTAAGTGACATTATCCAAATAAAAAGAAAGTGGCAATCAAGGCTTACTTAGCTATTTAATACATCTTTACCCTTCACCTTAAATTGCAACACAGCTACTTAGAAAAAACAAGCAAGAATAAGAATCATGGGTGATTTATTTTCTGTAATAGGGTAATACTGTTTTTATGATGAAAATGATAATTATTTAAATTAGATGGAAATATGAAAAAATATGATGTGTATAAGAGAGAAGCAGAATACAAATTAGTATGTGTAGTATTATATGAATATATATATATATACACACACATATGAGGAAAATAACTGGAGGGTATGGAGCTAAAAAAAAGTTGTGATGTTGGAATAGCATGGTTTTTTTTTTTTTTTTTCTTCACCCACATATCTCACTAGTATCACACTATTTTTCCAATGATTTCTTTGGGAAAGGAGCCACCACACATACTCTGGTAAAACAAGCTAATGAAAGCACTGAAAGATGAAGAGGTATGAGAGAGGAGGGAGGGTAAGAATGCAAAGCAAACATTCCACCCTGAGTAAAGACGTGAAGAAATTAAAAACAGGAACATCTGGGAAAAGAGTTTAAGAAGTTTAGGGTATGTGAATACCAGCTGTGAGAATAAGAGAGAAGACGCGAACTGTGCCTATTTGCTCAGAGCCTAGTGCATAGTAAGCACTCAGCAAATGAAATTTAGTGACGCTGTTGTTATAACTCTAAAAAGATCTACATAAAAGGCTTACTGATTGCTTCATATGGCTTTCCAGTGTTGTGTGGAGAACTTTATATAGCATCAAGTAGGACTCGTGGTAATAAAACTGGTGAACGGATAATTTGTCAGCAGCTGTTTTCTGGTGATCTTGAGCCTACCTGTCAGCCTCTGTCATTAGATTTTAACCAGACTACGTTGACGGAGGAAGGTATATGGGAGACATACAGGGTCAGTCTTTACATCAAGATTTTCTTTTTCTGTAGGAAAACATCATTATCAACAAACATTTACTAATCAGCAACTACATTACTATGAAAGCATTAACTAGTTTTCTTTAAAGACCTGAATCTTTGAAACAATACTTATAAGCCCCTCTAAATTCTAAAAAAGAAAGTCAGACTTAATAATTACAAAAAAATGTTAAAGGGACTTCCCTAGGAAGAAAACAAAATGAGCAAACATATGGATGATAAAAAGGCACTAACTACATATCTACAACAATGACTTTAAATGTGAACAGATTAAATGCTCCAATCAAAAGACATAGGGTGGCTACATGGATAAGAAAACAAGATCTTTACATATCCTGCCTCCAAGGGCCTCATTTCATATTGAAAGACACAACGGAAAGTAAAAGAGATGGAAAAAGATATGGCATGAAAATGGGGGTGGGGGTGGGGCAGGGAAAGCTGGGGCAGCAATACCTATACCAGACAAAACATACTTTAAAACGAAGGCTACCACAAGAGACAACGACAAATGGAGGAATCCCACTTCTGGGTATTTATCCAAAGAAATCCAAAATCCTACTTCAAAGGGACATATACATCCATATGCTCATTGCAACAGCCAAGATATAGAGGCAACTGGGAGTCCATCGACGGATGAATGCGTAAAAGAAGAGTAGAACATATACACAATGGAATATCACTCAGCTGTAAAAAGAATGAAATCGTGCCATCTGCAACAACATGGATGGACCTAGAGCGTATGTGCTGGGCGGAGCACATCGGAGGAAGACAAATGCCAGACGATCTCACACATGAAATCTAAAGAATAGAGTAAATGAATAATATGGACATTAACTTACAGATATAGAGAACATTTTGCTAGCTACCTCCAAGAGCTTGTCTAAGACCTGCCAATTCTGCTGACAAGACCCCTTCCCTCCAGCCTTACTGAACAATCTTATTTCAATACCCCATTATTTCTCAACCAAGCTATTATAATAAACTGTTTTCATTGCCTTTGTTTTGCTTCTGGTTCAAAACATTCTCTCAACCACTGACACATTACTGTGGGTATCGATGATGTGAGGGTTGAGTGGGTTAGCATAAATGAGCCTAGAGTCAGTCTGGCACATCGTAAGAAATATACCGCCCCCTCCTTCCATTCCTCCACCTTTTTGAGTTCAAATCATTTTTTTCACTTAAATTATGTGAGTGCTCCCCAACTCGTAAAGTCCGAGTTATTAGCTTGGATTCTGTGCATAACAGGCTCTGAGCCCAGCCTTGGCCCGTCTCTACAGCCTCATGTTCATCGTGCCCTCACGTACACCTAGCACTCTAGGTTCAATGAGCAACTGGGTAGTTCTCTGCAAAAGTGTGAGAACATTTCCAGCATTATGCTATTTGCATGTTAAAGTCTCAGGCTAGAATGTGCTTTCTTCCTTGTTCATGTGGAGAAATCCCCATCGACCTTTAAGACGTGTGTAACCTGAAAGTAAGCCCTCACCCACACATCCCGGCACCCTGATACGCTCCAACCTCCAAAACTGTGAGAAATAAATTTCTGTCATTTAATAAGCTATCCAGTTGGGTATTTTGTCATAACAGCCTGAAGGGACTAAGACAATGGCATAATGGTCCCAGCTTTTCTGGATGTCCCCAGGTAGTCATTAATCCCTCCAGTGAATCTCTGCCACACTGATGACAGCTGGGTGTGCCCATGAGAGATCTGCATATCTCATTTCTAGAGTTTTTGTTTGTTGTTCAGATATAATCCAAGCTCACCTCTGAGTGGCTGTTGACCTATTCTTTACTTAAAAACATCTTATCATGTATCTACTTGGGTGTGCTAGTGAATCATTTCTAGTCCCGCCTCAGTGAGATCACTGTAAGGTAGGAGATTTCAAAAATAAGTAGGTACAATGAAGGCTACAGAACTGGTCTTGGGAGAGAATAGTTATGTCAGCTTCTTGGTGTTCTTATCTCTGACATACGAAAGTTTCCTATATTTATAAAGTTGATCTGAAAAGATCCAGAACATACAAATAAAGAGATTAAGTTCTTTGGTCTTTGAAAGAGATGGTCCACCTGGTAGAGAAAAACATCAAGAATATTCAGCAGGATAGGATAGAAGGAGTGGTGACAGAGAGGCACTGGCAAAAAGGGGGCCAGATGTAGGCGATCGAGTGGGATAATGTTTGACAAAAATAGTTCAGAGTTCGAAGGCTGAGAAGAACTGGAAAATGAAGACGGATGAAAGACTCGCCAAAGTTGCTAAGGGCAGCAATGCATGGCCTATTTTTGCTTATCTTCCATGAAAACATCCATTAGATTAACATTTATTTGCTGAGCAAAGTTGCTATGACTCCTCTTCATCTCTTTCTTCCTGCTCCCTGCCCTTAAAAAATACTCTGATGACTTCTGTTACAGACAATGTTTGTGTCCCCCTAAAATTCATGTTAAAGCCTAAAGAGACTCCACAGAGCTCCCATAGCCCTTCCATCAGGTGAGGACACAGCAGGAAGATGGCCACCCGTGAATCAGGAAGCCAGCTCTCACTGAAGAGTGAATCTGCCAGTGCCCTGATCTTGGACTTCCTCGCCTCCAAATTAAGCCGCTCAGTCTATGATATTCTGTTATAGAGCCCAAAGAGACTAAGACAGCTTCTCATTGCTTCTCCCCTGTAACGCTCCTAAGGCCTTCTGAACTCAATCGTTTTAACTTTTAAACAGTGATCATACCTGTAACTACTTGTTTAATGTCCACTTTCCCCACTAGACTGTAGTCATCATAAGAGTGTAGGCTCTATCCATTTTGACATCTCTAGTGCCGGCACATTGCTCAACACAGAGTAAGTGCTCGATACATATTTTAAACGAAGGAAAGAATGTGCAACCCAAAGAATAAAACAAAAATTAAGATTCCAGAAAGACAGGTGCCATTAGGCCCATCCTATGATGAATATATTAGCACTCTGAAAAGTTAGCTGACCTGACCAAACCCACAGAGACAGCGAGCAGAAAGCCAGCTATGAGCCCAGCAGCACTGAGCCTCGCCACCCATGCTCTACCCATCCTTTTGGTCACCAGCTTCCTGTAGATGGCAACACAATAAGAAAAGCGACTGAAAAACTAAGTCCGTAAGTGCCAGAGACTAAGTGAGCCCCCTGCAAAAGGAGGACTTACTGGAAGAAGACATTTTAAATGCTGGTCTTAAAGAAAATAAATGAGAAAATTCAAGAGATGGATAAAATAGCCATTCCAGATGAAAGCAGCAATATGTAAGACGATAGTTTAAAGGGCTCTTGAAACAAGTAAAAATCAAAAAATATTTCACAGGTGTGTTTTAAGACAACATGTAAAAACCAGCATGACACAAAGAGCTATATAAAAACTGTGCTTTTGCTGAAAAATAGAGAACGAAGAACTAACAAATGCTCAAACCAAAACACTGTTATGTATGAAGTCATTTGTTCACGTACATCATCCACCTAACTTTTACTTTCCTGCTTTAATTCAGTCCATGAAAACCAATTTTACTTGAATGAAATGGAAACCAAGCAGTTTCTCAGAAGAGGTAACGCCCCCCTTACATACTGAAAAATCAAATTTGGGGGGAGGCAAAGCAGCGAGGAAATTTCAAACTATTTTGGGCTATGTGTTTTCTTAGGTCTTTCCCTCACTAACCCTTCCCAACCCAAATATTTGACTAATTGGAACTTGAGATTTCAAGCAGAAGTCTTGGACTGTAATTTGGTACATCTGCTTAGAATTGTGACCAGAATCTGAAATGATTTAATTGTAACATTTGGGAATGGCGAACACTAGTGCAATTACAAAGAACTGCCAGAAAAATGCTAATAAGTGTCACTTTGCTGGGAGAGGAGGACATGCTCCAACTTCATGCAAGTAGTTAAAGATGCTTTGTAACCACAAAACACACTGGCCTTCCAAATATTTTGATGGTTTTCGATGCAACAAGGAACTTCAAGGATTCAGTAAACCAGTACAGGGGACAAGTGCTTTCTGTGTGCTGGCCCTCCTCCATGCTAATATACGTGTGGGTGTGAAAAAAACAAATGACTTCTCTCCAAGGGGCCTGACTCTTGCATTCTGGAAATATGTACATTCACCAAAAACTGGTTTTCTCATTGAAAAAGTTCAAAACAAGTCTATAATCCCCTCGCATATCAGTTACCCATCTCTTATGACCCGCACAACCTCATTTTAAAATCAGATTCCCCACAGAATAAAACACCGTAGCCATTCCTGCTCCACATACACATTCATTCCAGAGACAATGTGATCTGCCAGTGGTGCCGAGTCTCCATTCGGGGAAGAGCATATAAACCCCAGACAGCCTGAGGATTACTGAGAAAGGAGTTCAATGGACACCTGGAAAATTAGGCCAATGATCTTAAATGTATTGGGGTCTAAATATGCTTGAAATATAAAACACATTTCTGTCAACCACTAATAACAATGGCTCACTCACTACTAAGGGCATGCAGAATTCAGATCTGGGGGACAGGAGACAACAGGAGGTAGATGTGGTAGAGAAATAAGCCCATGTAATCTGAATCCCCAGGTAATTCTAAGATACAATGTCCCCTTCGCTGCTGATAATAATAAAATCACAATAGGCCTTGTTGCTCTCCTTCACTTGAGATAAATTTCCAGCAATCCCATTTTGGTCTGAGAGGCTTATATTTTGTCTTCATGGCACCAAAATCCACTGATAAAGAAAAAGCCAACCAGCCTTTAAGAAGGCCAACTAGGAAGGGTAACACGTTACGTGAGTGGCTAGGATCCTTCATCTTTTCTTGAATCCTAAGGTACTGTGGAAGCAGAAGCACTTTAGTGTGGGAAAAAAAAACTGATCACTGATGTGAAGTTAAAATACTGGTTTACACTGAAGTCTGCTCAGTGCTTGAACTACAGAATTTTCGATATAATATTATACCTTTGAAATCTGACCAGGTTAGAATTACTTATGACATAGACTGGATCAAACTCAAACAAATTAAATCACATTTTTAAAGTTCTTCAGGCTGAATATACATAGAGTTTTTAATATGGGCCATCACCCATCGGGACACAGACACATGGATAAAAGCATAATGCAGGCCATCTGGGGGAATCTCTCTCCTTTCCATCATCCCTTTGGACTCCACTGAACAGTCTATAGGCTAGGATAGGGACTCTTAAAAAAAGAAGAGTATGACATTTAGAATCGCTGACTTTACTTTTCAAGTAATGAAGTTTCCCCAAATTACTACCACAATGAGTCATCTTTACTGATGTGAGGATGGAAGTGTTTCTCCTACCTGCAAGAACACATATCTGACCTAAAGCTCACTGTTCTGGCCCCTGAGCCTATGCTGTCTTTGTCACCCTTTAGCTATCTAGCAAAATGAATGAAGCTGATCTATGTACCCTTGTGTTAAAAAGGGTAAACACGACAAGCACCTGAGCTGCTATCCTAAGAAGGGTCTGCCTGTAAAATCAGCCATTGGCTAGAATTTGGGAATTTGGATTTTAAAACTATTCTCACCTTTCCCTAACTAATAAGAGTGGTTTATTGTGCACAGACTGTTTGTGCAAACAATGCGGTCTATGCTGAACACCTGCTTTCCTTCCTCAGGTCTGGAATTTTGGTGCATGCTATGCAGAGAGTGCCTGCATGACCAGGTGACCAGCCAGGAGGTGAATTCCCTTGTCGGGCAGCTGCATATTCTTACTACACCACTGTAATAGATCTTGGCCATGGGTATGACTACATGCCAAGTTCCATCAGTCCTCTAGCGAATCTCCAAACATGTCAGTGATCTTGGAGACCTCCAACGGAACTACAAGACGACCTCCTAATCGGGGGCTCAGTCTTTCGTAGGCTTCACATTACCTCTCAAGTAGCTTTTGCTAGATTATCCATAAAGAACATTGATGGAGAAGAGAGCCACTGCAGATTTCTAGGATCTGAGTTCTTTCTTCGAAACTATATAATTTTTAAGGCTACCATCAATAGGACAAGAAATAACAACTGTTGGAGAGGATGTGGAGAAAAAGAAACCCTCATACACCACTGGTGGGAATGTAAATTAGTAGTTATTTTGGAAAACTGTATGGAGGACCCTCAAAAAATTAAGGACAGAGCTACCATATGACCCAGCGATCTCTCTTCTAGGTATCTACAGCCCCCCCCCAAAAAAAAAATTTTGAAAACATTTATTTGTAAGGATACATGTAACCGTATGCTCACTGCAGCATTATATGCAGTACTCCTCAAATGCGAAAACAACCTAAGTATCCTTCGATGGATGACTGGATGAAGAAGATGGGGTTCATAAACACAACGGGATACTGCTCAGTCATAAGAAAGGATGGAATACTGTCATTTGTGAAAACAGGGATGGACCTTGAGGGTATCATGCTAAGCAAAATAAGTTAGACAGAAAGTGACAAGAACTATATGACTGCCTTCATATATGGAATATAAAACAGAAAGTAACAAAAGAAAAAAACCAACTCATAGACACAGACGACGGAAGGGCTGTTATCAGAGGGAAGGGAGTTGGGGGGCAGAAAAGAGGGTAAAGGGGTTCAAATTTATGGTGACGGAGGGCGACTAGACTTTGGGTGGTGAGCACACAATGCAATATACAGATGATGTATTACAGACTTGTATACTTAAACTTATACAAAGTTATTAACCAATGTCACCCTAAAAAATTAAATTAAACAAACTACATCATTTTTAACAAAAATCTTCTGAAGAAAATATTCTCAGGTTCATTTTATCTAATCCCCAGTATTAATTCTAGTGGTAGAAATCTAAGGCAAAGTAGAAAGATGTTAGTTCAATAATTAATCAGCATAAGAAGTATTAGGGGGCAATATAGGCTTGGTGAGGTTTCAGCTCATACCACACCAGCAGTTCTAGGTCTGCAAATAGGCTTGGCCTAGCAATAGGGAGAGGCTTCAGGGACATACCCACAGGAAGAAAAAATCTACTGGGCTCCTGACCTCTCTGCCTGTCTAGATTCTTCTTTTTCAGTCAGTGCAAGAACAGGGAACAAAAAGTTAACGAGCCATTCTAAATTTGAAAGCCTAAATTTTCAATCAGGATGTAGATGTTGTAATTATGTGGTGATGGCTGATAGGCAAGAAAATTATTAATATTCTCCTTGGTTGCTGGTTTTTCTTGCTGAATTAAACAGATTTTAGACACTGTCTCAGAATAGGAACAGTTACGTTAAATTGGGGAGAGGCAGGAACAATGGATAGGCTAAATCAGGCTGCATGCTCAGTCTGATCCAATGAGGCTCAATCACCTTTATTTTTGAGCAGGTTAATTCGATACCTAAAAGGTCCAGAAAGATACAGCATCATCATCTTGCTAGCATACATATGTCAATGTATGTAAATCTCAAAACCATTTCACAAATTATTTCATTTGACTCTCAAACATACCAATTTCTGTAAATATTTCTGGTGTGATTTTAAGTAAATGATATTACCACTAATCCTCTTGGAATTATCACAAGTTAAACATACCAAATCTCTTTCATGTAAGAAAACCAAAATAGCAGCAGTATCAACAACCACCACCACCGCCATAAGAACATTTATTCTTTCTACCAAGAGCACAGCTCTCGCTATTTTGGACTATGTTACTTCCAACAGTAATTGCTTCTGGGTGTGTTCACTGCAATGCATTCCAATGTTATATGAAAATAAAAACCAACAGGTCTTAATATACAGCAATAACAGTATTTCAGACAACCGCATAATTAGCAATTTGGAATTGACCTGACCTCAGGGCTCAGAGAAGAGAAGTCTCAGACTGTCAAGCAACAAAATGTTACTGGAAGATTCACTACACACATCTAATTTTTCTTGCTTCTGTCAAAGGCTTAGAGATGTAAACACTTTTCTAAGTGCTGCTTGAAATGTTATCTTTTGTCTTACCATACCTGAGTCCTAACATTCCCCAGGGATAGCTGTACCTTTAAAACTCTGACTCTTGCCTCAACTTTTCTTATTCTCTACTCTTTATCTCCTTTGTTTTGGCTTTCTCCAAAGTGCCTCAGTGAGACCTCTTCAGAAAAGAGAAAACTCTGTCCTGACCTATAAGAACCATGGCAGATTTATTGCTGTCAGTCTGGCAGCTGAATGAGGGATCATGGGAAAGATGGGATGCATCTCTATGACTTTGAAATTTTTCAGCAACAGATGAAAAGGTTTCTGTATTCTGTTTGAATTCCCTCTGTACAAACCTGTGTGTGTCATTACAATCCTATGTCGCTGAAGTTTACCCTTCAAAAATGAGCACTGGATAATAAAGCTACCAGAGAACCTTATGAACCTCAACACTGAATGCCAAGGCTAATGTTAGAAAGCAAAATCCCTGGCAGAGAAGCCAAGTGTCTCCCCTTAGTGGCACAGCTGTATGTCGCTCAGGCATGGGCAGAGATGTGCCACGACTTGGTATGTCACGAATAGGTAGAGACTCTGTCGTTGGCAAAATTAACACTGAGTAAACCAGTGAAGGGCTCTGTGACTTAATTAACCAGGCCACAATTTTTTGAATAGTGAAATTTTTCTTCACCTATAATAAGGCTTTAAAGTAACACTTACCCAGCAAAATAACTAAAGTTGTCTATATCACTTGGAACTGTCAAATTCTTCAGTTAAAAAAAAAAAAACTTTTAGTATATTTGAAACAAAATACTAAGATTTTCCCAGATTGATTTAAAGTTAAAAAAAAATCAAAAAATTAAAATAAAGGCTGTGAGTTGGAATGGCCACTTCAAAAAAAAATAGTAAACACGTAATGTGAGAATCATTTTCTTTGCTATTTGTTGTCTTATCATGAACTGTAGAGCAATAATATGTCTTTAAGAAGGCTGAGGCGTTTTTAAAGCAGCTTCCCCCATGATAACAGTCAGAAAACTTCTATTAACATAATTGGAAAAAAAAAAACACAACAAAGTACGAAGTTCAATATATTAATTCATTAAATATTATGGTGGAGATACTCTCTGCCAGGCACTCGTCATTAGACGCATGACACACAATGGGGTAAACACCAGCGTGAGCCCTTTCTCATAAAACTTCTATTCTAGAGGGAAAAAGAACAAATCCCAAGTAAACAGATCGATAAAGAATTGTGGATTGTGATAAGTACCTCGAACTCACAAAAAAAATAAATACAGATTAACAGGAGGCAATGGTTCTAAAACAAACCACAATGAATATTTTGGCATATTTTATTCCAGTCCTTTCAAACATGTTTAAGTGCTTGTTTTTATAGCTGTAATCATGTCCCTTTCTATCTTGTTACTTTCATTGCAAGTTTCTCATGAACATTTCCTATATCATTATACATGCTTTATGAACATAAGCTTAACAGTTTTTATTATTAAAATAACATAGAGCACTGTATACAAGGTACTTATCATACGTTAGCTCATTTAATCTTTATAACAAGCCTATTAGATATGTACTTCTATTATGTTCATTTTATAGATTAAAAACATTGGCCAGCAAAGTTTAAGAACTTATTGAAGAGCGTATAATTAATTTAAAGCATAGCTAATATTCAGGCAGTTGGACTGGGTCTAAAGCTCTTGTCACAGAACTAAACTGTACTGCCTTAATGGTTGATTAATATTCCATCACTCTTATTTGGCACTTGGTACACAACCTTTTTACAGAGTTAAAACAACAAAAACGAAACATATGGAGTGGCAATGGAAGCAACAAATACAAGGGACAAAAAAAAAAAAGGCAGAAAAACGCTTCCTTGGAATGTCTAACTAAAATGGGTCAATAGGGAAAAGGAAAAATGAGCTTCCAAAAAATTATCCTCTTGGTAAATTTCTAAACACATCTACTCCAAAGTGATAATGTATTTAGAATAACTTTTTTTAAGTAAAGGAACAAATCTTATTATATACCGTTTTCACCATGAAGGCATCAGCTAGAATCTTCCAAATACTGGGGATCATGAGCAATAGGCAGCAAAGAATTCAGCCATCAGACGTGTCTAAGTTTAGCTGCATTTGCAATTCCCTGACCTCAGCTAATCCAAAAGGTACACAGAATCTTCTGGGGGCCGTGACACAATCTTATAAAAATGACAGACCCAAATCACCAATCAGAACAGGTTCTACATGTAGCAGGGATTCGCATGTGCAAAGCAGCCAGCGGTGGAATAACAGAAGAACATTTATAATAAGAATAATTAATAATAGTTCTCACTAACAGTTTAGTTCTATCTGTGCCTTCTCATCTTACTTTCCGATGCCTTGGGTGTGAATGTTTTATTCAGTACTCTCCCGTCCCCATTCCCTAGCATCACTACCATCAGTTCAGTGAGTTCAGTGAGTTCAGTCAGTAAAGACCACGATTCGCTCATTTTATCTTCCCCTAGAGCGTCTTTTTTAATTAACCTCAAGTCAAAATTGCAATGTAACACAAGAGTGAAGAGAACGTGCTTTGAAATCCAACTGTCCTGGATTCAAATTTTGGCTCTATCACTCACTCTTGGGTTACAAACTTAGGCTGGGGGAAGGGTGGAGACTTGGTGGTGACAGAATTTACTACATTATTTCTTATACCTAGAGAATCTTCTATAATGCTTTGTGCATAGCAGGGGTTCGATATATATCTTCATATTATATTCCCCATAGCTAACATTTCTCTGTATATTTAACAAGATCTAATTCTCTTCCACATTTTTTTTTCTTTTTTTTTTTTGCCTCTAGGAAATGTGTGCCTGGCAGATGTTTAATCGCTACATATCGCAGTGAATGAAATGAGGCTGGTACATAATTTGGTTGTAAAGTTTACAAAGTGCTTTGAGCTGACAGAAACTGTGCAAATGAAGACTGTAAATGGTTATAAAACATGAAATACCTCTCTCACTAACCTGTCTTTTCTCCTTAGATTTATCCCTCCCAAACTAGGGATTCCTCTGTTTTTTGTTTTTGTTTTTTGTTTTGTTTTGCCTTCCCCTACGAGGCAGACACACCAAACTAATATGCAGCATTCAGAAACAGGGTGGCTCTGATTTATTTAGAATTCCAGCATCAGGGCACAAAAAGCAAACATTACAAGCTCAAAAGCAGCTCGAAACCAAAGATGAGGCTCATTCACCTAATGTAGAACTCATTCTTTAAGGCCGATAAGTGGACAGCGATCCTTGTCAATTATGGCCAAAGACCAATGGCAAAGTACGGTCCATGCGGGCAGCTATGAGGTTTGTTGCTTTATGGTTTTGTAAAGGGCGGCATCTAACTTCCAGAAAGATCTGTTTCTGGGAGAAATTCATCACCCATCTTCCCTGGAGCACTGATACATGGCATGTCACAGTGCTTCTGAGTGGGCTTTGCCAGTGGTGGAAAAAGTGATGACATGAAACAGGTAAAATGGCACAGTGCTAACGGGTACATTTAAATCAACGTCTATTCTTCCCAAGCATCATGCAAGCCCTTTTACTGCTCTAAACAAATGCAGCTTAATTTATTTCCGTGGCTTTGTATAATTTTGACATGTCCTCAGTCAAACACGACCCAGTCCTTCAATCAGGCCCTATTTTTCTGGAGATGGGAAAAGAGGAAGCTAAAGTAATTATTGAAAACTCATAACAGCAGCTTTAGCCTAATTACCCTGACTTTCCTTTTTTTTCTATCGATTGTCTCTTGTTAATATACAAAGTATTGACTGAGCTGGTAAAGTCTGGTGCTATTGCAAGAAGAACAGATGCCAGTGGGAAGCAAAATGTAATGAGACCCCACATCCTGCTCTCCCCCTTCAGAAGCACACATGTACAGCGCGGACGGGTTTGAGACCCTCTGAGGAATCACCGGCAGCACCCACGCAGCCTTTGCTATCTGTTGTGCCTTTGCCACCAGGGGGCAGCTAGGAAAAAGAAAACCAGCCCCGTTTTGTTTCTCTTTTGATGTTAGAATGTTTCCCCTAAAATAGTATATAATCTATTAGGACTCCCAGGTCAACAACTCTAGAGAGATGAGCAACCCAGGGACGAAGGTGACATCCTTCTGAGCTGCATGTCTTGCGCCTTTTAAATTCTGCTGTATGTAAAGTTTCAACTTGAAAATAACTAAGCAATATTGGGTGAGCTGCCATGAATATGAATGCATCAGTGACAAATGCTTTTAACAGTTCTGATTATTTCGTCAGGGAGAAATCTGAAGGTTCCTTGCTGTAGAATATGAAACTTATTGAAAAAAAATAATAATTATTTCTAAAGTACTTTAAAACTTTTCAATTTCTCATATATCTAAGTTTTCTAGAACATTAATAACATATTGTAGGTTGAGAGTCTTAAATTGCTACCAAGATAAACCTTGCTATAAGCAAACACAACTTAGTAATATTATGTGGAAATTAGTTTTCTAGAAGTTAAGAAAACCCTGATAAACCAGGGTGTCATGTTGTGTTCTGTTTTATTTACTTATTATTCAATATTAAAATTTTTTTTAAATTTTATTTTATCAGTTTCAAGTATGCAGTACATTGGTTAGACATTTATATAGTTGATAAAATGATCCCCCTGATTGCTCTTTCTCCCCTCTGGCTCTCCACCTAGCCATTACATTAATGCTAACGGCATTCTCTGAGCGTGCTCCCCATCCCTGTGACCATCTATCAGTATCTTTTAAATCAACTCTAAGTGAAAATAAATAAAACAGGAGCAGTTAGCAATTCTAAAAGCAATAAAAAATACCTAAAAGGGAGTTCTCAAGAATAAACCCAGGTCACAAATTCTACTACATATTCCAGAAGGAAGGAAATGTTCTTAAGGACTGCCAATAGCCATAAAAATCAAGTTAGTGGTAGAAAATCTAAGAAACATGGGGGAAAGTGATAGGAGAAGGAAGCCAACAGAGACATAAGGGAAAATAAATGAAAGAATCATTAGACCAAGGAAGAAGTTAAAGATTGGTATACGGCAGAAACAGTGCACTGAGCAGCAGCAACAGAGGTAACAAGCAGCAGAAATAGTTTAGCCCCTATAAAGAGTATTCTGATAGCAACAGAGGTACATCAACTATAAAGTGCAAGTCTAAAGACTTGGTGGGGGTGGGGCAGTGAATGATAGGGCAAATGGATTTCTATAAAAAACTTCATCAGTCCCTGAAGGCTAGTCACAGGCATAAATATCACCAATGGAGATCAAAGAATGGCAAACAATTCATTGGAAGATACTGGGAAACAAATCCCCCTTCGATCTGTAAAACAGTACACAACATCATAATATCACAGAGCTTCATCCACATATAGGTTTCAAACACGCTTTAGTGAAATATTGGTTCAGGTACCTCATATAATATTTAATGTTCAGAAATGAAAGCTAAAAAAATCTTTAGAATTTTGAATTAACTAATGCCAAAGAACAACACTGTGATTAGAATATAACTGGATTAAAATACTCAGACAACGTGTCAACAGTTCAGGAAATATATTCTGAGTGTCGACTGCGTTCTAGACGGTAGACTACAAAGGGAGATGTGACTTTGGCCTTTCTCTCTACAAAGGCCATTGTCTAGCAGAGGTAAACACTCTAATTATGATACAATGTGAAAGAAACGATAATTATGCTAGGACAAAGATGTTAAGCCAAAGAAAGAAAGGCGGAAGCTTCATTAAAAAACATATAGACACATATATTAAATTTAAGGTGTATCTTAAAAACATAACGGAAATGACCACGAGGAGAGCAGCAGGACTGGAACAGGGAATGAAGAGAGGCCCTGGCATCCTCCGGCCGGGCCTGGCCTCAAATGGGGAGAGACAAACAGGTGCTGATAAGGGAAGAGCTATGTTTTCAGAAAGACAAGGGTGCGGGAGAGAGAGAGACACCTGCTGGGAGGCTACTGTAGGAGACAAGAGAATGGCAGACAAAGTGAAACAGAACAGTGGAGTCGCCTTCTAGATACTGAATCACAGCTCTTATTCACATCCTAGACATGGTATGGAATAAGCTATGGGTTTGTTGTCACGTGACTTGGACTGAAGTCTTAGCTCCACTATTTACTATGTATGTGACTGTTTCGACCAAGCTTATTTCAGCTATCACTAATAGAAAACTGATTAAAGTGGTAAATAGCTAAGGCCTCACTGTAAGAAAAATAAACCACGTTAGTTCTTTTAAGCAGAAAATGATTTAACGTAAGAAATTTGGTGCTTACAGTATCATGGGAAGAGCTGGCTGGTGGAGCTTGGTTGAAGCTGGGTTTCCAGAAATTATTCAAAAATAACACTAGAAAACGGACCCATAGGAGGAAATACTACATCTGTCCTTATTAGGAAAGTGAGGAATTAGGAGGCTACCATTACCTCTTGATGGCCATGAATCTAGTGACTTTTAACACTGTTGCAAAAAATACCATCTCCATACTTGCTCCCAGAAAACAGCAAAGCCACAAAATACAGCCTGCACCTCAGGTTCACCTTCCAAATTGTCACGTGAATGCATCCAATAGGAAGAACCTAGTTCACCCCTTAAATTCTGCAAGGGAGACCGGAAACTAGTTGTGAAGGCACACTAGGAGGGTCCGGAATGTTTTTGGAGTGCAAACAACCAGATTCACAAGCAGACTAAACGATAATAATTATCAGTGTCCATGACACAAATTCCAAAGGCAGGGCATTTTCAGGTTTAGTTAATTCAATGGTTCTACAATATCATTAAGCACTCAGAGTCTTTCCATTTTTCTATTCTTTGATCATCAGAGGCTTGTCCCTTTTTGACTGTCACAGTCTAGGTAACATATGTACATTTGACATTGCTGACAAAAACAAATGGGCCTTTTTCTTTGTATTATATTATAATCAGAGAAAACCTTTCCCTAAATGTCTCAGTAGACTTTCTCACCAATTTGCTGACCAGAACTGTATTATTTATCCACGGCCCAGACCATCACTGGCAAAAGAAACAGCATTGGCATGACTAGCCTAGACAAATCATGATGCAACCCGAAGGGCAGGGTGCCCACGCCTTGTACAGAGACAGCAACCAGGACAAAATGAGCCTCTGACAGCCAGGGCGAAGAGGTATGGTGTGTAGGCAATCGACAGGTGTCATCAGTTCAAGCAGCAAGTTGCTTGTCTCCAACTCTCAGCGTCTTACTGTCCTCAATTCCAACACAGGATGTTAACACCTGCCTGCTCACCTAACGGGGACATCACTGCTATGGTCCCCTATGCCTATGATCTAACAGGGCCATCATTCCTGGAAGATCACGTGAAGCGACATGTGTAAAATCTCTGCAGACAATGTGAGATGTCATTTTATTACAAGTAGGGGTGACGAAGGGGACTTTGGTTCTCAGCAAGTACCACACTTTCAGAATAGTGTTAATTTAAAGGGCAAGTAATTGTCTGGAGGAAAAGCAATTTGCTGAGATGTGTGTTTTTGAAGGTTTTATATTGTCATTATGGAAAAGAGGGCTAGATTCTATAGAGGAAGACAACCAATAAACCATGAAACTGCCCAACAGCATTGGCGTGCTTCCAGACAACTTCTTTGTTTTCAACAGAGACTCTCTTGAGGAGCATCCCTATGTTCTTGAAGCAACTATATTTATGAAGCATGTTAACCACTATCCAGCGGGGGTAATGGATCCAGAGCCTGCCATTCAGAGAGCAGGGCTTATACTACTAATGCAAATGTTAATATCCACACAGGCTCTTTACACTAAATGTGCAGATAACTGAAAATTTCATAGGACTAGGGTTTCAAAGGGTGATATGCTTACCCTGCTTACAGGTAACAAGCTAATGCATATCAATTCTGTCAAGTTCAAAATTCTTTTGTATACTCAGTGGAATTTCATTTCATATGTAGTTGACCCTTGAACGTAGGTCCACTTTTTTGTACATTTAAAATTTTTTTTTAGTTTCAAGTATACAGTACATTGGTTAGACATTTCTATACCTTATAAAATGGTCCCCTTAATTGCTCTTTCTCTCCTCTGGCTCTCCACCTAGCCAATACATCATTAATGCTAACTGCATTCCCTATACCATGTTCCCCATCCCAATGACCATATATCAACTAGTAATTTGTATTTCTTTAACCCTTCACCCCATTCTCCTAGCTCCCAACCCTCAATTTCTTTCAATAAATATGTATAGTACTGTAAATATATTATTCTTTCCTTATAATTTTCTTCATAACATTTGTTCTCTAGCTTACCTTACTGTAATACAGCATATAATACATATAGAAAATATAATTGTTAATGACTATTAATATTATAGTATCTTTAAACTTGCCGACGTTAACTCACCAAATCAAATTATATTATTAAATCATAATAGAATTGATCTCATAAATTGATAAAACTTTTCAAAGGAATTTCCCCTAATATTCTCACATATTTCATCATAATTTTACTACATCAGAATCCTATCCCCTCAAATACAGCCTCCCCCAGCCTCCCCACAGACTCCCCCAGCTTCCCCGCAGCTGAACCTCCCCACCCCCACAGTCCCCATACTGGACACTCAGCCCCAGAGAAACATTAACAATGCAATTATATATACTGGTTATGCCTAGAATTTTGTCATCCAGATAGTATAAGAAGGTTAAAAAAGGCCTTGACCTGTAGAATATTGCCCTTTTGAAGTAATAAAGAAGTTATACAGAAGGCTAATTCATTATTATGGTAGCTCTCTAAATGTTTTGACTTGTCTAGGCCAAATTACATTTGCCTGAATTCCTTTCTCTGTGTTTCTGGTTAGGGTTGGCTACACGACGCTCTTCAAGGGTAGAAGTAAAGCAGCAGCCACGTATTTTACAGTCAGGAGGTTGCGGGTCTTGATCTTGCTGGTTCAACACCTTGGCATGTGGCAGCTGTTCGGGCCTGCAACTGCTCCATGTTCTCCTGAACCCTCCTACAGCCTCCTCAACTCTTAGGCCGGATGTGTCTTTAACTCAATGATGAGGGTGCCAACGTCTCCTGCAGGACACTCATATCGTCAGGGTTGGAGACAGCGAACTAACACGAATTCCAGTTTATCCTTATGGGTGCTAGCTTGTCCTTACTCTCCCTAATTTTATATCCCTCTCTCCTTCCTGACCCACCCTGAAGACTTCAAATTACAACATGAGATCTAAAGAAATTGTTTAACCAGAACTCATAACTGCATACATTCAAGTCCCTAAAACAAATTTTTCATTATATGTGTGTTTTTACATTACACAGAAACACTTAAAAATGCTTTTGCTTTTCTGATTGAATGCCAGTATTTAATGCCATAATTTACTTGTTGAAATATAATTCTGTGGCATACTATCCATAATAAAGATCTGTGTTTTGAAGAGAAATAACCAAAGACAAGCTTTAAAAAAAAAATTCTACAATCCAGTAATTGACAGTTGTGCAAATCATCAAGAAATGGAGAGTTAAAGCTTAAAGAGGCAATAAAAATTATGACATATTTAAGAGATTTCAATTTTCAAAACTAAGTTTTAGAATTAAAAGCTAAGCCACAATTCGATCTCTAGAATTTTGCTTTAAAAACTTCTTTCTCCAATCATTCTAGAATGATTGGCACTGCTATAGATGAAATTTTGATTCTGCAAAACACATATATTAGAGAAAATGATAAAATGAAAAAAGCATAAAGAGAATGTTAATATACAGATCTCTATATAATGGGGTGATAACAGCAGCATCTATTGTGCAAAAGGGTAATTATAGGAATCTTCTAAAGAATAATTATTATTACAGCTAACATTCACATATGTGGTTCTGAATGAAATTTCACTGAAAGTACAGACTGTTTCAGATACAATGTTCTACCTCAACAACTATTCCATAGGGACAATAAACTTGATGATACCTCTCTTGGACTGATAAAGAAACTAAGACGAGAGAGAGAAAAACAAAAAAAACAAAAACAAAAACAAATGTTTACCAGGATCACCTAATAGGAAAGTGGCAGGACAAGCCATTTGGTAATTCCTGAACTTCACACTTTCAGCCAAAATGTCATACAAATTTGAAAAATTTTTAAATAGAAATACTGCTTATAGTACTCGGTTATTCCTCATATGGTACCTCTTTCTTATCTTAAAGCCTTTACTCATGTTCCTGAACTAAACCATGTAGGTAGAACAAGTTTTCTCTGATCAGGATACAAACTTCCTGAGGCCAGGTTTGACCTTATTCATGATACTTCAGGATACTTCAGAGTAACATTAATATAGTCATGATTTTTATGAATCAATGACTTGGAATATTGGAGTGCTAACTGCTATACGTCTCCTGATGGTAGGTATCATATCTTCTACTTCTCAGCATCCTCTCAAATGCCAGGAATAGCAGATACTCAATAAAGCCCTATGAACTATAATAATCAATTGGCTTTATAATCTGGCAACAGAAAACTATACAGATACAAAACCAGATTTTTTTTTCACTGAAATAATCTACAAAAATGATATGCAGATCTAGTCACCAAATTGCTTAGCCCTAAAGCAAAGGGGGCCTATCTTGAAACTTAAAGTTCATTCCAGAACAAATCTAAAAAAAAAAAACATTACAAATAATGGGCAGAAAATGTATAGAACTTGTTATTGTTATTCAAGGAAGCACCACGGGTTCAAAATTATACAAAATTGCAGGAGGGTTTGGATAAATTAAAAGAACACATTCATGAAAAACAAGGAAGGTTGATGTCATGAGGTTCAATGTTGTCTTTTCACAAAATGTCTTTTGTTGCCCTGCTGAATAAGCCGAGTCCCTTGCTATGGTGGGTATTCTTAAAAAGTAGTAGAGCTGAGGACTATCAGCGTCCCAGGCCAGCACACACCATTTGCATTTATATTACACTCCACAGTTTAGATTGCACTTTGGGATCTCAGGTTTTCTGTCAGTCTCCATTTGGGCCAGTCAGTCTCCCTCTCTTCCACAGCTACAAACTATCAAAACAAGCCATCTATTTTATAAATGTGTTCTACATAGAAAAAGGAAAACTAGTCTAGGGCATATTTATCTGTTACTGGAGAAGAATTCAGATGGAATGGAAGTAACAATACGACTTGGGGCTGGAAGGGGAACTACAGGCATGCCGGTTCATACGGTACCCCGGGCTCCCTTCTGCAGCACCCCTGGAGATGTCAGTCATGTCATCTTCAAATCAGAAGCAGCTAATAGCTGAGGCAATTTCTAATAATTACTACTTAAAAAAAAGATTTTAAGGCATATTCTATGAAAGTGATGTTCTCAAAACACCAAAAATACACGTCCAAAATTATCTATGCAAAATAGGTTATGATGACTAGAACAGCTCAGCTTTGGCAGACACGCAGGGTCTGCTAGTTAATCTCTAGAGAACGCCTTGTGGCAGGAAGCTCAAATAGCAAGAAGTTATCAGTTTGTCATTCCATTATCCACACCCTCAAGGAGAAAGCTCATTCTGCTAAAAGAATTCTTCTTGCCTTGTAAAATGTTGAGCTAAGCACTATACTGTTTCCGAGCAATGCTAACCTCAAAGGTAATGATGCTGTACATTTAATTTTTCCAGCCTTCACGTGTGTGCCAGCATTATAAATGAGTCATTAAGAGCCTCAGAGAGACTGACGTTGTTGTTTGCTACTGCTGAGAAATCTCATTTCTTTCAAGACAGTAGTAGGACAATTTGGGTTTAATAACTGAGGGGCGTAGAAAGCTTACAAAGTTAAAAGAATCTAAAAGTATGCTGGTCTAGCTTTCTAGGAAATTTATTTTGTCACTGAACTCAAAGACTGAATGGCTTATTTTTCATCAAAAGGTCCAGGCTGGGAAGATAGAGTCTAGCCCACAGAAAACATGGGATTTGTCTCTAATAAAAAAGTGAAAAATCTCATCTTTACCTTGTACGGTCTGAAGGGAAGAGGAATTTACTAGACAAAGTCCCAGGGTGTCCCATGCATCACAATCAACCACAAGCCATCTTCTATTGTACAAGCAAACTCCAGTTAAATGACATTTGAGTAACCAGAAACCTTAAGCTACTTAGTTCCACATTGTTTGGAGTCGAATAATACGAAAAGAATCCACACAGCCTACAACTTTGATGGCAAAAATCTTTCTTCTTAAGGGATTCAGACAAAGTTCGTTAGTTTCATAAGGCAGATCATTTACACACACACACAAATAATTTCAGAAAAAAAGTTTAGAGGTGAGGAAATAACAGACAGCTTAGTTTAGCTTAAAGCAGAGTCCCGTGGAAGAGTAATGAGGATGGACTGAAAATGCTGGCAGGGACCTATTACGAAGTGCCTAGGATTTCATAATAATTGTTTGTATTCAATTATAGCTAATAAGGAGCCATAGAAGGTTTTAAGGGATAATGAGAAAATTGGAAAACCGCCTGAAAATTAATATAATAGCACTGTGTAGGACATGGTAAAGACCAGCTAGTGGGCTTTTGTAATTGTTCACATGCAGCCAGAACAAGATTAATGACTGGGGAAATATTAAAAGAATAGCAAACTAAGGAGCAATTCTTAGGATGGAATCTATAGGATTTAGATAATAAATGTTAGCAGCAAATAGAAAGGAAAAATTGAAGATAAATATGATGCTTACAGCATGGGTGGTTGGGGGGAAAAAAAAAAAGCTAAACACAAACAAAAAAACAATCCCAACAAGACGATAAGTCCTTCTTTGGACATGAGTACCAATGGTGTATGTAGGTAAAGAAGTCTAGAGCAGTGGTCCCCAACTTTTCTGGCATGAGGGACTGGTGCTCCTATGAGGACCTAATGCCTGATGATCTGAGGTGGAGCTAAGGCTGCGATGCTGGCTGGCGCTGGGAGCGGCTGCAAATACAGGTGAAGCTTAGGTCACTGGCCAGCCGCTCACCTCCTGCTGTGCAGCCTGGTTCCTAACAGGACTAGCACTGGTCTGCGGCCAGGGGGCTGGGGACCCCTAGTATAGAAGGCAGTTTATAATGAGGATTCTGGATTTTAAGAGAGAGAGTAGGGTGGGTGATGGTATGTAAATACAATGGTAAAGCAAGGAAATAAGATCAATGATCTGGATTAATAGACGAGAAGACCTGCCTACGTTAATTTGGATAAAAGCAATATTTTAGGAACAGGAAAGAAAAAAAGGAAGCAAAAGAAGACACACCAAATGGGAACGTGGGAGACAAATACAGCACACTGTTCCAACTGTGGCTATTCGTGAGCACACAGAAGAGGTTTTCGCCAATTTTTAAAGAATTAATAAGACAAGGAGGATAAGTGTTGGGCAGGAAACTTGTTGAATTTAACAATTAGGGGGTTGTGACAGTGGTCATTAGGACCAGTCGTTCTTGACCCTGGCGGCACATCAAAATCTTCTGGGAAGATTTTCAAAATTATCAATAAAGAGGCTTAGCACTGACCAATTAAATCAGAATTTGTTGAGATGGTGCCCATGCATTTGCATTTTTTTAAAGCCACCCAGATGATTCAAATGCAGCCAGGGCTGAAAACCACTGTTCTAGACAGAATTATGAAGAATATTAAAAAAGAAAATAAATGAACAAAGGACAGTGTCTTGAGAAAATCATACAGCAGAAGAGGGTATATTTACAATAAGGAGAGAGTGACTATATTTGTAGGTAGAAGAAAAGAAACTGAAGAAGGACCCGGTTGGGACACCTGTTGCAGAGACCTCACAGTGTCCCCAGGCCTCACCTTTCCTTACCCTGTAGCTTAACAACAGACTGTCCCCTGCGGCTTGAACCAGAGCTTGGAACATCCCCTGCCAAGAAAGTTGCCCTGAAACTTATGATTGATGCCCTTACGCTGACTGATCACAACCCTTCTGGTCTAGCATTCTTTGCACACCACTCCCATCTTTGTTCCTGGGATGCTGATACCACCGGAGGACCACGTTGCCAGAGGAACAGCTCCGTGAAAGCACAACAGGCGCCCCACCCCCAACCAGCACGTAGCTCCTGGAATAATGCGCAGATTTTCCTTTAAATGCCCTAAGCCACACTGAGAAGTCAATGCAGTTGTGAAGGTGTTAACCTGCTGCCTTCTCAGATCACCGATGCTCCGACAATAAACGCCTTATGGGGACGAAGAGAGGGTTGGATTGTGGTGGGTAGTGAATAATGGAGCAGATTCTGGAAAATTTGGGAGAGGATACGATTAAAAGCACAAGTGGGAAGCTTAACTTGATATGGTAGATGAATAGTTTTTCCTCAGAAAAGGAACACCTGAAGAGAGGTAAGAGAAAGATAATAAGGTGAAGTAGGAGAAAGATAAAGAGAAAATTCTGAAGTAGAGTGGAACAAGAGTATGTTAAGAGAATTCTTTTTACATGATTTTCAGAGTAAATTAATAGGGGAGAATTTGGAGCTTCAAGAAGCAGAGAAGGACTATAACACCTCACAAGGTAAAGAACCTAACATCGCATTTAACTGAGAGGGGTAAGCAATCTTCTGATGTAGTAGTTTTCTTATGAAAAAATAGTAGGAAGATGGCAGGAGTCCATGGAGAGGACTCAGATAAACTTGCGAGTCAGCTGGGAGAGGTTCATACACATGGCTCAACATGAGAAGTCAGACAACAACTGCCTAATAAAAAAGGAAACAGACTCCTTGAACGAAAGTTTCAGCTCACATCTACAGTAAGTCCGAAGAAAGTTAAAGATCTCATCAAAGGTTTGAGTTAGGAATGGCTTTAAAACAGCTGACTAACACTAAGCTATACTTTACCCCTCAAGAAATATCGACAATGAAGTGAGAGTTACATTTATTAAATTCTTAAAATTTCAAGAAGTTGCATGAAATCGATAGAGAAAAATTAGAATGTCAGGAAATCTCTGAATTTCTGGAAGACATACAAAAACTAAAAGAACCCAGAAATAAAATCTAAATATAACATGTCCAGTAAATGAAGTCTAAGGAGTTTCAAACTCATACCCAAGTTGAAAAAACTGAAAAAATAATCACAAGATAAGTGAACTTAAGAGATTCCATTTACATTCTGCCAGGTTCTGTTTAAATAGAATGGAAAACCAATTTATGACTCATCACCACCATTTCCCTGCTTAATGTGATAATGACGGCGCAAGCTTAAAAGGTTTGTTTTCCAATTCTTTCTAGTATTTAGGACGTTGCCATCTATGATCTGAGTTTTCAGGTGTCACCAAGCCTCGCTCTGGGCTGCTCACAGAAGCTGTCCCAGTGATGCGATGAAAGTCTTCTGTAGATAACGAATGACCCACCTGCACACATGTGATCTGCTAGAGGCGCTACTGTCTACTGCTTGGTAAATGGTTTGTATAAAAATCCATATATTGAGTCGAGCAGAAATGAAATAAAGTCTGAGCAGTGATAGAATGTCAATTATGGAGTTGGTAAAATAGCCCTTTTAAAAAGGTGTTAATTTAGGCACTATTTTGATTCTAAGAATTTTATTTAAATATCAGGTTTATCACAAGCCATGTTTTGAAACACTGCAAAAAAACAGTGAACAGGGAAAAACATATTGTAAGGCCACTATTTTCTTAGAGTTTAACTAAAGATAAGTTAAATTTTTCATTTTAAATTACAGTGACATGACATGTTTGGAAGAGAGGGCAAACAGCCAGCAATACCTGCTCCTTTTCCAGATGGCAACAGATTACGTCTCTCTCATCTACATAGTTATGAGGAAATATAAACGAAGGACAGGGACTCAACAGATCACTAGAAGATATCTACAGAGATGAGGTCGTTCCAAACGCTAAAAAATAAGTCATTACAGACTTAGAAAAACTGAAGTTTAGGGACAATAATAATGAAAGAATCAAAGTCAGATTTGTCAAACATAATGACAACTTCAACGGAGGACATTTAGGCTTGGCAAGGAAAGGCAATAAAAGAAAAAACATCAGGCATATGGTGTAATAACATTTAAATTAACATTTGAAACGTGAGCTCTGATCTACACAATGCTTTGACGTCATTAACTCCTTGGTTCCTTACAATGTCGCTAGGAGGTAAGTAAAGCAAACATTGAGTTGAGGCAACTAAGGTTCAGAGGTCAAGTAACTGGCCTCTAAGTGATCATCTCGGGTTAAGTGCCCGAGCCAGGACGCAAGCTGAGGTCCTGTCATACCTAATTCCCTGCGAGTCCACCGTACCAGTGAGTGTTTTCTTTGGCTGGACAAATTACTATTTTATTTACCTCTTTACCCTCTTTCTCTGCTGTTTTACATATTACGTAGTCCTAAAATTGGTACAATTTTTTTCATGCTATCCCAGTCATAAACAGAGTCTTCAGTTAGCACTCATTATTTTACAAGGGTTGAGGAATAAAAGACAATCTTTCATTCATGTTCCATAAAAGAAATCAAAAGCAAAAAAGGGGAAAGAGGGGTATTACTATTGGATAGTATCGCAGTCTGCAAGAGGAGAAAGTTCTGGAGATGGACGGCGGTGATGGCTGCACAACAATATGGATGGATGCACTTCCTATCACTGAACTGGGCACTTAAAAATGGTCAAAATGGTAAACTTGGCATTGTGCAGATTTTGTCACAATAATAAAGCAATACAACAGTTTCTAAAACGCATTAAAACTTTGAAATATGGTTGCACAAAAGATATATCACAGCGTGAAATCTACTACTGCTGTTGATCATGTTAAACATGCTTTTTTAAAAATTTAAATGTGACTCATATTTTAAGTAAAATCTGAAGTAAAAAGAAAAATCTTATTTTCCATTTCAACTAGATTCACTTTGCAATGACTATCAAGTGAATCTTACAAAGTCAAAAAAAAAATCTGAGAGGAAAAAGAATATTTAATCTTACTAAAGGCTTATGTCTTTCATAGCATTCACCATGAAATGACCAAAGCTCACCATACTAGCTAGTATATATCTGTTAATGTGAGTTGATCCACACAAAACGTGGGGAAAAGGCAATAAAGTGCATAATTCTAAAATGTTTAGTATTCACTACTAATAATTCTGGATACTTCTTCCAGAATACTTTGAATTGTAAGCTCCAACACATAGGAACTTGCCTTATTCTTTGCTGTATATTCAGAATTTAGCGAATAACAGCCAGAAGGGAGAAAGGAAAGAGAGAAAACGAGAAGACAAATGGCTTTATAACCACTCACATAGGCATCTAGAAAACTTAGGATCTGCCTTGAAACAGCAGTTCGCCAAGTAGGCTTGATTATATCAAAAAGCTCCCCCCACCACCCCGAGAACCATGCTCAGCAGACAGGGCGGTGCCACGAATAACACTTAACCAATCCAGCATCTGTTCGAAAAGGAATAACAAGAATTTAGAACATTTCAGTGAAGGGTCATCATTGGCAATTAAAGCTAAAACTCTGTACTTGGGGATCCTGCTCGCTAAGTACTGAGATTTCCCATGTAAGGTCCCTGTCCAGGTAGAGACTGTAATTCCAAACTCATTTAACAAGACTGCCATTATGGTCCCCAGTAACTAACTATTACCCTATTTCCGCTCATCTCGTTTGTACTATGTAGGTCAAAAAAAGGAGGTCACTAAAATTCTGCTTTATCTGCCTTTGGGACCTACAGGGTATTTTTTTGTTGTTCTTTTTTGACCCATCCTTGCTTTGTGGTTTTTAGAAATAGGAGCAATATTATAATAACAGAAAATCAAAGCCCCATTGTTACTTGGTCAAAAGCCTACATCATTTAGTCCCTTCATCTAAATCTAAAAAATGCAATCACAGTAGTCAATGATTATTCATCTGAATACTATAACACTTAATTTCTAGAGGTCAATTACTTTATATCTTGCTCTGGGAGGTTTCCAGATTAAGATTTAATTAATTTTATTCCTTTGACTGAGATAGAGTTATTTTACACCCAGGAGTTTTCTTAGTGTTAGTAAAGGGAGAATCTGTCTCCTGAATCCAAGGGAACATTTGGGAGAATCATAAAAACTGACTGTGACTACTTCCATTTTTTATCAAAAATATGAGTATGAAGCTTAGAAAAAGATTTACTATATCAAATATTAAACAGATATCTATAGTAACTAAAAATAAAATCAGGAAAGCTTCAGAAAATCTCCCTAATCTCACTACAGGACCCCCAAAAATATCCTGTAGGTAAGCACTCCCTTCTAAGTCACGCCAGAAAATATCATCGCAAACAGGAAGCACAAGGAGCCTTTTCCAGTAAACGGACAGTATTTCTGTGTCTAGCTAAATAAATATTTACCTGGCAGTTTCTCCCTCCTCTCAATCCTTGAACACATTTGTAGGATTTGCACAGTAGGTCAACATGAGTCCAAATCCACTGACCAGTGATGAATAAGACAACAGTAGAGCTTTAACAATCATACAGCACACTAGTATAATTACTGTCTTCTTGAAAATGTAAGATTTTTTAATGACATAAGCATATACTTACTCAATAGAGAATAACCAAGAAAGCGGTCCATCATTCCCACATTTCTTCTTACAGCCTACCCCAAGTCTGTAGCTAGCATTTAAGTTTTTGCGCATTTGCTGTAACTTTTCTTAATACTAATTCTAAGAATAAAGGGAGAAATTTCATCAATAACCTACATTATCTGAGAACCTACAGGGTTTATAGAACAGAGCTATATTCTTGTCCCCAAAAATCTGAGGACTATTTTGTGAAAGAGGGATTAGACTATTTCCTTCAACGGCCAGAGGCAAGAACTGGAATGGACTGGTAAGGCTGAGAGAGAGAGCTGGCTGCGCTAACCACGGCTTTCTAACAGGCTATTGCATTGAATGGAGAGTTTTCTATTACTAAAGGTTTTTAGTAAAAATGACCTATACATAATCGTCATTCTTATTGTTATTGGCTAACTAATAAGTGGTTAAGAGTCCAAAGGAGTTTAGAATAGAAAATTTTACATGTTATAGAGAAACATAGTATAGGTTACCAAAAGCCAGAAGGTGATGAAGCAAGGACGGTTTACACTTAACATCAAGACAAATTATCAGCAAATACAATCATGTTCCAAGGGAAGGACAGAAAATCCAGTTTAAAATCTGACAAGGGGAAGGTACTCTTTGGTTGATTCACTGTAGTAAAAAAGGCTGGAGACATTCTAAAACTCAATGTTATCTATAGTTCTTAAATAAGAAGCTGTCTTCAGCAAACACTATATGACATCAATGGAAAGTCTCAATAAAAAATGTCACCAGTAAATACTGTCACAGAAACGATCCTTTCAAGACAGTTTCCTAGCAAATAGTTATTTCCGGGAAGAAGCAACTATGCTCCTTGTGGCCGAAGGTTCACAAAGCCACCAAACAGAGGTTTGGCTCCCCTTGTAACTTTCCCTTTCTCCACCCGACATGCTACCATAAATTTTTAACATAATGTTTTAAGGTCTAATGAAAAAGTTATGTGTTGACTTTAGTTGTAGCTTCTTCTCACTCGGAGATGCTCTGCTGATTAACAAGAAAGGTGGCATTTCTGGGCAAAGGAAGAATCAGATATTCATGAGTTGTTATCAAGTTAATAAACTGCCAAGTGTCAATGATTTAAAAGAATGTGAACGATTGTCAAACGAAAAAAGAGATTTGCCTGTAATTAACTTAAGGAATAAAAGTTCATGCTTAATCCTTTCGATGTAAATAATTTAAGAGGAAGTATGTACAAGAGAAAGTGATAAACTCTATAAGAGATAAGAGCAACAGAACGCCAATCTCTTTATGACTTTTCTTTGCACAAACCTGTTTGTTAAATTATTTACATAAAAATATAGCTTTAACCTGATGCGCATAAATGCACGGACAATATAACTATTTCATATTTCATTATGTCTCATGAAACCTTATTTGTTTTAATTTACAGGTGAAGAAAAAGAGGCTCCAAGAGTTTAAGTTACTCAAAAAATCACAAGCCTGTAGTGGCAGAGCTTGTACTTAAAAAACAGGTCTGCTTTAGACCACTCCCCAAGTTCATAATCACTCCACTCTACCACTCCTTAAAGAGAGTCTAATATATCATGCGGAAATTAAAACAAACAATTGGAATCAAATGTAGAGTGAGAGGAATGTCAGCAGAGCCATGACAAGGGTTTAAGAATGGGTGAGGAAAGATGGAGGGGGCTGGAGGGGAAATTAAGGAAGTATTAAAGAGGAGGGAGCATTTGCACTGGCCCCTAATGGATTGATTACTACAATATCAATAGGCAAAGAAGCACATTCCAGACATAAAACTTGATTAGAATGAGTAAAAAAGAAATGTAAAATTGCAGGGCTTTATTGGAGACCTGTGAAGAGGTATTGTGGTTTGGCTCATGGCCATATGAAAATACAAATTTCTGGTCAAGGACTTGGACTCTATTTGGTAGGCAATGGGGAACCATCAAGGGCTTCTGGACAGGGGGTTTGTAAATTACATCTCAACAGAAGTCAGTACGGGGCAGAGATCCACTGACTCCACTCACACACATGTGCCCGTTTGATAAGTGTTGATGACCCTCTCTGACACATTCCGTCTGGTGCTAGGACACCCCTTTCTGGGTCGTTCTCACCCTTCCTCACGTCTCCTTGGCTGTGCTGTCCTTTTCTGTTTTATCTCTACACACTGGAGTGTGTCAGGGGACCGGTCCTCAAACCTGTGCTATCCGTCGTCACGCTCTCACCCTCGGAGATCTTCTTCACACCCACGGGTTTAATACCATTGTTTTTAAGGACGATCAGACATGCCTCTGCAGTCCACATCCCCACCCCCACCTCCCCTTGGATGCCTACTAGATATCTGAAACTTTACAAGGCCAAATTCGACTGTTTCTCTCCCTGCAAATCTGCTCCTAACCAAGTCTTCTCCATCTTAATAAATGGCAACTTCATTTTACCAATTGCAGAGGACAAACACCTTCAAGTTATCTGCTTGAAGCTTGTTTCTCACTGCACATGTAGTCTCATAAATCCTGTCAGCTCCACCTTTGAGGCAGAGCCTGGTCCAAATCATATCGCCTTTCGTCCACATCGAGCATTGGCAAACTACAGCCCAGGGCCAAATCCGACCCATCTATAAATAAAGTTTTATAAAAACACAACCACTCTAATTCATTTATGCTTTATCTGTTCTGTTTTCATGCTATAATGGCACACTTAAGTCGTTGTAACAGAGACCATGTGACCTGTAAAACCTAAAATATTTACTATGGGGACTTTACAAAAAAAAATTTTGCTAATCCCTGCTCTGGATTATTATAATAGCTTCCAAAGTCTTCTCCCGCTTCTGTTCCTCTGCTCCCTATATACCATTCCCCACAAAGCAACCAGTGAACATTTAAAATGGTGCTGTCCAATATGCTAGCCACTAGCCACATGTTGCTATTCAAATTAAAATTCTATGGAATAAAGAGTTCAGTTCCTTTGATGCATTAGCCCCAGTCCAAGTGCTTAGCAGCAACAATGGTTAGTGGCTTATTGGACACTGCAGAGTTCAGACTATTTCCACGGTCATATAAAGTTCCGTTGTTCGGCACTGCTTGAAAACCTAAGATTACACCCTTCCACTCCTCTAAACTTTCCAGTAACGTCCTTTTTCATCCAATGCCAGCCTTTGCTACGGCCTCTTGCATGATCATCCTCCATCCCCGTCTCTCACCACTTCTGACCTCATCGCCTCACTCGTTCGTTGTGTTCTAATCACGTGAGTCCTCTCACGGGGCCCTTCAAATGTCAAGCATGCATTTATCTCGGGCACTTTGCACTTGCTGTTCCCTCTACTAAACATCTGCCTCCAAACATCGGCATGAATCATTCCTTCGCTTCCCTCCGCCTCTGCTCAGGTAGCACCTTTGAGGAGACCCCTTTCCTCACTAGCCCATTGGTCCACTTGATGCCTTTACCAGCTGACCTGTTAAATCTATAGTTTATGATTCGCCAATAAAATAATAGGTAAGATATTAATATCTGTGTTTCTCCACTTCAGTGTAAGCTCCAAAGGCAAGAATTTGGGCTGTTTTATTCTCTGATGTATCTGCAGAATTCAGAACAGTGTCAGATACACAGCACGGACTCAATAAATACCTGCTGAATTACTGAGTGGGTGGGTGAGTGAGGGAATGAATGGGAACACCCTACAGAAGAATTAAGAATCGGGCTCTACTTTGAAATCTGCCTCACTGACCTATCTTCCAGATGTGGATTTACAATGTTGTTTTACCTCCACCAAAGCTCAGTTTTTTCTCTCCTTTCAGTTGACTTTGCAATAACGGATAAAGTGAAAGATTCTCAAGGGCTCCAAGTGAGTCTTCTCCGCCTCAAGCTATTCAACAAAAAAGGCTCTAAGATTTTGGAAATTCCAGCTTGGGAAAACCAGATCTGATTTAACAGCACAAGTCCTTAGACTCAACTTACCAGCCCAGGGGCAAAACCTGCCCTTGCTGATACTGCCAGGTTGGGATTAACAACTAACTTTGACATGAGATTTTTGACTCTTCCTCAAATTAGATTGGCATGACTAGCAATTACATATAAGATTCTGTTTATACAACTCAGGGCTTCATTTTTAATTTTGAATAAATCATTATGGGAAGAAATTAAACTTCTTTATTAGCTCAAGATATTTCCACCTCATCAAGTCAAGAGGTGCTGATATGTCTCTGCCCAGAGGGAGACACTATTCCTCCCATTCTAAGCAGAGTTCTGGCTTCCCCCTCACCGACTCCACCTAGGATTTGATGAGGAGACAGAGGAGTGGAAGGGTGAATACCTCCAAGGTTTTGTGGAAATTGCCACGAGGCCAGTTGGTGAAGCTGCGGCATGGCCGACTTTGATATGGACCATGCAACATCTTCTCCCCTCTTTTGTGCCCTTCAAGACACTTTTTATTTTTGCCAAGAACCCCAATCCGGCTACTTTAATGAGCAACAGATGAGTGGCATGAATATATTGGCTCATCTGACAGCTTTCATCTGGCAAATTTGTAACGGTATGAATTCCAAAGCAGGTAAATAATTTAAGACTACTAACGTAAATGGAGAAGTAACATTTCACTTATAAATAATACTCATAAAGAAAGGAGTTTTAATTCTCTGAGGCATACGAATAAAAGCAAATCTACGAGATGATCGGTGACCCAGGAAAGGTTAAGAGCAGCTTAAATAATAAATGCAGAGGAATTCAGACTGACATAAATTTATTTTTCCAGCTACTGCCTCCATATGGCAATAATCCAATCTCAGAAGCTGAATTTATGTGGTAAGGGCATAACTCAAAGTCTGCTTGTTTAAAAATGCAACAATTTAGGGCAGTTTAGAGTAGTGATATTACACATCACTTTGCATTTTGAATGGCAGAGAAATTTTACATTGATTTTCACAGAAGACACTTAAATGAACGCTGTAGTAAAAATTAATGGATTATTTTCTATTTCCCAATGACCTTTAAAATGCCTAGGATTCAAGCTAAAGTACCTAATAGTCATCACTTCTGCTTACTGTACTAGTTATATTATACCAAAGGCCTAACGTTCCAATAATGTTTCATGATTGGCTACTCATGGTAGCATATAACTGCCCAAAGCCGAGTTTAACAATAGCCAGCTTCCTTTCTCCTGTGAAAAGGATACATTTCTTCTTCTTAAATATCCCTTACATCGGCAGAATCTTGATTTTTTTTCTAAAGGAGAAAAAATACTATTTTTCTCCATTTAAAGGGCCTCTGATTTTCCCCAGAAACCCCAGGTAAATGTAAAGCAATGGGAATTTAATGAACTCAGGTAAAGTGGCTGAATGCGTATAGCCAGAGAAACTGGTTTTCTCTAGTTTTACATCTTAAAACTCTCAAAAATCAAAGTGCATTATCAATAGATTTGCAACACTTCATTGTAATGAAAGAATGGTTTTAAGACTTCTAAGTTCCAAATAGGATAAAGGGTAAGGCCTATTTAGCACGAAATCTTAAAGTTACATTTTATATCTTGAGCCTACATTTTATATGATTCTATATCTTTTTGTACCAGAAGTTGTAAGCAGTTGCCAAGTGCATCCAATATGTAACTTCATCAACTCACCCTTACTTTAAAATCGATATGTTTAAATTCCACTTTGTCAGGAACTGTGAAGGGTCTGAGTTTTTATACTCTGTTTGCAAGTTAACAAGTTAGTCTGCCAGCTTCATGGATGCTGGCAAAAGTAAAAAGCCTCCTGGGTGACAGACAAAGGATATTTTGTTACTTTCAGCAATAATGTCAGCCAGATTATCATCATTTTCTCACTCTGGTTCTTTGTGGCTCCATTCCCACAGAGTCACGTGATAAGGATCAGGTGATGCACGACACAGAGTGGACTGTAGCACAAGAGAGGGAGCCTGCGGTCTGGAAACCCCAATCCTTTATAATGGGGCTGCAAGCAAATCTGCTCAAACTCTGTGCCCTGGAGGTAGACATTCTTTTTATAATACTAGACAGTAAATAAATTTGCCCTTTACTCCAGTGGGGAGATTCTATCTCTTCCTTCAAGGCTGTTCACTGTACAACCATCCTTGAGATGACCCACCAAAAAAAAAGAAAGAAAAAGAAAAAAAAAGGAGTATTGTGCTTCTGTTCACAAGATGTGTAAAAAACAAAAGAAAACAAAAAAGAGACCCACGGAAAATTGCCTCCCAACAGTTTCTACCCAGTGGTTACATGTAAAAGAGATGACTGACTCAGTAGAAAACAATGAAAAAGACTTGGTGCTTTTGGTTGAAAATAAGGTTCAAAAGTTTACTCCATCTTATAAGCATCATATTATACCTGCATTGTTCTCTAAATCTTATAATGGCCTATGTCTAATATGATAAAATGTGGCCTCTGATATAGTAACAACATTAGAAATAGAAATGAGACCTCCTGATTTTCAAATATAATCATTTTTTTCTGCCATATCAAAGCACTTCCATATTTAAGGAGATTCTCTATCTTATTAAAGGTTCTAATTATCAGTTCTGATTCCTGGTTCTTTCCCCAAGGATTCTAGATGACCTCCCTATAGGTAACATTCAGAAAGTATGCTTGATGATGTTTCAAAGTATTTTTCTTTATAATAAGCTCCTAAGAGTATAGCAAAGAGTAAACTGCTAGGCAATATTATTGTTGATAAATGTGCAAAATATGGATGGATGTTTTTCTTAATCGTAATGAAAAAAACTGAAATGAAGCTCTACATTTTCCCTTTTCACCCCAAACCAGTGCTGGTACATTAATATAGTTACAAGAATGAGTTATCTGAATTTCAACTTCTCCATTTTCCCTTAACTGGATACAGATAGTAAATGTAAGAGTAAGTCCACCAGAAGCTAATGAAACAGAACAAAATGACACCTTATATTTACCTTTGGAAAATTAATGAAACAGAACAAAATGATACCTGATATTTACTTTAGGAAAATTAATGAAACAGAACAAAATGACACCTTATATTTACTTTAGGAAAATTAAAACTAAAGGGTCCTATTTAAGAAGTTCTGTTTTAGCCCAAAATTAATTTCTTCTTGAAATTATCAGATGAGTTTCAGCACTGAAGAACACTCCACATCGCATTTGTGATGCTTATTTAGAATGGTAGTCAAGTCAGTTTTGAGTTATCTATCTCTTTGCTGGGATGTTCACTGTCTACATCTCCAAGTGGCTTACGTTCTGTTTGGGGAGTCACATTAGATAATCCTTCAAAATGATTCATAACCCAGTGGGATGAGGGCCGATAATTCTAAACTCCTTTGTAATCCCATCAATTCATTCATTCATCATTTCTTGATTAGTTTCTACCAAGCCCTATGCAAGGGAGGGTTGAAATACAATGCTAAACAAGACATTGCAAACATTTATAAAATTCTGGTCTTGCTATACTAAAATTATTTATTGAAAAGGGGGAGCATTATTTGTTAAGTTTCTGTCAAATCAATTTAATGAGAAATTACCAAAATTCACTCCAGAGAAATGCCTCTTGTATATATATTGTTTTATAATACTTTTATTTGTTACTGTGCCTTATTCAAGTAATTTTAACTACTTTTAAAACTGTTTTCATAAAGCTAACCTCATGCACACATTGAAGAACAACAGCAGCCAGACACAGCTCTGAAGCCACACCGCAACTAAGATGATAACTAACGGGACGGAGAGTAACGGCAGACTGAATAGAAGTGAAAGTTCAAATGACTCAAATCTATGGCTTCCTGGAAAATCAATTACTTCTAGCCTAAAAGGTTAGAAGTAACCTTTCCATTCCTTTCACTTTTTATATACCTGAATGCCTACCACCACATTATTTTTCCAAAAAAATTCCTCTACATATCATGGTTTGACAAGAAAATCTTCAATGGCTCCAAACTGACTGGAGGATGATTCTTTAGTCTTACATTAAGGGCCGACCACAAATCTAGTCCAATCTCCCCAAATGAGCCCTTTCTCTAACAAGACTGGTTCATCCACTATCCCCAGAATATGTCTGCTCCCACACAAACGTTCTCACTACTCCTTTTTTTCTTTTTGACACATAATGGTATTTTTGAAAATTTATTGCAGATTTTTTTGATGCAAACAAAATTGAGTGTGATCATATTTCTCTTATGAGCAAAACCCTTGTATTATATTTTATAACAACAAATATGAAGCACTACTAAAGAGAAATGTTTATCAAACTGTGCTACAAGGGACACTATTTTTACGTAATGTTAACTGTATTTCCATTAGAGTAAAAGCTCAAATAATTTTGGAAAATACTGCAAACTCACTGCCTTCTTGAAATTTCAGAGTTTACACTAGTACATACTTTCTTAAATTTAGTACTAAAAAAAAATTCAATATTGCTAATCTACTTATTTCCTAAAGTATTTTCTTTCTTTACTATGATTGGTTTATAATATTATGTAAGTTTCAGGTGTGCAACATCAGTCCAACATCTGCATATACTACGTCATGCTCACCAACGAAGTCTAGTTTCCATCCATCACCACGCAGCTGACCCCCCCCCCTTACCCATTTTAGCCTCCTGTCATTCCTTTTCCCCTCTGGTAACCATCAACCTGTTGTCTGCCTCTAAGTGCTTTTGTTGATTTTTTTTTGTCATCATTTGTTTTGTTTTCATTTTTTCACATTCCACATATGAGGGAAATCATATGATATTTGTCTTTCTCTGTCTTATTTCACATAGCATAATACCCTCAGGGGCCATCTGTGTTGTCAAAAATGGCAGGATTTCACCTTTTTTTTTTTTTTAACATCTTACAACATTCCATTGTATAGCTATACCGCATCTTCTCTATTCATTCATCCACTGACAGGCATCTAATTGTTTCCATATCTCAGTTATTGTGAATAATGCTGCAATGAACATAGGTGTGTATATACCTTTTCAAATTATTTAACTATTATCTTTCTTGGAGAATCATTATTCTTCCTTTTCAGCTAATGTTCTCTGAACATTTAAGATGTGCTAAACATCCACTCTATTTAATCCTCACTATAATCCTATGAAGACTAAATTATCATCTTCATTTCACATTTCAGGGTACTGAGGCTTACAAAGAGGTTAAGGGTCTAGGGTCACATAACCAGTAAGTGTGCAAGCTGGAATTTGAATTGAGGTGTCTACTTCCAGGGCCCAAACTCTTAACAACTGTAGAGCAATAAGCAGGATTAACTGATGGTGAGCCCTAGAGCTCATTCAGAGTTGCTGGGACAGCAAACTAGTTGGGGCAGGTGAACACCTTTCTCCTCGCAGAAGGAGATGTATCCTGGATTGGTCCTCCACAGCACTGGTGGCTTACTCCCTAGGAGGAGGAAACAGACTTCCCATGATTCTACAGTATCCAGATACTAGGCAGCTGACAGTCTCAGACAACTTCTGTAGCAGGTGGGATACCAAATTGCATGGCTTGATTCTAAACACACTAAGTCCCCCAATTACGAGCACGCTTTCTCATTCTTGCCCTACAGTAAGGCAGAATAACAGGAGAACTCAGATGCACACTGCAGGCTCAGCAGAGCCCAAACCCTAGTACACTCCTAATGGGAGGGGATGATGGGAGAATTGGAGGGAGCTGTGCCTTCTTTCTTCTTGCTGATTGAGCCATGTGAGTGTTCCTTTTTCTAGTAAAACTTATTCTTTAACTCATGCTCGGTGAGGCTATACTGTTGGTCTTGATGAATGGAGATCTATCTAGATGGTACCTACTAAGCACAACCACCTCTAGTTTTGGTATAAATTTTACCCACTCTCTTAAGGTTGAACTAAAGTCCCATTTCTTCTGTGAAGAAGTCCCTGGTTTTCTTTTCCTTAGTGAAGAGTGATCCTTTGGCCTTTGAACACAGCACATCTTTGAGAGAGAGAGAAAGAAAGAGATACACACACACACACACACACACACACACATGCACACACTGATTTTATATATATATAATATATATAAACATATAATGTATATTATATATAAAATATATAACATATATAAAATATAAAATCAGTGTGTATATATTTTATTTATCTATATCTATACTTATATCTATATCTATATAACATTAGTTAAGACATCTTTTTCACGAAAATACATTTTGATTCTAATGAAACTATAAGCTTCCCAAAGGCAGAGGAGAGGCCCTATAAATTCAGTACCTTCAACTGGCCCAGTTAATGCATATTTGCTGGCTGTTCGTGTATGTATACAGGTAAATTGGCTTTGATCTTCAGAAGGCCACATTTCATCCACTCATTTGATATATATGCCGAGCACTGTGTTGGGTATCGGGTTTACGAAGATACTGTTCTGGCACGAGGAACTCCTAATCCAGAAGATAAATATGGATAGTGCACTGTAATAAAATTATAGAGCACACAGGGTAGAGAAGGAAGCACATGGAGAGCTTTGCAGACGGGAGTGGGGAGGAAGGAGGGTCACACAGGCAGAACAGTCACATCTCAGCAGGGCCTTGACGAACAGACCAGACTAAAGAAGAACAAACTTCTACAACTGAATGGAGAAATACACCAAGCCCTTAGTTATTAAATGAATACTAATTTAAGTGGAGATGATTCCTATCATTTATAAAATTATGAAAGCTCACTTAATGACCACACATTCGTTCACCAGTTATTAACCTTGCATTACACACAAAGAGGCCGTTTCACTGATTTCATTCTTTGGCAGGAGCCACCTGAGAGGACAAGAGTGAGCAGGGGACCTTTCAGTTATAACGGGTCATCTTTGTTCTCCTTTTCTTCCTCCTTCATTTTCTTAAGAACTAAATCTGAATCTATGGAAATATCAAATGGACTTACTCGCTATAAAGATTTTTTTTAACTTAATGAAAAATATAATTTCTTATTTCTTTGTTTATATCTTAGTCTAAGGAACATAGAGCTGGTGTGAAGTATCATCAGTTTCAGATTCTCTAAAACTAATGTAAAACAAATATTTAATTACAAAAATACTCTAGAAGAAAGGTGCAATTTTGAGAGTATTTCCCGTTTTATAATTCACGGCAGGAGAGCAGCTCTATATTAAAAATCATTTTAAGTCTTCAAGGCCAACAGGCAAGGCCAGGTGTGAGAAGTGCGTACTTACTCTGGAAACCTCCTCAAGCAGTGCTCTCCTCTCTCGAAATTCCCCAAACCTATGCTTATAAACAGGCTGTGTTCCCGCCGGAGTCTCCCCCTGGGCCGGTGTTTCAGCTCTGTAGCAGGCCCTTCGCATCACCTGTTTGGGTTCCCCCCACCACACTGAAAGCCCCTGGAAGGCAGAGCACCGCGGCGACTTTTTGGCGGTTTCACCTCCCCAGCACTCGACCGTGCTCTCCTCGTAGTATTAAACAAACATTTGCTGAATAATGCATAGAATGTATCCAGAAAAAGAATATTTAACAAGTTTCATGCTGGAACAAACCTCTCTGAAGGCAGTAGTAAAACACAGTCTTTGAAGACCTTTCTATATTTTTAAGCAGCAGGAAAAAAACTATTAGAACTCGGTATGCTTTTTACATAATTCAAGGCAAAGCTAATTGCTTTAGTGATTCTGCATCACCTATAATTGGTTCTTGTCATTTAAGCAGCAATGACTGTTTGACAGTAACTTTCCTGTGAATAAATAAGCTTTCTGGAGTAAGAATAGGAGTTACCATGAGAAGTAAACTGTCTGGTTTCATGTGCCTGTAATAAAAAATCCCTTTCAAACAAACTAAATAATTAGAGGCAATGGTGCCCTAGCCCTTCCTTTTTCTCCCCTCTTGTCCCTCTGAATGGGTGAGGAGAAAACAAACAAAAAATGTCTTGTGAAACACACAAAATGCAGATGAGGTAAGGAGTCATCTTTCAATTCATCACAGTTAATTAGGACAGAAGGTCCCTAAGAACCAGCTTAGGAATGAAGAGAAAAATGCAAAAGAAGAGCAGGGATAAGACCAAAAAAGTGTTTAAAAGCCACTATGTTCACTCAAAATATAGACGCCTGTATGTTTAATATTCTTAATTATGCTAACTTTTAACTTACAATTTTTAACCTAAGATCTCTCTTAGCTCTTCAATCCTCCAGAGTCAGCTTGTCCTCATGTTACCTTTCCTTAAAACTGCAGAAGACAGAAAACCTCTCTCCTACCTGGAGAATAAAAACCTTTCCTCTCAGTCTGATTAGTCGAGAAAATAATCTGGACTTTATCTTCTTCACTAGCTGAGCTCCAGTAAGAGCTACTCAACAAGCACAATTTTAGAAGTATTTAAAGGCTAGTACATTGGCACTGACTACAGGCAAGTATACCCCAGGCTGAAAGTGGCTGAAAATGCAGGGGGTCTTATCAGTATCTAACTGAGTCTATTTTCCCTAAAACATCCACGAATTGCTTAATAACGTGTACTTTTATGAGACACTCAAAAGTGATCGTGGGTATCTTATCAGTGGGTTTCAGTTTGTGCATCCTTCTACAAAAAGAGCCACGAAACTCTCTCTACTTTGAGTTTCACTAAATCAATTTCTCTCTTATTTCAGTCTGAGTATTGCAATCTGGCTCTACAGGTAGCAAATTGAAATGTTTAGTGGCCCATTGCAGACAGATTGAAAAGAATATGGCAATAAGAAAGAAGCAAGGCATCAATATCATGTCGTAAAGCTCTCACCAACAACAGTGATGATGTAGGAGAATGACTGAACATTCGTTAAACTTCTACCGTTGTGAAAGTAACCTGTTATTTTCCTGGTTGTGCACTGAAATGTCTCAATCCCTGACAGAATAAGTCAGAAAAAAATGACAGTTTATTTTATATTGCTCTTGTTATATGGGACAATGTGGCATATTGTACCCTATGCCCCTTATTCATTTTACCTATAGTGATTAATTTATCCCTCTCCCTCATTTTGTAAAATGTTTGATGGACTGGGGGCGACGGCTTTTCATTTTCTTTTCTGTTCTTTTTGTTTTAAATTTAGTTGTTAAAATTAAGCCCGACATAATTTGATTACAAGTCTAACATGACATGGGGATCTGATTTAGGGTTCTTTATTTTAGGAAAAAAAAAAAGAGGAAGAAGAAAAAAACGTGGCAATCATGTCAAAGCAAAACAAAGAAAAAAGAAATTAGTGACATTTTCCCTCGAACACGCTTTGTCTCTGTGCACAATAAAAACAGCTGAAGTTATAGGATGGGTCTCACGCTGCTGCATTGTGTATGAGCAACTACCAATTTACCTCCCAACCAATTTCCACGTCCTAGTCATCTCACTGCTGAGTGTCATCCCCATACACGGCATGCGCCACAGCCGACTCTGGGCTGGGAGCAAGAGGGGAAGCACGGCGAAGCACCCAAAAGATCTGGTGCAGAGGAGAGGAGCTTATCCCCGAGGTCCCCCTCGACCTGCAATGTGAGCCCCGTTATCTGTGCTGTCTCTGCTGTGCTTCTTCCCAAGTGCTATGGACTGAATGCTTGAGTATCCCCAAATTCATATGCTGAAGTCCTAATAACCCCCACTGTGATGGTATTGGGAGCCAGGGACTTCAGAAGATAATTAGGTCCTGAAGGTGGAGGCCTCACGAATTGGATTAGTGCCCTGAAAAGAAGGGTCACGACAGAGATGATCTCTCTTGGCTGTGTGAAGATACGGCAAGGAGGCAGCTACCTGCAAATCACCAGACACCCTCCCAGCACCCTGACCTTCAACTCCCAGCCTCCGGACTCTGAGAAATAAATTTCTGTTGTTTAAGCCACCCCGTCCAGCTCCGCCTGTGGAATTCTGTTATGAAGGCAGAGTGAATGAAGACACCGCCTTCGTACTCGGTCCCCATAGTCACTGCATTGGGCCTGAGAGTCTACAGGAGCAGAAACTTCCATCATGCAATCTCTTTTGAGAAGCAAATTACTCAAAGAACTCTGCACTTCCCCAGAGTAGCTTTGGTCCCAGCCCTCCACACCAGGAGTGGAGGAGAGCCATTGGCTGGTGGGGCTGAGGCAGGCCTCCACGCAGGGAGGCGGGCAGGCTTCCTTCCCTTTCCAACCTGACAGGGAACCAGCAAGGACTGAACATTTCTGTGGTTCTAATCTCTATTCTGAATGTAAAAACTGTTGCTTCTGTCAGCAAACAAAGAAAAATTGGGGCAGCTCTTTAGGCAGATATTCTGTGTGTCCATGTATATTTAGAAAGCTGTTCTTTATTTTTTTCTACTGGTGTTTTTTTTTTTTTTAAACTTTCTATAGTAAATAAGTGGTGATTACTGAAGAAGCTGTGAAACGATCTATGATTCTATCCTTATTTCATTATTTTCCCAGCCCCCGCCCTCCTCAAAGATCACACGAGTACACATAATGATGAGAGTCTACCCCTGCACTGGCCGATTGTTTTGCTTTTGTTTGGGGGGAGGAAGCAAAATTATGCTCCAGAAATTGAATATGTCTTTGCCAACAATTTCTTTAGCCCAGGTTCGCTGTGGAGTTTATAATAATTTCACAAGCCAATTACATATGGGACAGTATCTCTTAATAAACCAGATAAAAAAATAACATACTCAAAACAAATGACAGATTAATCATACCATTCTAGCAAGGGGAGATGAAAAATAAAGTCCAAATTTAATAGGAGGTGTAGTTTTTTTTACAGGAGGAGGCTCTCAGGAGAGAGAGGGACGCCAAGAGTTGATTTCCAGCTGCCAGTGAAAAAATAAGAATCCCCTGTCACTAAGGGCACATTGCTAGGGAACAGAGACACTGGTGCTGGCATGCAGGCTGACTCTGCTGGGCCACTAGGCTGCTTTTCCCCACTGCCCATGAGACAGCAGTCCTTAGCAAGGCAGGATCTAATGTCCCTTAGAGTTTTTAGAGTTTTTAGGTTAACAGTCACCTCACCCAAAATTACTCTCAAACGGTCCTCACGAATTCCCAGTATTCACAGGGTAAACGTCGCTTTGCAGAGGTGCTTCTCGGCCTGTTTTAATGAGCCTTCTCACTGAAGTGATTACTGAGGACGATCAATGTGGAATGATGCCATCCTGACACAACTTACTTCATACTTACACCCAAGCAACCAATGTGGAATGATGCCATCCTGACACAACTCACTTCATACTTACACCCAAGCAACCAATGTGGAATGATGCCATCCTGACACAACTTACTTCATACTTACACCCAAGCAACCAATGTGGAATGATGCCATCCTGACACAACTTACTTTATACTTACACCCAAGCAACTTTTTTTGCCTTTGTCATAAACAAGCAGATTAAAACAACAGCACTTAAGTCATAAATAAGTGAATTTGAAATCACATTGAACCTATACATAACACCAATAAGGTAGCCACGAGCCACTTGTAGTTAGCTAGTAAGTGCTTCAAATGTGGCTTAGTCTAAATTAAGGTTTGCTCTAACCATCAAATGCTCATTGGGTGTCTAAGATTTAGTATGAAAAGAAGAATGTAAAATATCTCATTAATAACTTTTATATTAATTACAGATTAAAATTATATTTTAAATGTATTAGGTAAAGTAAAATATGTTATTAAAATTTATTTCATCTGTTTATACTTTTTAATGTGGCACATTTTTCTACTGAAAATAAATTACATTTGTAGCTTATATTTCTTTTGGAGAGTGATGATCTGTACATTTATTAGTCAACTAAAAGATGGTCTAATGTTGATTTAAGAGTCTGTACATCGGATAAATGTGAATGTAAATACAAATACAAATATATGTGTGTGTGTCTATCATCTTTGAAAAATGCTTTTGATTGATTACCGAAGTTTGTAAATTTCCATGAAGTAGAGAAAGTTACCATGCCTGAAACTGTTTAGGTGTTTTCATAAGAATAATTATATTGAGGCTAATAGAACTAATAAAATAAAAAGACATACAGTTTTTCACACACAGAGATTGACACACGCATACACACCTAATGGTCTTTATCATACACAATGAAAGGGACATTAATTCAAACTAGTTGGGAGGGAAGTCCATTCACACAGTAGTAGAAAGGCCAAGTAAATACTACGCTTGTATTTAAAATTAAGTCTGATCATTTCTAAAGTTATAAATACAATGGCACTTCTACATAAATGCTGTGTAGGAGAAAGTATCATTTAACACACAAGTAAAAATGACACATAATCGGCACGGCAAAGCCTCAGTGGAGGCAAGCTCTTTAGTAGTGCCTAAAAATGGTTTGATCTTTAGCTTCTGATTTTGTTGATCTTGTGTTAATATTCTCCTTCATTAAAAGCTTTAGTATCATGCTTCGCCTCAGCTCCAATGTGGATTACACAATCACATATTGTGAATTATGCAATTCCATTATATGCTGCATAGACCTTTTTGAGGATGTGTAAGAGCTATTCGATAATGAAAGATTTTTAAAGTCTAGAACCACATTTTAATTTTGATGACTCAGGAGAGATTCAACTTGGAGTTAAGACTTTCTAGGTGTTTTTAATCCTTTGGTGGAATACACTTGCAAATTCAATATATTATTTATTTTCACTGACATACATCTCTGCATTTTGATGCTCAAAGTGCTGCTTGCTTACCTGGTCCTTCTGTTTATTTCATCAGGTAAGAATATGCTATAAGATAATTTCTATTTTTAATGAACATATGAGAATGTACATATCCAAATTAGAATTAATCTTTCCAAATTACTTGTCTATGGATGCTAGATATTTACTTCAGAGCTGCTGCCACTGTAAAAAATAGTCTAGAATTCTACTTTAGGAACTTCCCTAAAAAAAATTTCAATGTTAACATCTTTCTTTGTGTGCTAAATATTTTTGACCATTTAAAATCATTCAAACCTCAATCTAATGAATTAAGAAGTAAACAAATTAGGGACTATCATTTGATATTTAAAATGTGTATGTGTGGGTACACAGATACACACACATAAAAATATATATGTATATATAAAATATATTAAAAATATATAAAGCAAGTATACTTAATCACTGGGTCTTTGAATTTTCTCTAAGGTAATTCCAAAGAAATATATATATTTTTAATGTTTAAAACAATGGCAGCATTTTTACATATTTAAAAATTCTTAAGTATTTTCAGGAATAAAATTCAATTAGATGATCAAATCTGGACTATTCACTTAAAAAATCAGTCTATGATCATGTTTCTAACATGTCAACTCAAAAACCAATTGCGAAGACACATTTACTAGCCTTTATTTTACATTCCTATCTCAGAACCACAAAATTAGTCGTATTAGGTCCGACCTTCTGCTTCCTCTCAAGTCCCAAGCCAAAAAGCCAGACAATGGTAAAGCCTGGTGTCCTAAGTCACACTCCTTCCATACCAGTTCACATCTAGAGTTCCCCCTTTCCTTTCTTATTCAGATAGGCCCACTATTCTCATTCTTGTATCCAAAATATTTATTTTGTGTGGATTTTTTTCCCCTTCAGACTGCATTTAACCAAATTAAGCTACTTCTTCCCTTGGGGAAAATATAAAAACTCAATTGTGCCTTTGCCATTACCAATTCCAATAGTGACAGCATGAGTGCTCCCTTGCACTGATTATCCTGGACACTGATGGGTTCTTTCTCCTTACGACTAGTGCTGCAGATCCCTCCCCAAATCCATCATCTTTATGAGCTTTCTGAGATTTCCTTCTCAAATGACAATATAACTACCTCTAACTGCCCTCTTGTAATTAAACTTTAATTCTTATTAAGCTTAGGATTCGAATTTGAGCAACTTGCATTTTCTTACAACAGATACTATTAATATTTAATATCAGAGATGGGCTCTTTTTTTCTCCTTTATAAACTAACAAACTGCCACAGAGAGCAGTCCCTGCAACTGTTGCTTGGACCGTGTTGGATACTGCAGTCCCCATACTGCAAACAAGTACCAAGCAACCAACTAACTTCAGGCAATAAAACAAATTCGGTAAAATAAGTGCATGTTAACTGTCTATGGTTGTTTGTTATAATACAGTCTGACATATAGATCTCGACCAGGACCTACTAGCAAAACAATGACTATAAACTCAAAATCATGAATTCAAAGGTTGAGTATGTGACCATGTGTCTCCTCAGCCTCTTTACTAATGAATAAATGGAACAATATCCTGTGATTTCGGAATTTGTCCAAACTCATAGAGTAAATCAGAGACAAATGCAAGAAAAAAGACCACAACTAACATCTTTCAATTTCTTTTCTTCACATACAAAGTTAAGACGACTTTGATATATAGAGTTTGAATTGACACCTTTCTAAACCATTATCTTTCAAAAAACTAGTCTCTCTAGAGAAGGTAAGAGTAATTTTAGAGAGGAGGTTCTGTTAAACTATAACTGGAAAATACGGCACATTGTATCAATCACTTTAGCACATCATAGTTTGAAAACATCCTTAAGCAAAAAACCTATTAGATTTGATTTAACCAAGGGTTCCCCCCTCCGCCCCCACCAAAGTCCCTCATCTCTCTGACTGGCCATGAATCCAGTTACATTTCGTGGGGTACAGTGTCCTCTGGAGCACAGTTTAGCAAATTCTGGATTATTAAAAAATATATAGGATTGAAAGACAAACATAGTGTCAAAGTAAATTTAAGGAACATTCTGCAAGCAATCTAGCTACCCTGAACTTCAGTTTTCCTAAAAATAAGAGTCACAGCCCACAAATATATAATGCAAAATCATTGCTCCATTACATTTCCTATTGCAATGGTGAATAATAAACTTAATTCCTTAAACCAAAATTAAACATTGAGTCAATGTGCGATGTTTCTAGACTCTGCTGGAGCTCCCAGAGGTGGTCTTTACGTGAAGAAGCTCACATTTAGTCGAGAAGACATACACTTAAATAAATCACTACAGGGAGCTGTTAGAGGGATAAATACTGAGTCAGCCATTTTAAGGTCAGGCAGGGAAAGGTCCTCTGAGGAGAGCACTGAGGGATGAATATCAATCTGTTTGAGGGGCTCAAGGTGAAGGGCATCCCAAACAGAGCGAAGAGTTTAATAAAATGAATCCCTAAGCAGTCTAGATGCCAATATATCCCTATTTACAAACAGATTTCACACTAGCCTCTTGAATGCGTGTTCTATTTCAAACTTGCAAATATTTATATCATACCTATCAGTGTGGTTCTCAGAAAGATGAATGCTGATATTAAACAATAACAGTACTTTTAAAAAGCAACCTTGGATTAGTGCGTTTTATAAGAAATAATACACACATGGGATAGAACTGGTAAGCACATGCCTACTTATAATGACTTACTTATTATTATGGCAACCAACAAATAAATCAACCATCAGCCTCTAAACGTTAACATTCTATGCAAAATCTCGATACGTGGCCTCAAAAACCATCAAGAGAAAAAAACAATGACCAACATACTTGATGTAAGGAAAAAAAACGGGACATTACATCCTGGTACAGAGCAACATGCCCACTGATGTTGGTAGTTATTGTCAATAGTTTAAGAGATATTTAGTCTGTAGTGCTAAAAACTAAAGGTGTACAATATCCTGTGCATCTCCTTTAAGATTAATAGTCTCACCTCAAAAGTGAAACCATTACTTAAAACTATACGTAATTTAAAAAATAGCCTAAGGCTTTTTTTTTTTTAATGGAGAGGAAATGATAAACAGGGCAAGTGAAAAAAAATAAAATCAAAGGTCAAAAATATAAAAACAATCTGTTTTTCATTGAGCATTTCACCTTTTTAAAGAAGCATTCAACTTACTTGCATTTTTTCTTTGTTTTTACGACAGACCACATATGCCATTAGCAGAATACATTTTAAAAACAATTAATTTCAGTTTTCTGATACAGCCGGTTATATCAAGGAAAAAGAACACGGACTCCTGAGTTCCAGGGCTCTGGGTTCTGAACCACTCTGTACTATTAACTAGATGTGTGGCCTTGTGTTGTTTTTTATAACCTTCAAGGTTCTATGGGAAAAAAAGGAATAACATTTACTCAGAGAAGTATTATAGGAGTTAAATGAGATAATCTGGGTTAAAGTGCCTTCTCCTTCTTTAAGCTTTAAAATAAGCTACTTCGCCTCCCCATTTTCTTTTTTTCCAGTTTGTTTCTATGAAGGGAAACCAAGATAAAGAACAACAGAAACAAAGATAATAATAAAAGACACAGAAAAAGATGAACCAGTCTAGGGAAAGGATCATATCTTTATCTCTTAACCCTGATGGAACATTAGAATTATCATGGAAGCTTAAAAAAAAAAAAAATAACTTCCATGCCCCAGGCTTTAATCTATAGTATCAGGATCACCAAGGATGAAGCCAAGGAATGTGAACTAGTTTCAAAGTCTCATAAGTAATTCTGAAGCAGCCAGTTCTAGAAATCTGCTTTAGGAAATTTGTTCTAAGCAGACAGCAGTCCTAACATGAAGCTTGTGCTCAATAAATGTTTATTAAGTGAATACATTGCATATGATTGATGGAGCCATTTGTAATATTATTAAGGGGTAAAAAAAAAAAAAAAGCCTACACTAATAATGTCTCAGGCACAGGCACTGACAAATAAGACTTTTTGCCTTCAGAGCCTAATAAAGGAGTATGACACATAAACAAATTAAATAAATTTAAATAAAACTGTGATAAATAAATACAACAACTGAAACAGTAAAAAAAAAAATGAATGGGATTAATGTGCAGCTCTAAAGTAAATAAATTCAAAAAATCAATAGATGATATTACTTCAATGGCAGCAGCAACAACAAAAAAACCAAAGGTTACAAAGAAACCAAAACTAAAGGGGAAATATCAATTTGTTTTACATTTGTAATGCCACACTTTAAGTCCTGCTTGGTCAGTAGTATATTTTTTTAATGACTTGAGAAACTACAAACACCCTCTGAAACATGAAGAGTACTTGACCCATATTTCTATGCTAATCTTCATAAGACAATAATATTATTTCAAGCAACCCCTAACAGTCACATTGCAATATAAGAAATGAATTTGGACAGCCCTTCGGCTTTTACTATAATAGGCTTTGATCCATGCAACATAACTGTCCGGATAAGCATAATTTGATAACCTGTACAACTGCATTTCAAACTTTTAAAATGCTGAGACAACTTAATGCTCATCATTGATGACGATGCCTGGAAAAGCTGCTGTCACTATCAACACAGACTTATTTGAGCTGTTAATGGCTTGGTTTTGCCCAGCCATTAAATAATGATAACAGCAATAACTCTCGAGACTGATCATTTAGCTGCAAAGAGGTTCAATTCTTCAGTAAAGAGCTGAAGGGTAAAATGTTGACTCTTGAATCCACTAGTTGTTCTGGCATACAGAAGACACTCAGTAAATATTATTAGTATTCTATTTATTCTGTTGTATTGCATTTACTTGGATTGTTAAAGGCACTACTCTTCACATTACAAAGCATTATTTCCAAGAGAAGCTCTAGGAGGTATTTCATCCTCTGGAATAGTTACTCGGGAGCAAATGGTAAACTTTTATATTATGGATATAAGGAATCACATGAGGGAAATACAGTAAGTTCTCATTTAATGTCATCAACAGGTTCTGTGACTTTTAAGCAAAACAATGTATAACAAAACCAATTTTACTAAAAGCTAATTGATATAAACAAAAGTTAAGTTCTTAGAGCATCTCATGGACGTTTTAATATTGGACAAACAGATGTTATCTGAGGACCTGCTGTATATGAGCATCTCTACACTGACTGCTGGAAAGCTGGGACACATTCACTGCCCACCTCTAACCGGTGGACTAACTACAACTGGTTCTAACTTTCTGAGCCATAGTTTCCTTTAGTTTCCTATCTCTCATATATCAGTAGTGTAGCTTACTTAGTTGTATTTTTAGAAGCCATCTTAAATGCATATGGAAGAAACTATGTAAACAGTACTATAACAAAATATGTAAGAAAAGAGGTATTTGAACAATTTCAGTGTGTACAGAGTATTGCGAATGAATGCTTCACTGGCAGAGGAAATATCATTGTTTAATTCCCCTCGCCCCAAAATGGCATCCTTTATTGTTTTAAATAACTTTTTATTTTTCTATGACAGTTGACATACAATATTACACCAGTTTCAAGTGTATAACATAGTGATTAGACATTCATATAACTTACAAAGTGATCACCCCAATAAATCTAGTACCCATCTGGCACCATACGTATTTATTACAATATTAACTATATTCCCTATGCTATACTTTACAGCTATCCCCATGACTATTTTGTACCTACAAATCTGTACTTCTTAATCCTTTCACCTTTTTCACTCATCCCCCTAACCCCGCTCCCACGTGACAGTCATCAAAATGTTCTCTATCTATCGGTCTGTTTCTGTACGGTATGTTTAGATTTCACATAAAAAGTCTTTTTCTGTTTGACTTATTTCACTTAGCATAATAGCCTCTAGGTCCATCCATGTTGTTGTAGATGGCAAGATTTCATTCTTTTTTATGGCTAATATTGGATTGTATATATGTAGCACATTCTTTTTTATGGCTGAGCAATATTACATTGTATATATGTGGCACTTCTTCATCCATTCATCTATTGATGGACACTTAGGATGCTTCTATATCTTGCCTATTGTCAATAACACTGCAATGAACATATGGATGTACATGTCCCTTCACAGTAGTGTTTTGAGTTTCTTCGGATAAATATCAGAAGTGGGATTACTGGGTTCTTTGTCTCTTGTTACCGCTTCTGTTTTAAAGTGTATTTTGTCTGGTATAAGTATTGCTACCCCGTTTTTGTTTGTTTTCATTTTCATGAAATATCATTTTCTATTCCTTTACTTCCAGTTTGTGTGTATCTTCCTACCTGAAGTGATTCTCTTTCAGGTAGCAGATCTAAGGGTCTTGTTTTCTTATTCATTCAGCTACCCTTTGTGTTTTGATTGGAGTATTTAATCCATTTACATTTAAAGCAATTGTTGAAAGATATGTAGTTACTCCCACTTCCTATTCTCTCTTATTTATTTATTTATTTGTTTATTTTTTTTATTTACTTACTTACTTACTTACTTCTTCTTCTTAAAGAAGCGCCTTTAACAGTTTGGGGTGATGAACTCCTTTAGCTTTTTCTTCTTTGGGAAGGAACTGGCATTCTTTCATTTCTCAAGTATTCAGAGTGTAATATAAATGTCAAAACATTCACACAGAAACCAATGAAGCATCTCTTGACAAAGAAAAATGGACTTGGATCATGGGGCTATGACTTCTGAAATGTTTAAAATGACAGACAAGCTAAGTTACATTTGTAAGTTTTATTTTTCTAAAGCAGACAAACTACATTTTTACTAATACTGAAAGATAATTTACTTGCTTAAGAAAAAATATTCAGGACATGTTCTTCTAGTTCCAGAGCTACTGATACTGTTTATAACAGAGAATACTAGTGACTAATAAAGTTGGGCACCATTTCTTTTCTTATCAGTCCCAACAAAACAATAATCATCACTACACTGTCATTCTGATGTAAAGTAAAATCACTAATCCACTGGGACTCAAAGGAAAAAGCTATAAGGTATTGTTTAACTGCTGCCACTTTTTTCAATACATATTTTCATTTCGTGGAAGACTTCATTCTATTTAATTAAATATACACACTGATCAAAGAAAAAATGCAAGTAACAATGACATGATATAATGCCAGTTCTATACATGGTGTGCTATACGTAGGATTCTATTTTCAGCTGGCTTCACAAAAAGACCAGCTCTTAATTCTGATATAAAATGTACTACTTTATTCCTGGTTTTGGTGAAGATCCCTATAAAATTATGCAATAACCTCAGGACATTTCTATCGCATTATAGCATGTCTAAATTATGATTCTGAGTTCAATGGCACTTAAAGTGATGCTAAACAGTTATACTTTAGACTACTTTAAGAATGCTTCAAGGCAAAGAAAGATATTCTCTAAGCCTACTTTTAAAATTAAATTTTACATATGTCTATATGTACAGTTTGACAGATTTACAATACTAGTATTTAAAGATTTAATGCAAACATTTATGTTAAATAAATACCTTTATCCAACAGGTTGTTTTAAGTCACATTTAATGGTCACCAATAAGTAGTTATGCTAAAATAACAAACAATTGCTTGAATATATTTTAAGGCCAGATTGAAGGATTTAACTAGTTTTGAGAAAGAAATGTTAGTATTTGTATTAATAGGTCCTGAGGTGTGGGGAAGAAACATTATGATGCAACAGAGAAAGCAGCAAACATTAATACAGAAATTTAAAACTCGAAATACATGTGACAATAAGCACACTAGAGGAAGCCAATTGTTAAACTTAGTACCATTCCAAACCTAACTATTCTTGGCCTACGGATTAATCAATATTGTAGTAGCCCAGTCAAGCCTCAGTTTGTGCAAGCTGATTAAATGGAAATCATACTCTGATTACTGTACATAGTTAGGTATATTAATTAGATCAAGTAACTACCACAGTCACTGAGTACACCTGTTCCACACACAGTCCCTGTAGGTGGGGTCAGCCAGAGAACTTGTCTACGGCATGATTCCATCCCACTAAACTGGAGGTAAATGGACCAACAACAGACATCTAATCCAGTGGCAGCCAATCCGAAGGCTGGCTAGATGTCAAGATTATAGTCTACTTTCAGAAAGCTGAAACTGAAATGAGGTAGTTAACAGAGAAAAAAGCAACTAAAGGATCATGATGCAGAGAAAGACTAGAAATGCCATGATGTGCAAATTAAATTAAAAAAAAAAACTGAATTGTGAGAAAATGAAACTACAAGTAGGAAAAACAAGTATGAAAGCGAATCATTTACTGAAAGATGAATACTTGTGGGCCGGGCATCATTCACACTCTGTTGTCCCCTTCTGTACAGCTTTACGTTTACTACCATTCCTGTGTTTTCCCTGCATTTTTAAAATAACTCCCAAGTACATCGCATACGTTCCATAACACCTGTAATTATCTAAGTGAGCATTCGTTGCTAAGAAAAGATCCAACCACAAAAACTGAGCACAAATTTTACCAGTGGATTTTAAAACTGAGTTCAATCTCCAAGTCACTGTCATCTCCTAAATTCATTCTTATCCATTTGACCAAACTACCATTAGCGAGAAGAAAAAAGATGGTAGTAGCAGCTTCTCAACCCAGTCCTAGCAAATTTATAATCGGGAACAACTTCACGTCCCACCTGCCTTTCTTCTCTCCTTCTCACCCCCACATACATTCCCTCCTCTTCCATTTACACTCACAAGGACTTCATTTATTGGTGACAAATCAGACTAAATGCCAGGTGTTTGAGAAATGACAAGTAGTCATGTTCAACAAAATGTGGCAGACTATTTGTTACTATAGATACTCAGAAGACCAGAAGATTTTAAGAATATAAAGAATTTTCAATGGTATTCACCAATAATATAAAAGCCAGAGTCCACCTTCCTCATTTTCAAGCAACATATACATTCGTTACAGTTCTCAGCCTTTAGCCATAAGGTTTCATATCTATTTCACCACTTTGCCCCTCCACTCCAAGTGCCCCCACCGCCAAGGCTCAGAATTTCCCAGTCAAGTAAAACTGACTTCGTCCCATCTCTCTGATCTTTTTCCAATGTGTCAAACTATACATTCAAAATAAAAGACAAATGGGAATCACTTTATCTCTAGCCTCTAAATTCTTTCAGACTATTTCCTTCAAGGAAATGTCCACAGCTTCTTCATAACACCTGTTCGTTAAACACTACAGATTAAAGACTTAAGTGCAGTCCTCACTAATTACATTCCTTTTCCTTCTCCACTCCCACCCCCGGAAATAACCATTATACAGACTTTACTGTCTATCATTCAAAATGGTTTTTATATTTTACACATACATGGCTTGCTAAAGGATATACACAGAGATCCGTACATATGTACAGTTTTCATATTTTTAAACTTTTAAATGAATGCCATCATACTATATTCTTTGCTAAACATTACATTTGGGAGATGGATTCATGTGTATATGCATGGCTCCCATCAATTATTTTTTAATGCTGGATGGTATGGGTAGCTTTTTATCGTTACGACATATCATAAAACATTATCAATCCTTCAGATGAACAGTCAGAATATTCTATTTCCAGTTTTTCACTATACCAACTAATGTAGGTAGGTTGTACCTCGTTGGTAAGTAAAATTTTTTTTTTTCTGCTGTTAAAGCCTTCTGCCTGCTTTTAGCATCTTATCTTTGACTTTGGTGTCCTACAGTTTTATTTTGCTGCATGACGGTATGTGTTCCTTCTATCTTTCCTGCCTGAGATTCATTATGCTTCCGGGATCCAAGGATTTGTGTAATTTATCAATTCTAATCTAAATTTTCTCAATTTCTATTTCTTTAAATATTGTCTCTTTCGTACTCTCTATTATCATCTTTTGAGATTTCTTTTAAATGTACGTTAGAACTTCTAATCCCATCTATTCCAATTACCTAGTCCTGTGTTAAAAAAAAACAAACAAACAAAAAAACACTTCAAAACATAGTGACAATCACTGTTCTGTGGGTCATGAATTCTGATGGGGCAGAACAGGGATGAACTGTGCTTGTTCCACGGCACCTGGGACCTCAGCTGGGGATAACAAAATAACAGGGCGTAATCGAAAAAGCTGGGGCCGCACGCCCCAAGTGGTTTGGGCGTCTTCAAAACATCACAACCTCGGGATGCTGGATCTCTTTCAGGGACAGAGACTACGTCTCAAGATGGCAGTAGTATAAAAAAATCTGCGGTCCTGGTGGAAACTGCCGTAGCACCCTGCATATCGTCTCTTTCACATTTTCTAAATCTTTTGTCTTTACGCATTGCATTTTAAGTAATTACTTCAGATTTGTCCAGTAGTTAGCCAAGTTTCTTGAATGTGTCTAACCTGATGTTTAAATCATAAACAATCCTTAATGCAGATTAAAATTTTCATTCCTAGAAGTCTATTTGGTTCTTTTTTCAAGACTGCCTAGTCCTTTTATTTTTTATTTTTTTTTTTATTTTTTTATTTTATTTTATTTTATTTTTTTTATAAGGGTCTCTTTCTTTTCAGTTTTGGATGAAATTTAATTTTTTTAAGGCTTGAAACTCACCAATTTGCAATTCCACTTCTAAAATTATCAGAAACTAATTCATCTGCTCATTTTTCTGCTTGACTCCAGCTCACGGTTAGATATGACTAGGGGTTATGGTCTCATGTTTTAGGAAATTTTATCCTTTGGAAGAACCAAGGAAGGCTTACTTACATTGAGGGCCTACTTCTCTGGGGAGGAATTGTTTGCTTTGCCAGTACAGATTTTCTTGTCATCTCCCTTTGCCTATGAGTGAGTTTCTTCTATTCTACCCTTCTAATGAAGGTGTAACAAACACTTCAAAACTTCTATGTTTTACATGGTGGTTTTAATTCTAAATCCCTTCCTGTGCAGGCCCATGGTCCAGTCTCCAGTAGTGATGCAGCTGTTAAAACTCAAACCTCTTGGTTACTGAGAATGACAAATGCCCCCAAGGCAGCTACGATATCAGTATCAGCTTACTGCTCGGTTTTTAGTTTTTGTTTTCATCCCTAGGAGACCTCTTATTCTCTAACAAGGTCAGCAAATCCATCTAAAAGGAAGTTTATTGCATTATATCTAGCATTTCTAACTGCTTTGTCCTAGGAAATTTTCCAGACTTTTTAGTTGTCAACCTTGCCAGAAATCAAAGTCCTTTCATTTTATTTTTATGTGGTCCCTTCTAATGTTCTTTTTTCTCCATTTCTTTTAACCTAGAACCCACAAATTTGTCCCATATTATGCAAAATCATTTTACTTCATCAAACCAAATTATTTTAAAAATTAGAGTAATTTGATGTTTTTAAGTTGCCAATTCTTAAAATTGAAAGTTAAATAAGAATACAGTAAGTTTGTATTAAAATTATTTGTCTTCATAAGCATATCAAGTTTACATACGGTATAGTTAAACTGTAACTTGTGCATCATTTACAAAGTTAAAAGAGTGTATCAAAACTGACACTTAAAAAAATGTATAAATGAATTAATTTTAGTCATCATGAAGGATGAATACTTTCTCTTTCATTTGTAAAACACGATTGTCAAAGGGCAGAAAAATGATACGACATCTAGAGACATCTTTTCTGAGCTATCACTGGTCCTCATACAAGTGTCTCATATATGTACTAAGTAGCTTCCACTAAAGTTTGTTAGGGCTGAGATGACTCAACTGATTGAATAAACAACATGTGTTATATTGTCAGAACGCTATATCTTTAAAAAGCAAATGCGACTTTGTGACTTTCTAAATGATTTAGGACTGCTAAACATATATAAACCAACTTGGGTGCACAATGCAATCAATCACTTGCTCAAAAGCTATGTTTACTAAAAAATAAAAATTCCTATTTTCTAGGTATTTTATTTTATATGCTTATCTTTTGGTGTTTAGCTGTATAGGTAAAATAGTCATCAGCTTTTCATATTTTGATGTTAATACATATTACCTGACTTTTTCCATATGAATGTGTCGACAGTGAAAAGTACTTTAATAAAGCTAGTAAAATTACTTTTCTTGGTTCAAGAATACCTAAAATCTCATATGAGTGCCCCAGAATTGGATAAAAGAGATATGTGCTGCACAGAGACCATAAAAGCTATACAAAGGCTAGGGCTTCTAAATGAGGATTTTACTGGAAATTATTTTCATAAATTTTAACCTTAAATAATACTAAATAAATGATCAGTGAAAGAATAATAATCACAATGTATTTTATTTGATTCCAAAGCTACAGATATTAGTCATAATGGATCAGATGAGCAAATTACAAACCATTCTTCTGTTGCCAGCCTCTGACAGTTTAATATATATGTTAGATACTGAGCCCTGAGATATGAAGAAACGCTGCATAGAAAATTAGCGCACTGAGTTAAATTAACAAGTCAGATGTAGAATGAACTGTGAACTTGATACTGATCAATTATGCCCCAAGCAGAACAATCAAGAAGTGCTATCGTTGAAAGTAAACCCATTGACCTGAAAGAATGAGAAACAACATTCGCAGTGATTTTACTCTTTCTAATCTGTCTGATAACACTAACATAATGTGTCAGCTGGAATGAACCATGTAATATAAACAGATAGGGAAGGAGAAGGGTGGTCCCGCAAAGAAAGCCAGGAGTAAAAAAGGAGAGGTGATATTCAAAAGAGTCACAAGGCTCAGAAAATCAAGGTGAGAAAGGTGGTCTTGCAAAGGGCCCCCATCCTTCCCCCTTTCAAAGAATGACATTGTCTCTGAAAGATCAGAACACCAACTTGTTTCAAGAAAAGCACTTCATGGTGTTCAGCTCACAAGGAAAACCCACAGATCCTTTTGCCCTGTGTGGACAAGCTCCTTTCCCTTAAAAGAATGAGTTGCTGCTTGAGAAAATAATGTGTTTCAGGACCCAGTAGCTTTTGCATCGTTTTGACTGAGAGTCTCGGCCCCTATGGGGTGGGAAAGGGGTTTGCTCACAAACACTACTTTACATCTGGTATAGGGCTAGCAGGCAATGGAAAGCTGGCTTATGGAATTGCTCAGGGCAAGCTCCTCTTCCACAATGCCATGCTGGGTGTTTCTTAGTAAACTTTATGGTCTGCACATAGTAAAATAATTCTTGGAAATAGGGCAAATGGTTAGTTTATGTATTGTTAAAAATATGAGCTTTACCTCTCTGTCTCTATTTTCTCATCTATAAAATGAGGATAACAATAGTGCCTACCTCACAGGTTATAATTCTAGTTGTAAAGATTAAATAAATTAATATATGCAAAGTCCTTAAAAGAATGCTAGATACCATTTTATAAATATTAGCTATTCTATTATTATCTTAATGATGCTTAATAGACTTATTTGTTTTTCTGAATCCTGTATCATTTATTCAACTTGTAAATTTTTATATTTTTAAGTCTCCTCAACCATTTTGATATAGCATTCCTCTCCCATAATACGCAGAAAAGTATGTGTTAATGTAGATATTTAAAAATGAACAACAGAATAAAGGAAATGTAAAAGTAGATCTGACAGAAGAAAAGAGCCATTGACACTATAGAATAGTTTTTCTAAAAAAGGTAACAAAAGAAATTAAGTCAAAATTTCATATGGTCTTTTCAATAAAAGGTGCTGGGAAAATTGGACAGATATACGCAAAAAAAAAAATTAAACTGGAACAGACTCAAAATGGATTAAAGACTTAAATGTAAGACCCAAAATCATAAAACTTCTAGAAGAAACATAAGCAGTGAACTCTCTGACATAGTGAACTGTCATTTCTTTTTGGATATATCTCCTCAGGCAAGAGAAACTAAAAGAAAAAATAAACAAATGGGACTACATCAAACTAAAAAGTTTTTGTACACCAAAGGAAACCATCAACAAAACAAAAAGACAACCAATTGGAATAAGATATTTGCTAATGATACATCTGATAAGAAGTTAATATCCAAAATATATAAAGAACTCATACAACTGAACAACAAAAAAACAAACAATCCAGTTAAAAAATGGGCAGAAGACCTGAACAGATACTTCTCCAAAGAGGAAATACAGATGGCCAACAGACATATGAAAAGATGCGCAAGGTCACTAACCATCCAGAGAAATGCAAATTAAAACCACAATGAGATATCTCTTTGTACCTGTCAGAACGGCTATCATCAATAAATCAAAATCAAGTGTTGGTGAGGATGTGGAGAAAAGGGAACCCTCATACACCGTTGGTGAGACTGCAAATTGGAATCTATGGAAAACAGTATGGAGGTTTCTCAAAAAATTAAAAATAGATAGACCTTTAGATCCAGCAATTGCACTTCTGGGTATTTATCCAAAGAAAACCAAAACAATAATTCATAAAGATCTATGCACGCCTACGTTCATGGCAGCACAATTTACAACAGCCAAGATATGGAAGCAAGCTAAATGCCCATCAACAGACGATTAGATAAAGAAGTTATGGTTCATATATACAATGGAGTATTACTCAGCCATTAAAAAAAAATGAAATAGCATTTGCAATGACATAGATGAACCTAGAGGTTATTATGCTGAGTGAAATAAGTCAGAGAAAGATAAATACCATATGCTTTCCCTCATATACAAAATCAAAGGAAAAAGCACAAACTAATCAAAAATAGACTCACAAATATAGAGGACAATCTGGTGATGGACAGAGGGGAGGAGGGTTGGGGGGCTGGGAGAATGAAGTGAAGGGTTAAAGAAGTACAAATTAGTAGTTGATACATGGTCATAAGGAAGGGGAGCACGGCACAGGGAATGCAATTAGCATTAATGTAATGGCTAGGTGGAGAGCCAGAGGAGAGAAAGAGCAGTTAGTGGGATCATCTTATAAACTACATAAATGTCTAGCCAATGTACTGTATACTTGAACTAACAAAATACAATGTTTTAAAAATCAAAAAAATATTTGATGTAACCAAACAAATTCCATATGGTAGCGAAATTGGATCAGATTAATCATTTTAATTATACAGATTACATAGATTTTTCTCTATTACGCATAATTGAATATAGTACATAGCATGTCACTTCTTCTAAAGTTGTTATACACCTGTATGTTGCTTCCCATGCCCTAGATGTTTTCATCATTTTAAAATAACTGCACTTACAGAAGAGTTGCAGGCAGTACAGAGTTCCCATCTACACTCTACCTGCTCGCTTTCCCTTATTTAACCATGTAATTGCCCAAACTAAAAGGTTAACATTGGTAAAATACCATTAACTACAGACTGTATGCTGAGTTCCCCAGTTTTTCAATTGATATCCTTCTGTTTCAAGGTCTAATCTTTAATGTCACATTAAATTTAGTTGTCATATCTAAGTCTCCTCCAATCTATGACAGCTTCTCAGTCTTTGTCTTTCATGGTTTCAAAACTTTTGAAGAGTGGTCGCCAGTTATTTCAATTCTTTGAAGTTTTCCAAAGATTAGTCTGCAGTTATGGATTTGGGGTAAGAATATCACAGAGGTGAAGTGCCTTTCTCACCTTATCACATCAAAGGATACATGATATCGATAAGTAATACTAATGGTGATTAAACTTGGACCAAAGAGATGTCTGTCAGGTTTCTCTGCCACTGAAAAGTTACTCTTTCTCCCTTTGCAGATGTGACAGGTGTTGGACATAAGTCACTGTGTCCAGCTCATGCTCTAGGGCAGGGGAATTACTCTGCCTCTTAGACGGAGGAGCATCAAAAAACTTCTGGACTTTGGTTAAAACCGCCACGATAATTAATACTTTTGTAGAGACACACTCAGGCTATACAAATATCCCCTTTCTGTAACTGAGGTGTTTTCAAAAGTCATTTCTACATATATCATTTCCTTTGGCCTTCACAAGAATCCTTTACTTTATAATAAACCTGAAAAAGATGGATGACTCGCTGTCAGCAAAAGGGAAAGTAGATTCCCAAATTCATGTTAAAATTGCAAACCTACATGGGAGTGCTAATTATGTTGCTTAACATAAGTACTGACGGATTACACTGTCCAAACAGCAAATGAGGACATAAGTAGGCATTCCTTCTTATTTAGATTAACTCACTCTACTGAAGACTAAATTTGAATAATAGAAATAAGGAAGATGGCTGGGTTGGGCTATGTCTGCACAAAATCACCATTCCTCTGACTAATGTCTACTTGACTCTCTTTTCCTATAAAATAAACTAGACTCTGAACTATCTTATCAGTTTTTCATAGAAGTCTGAATCCCAGTGGGGGATATTGTTTAGGTTTAAGCCTAAGATATAGTTTTAGATAAATCTATCTTCTAATTCTTGAATCATACCTCATTCATACTGTCTTAAAAGTTTTACTGAGTATCTTTAGTTAATACCATTTATACTTGAAAGTTCATAACATTTAAATTCTTTTTAAAAAAAGTCTAGATAGAATATTTCTTTAGATAATAAAGTATTCCACATATAATTCCTCATCCAATCCTTTTAACCACATAATGAGATAAACAAGGGGGAAAAACAGACCTTATTTTCATTTTACAGATGAGACTTCTAAGAGTTTAAGTAGTTTACCTAAGACCAAACTATCCAGTAACCAGTAGAATTAGGCCTTAAAACTAGCTTTAACTATATTATGCTGTAAATATATATTTGGCCTAAATAGATGAGTGTTCACTCTCTTTATTTATATTTGAGTTTGCCCAGGTATACCTGAATGTATCAGATCATTTCTTTTAGATAAAATGCATTCTTGGATACTATATCAGAACTCTTGATACTTTTTAAAATCACATTTTTTTTTCAAATCATAAAACATCTGCTCATCAGAACAAAAAATATTGAAAAAATTTAAAAATAGAAAAGAAAAACTGATACCTGGGGATAACTACATTTACTTTTTGGTATATTACTTCCTAGTAATATTTTACATAATTAAGATCATATTATGTCTATAATCTCATATTCACTTGAAACATACATACTTCTCTTTGCTAATAAGAGATCTTTGTGGACAGTTTTAACATGCCACTAATAAAAATAGCAAACAGCCATATGATGTAGACATAAGCAGTCACTGTTCTCAATGCTTCAAATGCACGAACTTATTTAGTCTTCACCTCAGCCCTATGAGGTAGGTACGATTATCTCCATTTTACAAAATAGGAAAGTGACCTAATGGCTCACTACAATACTACACTATCTGAAAATATCACAATTTATTTAGCCTTCTCATTATTTCTTGATGCTTAGGTTTACAATTTATAAAATTATAATGAACATGGCTAACGTTAAATTCTGATCATGCATGTATTATGAACGGACATGAATGCTGGTTTGGCTACAACTGTGGATTAAGTAAGCTGAGAAAGAAACACGGTCTTTATTAGACATTGCTGAATAAGCGGTACCAAAATAAAAGGTAATAAAAAGCAAGGCTGCCTTTATATTTTCAAGTATGTTGAACTGCCTGTCACACTGACTGTGAGCCTCATGGCCAAGAACCTGACACATCATCTTTTGCCTGAAGAACAGTCATCATAGGTGACGCCACCTTCCCTCATACCATAACATTTGGTGGTATGGTTTCAGAAAGAAAATTGTGACAGAGAAAAACAAAATTACTCATTTATGGTTAGTCGACAAACAGCCTCTGGATCAGAAACATCACCTAGATTAATGATTCTGGTCTGGCAGACAACACTGCCTTTCAATTTTAAAATTAAATAAAATGCTCTCGGGTCCTTCAAAAATGCTCTTCTCGACGCAGTGGGAAGATTGAAGCCTGAATTCCAACCACAGCGAGTGTAAGCTCAGGGCTGGGGAATGCGAACCGTTGGCTCTGCCCAGGCCGGTCTGGAATTGTTTATAGGAATAAGTGGGGGTCCTGTTTTGTCATAAATACAGACTTCCTTCGGTTACAGATACAGAGAACACTTCTTCTTAAATTAAAAACAATTTCCCCTTCGAAGCAAGTCTCCATCATTCAAAAAGATATCTGGTGCTGAAATGCCCTTTACCTGCTTTATTTACATGAGAAACAGGACAGAAAGAGACTTTATGCTCTCTGCAGTCTAATTTCTCTAAGCTGCAGCCATTGATTCTTTCTAAGTTTATTTATTCAAAACAAAAGCCCAAACAATTCTTTTTTCTTGGGTCAGCAGCTTACTGAATTAACATCAATCATCAAAGGAGACAGGGCTGAAAGAAGATGGAAGCCCATTTTCTCAGAGATTGATTTTTTTTTTTTTAAGCCAAAACACACAGGCATAAGCAGGAGACTATTTACCATCGAAAAGATTCAACTTGAAAGTCACAGCCAAAAACTGGGCACTCACAGAACTGACCAGGTTCCTTGAAATCTTAAAGAATTTTTTTTTAAATCACTTAAATTTCTTTTTTGATGGTCTGTGAGAGTTTGATTACTTCACTATATAAAGCCCACTCCAACAGCTAAAAACAAAGGGAGGGGAGGTTCCAAAAGAGAGAAGTAAATCAATGTTGTTGTTTATTATAATGATTTTCTAATGGTGTTCTCTACTTACTTTGATGTACTTAAAGTGGGAAAAGTTCATCAAAGACCACTGTGATTAGAGGCTTAAATGTATTTAAATACTACCTCTGGCATGTTTTAAAGGTGATTTGCTCCATAGGTCTTAGCAAAATTATTCTTTAAAAACCTCGATTTGCTTCTTGCTAGGAACTCAGCTCACTCATTTTTCCTTGCAGGTGGGGTTAGAGAGTTCTTCCCTGAAAATGAAGTCAGAAGGGTCAGTATTCCTAAGACTGCTCTAAAAACTGGGAAAAGTAATTGGTTTATATCCATTTCACATCCTGTCACATCAAGGGAATGTGTTTCCTTCTTATAGCTTTTCTTGAGATTTATGTAAGGTGAGGAGTGCATTACACCGAGCATGTATAAACTATTGGCCTCCTATTTCGGTAGGATGTGCTGTATTCTTATGTTATTTTTAAATGTGTGCCATATTGTTAAATTATTTTTAAGAGAAAATGTGGGATTTACAGTCTAGGATAAAAGTAAATGAAGAAAAACGGGGAGCGGAGGGGGGGGAGAAAAAGTCCCATATGCCTTAGTTGGCTGGCAGAGACAACCCTGTGTTATCGCTATTTTCTCTCAAATTGAGACAAAATTTATTTCAGTTAAGAATTTGATATCAAAGTCATGAATCACCCTCTTGTCTGAGAATGAAGCAGGGGCAACCATTTGTTCTCCAGATGTAAAATACAGATTTTTAGCCTTTAATGCACAAGGATTACACTGGGTAATAAAGGTGGTTCCTTGGGAGGGAGAAAATTCATTAAATAAAATCAATAAAAACTATGAAGATTTTTACTTTAAAAAAAAATCCTACTTTTTAACAATAAGATATTAAAATGTGTTAACCATTCTAAACTTTCATTGCTATTTACTCTCATACTTAGATCATGGACAAATCAGCAAACTGGTATTATACTGCACACATTATCACCTAGGTGATTTCTGAGTAATCTTTTAGCTTTGACCTTCTACAGAATGTTGTACAATGAGAAAATGCAAAACCGAGAAGAAAAGGCTTGCCACAAATGATGAGTAGCAATGTCAACTGGTCATAAAAGCACTGTTGTTACTGTAATGTCTACACCACTCTGTGAGGAGAAGGTGGGATACATGTGAGGCTAAAAACACTCCCCAGGGCCAGCTCCTGGGCGCGACACTGCAGTTTCAGCAGGAACGCCTGGAACATCAGGCTCAACGCTCTGCTCTGGGTGGTCCTGCAGTGAACAGCCAGGGCCTCAGAGCATTAACAGCATGGTGGGAGGGATGACCGACTGCAGTCAGTTCTAAGAGGGAGACCTTAAAGACGCATTATTGGAAAGTAAGTTTAAAAGCATGATTTGAAACAAAGGCTGCAAAAGGGGGGAAAGGGGCTTTGTAAAATTCTAAAAAAATTATTTCCTAACATTTTCAAAATGGCACATTTGCTTTCAGCAAAATGGTTCATCGCCAAAAGAACAATTTGTGGGAGAGAGGCATTAGGCTCACAGGGACTACTACTAGTAGGTGAAAACACTTCTGGCTTTTCCAAGTCGAGGTATTGAAAAACGATCCAACAACAAAGGAGTTATTAATAAATGATGGTCCTGGAGTATTTTATAAGACAGAAGTCCTGAGATTGGTTTGAACATGTAAGTACAACCAGAAAAATATAAAAATAAAATACCTACATAAAAGAAGTAATTAATAATTAAGATCAACCAGGAAGACAGAGAGGGTAGGAGACATCAACAGCTGGTTTGGTGACACATGTGGAAATTTAAAAGGGTGGGGAGGAAAATGAGACCAGGTGTGTGACTAAATTTATGACCTCCAAAAAATAATTTCAAAAAAACATAACCTTGAGAAACTGGTTACTTTAATAAAGGGGTCAGCCTGAGGGAAGCAGAAGTAAACTGTATTAAATTATTTCCTTGTGAGTGAACACATGGTGTAATAAGCTGTGAAGAGCATGATTCTGCACTTACATTGTGTTCTGCAAGCAAAGTGGGAAACAGAATTACTGAGCCTTGCTCAAGTTGTAAGCCAAATGAGTGTTTCAATTAGCTAACTTGGGTTTCCCCACGTTGCAGAACTGGATTTAATAGGTAGAATAAAGCAGTCCATCTACAGGGCTGGAAAACAGCCCAGCAGGTTGGTTATATGTGAGACTGAGTCTGACCAAAGTCGGCTCTGACTCCTGGTGACCCGATGAATGAATGATGCCACAGCATCCCGTCCTCAACAGCCCTGCTCAGCAACTGGAGACTCAAGCCTAGGGCTTCCTTCTTTTATGAAGTCAACCCATCTTACGTTTGGTTCTCCTCTTTTCTGACACTTTCTATTTTTTCCAGCATTATCATCTTTTCCAAAGAACTCTGCCCTCTGATGATGTGCCCAAAGTAGAACAGCTTCAGTTTTGTCATTTTTGTCTCTCTCTCCCTCTCCCTCGCTTCTTCTCTCTCAAACAGCTTTGCTGAGATACAATTTCCATACTATAAAGGTCATCTTTTTTTTTTTTTAGGTTATTCTTAATCTGAACAAATAAGAGAAAATAGTCTTATTAAAATTGGTCCATGAAAGTTTAAGAGTGCAATCACACTGGTGTATTTTAAACACAGTATGCTATTGAACACATTACGGGACGTTACAGAAACATTCTAATTCACTGAATAATGTAGGCTTTCTAAAACATATCTATCTACCAATGAAAAGAACTTAAAACATACAAAATCTTTCAGTTAAAAGTAACAAGAAAAGAACCCAAAGCACTCTATTCTGATGTTATTAGCACAGGGGGAAGAATTTTAAGAGTGCTTTTTTGAGTGGCTTTGGAATAGGGAAAAGAAAGGAGCTTTCACTTATTTTTGTAACCCTCAAGTTACTGAGTACAGTTCTTTGCACATAGTGAGCATTTAGGAAATATTTGCTAAATTAACTAAAGAATGAAGGAAGCTACAATATGGGAGGAAAGCAAACCCTTCCCCTCCTACCCCCCCCAAAAAAAAAAGAAAAGCAACTTTAAAATACAAGCTTATAATTTCAAAATGGAGCTTTGGAATTTTATTTTTACTGTTGATAACTTGGATGGCAGGGTTTTTTTTTTTTTTTTTTTAGGCATGCAATACATTTGACATATAAGAAATTCTACTATATATCCCTTGTGGGGAGATCAGTATGGCCCTGACAAAGATGGAAGTGTCTAAAGATGAAATCATGGAACAAATCAAGCACAGTAAATCACCTGGATAGAGCACTTTGACTATGGGTCATCCGGATTTGGTAGAAGGCTTGTGGAATGGGAAAGACAAGGGGATCTGTCATTTGTCCTACGAACAGCAACACATCTTAACCATAACAAAGATGTCAATGAGAATCTTTCAATTCTTTTCTTTAAAAATGAGACAAGGGAAACACTAAGAATCACTAAACCAGTCAGTATTATTTCATGCATAGGAACTAGGGAATTCGGATTAAAAAAAAAAGAATAATATTCTTTAAGGAAAAGACAGATGTTAGCAGTATAAACAAGAATGACTGTCAGAATAAAGGGGGCAAGAACTCCGAGCCTTGGAGATACATCACTTCCTTCTTATTCATTCTCTCCCCCTCTCTCTCTTTCCCTCCATGCACATGTGCTAACTGTATTTTGGTATTCCCAAATAATAATTATATGTGACTTTTTAAAAAAAACTTCCTGTAATATACATAAAAACATCCTATTCAAATAAAAAGTCTTATTCACCATCTTCACGAATGAAATTATCAGGAAATAGGAAAACAAATAGTTCAAGGGTATACATATTTAGATATGACACAGATATATAATACCTGATTAATATATTTACTTAATACAAGAGATGAAAGCATGACTGCCTTGAGGGAAAAAAGAAGGCGGGAGTTAATAAATGCTTCATGGGAAATTAATGCATCACAGAAAGTATAGTACCTTCCCCCTCACTTGGTATAGATCGAATACTGTACAAATACTGTATTCAGCCCTGGTCCCTACACATAACAAGATACTCTACTTGGGAAGAGCCAAAAAAGAGCAATCCAACCACTTAGGAGAAAGAAGTGTTGAAGAACTAGGGCTGTTGAGCCTAGACATTAGGCTACTGTGATCTATTTAAAGTCTATCATAAAAGTATTAGATCTACTCTATGGTACTCCATGAAAGAGGTATCCTTGGTCTTTACTCATTTAAAAAAAAGAAAACTATGATCATATTCTAAATGTACTGTACCGTGCTGTGCTATGCTATGTGAGGTAGAAGACATGAAGGTAACCAGACACGAATCCTGTTCTCATAGAGTATATATTCTAGAAAAGAAATTAAGACATATACTTAGAGCATGAGTGCCACCTAGTATCTGGGTCAGTGCCTGGTATATAATAAGCACTCGATATTTTTTTTGAATGAATAAATGACAACAACTCTCACCCCATTGGTCACGTGACATACTCCTTGACTGAGCTACATCAGCTGATCTAGCTGACTCAAGCTCTACTTCAAAACTATAGGCTTATGGAGTAGAGGAAGCCTTCCCAAACAGAGATGAGCCGTGCTTTACTGAACCAAACAGTGCTATGTGAATTTAGAAGTTAAAGAAATTAGAAGCAAAAATTACAAGAAGGCAGATTACATCTCAATCTAATAACTGAAGCTGTCAAAGAAGGAACAAGTATTGAACCCCTCGGTACCCGAATCAAAATTGTGCTTTCTGATGCCTTTCATCAGAAGGTTACTTTTTATGTTCTCCACGCTACTCCATTATCTGAAGATACAGTCTGGGGATATCCGTCTTGGCAGGGCCATGAGGAAAACAGTCTGCTCTAAATTGAACAGTCTACAAAGTAGAATGATTTGTCCACACTGGAAGCAGACAACTAGTAAATCAGCCCTCACAATCTTTCAGAATAAAGTCAACTCCTCCCTGATAAAGAACCACAGCCTTATACACAGCCTATTGTGTATTTCCATAACACTGACTGGTTCATATGAATAACCTGGGGTTTTCTAAGTGATTAAACATATCCTGAAAAAGAACTATGAAGACAAAAAGTCTTCATAGATTGATATACTATTACTATTACACACACACACACACACACACACACACACACACACACACACTGTTCTAGTTGATACTAAATAAATTTTACCTAGAACAACATCGTGTTGTAGGGACAGATCAATATGAATTCTCCTGAATATCACATAATAAAATTATGACTTAGCAAATGCCTTTGAATGAAATGAGAAAATCCTTTGGTACTTATTTTTCAAAAGGTAAGCTTGCAGCGGATGCCTCCACCAGGCGATGACTATTCATCCTTTGCCAGTCATGAAAAACAGTCGCCAAGGCACTTGTCTGTAACCCTATTACCATAAAGGTGAACCTCAGTCCATACCTCTACCCCCATATATTTCCATATAAATATACAATTTAATTATATTCACTTTTAAGAATGAAAAATAAAAATGCAATATAAAAGAAACACTAAGTATTCTATGTTCACCAAGGTATACATGTCTCTACTTGGCAGTACCTAACTTCATTCAGCACTCTTCTTTTGAAGATGTGCCATGAATTCATAGGCAATGGCTGCCCGCAGCTCAGGCTCCTTTCCGCGGGCTCTCACATTGTGAGCTTCTCTGGGGGAGATGCTGGCGCTTCAGTTGAACCCAGGTACCTTTCTCTCTGGCTTCCCCCCTTCTTTTCCTGATCAGTTCCCTTCTCATGTTTCAGGAAGCCATCTCAGCTCCTGGAGAGCTTAACATGCCCAGTATGCACGGTGTAATCCTCTTGGCAAGACTCTTGCCCTTAACAGATTTACAATGATGCTAACCGCCTGCTGGTGACACTGCAGACTCTTCCGGTCTTACCACGGTAACACATGTAGGGCTTTCCTTTTTGGACAGCGCCCAGTCCCTTGATGTCTACAAGATCACTTTCCTTGTAGATTTGCGCGTATGTGACCAAAGGGATAACTCCGTGTTTTCTAAAAGGCCTAGAGAACACATAGCCAGTGTCTCTCCTCTTACTCTTTATGTTGGTCATTTTGGAGAATTACTGAAAGATGGTGGTCTTGGCCAAAGAGAAGGCAAGTTTTGAGTGATTTAATTTCAAGAAAAAGCCTTAGCAATGTATCACGAGATAAGTGCACATGATCAGGGAAAATCAAATGGAGACACACTCGACCTGGTAGGAGATGCCTGAAGCTAATAACTCAACAGGGGCCATGATTATATGTATAAATATTTTCATGAACTTATAATTTAAAGAATTATCAAACTGGCAACCTACAAACCAAAAGCAGAAGGCTGACACATTTGAGATGAGACTACAGTATATAACTTTTTGAAAAATTAGATGATCATTGAATATATGTTTGTACATAAAAATCAAAGACATTTAACTTCTTTGTTTCTTTTTTTCAAATTTAGGTAATCTGGCACCATTGGGATATATTTTAAATGACAACAATTAGCTGGACCTGATATAGTAGTCCCCCATATCCAAGGGAATATGTTCCAAGGCCCCCAGTGAATGCCTGATACCATGATGCCAAATCCTATACATACCATGTTTTTCTTTATACATACATATAATAAACATATAAATTAGATACAGTAAGAGATTACACACACACACACACATACACAACTAAAAATAAAATAGAACAATTATAACAATACGCTGTAATAAAAGTCATGTAGATGTGCCATTGTTCAGTAAAATAAGGGTTACTAGCACAGAACCGCTGGAATACGCAACAGCCGATCTGACCAAGATGGCTGCTATGGGACTAACAGGCGAGGGGCATACACAGTGTGGGCACGCTGCACGAAGGGATGAGTCATGCTCTGAGGAGGATGGCATGAGATTTCGTCACACACCTCAGAACGGCACGCACATTTAAAACAAATTGTTTACTGAATTGTTTACTTCTGTAATTTTCCATTTACTATATCTGGACTACAGTTGACCACAGGTAACAAACTATACAAAGTAAAACTGTGGCTGAGGGGAGACTACTGAATACGCTGGCCTCTTAGCATGAAACAAGGGTCCCGCCATTTGCCTAAGTCACTTACTTAGGTAATCAATCAAGCTCCTATAGGCCTATAAATCTGTGACCCTTTACTTCAAGGAACAAATGTCTAATGAAGAAAAATAAAGCAAAGATATTACAAAAATAACCTGAATAGTCTCAGAATATAATCAGACATATTTATACACATGGTTTTGAATATTCATGAATTAACTCTTTCTAGACTTTACTCATGAAACAGAATGACCTACTGACCAATGACTACAACAAGGTTCCAGCTTGCAGGTATTTCACTTAGGGATAATTGTCATTTAGGGTCACCTTGAGAATCCCCAAACTGACATGAATTGGTAATAAAGAAACTGTGAAATAACGTCCCTCTACGTCCGCCCCCCCCAAAAAAAAGTCCAAGGGTTTTTCCATGGATGAGGATGGTGGAAAATACTAATCTAACATTTATTTAGCACCAAAAAAATTAGGCGTTATATTCTTTTAAGAACACTTTCATACTTGAATTGCTAATTTGAAATTGATATAATCTCTAAAATGTTGCTAAGGTGACTGAATCTTCTCCCTCTCCCAGCCTCATTACATTCAGATGCCAATACTAAGTATAATGTTAAGCACTGTAATTCTGCCTTTATTATATTCAGGTATATAATGGCATCCCAGTGAGCATGGTAAATTTTGATCATTATTTCTCCACTCAAGTTGTGTTCATCTTCCTGCTGAGAGGATGATCACTGAGTTTTAGCACAAGCCCAAGAGACCCATTATTTATTATACTACATTTTATGTTGTGGAGTAAATAAGTAGCATTAAAATGCTAAATTCATTCAAAAAGATGAACTGTATTCGTAAAGTGAAGAAATTCTTTAAATCAAGCCTATGCTTCTAATAGGCTCTTCATAAAAATGCAGAAACATTCATTGTAATATGGCAGCAATAAAGGGAGGCAACTGGGTTAACAAGCAGAAATATTAGAAGGCAAACATTCTAGGCAAGGCACATGAATGTAATATAACCCCATCATGAGGTTAAACACACACACCCCACTTGGTGATCTGTCATTTTCACATAACTGGATTGAAAAAATGCATACCTTAAAATAATGCAATTATCATAATAATTCAAATATTCGAAATAAACGAAGTATGTGAATGCAGGAAGAAGTCAGCAATCCCGACCTCCCCTAAGATGTGCCTTAATGACTGTGCATTTTTCCTTAATCGGCGTGTCTGATATTAAAGCCCAACCAGCAGGGAATGTGTGTGCGTTCGTCTTCTGTGTTACATACGATGCACTCTCATGTCCATCTCTGATGTTTAGGGTTTCGTGCAATTGCTTTGGTATAGCCACTAATCCTTTGGGATTTTCATTCCCCGCCCCTCATCTGACTTTAAAGCGTTTAAGGCAAACTACAACTCCGCATTTTTCTCTTGGCGGATTTAACCTTGGTAGCGCCAGAGAGTGACACTAATTCCGTGCCTCGCCTGGACTTCACCACAGAAAGTCACTGTGGGTCTGAAGGGTCAGGGCCCCCACCACCCGGCATCTGGCCCTCCACACGCAGCGCCACGCCAGCACCCCTCGCACGGGTGCATTTAAACAACAGGAATAATAATGAATTTTCTGTGTCAACTGTAACTTCCCTTTAGTATTTTCAGATGGCACAGTAGAGAGAAAGAACAAAGAAAATGACTCTTAACAACAAAGTATCGGTAGCTATTTAAAACCACAGAAATTATAGCCAACATATAAAAGGTGCCAAGGAGAAAAAGCATGCTTGTCTCTGTTTTGGAGATTTCTCTCCAAGCTAATCAGAGATCGATGGCAAGCGATGTATCAAATACAGAATGGAGGCCAAGGAGCACGAAATGAAGCCAGAGGCCTGGAGGCAGGTGAGAAACTCCAGATGAAATGTAGCAGGGTGCGACAGGACAAAGCCATGATGGGTGTAGTCAGTTCAAGTGACAGTCTCAGTCAGACAGGCCTAGAAACAATGAATGGAACTTGGGAAAATAGGAGAATAAACAGAGAAGAGAACCAGAAAAAAAAAGAAAGAAAGAAAAGAAAAAAGGCAGGAGAGACAAAGTCATCCATTAACACTTCTGCGGTTTCTGCGGTTACACAATTACATTTCACTGCAAATTTCTAACTTTTGAAAATATAAGTATTTAGAAGATTGAAGGTAAAGGAACAGACTGTGTTAAACAGTCAGGACATTTAATAAACATGGTTCTCCATTTGCTGCAGTGTTTTGAATGTTGTTTATTTGGTTCCTAAAATCCAATTGCCATCCTAAATGTTCCAGGATTTGTCACTAAACCACAAATTCTAATTCCTCAGAAGAGCAGCGTGCTGCCCCAGCCCCCTGCCCGCTGCACACGGGGGCCCCGCGCTGCCGTGAGGCTGGCGCCACTCTTTCCTCCCACCTCGGCATCGGCTTCCAGGGCACTGTGCCGCGGGGCCCTGCCCGGTGTTCAGACGGCCTCGGTACCTGCTCAGTCCAGCTGGGGTGCCACGGAAGCCCCCCTCCTAACTCCTGCCAGAAACATCCCATTCTTCCTCTTTCACTACTGCAGATGCTGCAACCACCAGTCAACGCGATTTTGCTTCCTCACTTCTTCCTCCTTGGAGTAAGCAGGGATCTGCTTTTGGGGCACTGGGAGTGCCAATGAAGGGAAGGGGAGACCCATGTCTTCTTGTTAAAAGAAAGAGGGTTCACCCAATACGCCTTACTAACTAGGAAGGGAAAGAGCGCAGGATACGAGGAGAGAGACGAAAAATAGAGATCAATTCTGTGTGCCTAACAAGAAAGGGCCCACACATCCCTCCCACGCACAGACCCCATCACTTCACCTTCCCATGCCTCACCCCAGAACTGCCATCTGACCCAGGCCACGGATGACCTCACACGCTAGTGACCCCTGGAGACACTGCCCCTCACCACCCAGCTCTCTTAGGAAAGAAACTTCTGCCCCAGCCCAGCCTTGGTAAGCATAAGTGGGGGATGCTGAGGGTAATATCTTTATTCTCTCCAATAAGAGGACTGAACTGGATGCCCCTAAGGTCCTGCTATTTATCACATCCTGACATTGTAGTTGAGCTTCTGACCCGTCCCAGGTTTCTGTAGAAAGAGATGTGCTCCTAGAATTTCAAGTCTAACTCTCTATCCACTCCTAGGACATGTGCTTATTTTTTCATTAAATTTGAGAAAGCTACATTAAGACACTAGAGATATGTTATGGATAAAACCGTTTTGTGAAGTTTGTAACAAGTTAGACTATATATATATGAGAAAAGCACTCTTGGTTCCAAACAACTAACAAATGAACAGATATATGAACTATAATCTAGTCACAAGCATGAGACTATATTGTTATGATGCTCCAGATACCTTGTTATAGAAAAGCTTCAGAAAACAGGTAATTTGGCAAACAACCCTGAACATGACCTAAAGATACCCACGGACTATTATACAATGTATGTACATATTTTCATTTAACTTACATGCATTTCTGGAACACTTTATGAGAAAATTAAGGTCTTCTTACGGCTTATTTTCCATTCATACATTTAATGGTTTTTATTCCCCTGCCTATATTTATCGCACTTCCTTTGGCATAAAACATTCAGAATGTAACCTACACAGGACTTCTGTAGTGCATCAGATTTTAACAGTGAGTCACTATATTCATTTGTGGAGCATACAGGAGAAAGGCCCACCAGTGCCTCAAATGTAACATAGCTATTTAGGTAAAAACAACCTAAACATTACATGGGTTAGGCAGCAGATGAGAGAGCCACAAAGTAAAAAAAGAACAGCTGGCTGATTCAGATATTTTGTAGGGAAATGTAAAAGGCATTTGATTATAGAGGCTATTTTTAGCCTATTTGACAGTAAAGCCTATTTATGTAGGAGTTTATACTCAATGCACTTTGGCTGCTGGAGTTTGAAGTATTTGAAGAGAAAACTTCTGATCTGGAATCATCTGAGACATACTGAGGAATAATGGAAGTCAGAAGACTTGGGTTTTTTAAGGCTCTGCTTCTAACTGTTTCAAGTGCCCTGAAGAGTTGAATACAGGGGCTGGACTAGGTGATTGCTTACTTTTTAAGAGGCAGCCTCGCACATAAAAGTATCTTATATAGATCGAGCATAAGGGAGGCAGTCTGTTTTTCATAGGCTGCTACTCGATTTGGGGGAAAAACAGCTTTAAAGAGTGACTAGATTAAATCCTTAAGAGCTGTTCTGGGAAAGTTAGATTATCAGGTGGATGGTGGAAAATGACCATGTCATCAGTTCTTTAAAGTGTGTTCTAAAGAACACTAACTCCAAAATATACTCCTTGCATAGCGCGTTTACCGTTCAGAGATGCTTAGAAAACGTGCAAAGGCTACTTGTCTCTAGAAATTCATACTGAACCTTGTATAGTAAAGGCTGTGAAGAGTTCTACAGCAAAGAAAGTTGTTTGAAACTGGAGCGAACAAAAAGTGTTATTACACTTTCATGGTACGCAAAGGGATCTATTCAAATAGAGTTTCTTGGGAACAAGAACTACTTCTTAATTCACCTTTATGGCCAGGGCCCCTAGCCCAGTATCTGATATATGATAGTGTTCCCAGTTTTTGAAAAACTGAATGACTGAACCTTAAAGGCCTGGGACCTAGAAATATGGCTAATGTTTTTATTAGATTGTGTATTCCTAAAGTAAAAAGTAAAATGCATTATTTAAGAAAATGCAAATGTAAAAGTAACATGTACAACAAGAAAACAATAGCTTCCATGAGGACAAAAGTAAATTCAAGGCAATAAGTCCATGGAATACTTTCCTCAAGCTAGAAACAAAATATACTGCACGAGGCTTGTGAAAGTATTATTCTCCACAGGGGCTCAATAAACATTAGCTGATGTTTCCCAGCAGCGTCCATAACTGATTTATCTGCCTACTTACGTTCTCAATGCCTCAATTTCCCTGTCTATAAAATAAACAAATATTTACTGTAAAATAAAACAGCAATCCATACTCGCTGAGGAGTTAGGAGGCTTAATTTACATTTCAGAATCATTTGGAAAAAGGCAGATGATGGATCGGCGTGTCGATCATCATCACCATCACGACTGCTATTGCGGGAACAGGTTAGAAAGGCAGCCTGCCAACTCTCCCGCCTCCTGTTTCCTGTCCAGGGAGAGGTGTCCTTTTCATAAAACCACACTTCTCAGTCTCAAGGTATAGAGAGAAAGATGAGAATTGCTAAGGCAATATAACTCGATACAGCTAAGTTGTAATGATTTGCATTAATAAAGCTTTATTAATCTATGACAAATATTACTGACAACAAAGAATAAACCAACTATTTCCTAGGAAGAGCATAATATAATAGAATAAATAAAAGGAAGAAAAAATCTTTGATTAGGATCTTGACTGTATAGCTCGGTTCCTAATCCATTAGTTTTGTAAGTTACTTGAGAGCAAGGAGTGTGGCATTGCTCTAACGTGCCTACTGACTGGCACAGCGTCTGGAATACATTAGGCACTGAGGAAAGGTTGAACGGATGACCACCCATGCCTCAGTGTTTTATCAAGCAATAATCAAAATCTAACCGGCTATGTAAAGGGTGACAGTAATGATTCCGTTGTTTGTAAAATGCTTTAATAGAAAATTGAAATTGTTTCCATCCCCATAAGCATAAGCCTGAAAGGTAGGAGAAGAGGGAGAAAAAAGGAGACAGCATCCATACCCTACAAAATGTGACAGGCTATCAATCTGTATACCAGTCACCCCAATCCATTCTGCAGAAAAATCATTGCTTCCAACATAATACACTAAAACAAATTTATAAATGTTAATAAAACTTTTAAAAGGTCAGGTCACTACTTCCTGTAACATATGTCAGGGGGAACCTAATACATCTCAGTATTAGGTCATTGGCAGGACAGCTATGACATTAAAGAATGGAGAAAATGGAATTTTTTCTCTTTTAAAATTAGTTAACCAGCACATCTGTCTGTTTCCTTCTTGGCTGCCAGGTCCGGAGCCAGTGCTGTAACAGGGGAAATTTATTAAAACATACCATTAAATCAATATGGCAGAGCACTCTGCTTACATGGGGCTGTAAAAGTCACACATGTGGGAAATCTGAAACAAACTGTCACTAAAAATAAGAACAAAGTGTTTTTTAAAAGTAAATGGATTCCTAGAATTTCCAAATTTAGTGGATCAGGAAGCAAAACCAGGGTCTTGAAATCTGCCTTGTAATCCTCTCTTCTTAGGCTAAAATGAGATGCCCTTTTATTCAACATCTAGCTTGAAAATGACAAACAAAAGTGAGAGTTCTGGTTGGATTATCAGAAATTATTTTGGAGAAGATAATAAAACCGGATTTATAGGAAAGCCATACCAGAGTTTTATTTAGTAACAAATGGAGATGCTATTTTTTGGAAGGGGAAGGCGGGTGGGGATAGATCATCCATAGAGATTCAGAGAGCAGGGGGAAAATGTGTTGTTAAATAATTCTGCAGTGGAGTAAAATGTGTTCTGAATATCTGAGAAGCAAACACTGAAATGTAGTGTGTGTAGGTCATAATGACATTCTGAATAGTCAAAAAAAAAAAAGTCCTAGGACAGATTATTCACACATAATGTAAAATCTGTGATTTCTAAGAGTTGAACGGAAATATTTATATATCCCACTTACCAAAATTTATAAGATATACCAGAAAGACTGCTCTTGGAAGTCTTAGAATAATTTAGTTCTATAAGTGAAAGGAGTCTTAGAGATCAACTGGTCTAATAGCAACACTGGCATCAACTTAAATGTTTACATAAGTTTATAAAGCATATTTATACATATATATTTGATCCTCATAAGACTCACGTACAATAGAGAAAGTTAATTGATATACGCAAGATCATTCAACCAACCACGAGACAATCAACGGGGAGGAAAAGAACACCAGCAACCCATTGCTGAACAATGGCATAGGTACCTTTGGCAGTTGAGATGCGTGTACTTTCAGAAAGGAAAAAGAAAAAAAAAAGATACCATGAAAATCACCTTGAACTTGGACTGCAGGTTGTTTCTTTGCATCTTTGGATGTGATTTTGTTTTGTGATGTGTTCCCTCCGCCCCCATTATCATTATCAAAAAGAAGGAAAAATCCCCACCTTGTATGACAGCTGGGCCTACGGAGACCCATTTTGTCACAGGCCAATTAGTGTTCATCACTACGCGGCTTTAAGTATTGTCTGCTCCCTTTAGTGAACTTGCATGGATTTATCTTCAGCTAATGCAGCAGAGGCTAAGGGAAACTACAAAGGTCTCTGAATGTGTTTGCCTTTATAGGGTAGCATTCTGAAATCATTCTGAGCCAAAAGGGACATGATGGTAAAATGTGCTTCTCCTGTCACATTGGCGCTAACAGGCAATGACTGTTCACAGGGATAAAGATCTAGGTACTCAGAGGCACCTTTGTTCAGAGGTGGAAAATTGTTCCCTTGGGACCATAACTCAGAAATCAGGAGAAACATTTTATTCACACATATAATTGCATACCCTGACTCCACAACGCTATTTTAGACTCTAAAATTTCATTCATTCAACAAACATTGAGGGCCTACTATATGCCAGACATCATTCTACGTGACAGGGAAACAACAGTGAACAAAATAGACAGAGGACAAAGTATGTAGACAGTGATAAGGGCAATAGGGAGGGAAAAGCAGCGTGTCTCACAGTTTTAATAGGAGAGCGAATGCACTCCTTCCTGTTCAAAGACTCAAGGAGACGAGTGTGGCTGGCAGGGCGTGATCTACAGAAAGGGCTGCAGAAGACGCCCCTGGCGTCTGAATCATCCCTAAATTCTCGTTTTCACTCTACTTGAATTTCTATTGGAGAATTTTTAGCCAAAATTTTACACAATGTGACTTACATTTTTACGAGCTCACTATGGCTAAAAGGGAGAACAAGCGATCACACACGAGACCAGTTACAGCCTCATTCAATAATGCGAGCAAGAGAGAATGGTGGCTAGACCAGGAGAATAATTATGAAGGTGGGATCAATGGTTACAGTCTAGGTTTTTTTCTTTTTTTGAAAAGTCAACAGACTATGCTGATGGATTGCTTGTAGGTGCGAGAAAAAGGGATGACTCCTAGATTTCCAGTCTAGCAACTAAAAGAATGGTGTTGCCATTTATTGAAATGAGGAAGACTAAGGGACAGCGGTTGGTGAACAGATGGTGCAGAGTACTGGGATCTCAGTTCTGGACATTTTAAATGTGAGATTCCCACAGGAACCAAGCGGCAGAAAATGTCGAGTAAGCTGAAAAACACATAAGGCTGAGTTCACTGGAACAGTCTGGGCTGGAGATGAAAATTTGGAGGTCATCAGTCTGAGATGGTATTTAAAGTCCTAATATTAGATGAGGTTATCAGGGAAGTGAGTGTAGATTTTAAAAAGAGAGAGAAGGCCACCAAGAACCAAACCACGGGTACTACAGGCTAAGAGGTCACGTAGGTGAGGGGGACCCTCACGAGGAGCCAATGAGGTAGAGGAAAACTAAAGGGCCTGTAGCAAAGAAAGTCTTCAGAAGAGGTCATCATTGATAAGCTGCATCGAATTCTACAGACAGGTTCAGTAACATGTCAAAGTAGCTGGTCACAATAGTGGTGACACTTTGTGTTGACCAGCAGGGAAAATGTAGATTAGGAAAGAATGCACAGAACAGGAAAACTGGGTGTAATATTTGTTCCATGTCACCCATGTGTTTCAATTTCTTCAGGGCAAAAGAAGAAAAAATGAAGAAAGAAATTAGCAGTCTTATCCTTTCCACATATTTTGTTTATGAAAACTAAGCAAGACTGTCTTATATGGTTTCCTTCTATGTCCTTTGCTGTCTCATCACTTCGTTCATTCTCCTAATATGGCATGTTCTAAGATTTCATTGACCCCAGCTTTCAACTACATTCAAAGCTTAAAAATCACCTCTATGCAGAATAACACAGGGATTATAGAGTTTGGATTTAATATCACCAAGATTTCTGTCTGAATCTTACTCTAACAATTACTAGCTATGTAAACAAAAATCTTTTCTGTGCCAGTTTCACATCTGTAAAATATGGATATTAATACTGTCTGCTGCATAAAGTTTTTATAAAGGTTCAATGAGCTATTCTATGTAAGACTGACAATATTAAACATGAGAAAACTGTTGGCTATTATTGTGACTCACAAATGGATATTGCCGCCTCCAGCCTCTCTTTAGTTCAAGTTTAATTAATTTCTATTGCCTACTGGAATTAGTAATTTGACACCCTCAAACTCTTTGTGAACCAAAGACAAAATAATTTAGGGGTATGATAGATTTAAAAAGATCTATTATATCAGTAGTAAGTCAATTATAAGCAAATCACTCATCAATAAATGTTAGCCTAGGAGAGTGATGAAAAAATGGTGTTTCAATAGCGGAAACCTAACTAGAAATGGTAGGAGAGTGTCACACTCTCTTTAGCCTGTGCCTCCTGCAATGTGATCTTACTCCATCTTCTTTGCCTTGCTAGCCCACATCTGGCCAAGTTGCAATCCTATAGTTTTTATTAATAAGATGGAACATTTATTTAATCTATATCATCCTCACCTTAAGTAAGAATCACTGGGCTAGAAAATGTCACATGGAACTTCAGGATCCTACGTTTCTAAGGAATTTTCCTCTTGAAAAAAACTTTTATTATTAAATGTCCACTTCAAATATTCTATCTTGTTATGCTAAGAAATGTTTTGGAAGTAACACTAGTAGAGAACACTTAACACCCATACCTGCCCCATTCTCATCTGTAAGAACACTCACTGCACAGTATGTTGTCACACCAAACTCCTGCTGGACATGTAGCTCACTGCTTATTTTTACCTGGATACTCTATTTGTTATTGAAACCTAAAGTGGTCATTAATCTGCTTTGAAATATAGGTCATCACAATTCTTTTATTTCATAAATGTACACCCCCGAACCATAAGCAGTTAATAAAATATATCCCAGAGCCAGTAAAATGTGGACTCTTCCATTTCTGTGCGAGCTTTCTATATTCTTTGTAGCTAAAAACTTTTTACTTCCGCCCAGAGGAAAAGGGCAGAACGCCAGTGCAGCTCAGGTTCTGGAGGTAGTTACTACAATGCACAGAATTCCCGTATTGCTCAGTGAGCAAACACAGTAGATGTGTTTGTGGCTCAAGGAGATTTCATGTTTCTCTCTCTCCAAAGGCAGCTCTCAGTGGTAGCTCCGAGCACCTCACTCCCCGCCTACACAGCTGCTCAGCTAGCGCGCAGCAAGGGAGACTTCAGAGAACACGCATGGAGAAGGGGCTGACCTCCATTCTGCCGCCCTGGGAGGAGGCCGAACCCCTCTGCTACTTCAGCAGCTATCTCAAGTGCCCCTCCTGACCCCAAAGATGTCCTGGCTGGCTTTAGGGGTATGCTAGCAAGCAAGCAAAACTGAAAGTCAGACAAAGGTGAGTTCAAACCTCCAATTAAACACCTGGTCCTGTATTCTGTGCCCTTGCGCAAATCTCTGTACCTCTTTCTCAGATTCTAGATTCCTAAAACCAAATGACTGGTAATGAGAATTAAGATTAGAGAAGACGTGAAAAAATTAATTAATTTAAAAAATAGTTAAAATTTCTTTTTTTTTAGAAAAATAAAAGTAGTTGGTAAAAAAGCTGGGGCTTAATAAAGGAATAACTGGCAGTCCCCTTCCTCAGGCTGTGTGCGGGCTTTTGAGGGGGCAGCAGATCCCAGCATGTCTACCCATTTTATCAAATTCTGCACTCAACTTTAATGAGGTATGTATTGTTTATCCCCCCCAGAATAAAACTGGCTTTGGGTCTCACCATAAAGTAATCAGAGGAAAATGTTAAGAGAGGAATGAAAAAAAAAAAAAAAAGAAAGAAAAACTCTAAATTGTACTCAAAGGTTCAATATTCTTCTCACTGGATGCTTTTAAAATTTGCAGAGTTCCACTAGGCCCATTTGGTGGGGAATATATCTTTTTCCATGGCTTATAAAAATCAACACAAAACAAAAACAGCAGGCACGGAAGTATTCCATGCCTGTTACCAAGAGGCCTTTCATATAACGTGGCAGAAACAATATTTTGGAGGGACAGGCATCTTCACCACCATCCTTTCTGCACTTCTGTTTGTTCTTTTTGAAAATGACTGCAGAAGACACGGGGTGACGGCTGTCTGTCTAGGCCTCCGTGTTGCCCCTCACCCTAGCTCACACACAGGAGTTTTTTTCCTCATGCTTTCCTTTGCTTGGAAAATATAAAGAAATGACTGGAAACAAATTTGTCATTCTACAGTTTATTGATTAAGCCACACTAAATCAGGGTCACACTGGGTGTGCTTTGGGGGAAGGGAAGCAATCAATTCAAGGCTGCGGAAAAAAAAAATGAAAACACACCACCGTTTCAGCCCTTTTTTTTTTATCTTGTTATTAACATTCAGGCTGTGAGTCCTGAACATATTGCCCAAGGGCAATAACGAACCAGGGATAGGAAAAAGGAAAAGCAAGTTACTAACTACATCACCCTGAAGGGGGATGGGGGGGCGTGCAGAAAGGGTTTGCTTCCTTCCGCTCCTTGAGTTTGAGAGAAATGGGTGCTGGTAAAAGATTTATCCAGAGAGGAAGACAGTTCAGTTCTATCTCACTTATCTCTGGAAAAATGCATGTGAATGTAGGCTGCTAAATAAGTAATTTACAATTTCTCCGTCTAAATAAAGCAAAGAGGGTTACATTGTATATAGTCAAGACTGACCCAATTAGTTCCAATAACTGTAATTCATTATTTTCAGAAATATTTTCTGCTAAAGATGGGAACATTTTTAAACAGGTAGCTAGCTACCTATGTTTTTATTCTATAAGGGTTCATCACAGTTCAGATCACTCCTAAGTATAACTCATGCTCCAGGTCTTTGCTAGGACATTTCTTATTCTAAGAGGAATTCCCTGTCCCTCAAAGGCTGTGCTGGATTGCTCTAGTCTCCCACTCTCTGTGGCACTTAACTGCCTTCTCCAGGACTGTATATCTCCCCCACTGGCCTGTGAGTACCATGGAGTGTTATTCACTGCTGTTTTATTCCTAGTGACTTGCACGGGGCTCACATATTGGCCCCCCTGAAGCAACATAAAGTGTCTAAAAGCAAAAACCACGACTTGATTGCTTCTGGAAGGCCAGACAATGCAGACTATTAACAGGTGCATAAAGGGAACCCACACCTCTCAGTAACAAGTTTTCCAGGTAGCCTCTCCCAAGATTGACTCCACACTCAACTCAAGATAGAAATCACACTGATCTTTAAAACAGTATGGCTCTCCTTAGGAGAGAAGAAAATTAAAAAACATGCTCTCCCAAAATAATATGCTCATAAAATTGAAGATCATCTCTGCTTATAACTACAATTTATACTGAAGTATAATGACACTCTTTAGTAAAACTATATTTTCAAATTTGGAACATCATTGAAATACAGTTGTGTCTGTCAAGGGGGTTGGGATGGATTAATTAACAAAGAACTCCCAATGATGTTTAAGATCCATGCTAAAAAGATGTTCTCAAGTAAAATTTTGATATTCATAATTTTATTTTTCTGTTCTCAATAACAAAACTAATAACTGCTTGATAGCTATGAATGGCAGTCTCTTTTGGGGAGTGAATGTTAATTATAAGCAGAAAGAAATTGACATCGGTGATTTCCTTTGTTGGACTTCATTCATTACCATTAAGTTAATAAGACGCCTATAATTGTTTTTATTTTAATCATGCCTCTCAATTCCTAGAAGAAATGACATTTTACCATACTAGACTAAGGGCGACAACAAAAAAGGAACAATACCTGCCACGTCCGATGATCTCCCTGGCCGTTTTCCTACCTTCCTGCACATGTTAAATTAGATGAATGAGGTTTTTAAAATTTTTTTCCTAAGTGTCATTTGTTAATTTGAAATGCTCTTCTACATCTATCTCCTTTCAAGTCCCCATATCAGATATTCTTCCTCAGGCTCATGGTTTAATTCCTAAACCTGCACTTCAAAAGTACAATACAGGCAAATAAATAAAACTTGAAAGAAATTACTACAAATTGTACCACATCATTTCACAATAGTATAGTCATCAGCAGTCCCTGACCTTTTTGGCACCAGGAACCAGCGCTCCTATGAGAATCTAATGCCTGAGGATCCGAGGTGGCGCCAAGGCGGTGAAGCTGGTGCTGGGGAGCAGCTGCAGATACGGATGAAGCTTCGCTTAGCTCGACTGCCACACTCCTCCTGCTGTGCGGCCCAGGTCCTAACGGGCCATGTCCTAGTACCGGTCCACGGTCCAGGACTGCGGTACCCCTGGTCTAGTTGATGTTAACTTATTGAGACACAACATATATAAAGAATCAGGCCTGAATCGATTAGTTTAAATAACCATCAGTATTATTTTTGGAAATATTTTATGCTAAAGATGAAAACATTTTTTAAGCAGGTTGCCACCTACCTTCTTATTCTATAAGGGTTCACTACAATTCTCACAAATTTGTTTAACCTAAATTTGTCTGTAACGAGTATTTTCATCTGTATTCTGCTGCCAATTCATTTGCACCATTATTTTAATTAATAGGTCATTCATCATTTTACTAGAGCTTTTTCTGTATTTGAGGAGGCTACTGTTACCTTCTTAGTATTTTTAGAACTTAAAAATAATTATCACTATTCCAGTCACACACTTTGGATACTTTACAAGGTGAAATTCATTTTCTATTTCTTCCAATCACCAATTTTGCCAATGTCTTTGGACAGGCAAAAAAGAAAGGAGCATATTCTGTGGATTATCATGAAAGCCCCCGAAATGATCTCTTACCATTAAAGCTTAAAATTCAGCCCTTAATAATTTAGGTGTAAGCAATCTTTCCCTCAGTCCCTCTAGACTACAAATCCTGTGGTGGAGCAGTATATCCTATTACCCTACTATGAATGAACCCTGAACAAGAAGAAAAGGAGAGAGAGAATGGCTAGGCCCAGCACTGAGATAAGAGGAAAGGGGTGGATAGTCCAACCCCCTTCAGTTTGCTCTATCCATAACCAACAACCCCAAAGTGCCAACACCTTTCAGATCATGTAAAAGTAGTAATCCATTTAACTAGCCATTTTCAGACTCTATAACAACAGCCTCTACAAATACCATTTATGGGGACCTCCCTGTGTTTCAAGCATACTTCTAAAGCATGTTAGCTATACCGGCTCTCATCTTCTAACAACCCCAGAAGGCTAAGGGTCTTATTCCTATTTTCCAGATGAAGTAACTGAGACTTATGGAAGTTCAGTGACTAAAAGGGGAACAGAACTTGATTGGTTTGACTCTAAAACCTGGACCTCAGTACTATTTATTTCTGCCTTCAGGGCTACACAACCTTCCTCACAGCTCTCAGAATCCTTATGAATTTAAGGCACTCCTTTAAATTCCTACAAAGGCTTATTTTGCATGCAGGATTTTTATAATCCTTTACTCATACATGCACAGAACCAGTGCTGGAATGGCAGAGTGATCGCTCCATGCACAACTGTATTTATTAAGAAAAAACTCCATGTATTAGAGATCTTTTGAGTCTCAAAGGGGGAAAAGGAATACATGATATCTATGAGGAAACTCATTTCTTCCCATGACTGCCTGTCTCTTTCCTGACTAGGTTTCTTAATTATAGTGAGACTTTCTTACCTCCCATCCACTCCAGCCTAACACATTTAAATTTCTCCAGCTGAATTCTCTGCTGTCCTGGGCATTATGACGTCTTTACTCTCTCATCTCTCACACCAGGCGGGTATAAAGACAAACAACCGTGGAGCGAGCACACCGTTCTCACATCTTTTCATCTTGTTCACTGTGAACTCCGCTGCACGGTTCAGAAACCAGGAGGTTGTTGGGAGAGTGACAACAGAAAAAGATTCATAAAATTGGACTTCCTCTTCCTTATGTCCAAAGGGAGGAAGATGGAGCTATGCAGGGAAGAAAATTCAGCTATAAAGGGAAAGGTGCTGGCTGAGTTTTAGAGGGTTTCCAAGGAATGAAGGGATGTTTGCAGAGCTGAAGACCCAGAGAAAGAAAAGATTAGGGGAGGCTACTTACCCTATTATAGAAGTTCCACAAGGTAAATGTAACGTTGTGTTTGTGTACGAATGCAAGATAATACGAAAATACCAGAGCAGCCTGTATACCCTCCGAAAAATAACTCCAAAAACACAACTTTACAAATGAAACTTGTACTGTCTTGGTATAGTGGGCATTTTTAACTGCGACAGGCAAATACGAGAACTGTTTCACCATGGTAAAGTACAGAGGATTGTCTTGACCTTAAGGGAAAAACAGTTTATAAAAGCTGAGCTATAGTTTTAGATTTCAAACTAATCCAATGTAATAGAGAATCTGAAAATATAATATCTATGTACAAATATAAATCAGTACTATTGCCAATATTAATAATGTTCTTCTCCTCTCTGAGGTTTCATTAGAAGACACCCTTTGGGCCATCAGAATCTGCAGGAAAATACTACACACAACTGCTCCATTATAGATGCTAATATATAATGTTAGGTCCCGAAACTCTTAAAGGACACAATCTCGCTTATTTGCTAATGTTGCTCTCTTCCTAAAATTGACCCTACTTAGAAAATTTGAAAAATAGTGAGCACTGCCATTGTTATAGTTTTAAATTCCTAAAAAAACATTTTTGTCCCTGAGATTTGTACTCTTTTTCTTCTTTTCACCCTGGAAAAAGCAGGGTTAATATTTAAGACCAAACAGGGTCTATTTTAATACAGTACCCAGCATGTGAGTTTTTAGGATATTGCCACAAAAGCACAAAGCCGTTTTATTTTTATACATATAAGTAAAGATGAATATTATGAATGAGAGGTTTGGAGAATGAAGAAACTATCAAAATTCCATAAAACAGCAAAAACAGCCAACTGCTCCGAGGCTCTACCATGACTTCCTCTTTCCCCCACTATCCCTCCTCCTCTCTGAATGCAAGTCACTTTCTTTTCTTCTTTATTTGGTTTTCTTTGGCCACTCTCCACTCCTTCTCTTTGCTGCATTCCCTCTGCTTAGTGGCTTAAATGGAACTTAGACGCTTTGGGTTGTTTTTTTTTTTTTTTAAACAACTGTTGTTTGTAGTAAATAAAGCAGTACAATCTCTATATTATGTTAAAGGTAAATTAAATTGCTTATATTTCTCTAAGAAAAAGGAAAGAAAGAAAATGGCATTTACCAGTATGTAGCTTTCAAGTTATTCTGAGATCAAAAAAAACAAAAAAAACAAAAAAAAACTCTCTACCATCTCCCATTTGTCTTCATTAAATATACACTATACTTCTAGGCTTTTGTGAAAGGAATCACAATTCATATTTTTTTCACCAATAAATTTCAAAAAGCACATCCTTATAAGTACTTAGGTTGGTAGCTTTTCATCTACACTTAGAATAGTCACTGTGAATGTCAAAGAAAGAGTGACAGTTATAAGCCATCGACATCATAGCCAAATTACCTGGAAAAGAAAACTGACCAACTTCTCTGTTTATCCTGAGCTAATAATGATGATCAATCTACCAAACCACCTGCCTACTAGTTTCAGAGTTACCAAGCGAGGTTCTTGTGGGAAATTTTAATACCAGATAGTAGTCCTCAGAGTAACATTTCAAATGATCCTATTCAATGAATGAGCAATCTGCATTATGGTTTCACCTTACGAGGCTAATTCATATTATAAGTGATCCAAAACCTATTTCTATTAGTGTCAACAAATCTTTTCTTATGATAATACAATAATTTTTCAGACTAATGAAGCGAGATGTTTTTCTAAAAATGTTCAATTCAAAACAAATACAGAATCTGTAGTGCTAAGAAACTAGAGGTGTTGATTTTTTAAATTTTGTTTTCTGATTTTTTAATTTTTGGAAGATGTGGATCCTTTTCCTCTACATGTATTCAAGTTTGATTGAAAAGTTTCTGCTTCAGTTCCGAGTTGGATCTTCTTGGCTATAATATCTTCCTTGGCCCAGACCCTAATGAGACTAAGTCTCTACACATGCTGTCAATCATCTACATCAAAAGCTTCAGGGAGGAGGAAGTTGCTTTTTATTATGGAACTCTGAGGCCCTCTTTGGGGAGAAAAATGGAGAAATGTGCTGTATGACTTCTTTCAGTTTTGCTTCTTTTTCACATGGGAGTACTCAGGACATATTCAAAAAGCCTCTCTGGGTCATTATAATTAAATTAGTAAAGAAACTCCTTTACCCTCCTTTTCATATTTCTTTGGGGATACTCAAGAAATGTCCACTCTAGAAGTAAAACTGACCAATCTTATGCTAAGAAAGCTTTATGAACAACTTCTTTCTATTTCGGGATAAAATAACCTTGAAAATAAAACATATCTCCTGACTGTTTTTTCTCTTTGAATTTCTTCTACTACAGTATTTTTACAGATTAAAACAGTGGATATCCAGCAGGGTAGGTTACTGATCATATCTCATGATCAGAATACTACTCCTGATTTGGGCTTTCATACCATATGAGAAGTTGGCCAGAATTATTGGGATCAAATGTTAATACAAGATTCACTTCTTTGTCCCAGGGCATAAGTACTAGACCTCAAAACAGCCATCCATTAGTCTTAAGTGGTACTAGTTATGGTTTATAATTTAGAGCCTAAGTCATACACAGACAGAAACATGGACGACGTAAGATTTTGGCTCTTTCTATAAGAAAACACCAACGTGAAGATTAAAAATAAGATTAAGTAGCCTTAAAGGGCAGAATTTTCATTCTAGAAAGGAAATAAGCAACCTCAAGTTGCTGCCAGTGGGAGGAACGACAGAGTTTAAAGCTCCATTTCACAAATTAAATTCTGGCTGCATTTTAACATCAAGACTTCTTTTTTTCCCTTCACAGCGCCAGAAATACATTCCAGAGCCAATGTTCTCAAGTGAAAACATACAGTATTTAGACAAGCAGCAATTCGCTAGTAATGTTTCCACATAATCATTTCACACACGATTGCTAATCATGCCATGTGAGGGAAATCTGTAAACTAGGGAACATATATGCGGCCATAAAATCAAATGATCAAACTGATAAAGGAAAAATGGTCAAATAAAAGAGCTTTCTAGGCTAGTTCAGAGAATAACGCCCATTTTGGATAGTTTTAGATATTCACAAAAGGGTTGAAATCTGCACGGTAACCAAATCTTTGGAATATAAATGTTCTCTTATTCCTGAAATGCTTAGCTAAAATTATTTTTCCCCAAAGTAGTAACATCATTTTCAGTAGTTTCCCATTCAGTCACTTATCATCATAACTTCTAAGGAACTGAGCTCTCAAAAACATTACTTACTGAGGCCCATTCCAACACTTTCCACACTCCCTCCTCCCCCTTTAAAGCCACTAAGGGAGAGCAGCGGCCGATGGGCTGGGATAACACCACAGCTTCCTAGTGAAGCCTCTTGCTGAGGAGAGAGGCATGGCTTTCTGAGCGGCTCCATTTTGCTCCTCTTACACAAAAGGAAAGACACAGAGGGTGGCGAGGGAAAGCAGGAGTGAGGTTTACGTAGAGGAAAGAGAAACACTCTGACAGGCACACCGCTCCCTCCCGCCTTCGGAAACACAAATGAGCATGGAGGAAGTTATAAATAATATTCAGTGGTAAAAAAGTAGTAATGTTTCACACATGGCAGGATCTGGCAGAGTGTGTTATGGAGCCAGCTTATGAAATGCTTAGCTATCAAATTAATTCCAGTTGGCTGGGATATGAACCCTGTCACATATATTGAAAACTTGATGAAACATAACTAAATGTAATGATAAAGAGCAATGAAAGTGCTGCTGGAAAAGTAATCATGCAGCTTCGGGCTTGTTTAATGATTTTGTCAATATCTCGAGAAGAGGAATTCCACGAAACCAGAAGAAACCTTAAGGGGGATTCTGCAAACATTAGGAGAAATCATACAGAGTTTGTACACCAGTGATTTTAAAACGGCGAGGGGGTATTATTTTAAAATAATAAGCTCAAGAAAATGCTTGACACTAAATTTCGAAGCTTAAAATGGTTTTTCCTTTAAGAGTAGTACACTGAAGCTTAACACAATACAAAAAAAAAAAAAAAAAAAGAGTCTCAAGATCCATAGCAATCTACCACAGAGAAAAATCACGCCTTTCCTTTCTCTCTCTTCCTGATATCTAAAGCACTAGATGGAAAAGCACAGGTATATTAAGAGAAATTAACAAGCACAACTAAATCTGTCCATCGCTGTCCTTTCATAAATTGTTTTTGGCATTGTGTCCCCATAACTTTGCTGTTTTAAGTATTCCTCAAACAAAAGATTTAATGAACTGTCTCACATCCTTTTTAGAAAAGCATAAACACTAAATGAGCAAGTGAATTTTAAAAATAAAATTTCTGAATTAAACTGCTAACCATTTATTCAAACTTTTCCAAATAAATATAAAGATGTTTATAAGAGTTAGGTTCAGCAAGATGATAACAAATGACCCGGGTAAGTCAGAACTGTTTTTCTTCCCTTTTATGGCCCTGCTTTAAAAAAAGGAACTATATCATACATCGGGAGATATCTGTATTTAAAATCGATTCATAACAGCATCACAAAAACTAAAATATTTAAGAACAGTATTATACTTGTCATATCTCATTGAAAAAAAGGAGAGCCCACAATGGCAGAAGTTATTTGAAAAATAATGTACTACCACAAAATATAGGAAAATGCATGACTTCCAAAGATAATGTCGACAGAAAATGTTTATAGAGAATACATTCCTGCAGGTAACAGAGGAGTTCATGTCACCTCATACCAAGACCCAAAGCTAATAGAGAAATCGCAATGTTCTATTTAAAAAAATATTCAAGTGTTACTTCTTTCTTGCAATAGAGACATCTCTTTTAAGTAAATTAAATTAAAAACCAATTAGAAGCATCATGGAAGAGTCTGAGCGCCTGAGAAACCTCCTATTTTAAGGGTTTTGAATGGAGGCACACCCTGAAATACAGGTCACAGTAGGAGGTTAGAGTTCTGGAGTATCTCTGCCTCTCCATTTACAATAGTGTGATCTTGGTCAAGCTACGTCAACTCTCTATGCCTCAGGTTACGGAGCTATAAAATGGAGATCGAGTACCTACCACACAGAACTGAGGTAAAGACTGAATTAGATGATACGTTTTAAGCATTTAAAACACTAGGGCTCGACAAAATTTATTTATATTCTTACTTACTTGAGTTGACTGAGCCCTTTACAATACATAAGCAGATTGCAAAAGTGAAACCCAAAACGTACACTTACACGACCCACTTCCATCCTACATTATCACTCTAAAATTGTTAGAATTCAGAGTGCTTCAAAAACAATTATTTACTCTTTTGTATATAATCCAAAATACAAGGATTCAAGACGTATGCTTGTTACCATTTCTAGATACAAGTAGGAAACAATATTAATGTTCCAGAAATTCAATGTTTGCATGGCATCAAACTTTTGGTGGCAAATTGGATGTGAGCAATGCAAGCAAAATCACTATGATTGCATCAATAACCTGATTCCTTATGGGTTCAGTGATAGTCTTCCTGGAGTTTGCTGTGATAATCAGTACAGACAGCGTTGATCCATTAAGGGCCATGCCTGCTGTCTTAATGCATTCCCTCAAATAATTCAATTGTGTCTGTTTAAGAAAGACTTTGCGTTATCTTAGGGACATTCAATTACTACCAGGTTTCTCAGGATACGCTAATACATTTAAATTATAGAGGGGCTTCCTGATTGCATTAAAAATGCATCCATCTTCCCCCTTCTTGTCTTTGCAGAAGGCATGCCACAGGATTTGTCATAACCAAATGAAACTTTTCCTAGGCTGGGGTTGCTAATTATATTTTCGAGAGCAACTGGTTCTTTCTCGGTGGTTATTCATCATCCAGCAGATAAAATAATATCTGAAATATGTGTAGCACACATAAATACATTTTATCCAACTCCTGTGTAAATACATGAAGATGAATCCCAAGAGTGGGTTTTAGCAGAGATTCTAAAAGACTGCGAAGAAACTAAAAGGAAAAACAGAAATCTTAGAAATATCAAGATTACTAGAAAAAGCTCACTCTACAGAGAAAGAGGGGGAAAGCATAAGATATAACTAATATTTGGAAGAAAAACTGTCTACTCCCTTAGTAGATTGCTAAAAAGATTTCATTTGAAATGTCAGAAGAGGCTTCCATCCTCTCCCCAATTCAAACTACAAATAAAACTTCCTGTAGAAGCATGGAAGCCTGTGACAAAATTCCTCTAACATTTACATCTGAAATGGTTTTTCTTCTAGAGAGAAGAGAATGTATGGGGAAATGAAATTTTTAACAGCCTTTGTGATGTTCAGTAAGATAGCAGTATGTTTGCAAACCTCAAACCTGAGTGGCTTGTTGTAGCACCTTTTTCTGACAGGTGACATTAAACAAATGTCTCACACAGAAGGTTCCTCTGGTGTGTGAGCTCGGTTGGGGGAGGGTAGGAGAGGGAAGGAGGAGCATCATATACTGTCATGGGAAATTAACAGTCTACCTTAAGGAGTTTTACAGACTATCATTTTTAATCAAACACGGGCAGCCTGCCAGCTAACGTAAGCACTGAAGAGAGCAAAATAAGTGACACTCTCTCTCTCTGCTTCATCTTCATCTCTACAACGACCTAAATAAGAATCAGCTCTCCTTAAACAACTGTACCACAAAACACATTTGGAAATTTATCTTTGTAATTTATTTGGATATCAAAATTAATCCCAAGAAGGAAAACTGGATGCAAAATCTATTTTAAGGGGCAATGACCCTCATCACACAGGAGCAGAAAACCTGAACCATGAATTCTGCATGGTCACCTAACGACTAGTTGTCTGTCCTCATTATCATTCTGGCAGTGAAAACTATAAGATATTATAGTCTGCATGAAAAGCTTACATTATTAATTCACTCACCAAACATTTATTGAACCTAGTATGTGCTGGATATCATCAAAGTTCCAGGTATGCAAAGCTGATTAAAAAGTTAAAAGTCACTAGCATGTCCTTTATGAGAGAGAAACATATGCAACAAATATTTAGGGAATAATTATATGCTAGATGGACAAAGGCATAGAGAAAAGGGGAGGTGTAAGAGAGGTATCAGATGTCCCAGAAAAGATGTTGATGAGGGATGAATAGAAAAATACCAGAAGAGAAGGAAAGGGCATCAAGTAGAGAGAAAACACATGCAAAGAAAGAGAGGCATGACAGAGCATCAAGGTTTGTGAAACTTCAAATCTGAATGTTGAAGATGGCTAAATAGACTACGGGAAGTAGAAAAAAGGACAGAGATTATCAGTTCAGTTTCAGAACTGAATCTGCCTCCTGGACCCTGGGAGAGAGTTCTGGTTTGGAGACAACAGTTTGAAAGTAATAGCTACAACTACTGAATGAGTGAGACAACGGTAGAGTGAGCAGAAAAGAGTTTGAGAGAGACTCAGTGGAGAACGTGGGTTGAGTGCGTTGAGAGAGCAGAACCTTGACAAGCCTGTAAATAATGGTCTGAAATATGAAAGCATAGTTAGCTGTGTAAAAGGTTCACAAAATCAAGTGAGGTATGACTGAAAAATACCCCTGAGATGAAGTGGTGAGATGGTGAGCGGTCAGTAGAATTCAAAGAATGGGAAGGAAGGGAAGGAAATGATGAGCAGAGAATATATTGGAACAGCTCAGGAGGGAGGAAAAGAGGAATTGAAGTGCTAGGTGAGGAGGGTATTAGGCATTTTAAGAAAAACAGATTTTATAAAATGAGAGAGGTTTGAGTTGAGCTTATTTATAGATCCAGAGAAACGCCATTAGAGAGAAAAAGAATGAAGACACAGAAAGATTAGATCTAAAATAAACAAACAAACAACAAGCAAACATATAAACACCACCACTGCCCAAATCCCAGAGGGTGTGGAGGGAAATGGGATTTGAGACCAGAGAAAAAACTGCCTCTAAAATGGAAAGGGCACATAAAGAAATGTTTCTCTACAACAATAAATTTCTAAGGGTATAAAGATAGAAAATTGGGAAAATTCAGCACTAGTGGAGTAATGGACCTCTTTATCATGGATTTTCTTTTATTCTCAAAATACCAGGATAACCTAATTAGGAACAAAATCTCCATAAAGGCCAGTACACTAGCTCACATACAGAAAGCACTCAATATAAATATTTGTTGGAAAAAAATAAATGAAAATTAATTAAAAAAATAACTAAATTTAAAAAAAATTTCCCCTAAAATTTAGTTTAAGTACAGTCAACTCCTATTGTAGGAGATGCATCTCAAAAAACTCAATATATGAAAAACATGCAAAAGAGAAAAATGTAATGAATTCAGACTTATAAAGCAGAGGGACTTCCAACTTTCAGAGAAGAAGGCTGGTTCCTTTTTATTCTTCAGTGAGATCCTCATTTCAATTTTCTTGAAAGCTTCAAAATAAGGAAGAACTGCCGATTCATTCAGATGCATATCTAAGCACTGATGGGCCTCTATGGAATCTGCTCAGCATTTCTAATTTCATTTTAAAGAATGGATTTGGTGGCCTCTTTTCTTACAATTTTTTTTCTATTCTTATTTTCAATTTACATTTAAAAAAATAAACAAAATATGCAAAGCTATCAAGATATGGATAGCTTTGCTGATGCTAGCACCCTGAGCACACTGGCAGAATGAGAATGGTCTGTGGTCTGCACGGCATCACTGCTAGTAGCCACCGGGAGAGGCTGCAGGTGTATTAAAACTCAGGGGGAAAAAAGTGGCTATGATGAATGTGACTGTACAGAATATATTATAGTCTAACAGCCAAGTTGCTAACGTGAAGACAATGAACAAACATAATTAAAAATAGGCTCAAGATAGTATGAAGCGGTTAAAGACATATAGCTTTTAATATGCAAGAATTAAAATGCAAGATTCTGAAAACCTATTTAAAGAATATTTAATATCCATCAAGTCTATTTTGTGATTTTACAACCACCTACTTACCTATGATTTGCATGCTCATTTACTCAAAATATTTTAACTTTAATGGACCAGAACCATGTGATTTACAGTCAATAACTACTCACTACAAATATGATAGAGCTTCCCAATTAGACCCATGCGTGCTCATTGTTTCCTGTGATAATTCTGTGGCCAGCGGGAGCTCATGGTTAGTCTCTCATGTGACACTTCTCCCCTCCCTTGACTGAATTTTGTTGTTTCCAAATACTAGCCTACATATTGATGTATTCCTAAGAATATTGATTAAAGTTGTCAACTATCTTCCTTTGAAAAGAATGTTTCATAATTTTAAGGTAATGTTTTCTTGGTGTTGAAATTCCTTCTCTTTAATAAAACTGGCAACCAGTGTTAGTTGCCAATTTTTTTTCATTGATTGCTTCATAACTCCCATAGTCTGAAAAATAGAGTTAACTAATTTCAGTTTCCCTGGCTTTTATACCCAATGCGGTAGGACACAGTCTGTATTCATCATCTAGATCACGTGCCTTCTGGGCACCCTGGCTCATCACCTGGCTACACCATGCCCCAAACCCCAAGACCGCTTACTTGCCTGAGAGGTGCCTTGGCCCAACGAGACAGGAAGAAAATGAAAAGATTCTTAAAAGGTTGCTTTGAAGATGTTTAAATTATAAGCAGGTTTATGACTGTAAGATGCTAAAAAGTTGTCATTTATTCCAGAATAATGATTGAATATTATGTTTTTATAACTATAAATTTCAGTGGTATCTGACACAACATAAATGAACCCCTGCTGCTGCTACTCCCAATAACGTGACGGCTAACACAGACGTAATGTCACACAAAGAAACCAGACACCAAAGAAGACATATTGAATGATTCCATTCACGTCAAGTTCAAGCACAGGTATAACCAATCTATTTATAACAATAGAAATGAGAATAATGGTTACCTCCCAGGAAAGGGTATTGCTATCAATATGAGGAAGTCTCTGGGGGCACTGAAGATGATCTTATTAATGTTCCATATTCTGATGTGAGTCATGGTTACACTTGTGTACACATCAGTAAAATCTCATACAAATATATTAATACATGTTTAAGGATTTATGCATGTTAATATCTGTATGTCATCTCTCAATCAAAAAGAAACAGATTAGCTTTTAAAATATTTATAGATTCTGAAGTCAGAGAACCCAATTAAGATAGTTCCATATTCTTTCACTAAAAGGTGACATCCTAGAAACTTTCTGGCATTACGCTTTTTCTTTCCATATCAAATGCTTTCTCATCTACTTACAATGAGGAAGCTTAGAGGAGTAAGCTTTAAAGAATGCTCACTGAGTTTAACAATAGTAATAACCAAATACTCCAATTCTTCCATAAATACTGAAAACTATGGTGAGGAAATCACAAACTCCAATATCTATTTCAATTGCAAAAGAAAAGGACAGAACCAGAACTTCCAAGTTCAAAACCTTACTAAAGTTTAAGCAAAAATTTGCTCTTACCAGAAAATGAAATTAAGGTAATTAAAAACTAAATCATCTATAAAACTTCCACCTTTGTTCTTTATATCTCACTGCTCTTGCTTCTCTTGTTTGAATCCAAGAATTTCCTTGCTTAGTTATTAAATAACAGTCTCAAGAAAATATTGTTGCTAGTTTGAGGGGTTTTTTGTTCATCTGTTATTAACTACAAAAAGAAAATGGGTTTCTTGACTGTGAAATGGAAAACATTTCACCTGTGATATGACATATTTAAAAAAACAGTCGGCAATATTAATGATAAATGTTGAAATGACAATTACTAAATGTAAAAAAAGTTTAAAATGACAAAGCAGAGCCCATAGTGTCAATATAAAAGCCCTTGTAACAAAGCATACAAAGCAGAAATAAGAGAACAAAATGAAAAGGAGTGTGACTGTGTTTTCTGACGGGCAAGGGGAATGGTAAAATAATTTTCCAAATCATACAGAGAAACAATGTATAGTCAACACCCAAAGGAATATGTTATTAAAGGTTTTTCCTCTAGGTATTCCTGTGATATTTTTGATACCAAATTACATTATCAATCTAGGTTTCAAAATCAGATGTAAATGGGCCTGGGGCTGGACATAAATATATTTCATCGAATGCTGAATAAGCATATTTTGGCCATTGCGGTCCGAGACAAATACATGTATGGAATACATAAAAAGCAACACATAAATTATGTAAACATTTTGCACTGAGAAGAATCCTCTCTACTGTCTTTTATATATAAGTTTCCAATAAAGTTAACTAATAACTATAAAATTTAATTATGAAAACCTGCTTCGAAAAAGTCAGCTTAAATTGAGGTCAAAATCACAGCAGTTGTCATGATGATTTTAGGTTTATTTGGAAATAGACTTTAGCTTTTACCACAGAAGCAAGCCAGCTTTCTTTTTGCCTTAAGAGTCACTGAAAGAGTTAACTTATACTCACCCTGTACCAGTTACTGGCACAGGAAAAGAAAAAATAATACAAAAACGGAAGTAGAGAAGGGAAAACAAAAAGGACAGAAGGAACTCCATGGTAGGGGGCAGCATTCCATGACACGGGTTTCCCTCCTACCCTTGTGTTGGAAAGAAGTCAAAGAGGAAATGACACAGAAGTGAACTATAACTTCTTGACCCTGCCAAGGACCACCATCGGCATTAAAGTGAAGGAGAGGAAATGAGTGAGCAATGGAAGAAACCTATCAACCTGTAGCTCTGAATTTTCACGGTACAGTAGGAAGACTATGATCGTGGATTTAAAGAATGTAGACCTGACAATTCAGCATCTAGTCAACTGCGTCTTGAATTCAGCTTCTGATGAAGCATTTCCAGAAAGGACACCATGTTCCAAGGCAAGCTTTCCTATTTTTGGATTGCCTTGTTCATTAAAAAACGTATATAGAGTCAAATCTCTTTAACATCCAACACAGTAGTTCTGATCCAGATTTATGAAACAAGAAAAAACAAACGGCTTTATTTCTTTTAAGTGATAGACATTCATATATTTGAAAACAGATAGCAAATCTTGTTTTCCTTCTAGTTTTTACTAACATTTTTGGTTTCTTACTACTGCTCCTCATAAGGAATGGCCTGTATTTTTCTGCTGATGAGACTGGCCGGCACGTGTTACCTTGTCTGACAGTGTTGTTGAGATGTGCAATGATAATGTGTTGTGGGTCAGAGCCTTGACTGACTCTCCATTTCACTCAGTAATAAAAAATTGCCAATTAATTGTAATCAGTGTCCACCCATATATCACACACCATATTTTGAAAATACAAAAGTAAAAGCGTAAGAAAAAATGTTAATCTCCAAAAGTTAGCCAGTTTGCAGGCTAAAAGTGTTTAATATTTTTAATATAAATTCAAAAGCAGTTACTCAAATGTGGGGTTTAAAATCTAAATATCCCACCACTCGGTTGCTTCATAGGCCTTCACAGGTCAGATAGTCTGAAGACAGCAATATTTTTCATAATTCTGAGGTCAGGGAAAAAAATGTTATGTTTCATAAAAATGCAACAGGGTAGCCACATTTCCCCTCATGCATGAATAATGTATGATCTACAATGTTATTTTCCAGACTATCTAATCACCAGCATCTTTCAAAATGTCTATATAAGCTTCAGCTCATTAAGAACAAACATGTATCTGTATAAAAATATACCTGTGAACACTGAGGATATTCCTCCAAATACCAAAGCACACATCAAACTGACATGGTGGGCCAACTTTTATGCATTTCGCAAAGATAAAAATATTGGGAAAAGAAATACAGAATAATTATTCCAGCTTGTGACATTCACGCTTACCCTAAATAATAAAACTTAAATCCCTCTTGCAAATGAACCACACACACACACACACACACACACACACACACACACACACATTCAAGAAATTATCCAGGGGCTACCAGACACATTCTAATAAAGTGAAAAAAAAAAAAAGTGAAAATTAACAGAAATAGAACAAGAGGCTAAATAAGAAAGCTTTTAAAGCAAGGTTTCTTCTATTAGAAAAGGTTTTATCATTTTAGAAAGGTATTCCACTATTAATGAAAGACTGATAAGCAAAACTTACTTTATGAAACTAAAAACTTTTAATGTAGTAGAGATAACCAAAAAAAAAAAAAAAAAGTACCTAAAGTTCTAATAAATACTCAATTTTGTTTTACAAAAGTCAGAGTTTAGAATTAATGGTATAAAAAAAGTAAATTTCTAAATTCACCTTTATATTCATTATATTTTATCCTACAGCATACTTTCTAGTTATGACAGAGGTAAAAAGACGCAAAAAAAATCTAGTGTACCATTTTTTAGATATAAAGATTGATGTATTTCAACATCATTACTAAAGTAAAATAACTTTCCTTGTATTTTTATTCATATCTGATGAAAAAAATCATTTAGTTCAACAAGTATTTGGCAAACACTCCTATAAGTTACCTATTAATTTTTTAAACAAATGTTTGCTGTATACTCCATTCATACAGAAGATACATCTGGACCGCTATCCTTCCTGCATTGTGGAAGTACTGTTAGGAAAGATGCTGAGAAAGAAGAGATCACGGGCACACAGCTCCAGGATGCTACAGGAATCGGGAATCTGGAGACTAAAAACGGTTCAGCAAACATACTCATTTGTAAGCGAGAGTTAGGGCCAGAAAATGTTGAAAAGACCTTTTGTGCTAGACCTAGTTAGACTAATATATATAACTCATATGCAGTTAAGTGATTGTCACAGAATTATTTCCTATTTAAAAAAAAAAAAAAAAAGTTAGATTTGAACCAAAAAGAACACAGGCCTTCTGCAAAGAAGCCCAGCAAACCATATTCCTTCTTTAGGAGAAAACAATCTACATTCGGCCACAACTTTCTTTAAAAACTCTCATAAACCTGAAATGTCACACAGATAACTCCTTAGGAACATCTTGATGGGCTTATGGCTGAACAATATCTGCTCAATATCTTTGGATAATACTGTCAAAGCAGGCTATATCAAAGATTTATTTTCCATCTTAGACACATAATTGTTAAGAGGGACAGAGGATTTTCACTACACTAATTACAATAGAGCTGATAACATCACCATTAAAAACAGGGCTTCCTGAGTGTCCTAAATCTAGTAAATGAAGTCTAAGAAACCAGTTTTTCCTGACAGCCAGTACATAAGGCTCTCTAAGCCTTAGAAGTCATTCAAAGTTTCAGATCTAGTCCCATAAGTTTCTTGCAAATCTAAATATAACAGTATCCTTTTTGTTTAAACAAACAGGAGAAATTTTGGGCTTGACTATTTGTGTACAAGTTCCCTATTCGCAAGCCCCAACATGCACCCCAGCACCTCACACCCCTATTCACAATAGTCGGCTCGCTGTTCGTGAACAAATTCTCCTCTTTCCACTTTCCATTTTCGCTGCCTCGGTCATTCTCCCCCAGATATACATATGGCTTCTCTCTCACTGTCAAGTGTAATCAAATGACACATTCTGAGAAAGCCTTCCCAGTGCACCCGTCTAAAATAGTGCCCCCAACCACCACCACCAGTCATTAATATCTAATTCCTAACTCCTCTGTTCTTCATGAATACTTCATAAAACCGGATACTGTTACTCATGTGTATTAGTCAACTTTTTTGGCTGGTTTTCCACTAAACTAACTTCCATTGGGGCAGAGACTTGTTAGTTACTAGATGCAGAGACCTGGCACAAAGTAAGTACTCAATAAATGTGGTTAAATGCCTGCGAAAATGAATTTTTATTATGCTTAATTGTAACAGTGAATATTATATGCTTTTGATCTGCCAGCATTTCCGACATGTGAAATTATAAATACAATAATTAGTAAAAAATATATAAAAAATAAAATATATATATATAAAATAAAAACATAAATCACAGTGGCTATTCACTTTGGAATATCGTTTTCCGATGCATCGCCTGCTATATGAACGGCATGATCAACGTGGGGGCCTTTTTTTCTTCCAGGTTTGGTTTCAACTGCTTCTTGACCCCCTAACTGCAAGCCCTCCTTAACGCATCACAGGCATTTCAAACGTGTTTCACTACCAGGCCATGAGTAAATCGTAAACCGTAACTCATACTGCGACTAACTGGCAGTTTCTATCTCTGACAAAATTAACTTTTAGAAGATATTCTTCTCTATAATTAAAGACGAATATGATTAGATATGCTTACAGTTACGTGTTCTTACACTTAAGAAAGGCACACAGCTAATGAGATACTGTCTTTCACCAAAGCCCAAATTGCCAAGAAAATTTCATCTCCATAACTAACATAAATGCCAGCCTACCCCTTATTGAGCATAAATATTTCATTTTTTTGTTCTACCCAGTAAGCCTTAGTTGCTCTCTGATTTTAATGAAGTGTAGCTGATAATAAATAGTGAAAAAATACTCACAGCCTGGATATTCAATAATCGAGTTGTGTTCAACAGAGTAAGCATCAGTGACATTTTTACAATTTTAAAAGGCATCATCATCCACTATGTCTCCAGCTCTTACCCTGCCAAGTAACCCCGAGATTGCAAACATCTGTTCAACTGTCTCATAAAAAACATCCTATATATGCAAAGTGTTCATTACCCTGAAAGAGCCAAGTGCCTTTTAAAAGCTAGTTGAAGCAAATAAGCAAAAGAAACAACACATTGTCAGCTGGACTTTTAAATTTAAAAATGTCAAGCCTTTGGAGTCCCTAAATATTATAAAAGCATTTCTGTCAAAAATTACAATACTTGAAAAGTAAAAAGCAAAATCCAAATCAACTAATTCCTTTATCTTATAGATATGAAAATTAAGGTTCAGTGATTTTGGCCAACATCAAAAATTAAAATGTGGTCATTCCCCTCCCCGCCACCAACCACTTTCAGTGGTCTAGCCTATTATGCAATATACAAACACCTTTCCACTGAAACCATAACTCCAGTGCTAAAAGAATGACTAAATAATCATTTACTAAATTAATTTCCCAAGTGTGTGTAAACTGCAAAATTTAATGTACATTCTTCACAGCAAATAATTAAGATTAAATGAGGTCTTAAGGGTAAGACCCTAATCCAATAGGGCTCATATCCTAAGAAAAAGAAGAGTCCATATAAGGATTCAGTGAGAAGACCTCCTTGGGGACACATGTGTCCTCATTCCTGACTTGTCCCAGCTCTAAGGATTTGGAATTTCACTTTCCTAAGCAATGATGGGCAGCACGAAATCCCATCACCTCTTTCTGAGGTTTATCCACCTTTGAAACCAGAAGCCTACAGCTATGAGATGGTGAGAGCAACAGAGTCCAATAAAAGACTTTGTCTTCATTAGGAACATTCCTCACCAACTGGCCTCATTGGCCTAGAATGCACATATAGATAAATAGAGCAAGAATTAGAGTTTTTTGAGTACTTTAGTTAGATGCTGCAAGGATTTAGATTTTTAAAGAAATAACTTGTTGTCAACCATTTTCTGCTATATGAAGGAATTATACCAGCAAATCTAAAGTATGATGTATTCTGTTTTTAGGCTTCTAAAGAATATAGAATAATGAGAAATAAAAATTTAAAAAAAAAAAAGGGAAAAATAAATTCTCATCCCTTCCCCCCCAAAACCACCACAAATAGCAGCTACAAAGTAATTTCAAAGTTCATGAAAGGGCTACATCATATACTAATTGTAATTAAAAAGTGTTAAACTGTGTCAAAGTGTGGTTGATACCTTAATAAAATGTACTTCAGTGATGAAGGTTTCTTTATACTTAGATCATGGTTAACAATTACCATGATGTAATTATTCATAAATAATACTTTTTGTAAACAAGATCTAATTTCATGTCAGACCTAAACAAAAGAACTATGCCATTCAAATAGTAACATTCACATTTCTCCTCTTTGTTACCTAAATTCAAGATCTATAAAACAAATTTCATTCATCAGAACTAATCCACCTATTTCTCTTGCATGCTCTCAGAGAAAGCTGAAAAACAGCAAAGATGTCAGCGGGGGAAAAAAGGCATGAGGCCTATAATTTTCAGGGTTTTATTTTGGTAAAAGTGTTTAGAATCTACCCAGACATGGCCCAAAACCTGTTTATTTCAATGTTTTTGTTTGTTTAGACCCACAGGTAAAAAGCTGATCAGATGACCTCTTATCATCCAAAACTCACATTAGGGGTTTAATTACACACAACTTTTTAAGCTAAGAGTGAAGCAAGGATAATACTGTATCTCATCTTTCTAAAATGTAGCTAAGAGATAATATTCTGGTTTCTTAACCAAAAAGAGAAAATACTAAGGGAAAACATTAAATAAATCGAGGGGCCAGTAGAGCTCATGAGTGAATAAACTGTAAGTCGGCTTCCCTGCCTCCAACACCCTGGGAGATTCCCAGTGATGAGAAGGCGGCAGTTGAGAGACAAGTAGGAAAATAAGTTTGCAACAAGGTTACCAGATGAGGGCCTCATGCAATAGTTTTATGGGAGGACAGTATAAATAAATGGCTGCTGAGAATATATAAAAGAGCATGATGGGAATCTGCTGGGTGGTGTTCTTAGCTGGTGCTTCAGAGTTTTCAATAGGGAAAACCTTTAGGCTGCAGAGGATGCATTGCAAGCTGAATAAAAACTAAGAAAAGAACAGTTTTAATAAGTGAAGTGTGGAAAAGCCATAGCCAGTTTCTGGGAGACAGAATACAAGCATGCTAGACACAGGAGAAGAGCAACAAAGGAAAATTAAGGCCCCGCACACTTGAAAGGTTTTTCTTCCTTCCACTGAAAAACACTTGAGAGTTCCCAAAGAGAGTTTAAGAAAACAATGACATAATGTTTGTTTGAATAGTGTTGGCTTGTGATAAAAGTCAACTTGTGATAAGTTCCCTCTGAACCTACTTTTTGAATACATTGTAAGTTATGAAGAAATAATAATAATTATAATCCATTAGAAAAAAAAAGTTTGGAAAATTGGGATGGAAAATGAGTCACTCCATACAAATTGAAACACATTTGGAGCGGAACTACTGGGTGACAGATACGTAACAGTTCAAAAACTGCCAAACTAGTTTCAACAGAGGCTGTGCTGATTTACATATTAGGTGTAAAGGTCTCACTGATCAACCTCCTTTGCAATAATTGGTGTTTTCCGGCTTCCTAATTTTTGCCATCTAAGCACCCACCAAGTGAGTATCTTTAAGCAAGGATTTGATATTACTTTTTTTTTGTTTCCCCAGGACCTGGCATAGAATTGGAGTTCAATAAATAATCAGTGAGTAAAACTAAAGTGAAGAAGACTAGATTTGCAACTAGATAACTTACTCAGGTTTTCATTTTAAATCTCAAATCCTGGGTTTTTTTCCTAACTTTCCATTTTTTTATACTGCCTCTGGCTATGTTATATTGTCTTCTAAATAATAAAATGCTAAATCACATTCATTCTGAACTAGCACGGGGGAAAAAGCAAGAAGCAAAGGCTTAAAAATATATCTATATATATTTAAATAATCCCATAAAAATAAGAGTGACTATTTCTAAACAAGAGCCCACATCTAACTCAGAGAAGGAAAAACATTCTTCACAGTAAGCAAGAAACATTCCATTTACTGAGTATAAACAAACAACTGAAGAAATGAGAAAATTTTTAAATAACAATAGTAAAAATGAAATATACTAGTATGATAATGCACACTGATTCTTCTTGTTACCAAAACTAAACTCCCAAAATTTATAAGAAATTCCAATAATCCACAAATACTAATTGTAAAAGCTGAATAAAAAAAAAATACTAAAAGATCTTAGTCATTTAAAGTTCCATAAGCATATCATGAGTTTTCAGCTGTGTTCTATAATAGGTTTGAGAATAGATTACAATTTGATTCAAAGGCTAATTTCAGGTCTACAATGATCACCTGCTTAGAAAGGAATTGACTTACCTTGCAGACCATGTTTTTGTGACTTTCATCAAGAGTTACACAGAAAATGAATGAATGAAAATAAACTATTTAAATCATGCACCAAAACTTTCTCCAGTTCTAGTCAACAATAAATCAAAATTCTGAATGAAAGTAGAACCCAAACAAATGAGTAAAACTAGTAGGAATATTATAACCCCTTAAAACAACTCTCTAGTAAAGCAGTGTAAATACTAAATAATTATCAAAAATTGTAATATATTAAATGCTACCAGTATTTTACCAGAAATGCATTTTATTGAGTGTGAAATAATATACTTTTCTATTTAACTAACTTCATGTCAAAAACGAAAAAAAAAGTTTATGGAAAAATAAATCTCTTTAAATGTGGTTACTGACAACACTGCTAAACAGTTTCCGAAGAGTTTGTTTTTTCTATATTTAGGAACAAACGCAAGCATAAGGATTCCAGTTATCCAAGCCATAATGTAATTTACCAGTGAATTATGGTGTTAAATCTAGGTTAGAAGATGCCTATAGTGACTTAGATATTATCCCCACTTTCCTGACAATTAGCAGCACTAAGTAGAAATCAGTTGTAATTGGAGAAGACAGTGAGTATTAAATTACCAAAGTCAGTTGATATATGAGCATTGTTACTTAATCTAGAATTCTATATGTTGTAATTTACCTAGAAGTTTAGAGGAAACAGTCTTTAATTCTCTTAACTCCACGATTCTTAAATTATATGAATTTACTTGCTGCAAATGTTTGCTAACACAGATTTTTTAAGGTTAATAAAATTTCTTTAAAAATCTCTTTTTTTTTTTTACTGTGTGAACGTGAGGGATTTTGTTGCTATTGTTTCATTTATATCTTTGTGGGTTTTTTTAAATTGAAAGCTAACGAATTAAAGTAACCCAGTATAATTTTAAAAACTGGTTGAGAAATTTGAATTGAATTAGTTTTAATGATTTCAATTTAGTAAGTCTTGGCTAATGAGATGGTAGGATATTGCCAGTAATAAACTTCGGACGTTTCATAAATGTATATATAGTATTCTCTATGGTCAATTCAGTAGCATTCGTTTACTATTAATCCAAATGCCTCAAATATTATAGGAGTTATCTGAGAATGTTAAAGTGATAATATAAGGTGTCTGACTTTTAAAAAACCCAAGGGGTTTCTGGTCCAATATATAAAAATACAGGGAAATATGTATATTGGTTCGTTACCACGGAAAACATACAATTAATGTTATACTGAATATGTGTCCAAAAGTACCCTTTTTGATTGTAGTCAAAAACACATAATTTACCATCTTAACCTTTTTTAAAGGTATGGTATAGTCTCTAGAACTTTTTCATCTTACAAAACTGAAATTTTAGATCCACTGAACAAAACCCCTTCCTCCCATACCAAAAACTACCTTCTTAAAGGTATTTAGGGCTCAGAAGCTTTTAAAATAGAATTATCATGGATTATTATTTTCTTATAATTATACTATCACAATAAACTGTAAGCATTATGACAGATGTCATTTTAGTCACCGTCAGGTTATCCTTTTACACATAAAACCATATATTTGATTGATGTCTTTTTGTTTTTGTTCAAATCATATTTGTTCAGAGACCTGCCAATTCCCAAAGGATATGTATGTGAGTCATTAGTGTAAATTAGTGCGACAGATCACGGGTCTGCAATCTTTTTCCTGCCAAGGGACAGAGAGCAAGTATTTCCGGCTTTGTGGGCCACACGAGTTCTGCTGCGAATGTTTAACTCTGCAACTGCAGCACAAAAGCAACTCTGGGCAACACGTGTGAGGAGGCGGAGGAGGAGGAGTGTGTATCAATAACAACTTATTTACAAAAGTAGGGAACGGGCCAGCTTTCCCCAGCGGGCCATAGTTTGCCCACCCTGGAATACATGGGGAGAGGAAGGACAGAGAGCAGGAGAGGGGCAGGGATGGGGAAAAGGAAAGAAAATCTGAAGTATTTATGGAGTTTGACTCGTTAGAACAAGTAGCTTCAGCGGGGCTGACATTATTTGTTCCATTGATTAATTTTGATAGTGAGGCCCTTGACAGTGGAACAAGCTCGTTTTTGTTTTGTTTTTGTTTTATGGCTCGTTTCAATGTTGACTGACCTATTAGCATTCACTACATCAGCATAAATAATGAAAATATTGATCTTCACTAAGTACACAGGATTTGACTTACCTTAATAATGGATGGAATATGACAGTAATATTTCTGGCTCCAGGTTTGCAGACAAATTTTGTTCCTCCACCTTCAATTAAATTGTCATCAGGGCCTCCTTTCAGGAAAAAAAAGAGAGAGAGAGAGAGAGAGAGAGAGAGAGAGAGAGAGAGAGAGAGAGAGATTTAGTTTTTAGAACTATAACAAAGAAATAAACTGAGCATAGCTAGTTAAATGTTACACCAACATACATGGGACCATCTATGAAAACGACAGCCTTCAAAATCTACAAAACTATTCGGAATGACCTGACGTAGTCCCCCTCGTTAGATAAACTATGAATTATCATATTCGCCCTGGAGCAAGAACATGGAAGCATGATAAGAATAGTATAGTTAAAGAAACAGTGCAAGAGTATAACTCAGTTAAGGTTAAACTTTTAATCTCTCATCATCAGTGTCTATCTTGGACAGTACGGTACATGGGGCTGTGAGGGGAAGGAGGAAATGCCATTTGAAGTGGTTCGGGGCTGTAGAGGTTGGAGCAGAGACCCATACAAACCTAACTGACCATACTGCATCAAATCTAAGAACCCATTACTTACAAGATACACTATTGTATTATTTAACACAAAGGAAAAAAAAAAATTCCTGCTAAGCAAACTACAGAATGCTTCCTTATTACTTAGAATCTTTGTTCTCTTATCAAAAAGCACCTTTTTAAATAGATGTTTACCGTATGTCTCTCATACACATTTAATAAGGTGATACAAGAAAAATAAACTGGTTAAGGCATTCTTAAAACTATGTAATATTCTGAGTCCAGCTCTTCTGAATGATTCAGACTTATCAATATCCTTGTTTTCTAAAGAATGTCAGCAAATGAGTTTCTCTAAGGAATGTATCAGGTATTTTATTTCAAGCTGCTGATACCCATTCTGCAAGGTTTAATGTTATGTTCTTAATGCTATCAGAAGATTTAAAGAAAACATGTTTTTATACCAACCAAGACTCGTACCCGTTTCTCAAATGGTCCTTATGAGGTTCATTAACTAAAATACTGAAGGGTCACAGTATGAGATGTAAATACTCGGCTCACACACTGAGGCAAAAACAACTCAGCATGGCTGTCTTCTGGTGGACAGCCATTAAGATGGCATTGGTTTAAGATATGATCTAATTTCAGAGAGTTGAGAATGTGAAAAATTATACATCTTAGGATGCTGGGAGCAATGCCCTCAACTCCTACTCCTCATCTTTTCCATTAGCTCAATAAATGCAATCCCTGACTTCTCTCCATCTTGTCCTCACTCCGAGGAAAGTACCTTCTTTGGCCAAATTAAAAGAAAAAGCTCGGCACGCAAACTTCAGCAACCCCTTACGCCACTTTAGAAACCAGAACGCCTGTACATAATAAGTGTGGTCTTGCTAAGCTTGCAATAAGGGTCCTGCCTTCTTAGAGGACGACAAAATGGTCCAGCACCATCTGTAAGTGGGTGAGTAAATTTGTTTAATTTTGATGTTGATTTAACAAATTCATTTGGCTCTCATACAAAGTTACCTTGTTCAATCTAGTTTATATCAATACCAAGGTGGTATTTCACCTTCCATCTACCTTACTTGGATTATTTCTTAATAGTTTCAGACCGCTGACAAGAAAGATACATGCCATATAGAAGGCTTCCTCAAAGCTTTAACAACCAACACTTATAATATTTCTTTCCTAAAGTAAACATTTTCTTTCTAATTATAGCTGTTTGCATGATACCAAGCACAACTAAGTCTCACCTGATTTATTATCTGTCTTAATGGTCTCTAAGGTATCTTGGAAATTGACTGATAAAAACATGTGAAGCTTCAGAAATCCATACCCCATGTCATCAAGACTCCCCAGAGGCATTAGAGTCTAGACAAATCCCATTTGGATCAGTTGTTTCCACCAACTAATCAGAGCATGGTTTGTCTCAAGAAAAACAGAAAATTCGATGGCATGTGCAGCTCTTAATTCAAAATCATGAGCTGTCTTTTCTCTTTTGGAAAAAAAAAATCCATTTTATGGTCCTATATTTGCCACGGAGATGTGTTCTGCTAAGTCAAAGGTTTTGCTGATTTAAAAGGAAAGCAAAAGGAGAGCATCAAGACCACCATGTACACTGCTCGAAAGGTAACATGCTATGGTGACAGAAAAAAATAAAACAGAATGTCTTCTTTATCAACAATCTCTTTCTAAGATCATAAAATCGAGACACAATTAAATCACCAAGGAAATGTGTAAAAGAAACCAGGTTATATTCTGCACTCCAGGAACAACACAGATAACATACTATAAAAGAAAAAAACTACACAAAAAACTAACGCTTCAATCTACTCAGTACGAGCGCATGTTCCAAGGACTATGTGGTCTCCAATGGTTTCTGTGATTTTAGGTATTCAGTAATTGATCACAGATCTGATTAGCCCAGCTTGTCATTTGCTCTAAATCCCTGTTAGCTACAGATAGATGATTACTGACTCACACAATGGGGTTAAACTAAATAAAAAGTAAAGCTTGGCCAGAAATATGAAAAGAGATTCTGCCCTGCCCTGAACCCCAACCAAAATTCCACATACGGAAACCTCGTATAATCTTCCAGTCCCACTACAAAGTGCCATTTACACTGCATTTGATGTGATTTCATTTTTACTGACCATTAGGTCAAATCTAGCTTACTAAATTGCCAATAAATAGTACCAAACCAGGGAAAATATTCTTGAAAATAAAGCTGTCAGAATCAAAAGTAAAGGCTATGGTTAAAGATTGTATGGTCTCTGAGTCTCCTTCCTCTAAGATTTATTCTAGCACGTCAATATTCTGGGTGAGAAACCAAACTCACTGCTCCTCCTTTGCCTTCCCGTAATCAAGTAACCTGGGAGCTGCTGTCACGCGCATTCCCAAGGAACATGCTGTTCAGTTCTGAGAACACAAAAAGGGCCGGAGCGGAGCGTCTCCCACCCCATCACTCATTGTGCTTACAGTCTAATCCCAGCTGTCAGAGGCCAGGTGATAGGCACCAGAGAAAATGTTGAATGATGATGGATGGTTGGAAAGAAAGGGAAATGGATAATTGTATTACAAGTAGAATATATATTCTGCAGAAAGGAGAAGAAATGCCCAGTCAGATTTCCTGTTCCTAACACTCAGGACAATGGTTTGACGTGCTGTCAGATGAATAGAAAGAGGCACCAAGGTCACCAGTGTCAACAGGGATAACAGCATCTTAGTGCTTGCAAGCTACTCCCTTCTTTTAGAATTTTATTTACTTATAAATAATTAGTTCCTAAACTTATTCTTCCCTTGGTTCTCCCAACTAGAATTTGATGTAGTTTATAATAATATAGTTCTTTTAATAGTATAGAAAACCATAGCCTCAGAAAGAAATGGAAAGAACTGTTTTCCTGAGAGGACTAGAGTTCAGTGGGAAGAATCAAGATCTGTGCCAGACCCCAGATCTGCTATTTCATATTATAAGTGTGATAAAAATTATTTAAATCCACTGAGCCTCAGTTTTCTCATTTATAAGACACAGACTGCAATAAACTCAAAGGTTTGCGGTGATGTTTAAATAAGATGACATAGTCTAGGCATTCAGTACATTAAACACCTAGTACATCTCAATATAAATTGTTGCCTAATTTTCCCTTGAGAATTACCAAGCAGTTAAGATCTAATGATTACCACTCACACCACGCTCACTCACTCACTCACACACACACACACACACACACACCATCACTGGAATGCACACTTTTTTAAAAAGTCCAAATTTTAAAAAAATGTTATTCTTGCTACTTTGGGCAACATTGTACAACTCTATATCATTAATGAGACCAATTAAAACATGGCTGTCTTATTTGGAGGAAAATATTTTGCAGTGAAACATTTAGAAAATTGGTGAAAAGATAGTGTGATGGAGTAAGATTCGTCTTTCTCTACTCTTCATTTTTCAATTAAAAGTAGTCAATATTAAATGTAAAAATGTTAAAATTTAACTGTTTTGTGCCAAGTACTGAGATTAAAATAGTATAGTTTAATGGTCACATTTATTGAGCTGCACAAGCAGCATGCCTTATCCGATATTCTTAATGGGTGTGGACTGAAGTTGGCCTGTCCACTCAGATCCACAACAAAGGTGAATTATTTTACAGCAAACATTTTGCTTCATTAATGTGCCTTAAGGATTATAAGAATGCATTCAGTATGATAAATATGGAACTCCTGACTGCATCGATTAATGGGATCTTTAACTGGCTCTAAGAACCAGCTGGAAGGTCTGAGAATCCCCCGAATTCACAGCTATCACCTTGCCAAAGGTGTTCTCTTAGATCGAGTTCTTTAGCAAGCACCTATTCTTAAAGCACAAATTCTCATTATGACTTAATTCTGTTGCTTCTGCTACCACCACCACCGAACTGTAGCGAGGACTAGGTATGAGCTTAGGGTTTGGTACTAAATTAGGAAGAAAGCAAAGGTTAAACATGTATTCTTACCCTCAAATAACTTATAATTATAGTTAACTCATGCAAATCAAGATCGGTGATGACATTCTATTGCTTGTGGGGAGTGCTGTGGGACCTGGAGAGAAAATCCAGGCAGCGAGCCCCTCCGAGGAAAGGATCACCTTTTGCATTCAGCTCTTGCCAAATTATTATGACAACAATACTATTTTGTTCATGAATGTATTCCATGTGCTTGAAATAGTTTCTGGCGCATCATAAATACTCCATAAAGATGTGTCGAATGAATATATAAACAAACAAATGAACAAACAATAAAACGATAATGTCTATATTAGACCTAGTGAATTCCACCTAGGAACAAACAGTAGTCATGTTTTGCATAAAGTATGCTCAGTAAGGGATCTGGGTTTCAATAAAGTCCTGAAAAAGTATATTGATTAAGATATTATTTGTAGAGACAATCTCCCAAATGAAACAAATTAGTTATCTCCACCATTAGAGAAGTAAATTCCTTGCCTATAATTCAATGCTCAATTATATTTTACTCCTGGGTAACTAATGTTGTACTGAAGATAATGAAGACAGGTGTCAAGTACATGCAGAAAAGGTCGAGAAGGGGGAAGGGTTGATATTCATTATTCACCTACTAGGAAATAGGTGCTATGCTGGACCCTTCCATAAACTGTCTCACTTAATCCTGGTAATAGCCTTGTAATATCATTATCTAACACAGAGATTAAGAAATGGAGGCTCACTATTTTTTCCAACTATATATACTACGATGTGTTTAAAATCATTTTATGTTCCCGAGAAACTCACAGTTTGAACAAAATGGCATAAATGATGGGTGATACAGGAAAATTCTAAAATAGGAAGCAGTAAACCCTGATTTTATGGTGGTTTCGACACATAAAATGCATTTTCCATGGAATCGACACTAACCACAGAAGCTGGTTATCCAAGTCAAAGCACAAAACGCTTCTTTGATCAAAACTGTAGGTGAAGCTAAAGAAAAACAATATTCTCTAGATCAAACTATCATATGGACAATGATTCTGGGGGAAATACATTTAATGGTCCTACTGAAGCCAGAAATAACACTTTCCACCATAATACCGTCCCAGCGGCAAGAACTCAAACTATCTCTACTTTTCCCCACCTCCCCTGACCTACCAGTAGCAGGTACAATGACCCCTCTGACCCAAACACTGGTGGAGGAGTCCAGAAACAAGAAAGGGAGAAGACAAGAAATGGCAGGGACATTCAAGGAGGGAACTGTGGACAGTTTGCCTACATTAACGCCCAAAGCACTGATAGAACCCTATTTTTTCTGTTTCTCCTTTTAAGTAAAAATTTGCAATAGCCCTCCCTTGCTATTTCTTTTATTGTTACCATAGGCTTAATCCTGAATAAATCCGTGCTTAATTTCCTTAGTGGGGTGGAAGATGAAGGTGAGTGGTGATGAACTGAACTAATCTTTGAAAGGAATGAAAGAAAAAATATTAAGGATTCCTTGATAACCCTTTCATTCTGCTGAGGGCCCAGGTGAGAAAAAATAACTGGAATTTACAGCAATACCATATAATTCTGGAATATTCTGAAGCACAAGTAATCGTGAAGATGAGAGACTTCAGAGCCAGGGTGAAGGATTTACCAGCTAGAAGTGGGAAAGAACAAGGGTAAAAAGAGTTGAAGGTTTGGGTAGGAGAAATTTAAGTGATTAAACACAGAAGGGACAGGCTTGATAAGACAATAAATGAGGTTTGGAAAGGGCTTACATGAAGAAAATGACAGAAGCTGACACTTGGGGATCTCTATAAGATCGAAGAGTATTTATGGCTGGAGTCACAGTGAGAGAAATTGTTTTGAAAAATGGAAGGTTATAGTTAGAGAGGGACATACTTAGAATTATACCTCTCTTTGTTTTCCTTAGGTCAAGGCACAGAAAACCCTCCCCTGAAGTACAAATGGGGTGGGAACAGTAAGTTTAATGTCTGATAGTTAGAGAATTAGGCAGCAGCCAAGTTTGGGGGTGGGGTAAGTCTGCAAAAAGAAAAGAAAATCCAAGGTCTCAATCCAGGGTAAAAAGGGGACATTCCTTTTGGTTTTCTCTATAATCACTCAAAGGTATAAGGCATAGTGCAGAGAAAAAGAATCTCAATTAGGGACTGCAGAATTATGGGTTATCGTGAGGACACGTTTTGAAGTATAAAGGACAATGTAGTACATGTATGTACAGTATTTCAATTAGAACAGACTGTTAGGAAGAGAATACCTCACCTGAGATTTGCTTCAAGTAAGACCATCTCTCTGAGACTTTTGGTTAAAACCATAAAATAATTTTTATGAAGAAATAAAAATCACACTCTTTTGCAGTTCAAGAATTGAAAACATTCTAGTTCCTAATTAATAAGTCAATTTTATAATAACCTATTATTTGGGGTTGGTCTCTTGGTTTGAAAACCAAAACCAAAAAAAAAAAAAAATCAGTTCCTAATTATCTTCCTAACAATAACTTATAATAAGAGGTTCTGGAGAACAGGATGACAACGAGGAAAGATGAAGCAACAAAGTTCAAAGTTAATAATAACTCATCCGGAGCCATCAGTAAACGTGTTCAAGTGGAGCCATGAGTATAAGTCAAAAAAGGCCCCATCAGTAACAGTGCTGTTTCTGTAATGGAGTCTAAAATGGCATGTTCCATGAAGAGCAAAATGAGCTGGCAACCAAAAGGCCATCACATTCCCGCTTGCACATTTTTAAATGGTTCATCAATCAGGCATAAGGGAACTCTATGGGAAAGGGTGATATTTCTAGATGATCCAGATACTGTATGTGGAGTCTGAGGGTACTCTATACTTGACTCCCCAGCCTGAACAGGTTCTGGGCTTTGTTCCTATTCTCCTGTGTCTTGTAAGAGCACTTGGGTTTGGCAAATACCCTCCAAGTGAAACCTGACTTTAGTAGTAGTACTTTCTCCATTATTGTGCTACAGTCCTTCCCGGCCCCTTTCCCTGGTAATCCCAACTCATCAAAGAAATGTTGTAAGTATTTTAGCCAACATTTTAAATTTCCTCATGGGTGGATCAATGAAGGTGTTAATCATGCTGCTAGAAGAAGGTCTCCATACCACCTACTCCTTACAGAATCATCTACCAATAACTTCCCCTCAGAATTTAACTATTCCAGTGCAAGTGTCTTTGGATTCTATTAGATATCCCTGTATTGTTTGTTTTCAATAAATTCTCATAGTAAACCGAAGATAATCATTATAAATAATACAAAAAATGGAGTATAATATAGTTGTCTTAAACATTATTAGTTAATTTGATATAGTGAAATAACAATGCATAATAAAAAATTTGATTTGGATTATAAAATCCAATATTGAGAGAATGAAGTTCTCTAACTTTGATCAAGTTGGCATATGGCGCTGAATTGCTTGACCATGCTGAGCCATCTATTTCTTACAGTAAAATAAGGAGAATGAGCCAGGGAGTGTACCATTGAGAAACTCTTGCCCTATGAATTTTTACCTCCCAGATTATAAATTTCTTTTACGACACAGTCTTCCATTGGCTTTATTTACATTTGCTGATATGGTATAACAATATCATAGAAATTTATGGCAAATATTATAATTATTGAGATTTCATATGCAATTATTCTAATGGAATTTTAAATGAGAATGAACTGTATTTTTGCTTTGGGATATTAGCTATGCTTCAGGAAAAAATAATTGGTATCATTTCGGGCTGATATTTTTACATCATCTAATTAGGATTATCTTATTCTCTTTCATGGGAAACATCTTATGTTCTGCCCTGATTATCAGAAAATGGGAAAAATTCATGGCATGTCTGTGCAATCTTAATCTAAATTGTCTTCCAATTATTTACCCCAAAGCTGGTATCAGAATTTTAAAAAAGAAAAATCCCTATAATCGATGATTTTTAAGAAGCGAGTCTGAAAATATGTATATATTTCATAGAAAACACTACTTAATTGAATTCCATCTATTGTCAGTGACTCGGCATTTTGGTGCCTAGGAGTGGGCTCATGATGGTATAAATGTAACTAACAGACATAGTTTATGGCCTCGAGAAGTTCACATTATGATTGGGGTATAAAAAAGAATTTAAAAAAAAGCATTCCACGAAGATATAACTATTGCTCTTGAATTTGGAAACCAACTTATTATAAGCATAATAAAACCAAGGAAGACGAGAAGTTATAGTTTGGCAGAGAAAATATACTATAATTTCCCTGTAAAGTAGCCTGATATTAATAACACAAGAGAAAGAGGATTGGCGATGATAATACATAATACAAAATTCCTAATATTGGTATTCAATAAATACCCCATTTGGCTGATCAAAAATAGTGACTCAATCACATAACAAGGAGCCACTTATCAACATTTCCTAAACACATCATGTAAAATTATTTTAAAACCTCTTCCTGGAAAAGTATTTTTCTTTTGTATTTCTTTAAAGATCGGCAAATCCGCTTTCTAAATGTGTTTTTCAAAAGTCTAAAATATAGACAAGTCTTTTATTAAAATAAAATGTACAAAAGAATGACTTGTCAATTTAGCTCAGGAGGGAACAGAGATGGGAGGAGATTACTAACAAAAAGGCTCTGAAGATACTAGACAAAGCAACTTAAGCCTGGAAATTGATGGTCTGCAGACACAGCTTCAGCGTAAACATTTTTTATCCCATCAGTCCAGCAACAGAGAACTGAGGACAGATTAGAACAAAAAGATGGAAGGCAGATTAAATTCGACAAGTTTTTATTACATGCCAACAACGTACAGGGACTGTACAAGTTCCTGGCAGTAGTAACACCACCACCAACCTGTGGTTGCTCACATCTAAAACCGTAGTCATATTCTCATTCTCTTCTGCTCATCTCTCTCACCCAACCCATCAGCAAATCTGGCCAGTTCGGCCTTCCAAACGTCAAGGATCCCCGTACTTCCTCGCAGCTACTACTTTCCAAGCCACCACCATCTGTGTCCTCATTACTGGTGCCTAAACTGGTCCCTCTGCTTCCATCCTTGTCCTCTTCAGGGGATTCTCAACATACAAGCCAGAGTGATCCTGTTAATGGGCAAAGCTAATTCAGTTACTCCTGTCTCCAGAACGTTCCAAATGCTTCCTTCCTATCCTTGGAGTGAAAGCCAAACTCCTTACGATGACCTGAAAGACTGTATACTATCTGCCCTCGTAATTCCTGGGTTCAGCTCCTACTGCTCCCTGTCTGACTCTGCTCCAGTCACACGCGCCTGCTGCCTCTTTTGGGAAATGCCGGGCGCACGTCTGTCGGGGCCCTGTTCGTCTTTCCCCTCTGTCAGCCCTCTTCTGCTAGGTCTGTGCGACTTGCTCCCTTACCTCCTTCACGTCTTTACTCAACTACCTCCTTCACGGTAAGTCCTTCCCTGGCATGCAAAATAAAATGTGAATTCATTTAAATATTAATTTTAGTCAGGAGAAGCATATACTTCTATATATCAGCAACGATAAGTCTATAAAAACGAAGTTCCAGAAACCCGGCCATGATGATATAATCCCAAAGAAGGTATTACACAGGGGATGCCCAGTAAAATGACACATTTGCACAAGCGCACAACTAAAGCATACACACAAAAATTTGAAGCCACATATATAAACGCTTGAGCCAGAGTTTCCCCCTAACACTCTATCCTGAGTGTTTTCCCATGTCATTAAATATTCTTTAAGAACCTGAGTATTAAAGATTGCATAACATTGTTGGAATGTGTCAAACATTCACCATCCAACCACTGTTAGAAAGTCCGCTGCGTGCCAGGCACAATGCTGGGAAATAAGGTGCTGGGAAATAAGAGTAACCAAAAAAGACAGAGCCCCCGCCCCAGCAGAGCTGAGCCGGCACACAAATGTGCTGCAATTACAAACTGTCTTCTGTGCTATGAAGATGGAACGAAGTGGCAGGACAGACCCTGATATCCCTATAATGTTTACAACAATCTCTATAATATAATCTCTATAATAGGTGCCAATTTACTTCAAGGCCAGAGAAAACCTCTTTCAGGGAGTGACTTACACAGACCCAGAGAATGAGTAGTGGCTGGTCTGTAAAAAGGGGAGGAAAGAGTATTCTAAGCAGAGGGAGGGAGAAGCATGTGGGAGACCCAGAGGCAAAGAGGAGCTAGGTGCTTTCAAGGCACAGAAAAGTTCACAGAAAAACTTAGTGTTAGTGGGCCAGTGAGGAAGGAAAGTATAACGGGAAAGTAGCTGAGGCACCTCACACTGGGCGTGGTAGATCATGCTAAGGAAAATAGTTGTTTTTTTTTTTTTTTATCCTAAATATACTGGGAAGCTATTAAAGATTTGGAGGAGAGTATATGATTTAATGCAAATCTAAGAAGATCATGATTTTAAAAACTCAGAATAATCTCCACCACAAGCCTCTCCTTAATTTCTATCCTTACATAAAGTCTTGCTTCAAAATGTCTCTCATATCTTCCCCAAAGTGAAGTTTCTGGACCACTCCTTCGATTCTGCATGCCAACTAGCACCAGAGCCTGCAACTTCTGGGACCACCAGCAACCAAGCTAAAGGTGACAAAGCCTCTGGCCACTACGCCCAAAGCCTACTGCACCTCTCATTCTCATTTCATTGGCCAGTCTCCTTGGACAGTAGCTATCTGACCATTCCCACCCATCCTCTTCCTCATAATATTGTGAGTTTCCTTGCTCCTGATTCTGATTGTGCATTTCTCCGATCTCCAAAATCCCTGTTACCCCTGGTTTTCTCCTGCAAACACCATTTCTCTCCACAGCCCTCTCAATAGTTAGTCGTTTCCTCTCAGAGGCAGGAAAATTGGTCATCTACACTGGGCGATATCCCAAAGCAGCTTCCAGACCACTACATCTCTAGAACTTGAATAATATAATATTAAAAAAAAAAAAAAAACCTGAGACATAGATGCATATTCAGGCACACAGGGCTAAAATGGCATGATGGCTAGAATTGCTTTAAAATACATCGGCAAAGAATAAAGAGAAAATAAGAGATGAAGCAAAGAAGGTAAAATCTTGATAACTCTTGAATGCAGATGATGAGTATCTAGGTTATAGATACAAGGATAGATATAAGTATATACTATTTCCCCAACTTTTGTGTTTGAAATTCTTCCAAAAGAATAAAGCTGCCAGAAATATATTAGTTATATTTAACACAGAAAACAACCATTTATTAATTTTCCTGGATCCACTAGAATCTTTTAGTAAAAACCCTCCTAAAACCTGTTTTAGCATATCTGAATACTAAACACCTTATTATCATTACTGACAATTGAAGGATAACGACAAAATGCAACTATTCAGACCAAAACTGTACCGTACTTTTAATTCAAAAACACTTATATAAACACATCAGGCCTTCCTGGAGTTCTTTTTGAATTTGCACAGACATCTCTCACCATACTTATAATATTAATTTTCCTCCTATTATAGGAAAGACACTCAAGGTAAACACTGTAGTTTTTTTAGATCCTTTTTGTTGAGTGCAGGCCTGGCAAATAGCATACACTCAGTAAACCACAATCTACGCTAAGTGGAAGGCTCAATGGCATGACTCTCAGTGTGTACTGTCCTGTTAGACTTAAGAGCTGCTTAGCAGTGGCATTCAAAAGTATCTAAGTACAGGAATGACCTGACCAAACATGCATACACTTACAGTACCCCTAAGTACATCATAAGGCAGGAGCAAAACATCACAATTGGGTACAAGGTGCTTTCAATTCCTTTACAATTGAATAAAACCTTTACATTCTTGGCCCAGAACAAATGATTGTTCTGCCAAACTAATCACATGCATCTCGTGATTTAATATTTTATTTCATCTCTATTTTGCAGTTAAATATTTTGCTCTCTTCCTCTCCAGGAACTGTGACCATCTTGAAGGCAGGGGTTTTTAATCTCCTATTTTAGCACAATGCCTAAAAGTCTAATATAGTGTTCAGAAGTTGAGGAACACAACAAATATAAAACCGTTCTGAGAAGGCAGAAGGAAACTACTGCAAATTCAAATGAGGTAATCGAACAAACTGTTGACCTAGACAGTTGTGAGAAATAGAAGAGATTCATGAGACCCATCCTCTCCTGTTTTATCCAAGGGAAAATAAAGTTCTATTCCTGTTTTCCATTTACCCAACCGAAAAAGAAAAAAACAAAAAAAGGTCCCAAACTCAGATTAAATTGTTCTATGTTAAACTAAAGATTAAAACAAACTCTCAGGAAAATCCTGTATGAAACCCTGAAGAACTTCAAGCTGAAGCAAATTCTACTAAAAATGTCTTATTTCAAAACAGTAAAGAAAAAATCTTCTTACTCCACTTATAACTAAAACATAGTCAATAAAAAATGACTTAAAATTATGTAATGGTGATCATTTTTGCTTGCTATTTTCTCTGACATGTTTGCTTGATAAATATTAAATTCAAACTTCAGAGCCATACTTGTATGCTTTTCAAAAATCCATTTTTATATTTAAGTTGTATGTACTTTTATGCAATGGTCCATTTTATATTACTCAGTGAACAAGAGATGACCATACTACAGACGTTCCAAGCATAAAGCAAGACCGTAAGCACTGATGCAAATGTGTCCATTATATCATTTGCATTTCTACTGTTAATGCTTCTTATAAGAAGTCTGTAAAGAGATTACAGTCTTCTGATCTTAAAGCACGATAGAGAAGGAAATATTAGAATGATCGAAGAATGATACACTTTCATGCTGATCTCTTTCAGGTACAACTCCACGGAGATCTTGAAAGCCCCTCTTGGCACACTATAATCACCTATTTACTGAATTTCTGAGCTTCATGCCGTGAAATGGATTTAAACATTCTTATGTAGATCCTTAGATAAATTGTCCTCTGATGCTGTCTCCTCTATTTTTACTCTAAATACGATCTTGTCTAAGATCCAACACCATATGCATTGAAAGAAGTTGTTCTTCAATGTTTCAAAACCTGATTTATTAGTTGTTCACATTCCATCTGCCTCAGAAAACTGCAATGTGCCTTACTTTCACTGGCTGCACAAAAGGTTGAGGCTCAATTTTCCTTCACTTTATCATTTGATCAGCATATCTGACACATGTGGTAAGTTCTCCTTTCAACTATATAAACCACTTAAAATTCATGCATTTTTCTAAGAACATGTCAGTACAGCAGAAGCTTGACTAATGCATTTGCCATCTTCCATATTTACCAATGTTTCAAAAAAAAAAAAAACTGGTCTAAAAAAACGGTCCTTGCTATTATAAAGTACATTGAAGCCAGGCTGTAACAATGATGTTTGCCCAAACTCAGCAAACCAAATACTTTATTAGCAAAGACATACTGCATGATTTACAGCTAGGAACAAGATGGAACAATCAGAGGGTCTGTAAACATCTAAAAGAAATAACAACAGATGGAAACAAGAGGGATGTCGAATAGAAGTCACACACCACACACATAAATACAACGATATAGCAGAAGGAGACTGTCATCTACCTCTTGTGGAAACAAAGAGTCACCATTCTAAAACAATAGCAGGAGAGCAGGCCCTCAAAGGTGAGACAGGCTCTAGTTCTAATTGCTCTAAGAAGGAGGGTAATGGAACATTCAATGAAGATGTTTGAGATACAAGGGATTTGCAAAGAGAGACAGGTAAATTCAGACACTGGACAGAGGAGGGAAATGGAAATGTACAGAATGGTACTGGGGATAAGGGGTCTGAGGATGTTGGAATCCGGGCTCTTTGTAGTAACTAGTGTGAATGAGATAAAGCGTTTGATACGATGGAACAGCCTGAAGAGGTGAGTTTGTGAGGTTTGTGGGGGATGAAGGGCCATGGCAACCTGCCAGAAATACACACAGCTCTGGGGCCCTCCCGTTCACTCTTTTGATGGTAGTGTGGAAGCTGCCATCTTAAAACGGTCTCATTTAATGAACAATTCTCAATCTGTATTTTTCTTATTAGATATAGAAACATCAATTGACATAACCACTCCTTTCCCAAAACAATTTCTCACTTAGCTCCTAGGACTCTGTAATCTCTTGATTCTCCTCCTTACTAAGACACCTATGAAGTGTCCTCCTTGCTGCTTCTCCATTTTGTTTTTGCTGATTCCTCCTCATCTTCCAGACCTTATAGCATTTCAAGTGCCCCAGGGGTCAATCATGGAACCCCTTTTTCTGCTCCTGAAACAGCCCATAGAACATTTCATCTAACTTAATGGCTTTAAATATTATCTGTATGTTAATGACACTTCAACTCAATCCAGACCTCTCCCCTGAAATGCTGACTTATATGTCCAACAGACTACCCAGTATCTCCACTGGGCTTCTAATAGGCGTGACTCTAATATAAAATGCCCCAAAACAAAAACTCTGACCCAGTTCTCGTCTCCTACTTGCTCTTCCAATAGTCTCCCATATCTCAGTAAAAAGGAATAAAATACTCAGTACTGGATCAGCCTTAAAAACATTATGCTAAGCAACAGAAACCAGACACAAAAGACCACATGCTATATATCTTCATTTCTACTAAATATCCAGAACGGACAAATCAGTAGAGAGAAAATAGATTAGTGGTTGCCAGGGGCCAGGGTAAGGAGTGATGTGGCGTGACTGCTAACAGCTAAAGGTTTTGGGAGGGATGATAAAAATATTCTAGAATTAGATAGTGGTGATGGTTGTGCAACTTCATGAACATACTAAAAATCACTGAATTGAATGCTTTATAATGGTAAATATCACAGTATGTGAATTTTATCTCAATAAAAACATTTAAAATTAAAAAAAAAACAATGCAGGAACTTTGTTTTGTTTGCTCTTGTAAAACATTATCAGATAATAATAGTGAAATAATCAGAAAGTATTTGATGGATGATTGAAGAATTAGTCTCTAAAGTTCATACATAAATAAACATCTACTACTATTTTGCTGTTCTCTCTTCTTCATACTGCAATATCTAATGATGTGTAAAAGAGAAGCAGAAGTGAGACCCGAAGTCCAGCGTTCTACCTTGAAATCAGTCCAAAAGTTAGTATAAATATGAAAAAGATATGAATAAGAAGTACCGATTATGGTAATTCTTTAAGTTCAGAACTCTCAAGTTAAGATAACTTTATTTAGGTATTTGCATAACACTGCATTTGAGTTTTCAAATTATTTTTTTAGAGTACAAATGGTAAATTCTAAATCAATTCACAGACAGGTATCACAAAACTATTTTGTGTATGTTAGAGAAAACATATTCTGTGTATGTGAGTGAGAGAAAAGAAAAGGCCAAGCTGTGGTGCCGTATCAATAAATGCATAACCTACATGGATAGAAAATATCCAAGTTCTAAAACATCCAAAGATCGGGCACTTAAAAATTTTTTTTAAATAAAAATAACAAAAATAAATAAATAAACTTTAAATTTTTAAAAAATAAAATTTTTAAAATTAAAATAAAATAAATAAAATAAAATAGCCAAAGATCAAAAACCAGTATGCAAAAGAATAAAATTATGTAGGACTATAATTTAGTAGAAATTGAAAAAAAATTCCTAACCAATATTAATTAAAAAAAGTTTTTTGCCTATGCGAAAAAGAACATATTAACGGGGCAGTGGTAGATATTAAATAAACGTTTTTCTTTAGGTGATCAGAACTCCAGAATATAGCTTTAAAACCTAGGTAACTGTCCCCCTCAACACACCTAGACTTCTAATTTTTTTTTTTTTGACACATAATATAGGAGCTCATTTTCTATCTCCCACCAACAGGCAAAGAGATCATTCCTAACAGCACAGGGTCCCCACGTATGCTGCTGCCTGGGGTGCTCATGGCAAGGCCCAGAACACACCTGTCAAGAAGACCTGGCTGAAGCCAAAACATCCGATTGCCTAGATTGCACCCTGCCATATCGTATTCTTCAATCTGTTCATCCGTAATCTCTTTGAGATGGGGTTTCTCTCCCTTCTCATCATGGCCGCATTGTTTTGTCTGAAATTCAATCACAGATGAATTAGACTTTAGGAAACATTCCCATTCTAGCTCTGTAGTCACATCAGAAACCCTAGACCCCGTGTTAATTTTGTTACAGCTTTTAGTTCTCGCATTTCAATGCAAAATCACTTCCCCGGAGAATGCCTCTGATATTGGCAAGAAAGCACAAGGGCTGCCACACAACTCAATCGCCAATAACAACTGGGGGAACTCAGCCCTCAGCAGACGTTAGTAATCACGGGAAAACAGCCAGAACTTTAATCACAATTCTTTCAAAAACAGCCAGGGATTTCGAAATGCTGTTATTCTAGGATATGACCCTAATACAGTGCTTAATCAAAGCCATTGCCAGTACAAGAATAACCTGCAGACTTTAATGAAAACCAATTTCATAAAAGTCAGTGTGTCAGCATCATGCTAGACCCAATATAGCAAAACTCTAAAATAAATTCACATACATACACACATTCTACAGATAAAATTTATTTATGATACCCTACAGCAGCTCTATGTTTGGGACTGTGTATTTACACAAATACGCACGCTCATGCGCACACTCACATGCACTGACATTCAGGCATCCAGTCACACAATTAAGGTTATATAATCAATAAAAGCACTGGAAGATGTGAACCTGTATAACTGGTGGCCAGCTGGGTGGGCAGGTGCAGGATCTGGAATGGATTGTCCCCACATCCCAGAGATGGTCTGGAGGCTTTCTTCAAAATAGAAATTTGGGATAGAGCATTTTCTGGTGCCAAGCCTTTGTTGGCAAAAGACACAAGTCCCAGCTGTTCTGGAGGCCATGAAGCTTGACTTAACTCTACCACCAGCTCTACAGAGGATACGTCCTGGCAAAATGGCAAAGTCCTTGATCACGCCTTAAGATAGAGCAGATGCCGTAACTCTTACTGTAGCTGGAGAAGGCACGGCAGAGCTGCTGTCCTCTGTCACCGAGGGGGAGGAAAGAAAAGAAAAGCGGAACTGAGAGCTCATCTTGTCTGCTATACTGGTAGGGCTTTTTCACCAACTAGGAGGGAACTGGAGAAAGCAGCAGGGGACAGAGGGGCACAGGGAGGGAGAGAGGCTGCACTGAAATGCGCAGTATATTTATAAAGATGATCTGCATCTAGGGAATGTGAATATAATGGCAGGACAGACAGACAACAATCCAGACTTATTCACAGCCTATTAGAACTGGAGGGAATGAGTTAGCTCCTAATTAAAATTACAGACACACACACAGATAGTCAAACATTTCCACAGACTGCTTTATATCACCAAATATTTCCACCAGGTCTTCCCACTAAGAAAAGGGGAGAAATTCCTCTGAATAGAAAAAAATATGACTATCAATGAGTATTCCAACCACTAACACCAATAAACGTCGAAATTCATAATTCAATTAACTAAAAAAAAAAACAATCTGGGACTTTTTACTCCTGAAAAACCACCCCAATCACAAAGGGTTTATAAAATCAATTTTTTAAAATTATTTTATTTTTAAAAAATAAAAATTATAAAATAAAAATTAAAAATTACATACATGCCAAATAAACTATTTCTGAACTAAAACAACAAAAAAAGTGGCGTATACCCGAGTGGCGGGGGCGGGGCTCGGGGTCTGTGTGCAGCTGCTGCAGTCCCAGGCCCTGCTGCCAGGACACCCTTTAGGGGATTATTCCCAGGACAGCGGGTTCACAGCAAACCGGCTTTCAAGTGTATAGTGACAACATTTAATTATGGCATCATCTGTACGTAGCTGATGCTGCTATAGAAGCTAAAGAAAAAAAGACTATATACAAATGTCTGGTCCCACCTGAGCCACGGTTTGAACTGTTATGAAAATAAGCTAACAATACTTTAAAAGCTGGAAACCTTCCCTGGTTAGAGACACAGATGCACTCCTGCCCCACACCAGGCTGTTGAGGACAAGGGGATAAGATGACAGAGTTGTAAAGTTTCCAATTTTCTTTTGACTCAGACTGACTTTGTGCTTTCGGCTTTTGTCTTCTGATTTATAAATTCTTGACACCATCGGAGAGACCCATGTGTAAATATAAATGCTGAAAATATTTTCTAAATGATTTTCTAATTATCTCCTTTTTGGAAATTCACAACATTGATTCTCTCCATTAGTGCAAATAACAGAGGGTACTCTGCACCTAGACGATTGGGCAAGTGGAATACTCCAGCACCCTCGTTTCACTGAAGAAGAAAAATAAGTCTACATAAGTAATAATACCTTTACAATAACATAGCTACTAAAAGTCCAAATTACTTTTGCTGTCACACTCATCTGAGCCTCACAGTACTGTTATTGAAGCAATTGAAGAGACTATCAAGATACTAACTACAAGGGGAAGCACCTTGCCTAAGATCCCTGCAGATGGATAGTGGTTTAAAACAAACAAAAATGCTAGGCCATACAAGCAACATTCAAAGGTCTCAAAAGTCGAGGATAATCTGTCTGGCTTCCAATACCTGCTCTAATTCACTTGTAATGTGATAGGGAAACAACGGTTGGACGTGAATTTTCACTTCATAGAAAAAGAATCATCCATTTTCCCCACAACTGCATCATCATGTAGATATACCAAAATAAATGAAATAAAAGACTTTTGGATACAAAACATTTTATACAATTTCAACATTTAACCTGCATCAGACTGGTTCCCCTTTAAGGCTCCTGACAATCCTGAGATCCTAAGATTCCTCTCTCAATTTGGGCTGTGATAGTTTTGCTTCGGGGACATCCAGAATGGTCCACATGACTACTTTCTGATGGAGGACAGTCTCAATCGTCATGTTCCAATTCTACTTGTTGGAAGAATATTATTTTCGTCTAATGTTCAGGTAGGCATCAAAGAAATTTGTTTTGGATAAATGCATTTTTTAAAAAAATTATTAAATTCTACATCTTTTTGTAACCACATGAAATGTAGACTGTGATAGGAAATTAGAATGCATTTATTCTGTTTTAATATTTAATTAGAACAAAACACTATACAGGTTTATCTGTTTAATAAATTACTTTGTATCTTGTTTTTAAGATGTTGTATATTTTACTCTATTTGCGAAAATATGCTTTCTCATCTATTATAGAAACACACTGTTATGAGAATTTTGGAAAAGTGAGGTGCAAGAGTGTGACAACTAGATGTTAATAAGGAAAGGACTGCCTTTTACAGCCAATCCTTTGATGTGCAGAAAACAGAACTGAAGAGTCTAAAATCAGCAGAGATTTCTGTAATCAAGAACTTACATCCTAAAGATCTCCTATGATATTTGCTACATAGATCTGACAGCTGGACTTCATTAGCTATTCTTCTCAATCTGGACTCCCAAAGTCAACTGACTCCCATTGAATAACTGCACACGCATTAGTAATTCAGGGAGCAAGACGGCGCAGGGTTTAAAGATTTCCAGCTAGATTATCTCAGGCTCTGAAGGTTATGCTTGCTGGGTAAGGATTACCAGAGTTAATTTCAGATAATGCACTGCAGATACCAAGACTAATGAAGAAATGTCAAGGGTCCACAACTGGAATAAAGCAGCATCTCCAATCTTGCCTTAACAAGTCTCTCCTTGCCTACATGTTGTTCATTGTCCCTTACACTTATAAAAACCAAACAAAACACTACCAGGATATTTATCTACAGAAGTGGTGACTGTTCATAGTCCTTTCTCTCCTGAGTTTCACAATGAATGAAGACTGAGAAAAATTACTGAGACCAAATGAAAGGCTTTTCTAATTTTTTAAAGACTCAAGCCCCTCAATCAATATCTATCTGTCAGGAGGATCTTTTAAGGCCTCTCCAGATAATCTCAGGTGTGAGTGAACTTTCCTGCATACAACATATTGGCCAAAAGAAAATATTTTCCAAAGGCTCCTTAGTTGCAAAGAACTCAAATCCAGATCTTGCCAGACTTTTGTTTGGGAAAGAGTAACTCAGCAGGTGGATTTCAGAGTTCTGAATGAGAAAAATACAAAAATGGTTAGCCTCAACAGACTCAAATTACACTCTCAGGATGTAACACACATCACAGACACATGTCTACCTCCTCTGAATCCACATTGTGGCCACGGAACTGGCAAATGAAAGCAGGTGATCCAATTCTCAACCCTGCATTCATTCAATCCCCTCGAAACCAATGTCACCTTTTATAAACCAATGAGCTGCCCACTCTATCCAGCAGTGTGCAAAGAGAACTCACTTCTGCAAGCAGACTATTAAATGAGCCCCTAAACAAATTCATATCAGCAACTGAGATCCAGAAAGTATATTTGTCAAATAAATACATACAATGTTAAAAATGAAGGAAAGCAGACAATGTTGCTAGGAAATATGGTAACTACATATATATTTTTAATTATTAAAAAAGAATTACACAAAAATAGCTGAAAAGGAAGCAGCAAAGTATGAGGCTCTCATTTCCTTTATATTGGGACATCTCATTTTATATAAAACAACTGGAGGATAATGGCATAAACACAATCCTTGTTACTATTTTACTTAATGGCTAATAAATTATTATTCTCCCAAACACAAAACCATGAATAAACAAATGCGAAATACTGAAAAAAAATGACACTTTGTTTTTTAAGGTGCTATTTAGTGTTTTTAAAGGGTGGAGTAAAGAGGGTCTGGTGGGGTAGGAACAAGAAAAAGAAATTATTTTGTATATTTGATATTTAATTTCTTTTTTGGATTGAACTGAGGATCTGGGGCCTCATGAATCTAAATGCTGCCACATGGCCCAGTTCCTAATGACTGGTCTATTACACTATAGTTGGATTTATTTAAACAATTAAATGGCTGTCCAAATCAGAAGACATTCCTGCCTTCTAGAAGATAAAATACACGAATTCCCTTAGGGGATGAATACAGGGCAAGAATACAGACGTGTGTCTAACAATGGTAAAAATGTCAGGAAACAGAAAATATCAAATCCCCAAGGGAAAAACAAACTCAAACTTTGGTTAGAGCTCGGGCACCACTTTTTTTTGTGAGGAAATTATAGTCTACAGTCTCCCCTAAGGGAAAACAACTGCTCAAACTAATCAAAGTGTGGTGTTGGGTGGATTTTCTTTTTCCAAAGTTGAAAACAAAAGCAATAGCAACAACATAGCTTTCATGCCATTGTTGGCAGAAAATTTAACTTCTCTCAGGATAATTTTTCTTTGGGGAAAAAAAAAAAAATTGAACCAGAAATGAGAGTTGCACATTCTGAGTTCCTCTTTCTGATTCCAATTTCCTGCCTGTATGCTGGATGCTAAAAGAATCTGGAGGATAAATTTAACGGTTAATTATATATTCAAGCCATCATCTGATTTTGCTGATGGGTTCAAACAATGATGCCTAAACTTGGACATTTTACTTGATGAATTTTGTTCAGTCTGACACAGAAACACCTTATAAAATACCAAATGATTTGAATCAATTAGCTGTGGACTCCCCACCTTTCCAAGGCCAGTCTAGTTCAGTTTCAGTCTGAGCACTGGAGTTTCACTCAGTTTTGAGTTCAGGCAATTTCTTCTCAGGGACCCAGTTCCCACTGTGAAACCCAAAGGTACTGCCATCCTCATTCAAAGTCTCCAAAGAGCAACTAATAACGCCAGATGGAGCCAACTAGTCTTTATTCTTCTGATTTTGACTTTGCAATCATAAGTGTCTGGTCTAATAATAATTATATAAAATAAGTACTGAATATCTAACTTGCACGGAATTCCACCAACGTCCTCTTAGGTATGGAGGCCTTGCCTCTTCTATCATTTCCAGTTATATGTTGATACTGTATCTATTCCTTGTCACGATGGTATATTTCCTCTGCAATAAAAGTGTGGTGAGGAATACAAACAGCTCATACAAACTGTCCTTCTGCTCAAGAATCGCATAACGAAGTTGAGACCAAAAGCGACCAAACGTGCACATGCAGACAGACAAGGATTTCGGAAAAGAAAACTTCTCAGGGAGGCCTAACCCATCCGCCCCATCTAAAATTTCAACCTTCCATCTTGATATTTCCTGTCTCCCTTTCCTGCTTTAATTTTTCTCTTTAGCATTTGTCGTTATTAAAACATTATATATCTCTTTTATCTTATATATAACCCATCTCCTCCTCTAAAACACGAGTGTCATGATGGCAGAGATTTTTGTCCGTGTTGTTCACTGCTGCATCCTCATCGCCCACAGTACTGCTGAAGCAACTATCTGGTGAATGAATGAATAAGTTACTGAACAAGAGGACCCAGAGGGACAAAGATCAGAGATATTAATTACTGCGCTTCATGCTTTGCTTTTTTTTATTAAGTTAATCCATACAATATCCTATTTTACAAACAAGGAATCTGAATGTCAGAAAAGTTAGTTGTTCCAAAGTTACAGAAATAGCTACATAAAGTTTAGCACAAAGCTCTTTATACAGCACCCCACTGCCTCCTTTTAAAAGAGGAAATGAGACTTGAATTGTTGAGCTGGACCTCTGTATGAGCGAGGAGAGGAGGTGATAATGGAAACAGCATAAGAGAGGACAGACATGGAATCTCAGGAGGATCAACTATTGCAGAATGGCAAAATCCTAAAACTTATGCTGAGGTTTCTGTTCAAAAGGATAAAGATAAATTCTGTAGAGCCTTGCATATTAGGACCTGTATTTTCACAAGTGAACACTTTCAAACTTTTTCTTAAACAGAATTTTTCTTTGTCATTTGAAAGCTTATTATAAAATTCTGATATATTAAGTAGATAAAAGTCTGAGAGAGACTTCCAGAGAGAAGAAGTTAAGTGAAAACTGCGATAGATTCAAAACAAAGGGCTGTGGAAAAAAAAAAAAAAATGATGTAAGTGAAAAAAAAAAAAAGAAATGCCAGATTTAAAGAGTATTGGAAAAGAAAAGACAAAAGCACTTGGCGACAGATGAGGCAAAGATTACTGTCAGAGAAGAGTTGCAATTCTGAATTCTGACTACACTGGCGAAGCTAGCATGAGAGGAAAAGGAAACTCAGAAAGAAAGGGGTGTTGAGGGGAGATGACGACTATTTCTCCAGATAAGTACGGTTGGTTTCCTCGACCTCCATACACCCCGACATGTTGAGAAACTGAGTTTCTGTTCTCCAGTTCTTTGCTCTTCTTACTCTCTCCCTGGATGATCAAATACACAGCAAACTACCACCTGAATGCTAATGAAGCCCAAATACATGTGTAGCCCTGACCTCGCTCCCAAACTCCAGATTTTCCCTGAGTATCTCACACACTTCAAATCCAGCAATCTGAACTCCTCCGCTTTACACCCCACCTGTATTTCCCTGAAGCGGGACCCTGCGCACCTAATCTGCCAGGCGCGTAGTCAGGTCACATTGCTTCCCGCCCTTTACAACTTCTCCTTCCCCACTAATCAGAGAGTGTGAAGAGAATTTTCAATTTACTTTATACCTTTCTGTATTATTCGATTCTCTACAAGTATATTTAGCTCCCATAACTTAAAATCCATAGATGCAACAGAAAATAACAAGTGCTAGTGGGCATGTGAAAAGACATTCCCACCAGTGTGCACTATTGGTGAGAATGCAAAATGTAAAATGGTATGGTGATTCCCCCAAAAATTAAAAATAGAACTGCCATATGACCTAGTAATTCCACTTTGGGGAATATATCCAAAAGAATTGACAGTAGGGTCTCAAAGAGATATTTGTACACCCATGTTCACTGCAACATTCACAACATTCATATATTATTTTTATAGCCCAAAGCAAGAAACAACTCAAATATTCATCAGGTGAATAAATAAAACATACTATGTGCAATGGAATATTATGCAGCCCTAAAAAGGCAGAGAGTTGTGACACATGGTACAACACAAATAAACCGTTAGGATATTATGCTAAGTGAAATAACAGTCACAAAAGACAAATACTATATGATTCCACTAATATGAGGTAACTAGAGTAGTCGAATTCATAGCAACAGAAGGCAGAATGGTGGTTACCAGGGGCTGGGGGAGGAGGTAATGCAGTATTATTATTTAATAGGTACAGAGTTTCAGTTAAGAAAGGTGAAAATTTTCTGGAAATAGATGGTGGTGAATATAACAACACTGTCCTGCACACTTAAAAATGGTTAAGATGGTAAATTTTATGTTATTTGGATTTTACAATTTAAAAAAATTTTAATAAAGTCAACGAAGCAATTAGACCACATAATAAACAGTAGTGCTGAATAAATTAAAAGGAGTATTTAAGCACCAAAAGATATCCATAGTATGTCTATGGCTTACTCTATACTCAAGAATGGTCTCTTACATCAAAAGAACTGACGTACTGCAAAGAGAAACAGATTACTTACTCTCATTCATGTCAGGTACATTTTCATTTCAGAGACAAAAAGCCAATATTTCATATTTTATGCTAAAGTATTCCTTCACTGTTAATCAAGTTTAAATGAAACTCTTTATGGAGGGGCAGAGATCTAAAACTGAAGTATCAGTATACTATTAATATTTTAATTGAATCTATGAATATTCATGGCCATTTACTTCTTTAAAGAACAAGATAACTAAATTATTCTAATATGCAAATTTCGGACCTGAGGAGACATCTTACCTTCATCTACATTACAAAAACCGATGCATTCTGGCCCCTTCATTATTTACATAATCCTAGAGTTTTTTCAGGTTAGCAAGAGCTATTGAACCCCAGCTCAGATGGAGGCAGAGTAATTGTGGTGTCCCTCAGTCACTTTGCCCTGGCATTCTGAAGAGCTGTGTTTTATTTTTTCATAATTCCAAACTGTTTCCAACACCACCCGCAACCCCTCCAACGCCCGTTCTTCACTAGGAGCCCAAGAGAACTAGGAGAATGCCATGTCATTAAAGATTTATTTCTCTGCTTTTTCTTTCAATGCCCTGGGAAACTCCTGCTCTAACGCTGCAAAGAACTTTGACAGCTATGCCCATTGTTTCATAAAACTAATAGTGCATTACCCACTTTTCTATTATAAATAAATTTATGCAAATTGACTGATAGCTCCCCAAAGTGAAGCAATTCATTTTGATGTAACAGCGCAAATCACCTATTAATTCGAGGAGCTATCCAGAACACATCACCATGCCAGGGCTAGGTATATTTCAAATCATGTTATGGTTTCCACTTGGTCATGGTGATAACAATTATGACAGCCAAAAATTCTATGAGAAATTCTTATGCTCACTGATTCCGCGATATAAAATATATTGTAAGTTCAAAAACCATGTTACTGAAGAACAAGAGGCTGGATGTTTTGCCGCCTAACAAATACGGGCAATGCGGGAACCGCACTCGAGGTTCTGCAGCATCAGGTAAAGCGAAAAGACTCCTCCCTACGGACTAAGGATGACCAGGTAAGTCATGAAAATCCCACGAAGTATTTAATGAAAGAGGAAACTGATTTCAAAGACAGAAATACGGCCAAAAGCGGGGCACAGAACCATGGACTGCCTTTCTTGAAACCCATATGACAATCCCATTATCAGAGGAAGTACCTCAATTTCAACGAATTTAGACAATAACGTTAAGATGAACAATTTCAAATGGATGCTGAGATGGAAAAAATTTGCACCTACCTATTGGAGGGTTATGAAAGCAACACCTATACACCTATTATTCTAAAAATTTATTTTTAATCTTACCATACAATTTGTCTCCAATTACGAACACTTACTTGCATAATGTGATCATGCTAGGGTTTTACTATGTGATAATATCCTTCCAAATAAACCAGATGGATCCATCTCTGTTTCTTTTTTATGTTAACATTTATTTGAGGAGAAGTCAGAAAAAATGCATATGCAAAACAAAACTACCAGTTTCATTCAGTCGGTCAACAAATATGTGGTCAGCATTTTTTTTTACACATAAGGCCTGTGGAAAATAAATTTGAACTCTGTAATTCTTAAATTTGAATTCTATAATTATTAAAACACATATGAAAACGTTGATAATGATTGCTAGACTACAAACTGCCTTTCCTTGACTTTTCCAGACTGAGAATGTGACAGGAGGCAGCATGATCAGTGGCAAGAATACTGAGCGGGAAGGAGGCGATCTAGGCTCTTCTCCGGGCTTTGTGACTTAATTTGTTGAACTGTCTTAAACAAGTCACTTAAGTTTTGGGGACTTCAGTTGTCAGTAAAACACATTAGACAATTAACCAAGAGATTTTCTAACTTGATAATAATCATTTACAGTAAATGTGGAACAGATATCTTGGATGAGTTACTGCAAGAAAGAAAATGAAAATACTTATGATAATTCAAACTTACAAGGTGGCATTTTATAGTACTAAAAATTTTCATAAAGAAAAATATTATTAAAGGGAGGAAAAAGACAAGTATAAGTTTATTACTTCACCACATATTTGCTAGCTTCCTCAAGTCTGATGGATGCACTAAGTGGAGTAAATATTTAAAGGCAAATGGAGGTAACACATTTTACTTTTCTAATCTGAAACATTCAAACAAAGGTATGTATGTCCAGCTCCAATCTTTGTATAATTTATTCTTTTTGATTATGTCTCTCTTTAACTTATATTGTGAAAGAGTTTGCCAGCTTCCCGTGTCTAGAAATATATGAGCATATTTCTTCCATTTATTAAAAAATGAAAATATATATCCAACCCTGAGCAAATTACATGTCTCTCTCTCTCTCATGCACTCACATACACATATAACAGTGAATGAAAGTAAAAAATTAAGTTAATCTTAGCATCTTTTTTGTAAGCAGAAAAGTCAATTAGCATTGCAAGAACTGGGTGTTACAACAAAATTATTGTATAATGCTGATACACAAACGCTGATTTAATAATTATCATCACTATGGATATTTTAAAGGTCATTGTCTCACCTGTCATCACTGAAGTTAAATGGATGGATTAATCTGCCCTAAATCTCAAGGACCTCAGTAAAGAGCTGCTGTGTCATGAAAGGGCTGTGTGGGTGCAAAGGCCTCAGAGTCAGCTGTCCCACAGTGCACTGCGGCCTGAAATATATTCTGTCCCCATGTGGTAACCAGTCTTCACTGAGATGGTTTCCCAAGTCCCATATTTCACTTCTGATAGTTTATCTTTCTATTGAGACTGTGTGAGATCACCTCTAACTTTATCTGGGTGGTGACTGTCCCCACCCCCCATTTAAGAAACTATCTCTATAGATCTGAGATTATTGGGATCCCCTCTTTTGCTCATTTTGGTTTTTCTGGCTGTTACTAAATTGGCCCATGAAAGAGAATGTTTTAAATAATTCAAGCTCATCTACCAGATGCCCCTATAAATGGGTTAAATGGTTTTTTTAAAAAGGCACAGCAATATACTACATAATGGTAATTTGACTGTGATGGAGACAATAAATTAAAATGAAGGAGATAAGCCAACCAATCACTTTTCTTAAGGTGTGATCTGCCAATTATCTCAAGCAACACAGATCCTAATATTATCATTCTAGGCCATATGTGTAATTCTCAGGCAAAAAATAAATCTTTTAACAAGTCTGTAAGAACTGTTGGCATCCATTCATGCCAGCCTGCACTAACATCTTGAGAATTTTCTTTATTCCATGAAATATACAGTGAGGGGGGTGTGGAAGAGGTGGGAGAGAACCTAGCCATAAACGTGATTTAGTTGTAGGTTCAAAAAAGATATAAAGAGCCAAATGATTCTTTTCAAATTTGCTAATAGAAAATAAAAAGCTGGCCGTGCTCAGCACTCAAGAGCTGAAGTACGTGGAGGTCCAGAACACTTTCAATATTCACATGCCCATCTGTCAGCTACACAGTCACCGAACAGAACGAGCAATTACCAAAGCCCTTTTCAGATATAATCTGTCAACCACGTCTAGTCCTCCTGCCAAATGAAATCAGAACTGAGGAATGCAAAAACAGACCGGCCTTATGGGACCAAGGAGAGGTTCATTTAAGCTGAACTGGAGGTGAAGAAAGGAACAGACACTTAGAAGACTTATAACCACACACCAGAATATGTTTGCATTGTGTACACCACTAGGCATCGAGGAAGCACAGAAAGAGAGGAGCACTGCTATGATGTAAACCCACTTTGCTCTGACGTGCTGTTCACAACTTTAAATTCAAAATATTGTCTTTTCATTCCCAGAACTGGTGCTCTCTGGACAATGAACACACTGGACTAACTTCTTTCTACAGCCATTCCGTTCTCATACTCTACCACTAAAGCAGAAGTTTTAAATCAAGGAAACTGTACCAAGTCATCAAATATGCATTAAATGTTTTCAAGATTTAAGTGGTACTGTCTGTGTTATGGGTCCAGAATTATGTTTAAGATGGAGGGGAACTCTTTTAAAGTTAGTGCTCTACTACAAACCAACACGTCCCCTGTCCACGTTGTGATTCTGCCTCACAGTCCAGGTATAAGTAATGGGCACTAGGAATGCAGTGTACAGAATGGATCAGAATTAGAACAGACAGCATTAGGTGTAAGTAGTAACTCAGGTGTGAGGCAAAGACTCAGGAAGTCACAGAGTTAAATCAAAATGAAAGAGATAAGATTTGGTGACAGGTTAGATCCAGGTGAAAAAAGAAATATGGTACCTTCAAAAGCATGTGTAATAATTACATACTGACTTCTCATGGGGGAAAAATCACTTTCAGACTTTTTTAGTTGGGAATTGAGTATGTCTTTTTTTTTCCCAACAAATGTGTATAATCATAATTGATTATTGGTGAGCACTTCACCGACATAAGTAATATAAAGGCACACTAAACAATCAGGTCATCTGTTCTACCAAGAGCATCATTTTTATTATAACACTCCTTCCAAAAACTTGTTTCTAACAGATTTGCTATGACCACTGAAGATTAAGAATAATATTTTAACTCTGAAAAGGTCCCAAATCTTCACAAACTATCGTCTCTGCAGGTGCCATCTTTTCGGATGCATTTGGGTGCAAAGAACACAGGCAAAGTTCTAATGAGAAAAAGAGGGAGACGAAAAGGAGAGCAGCCAGCATGAGAAACAAGTATAATAGTAAGTAACGAGAGTGAGGACATTTACATTTCCGAGAAGCAAAGGGTACCCTGACCACGAGCATCATGTTTCACAGATGTGAAAAGCAGGCACTTCAGGATAAAGGCAGTTATCAGTGGTGGCAGGCCAGCAACCCTTTTTGATAAACTGACTGATATGTAGACAGAAACCGCCCTGACCTTAATTGTCCTTTAGAAAGAAATACCCACCTTACTTAATGCTAAAATCAGGGCAATCGACAAATATTTTCATTCAATGTCTCTTAATTGAGAGGAACAACAGAGTTATTTAAAAATTCCTGTTCTCAAGAAGCTCACATTCTAGTTAAAAGCCTGTAATCTAGATTGTCTTATTCTCCCCCAAAATATATCTGAAAAAGCATATATGAGTACATATTATTTAAACATAGTTATTTATATATATATGATTATATGTGTAATTAAATTGTACCACTTTGAATCTTGAAATTAAATTGTACGTATAAGCATATGTATATAACGATATACATTTATATATGTGCTCTCTCTCTCTCTCGCTACATTCAAGAGCCAGAGCTACTTCTTCATATACTATCACTCAACCTATTAATAAGAACAGGAGCTTATCAGAAATTTTACCTAATAACCAATGATAAGAATTACATTAAAAACACAAAATGTTTTATATATTCTAAATAATGAAAATAATTATAACATGTGACAAAAGGTGTTTAAATTGTTATAAGGCTGAAGAATATCTCCTCACAGAGGAAATAGTTTCCCAACATCTTCAACTCGTACTGAATACAAGAACAAACCTTGTCAGCCCCGAAGCAAAGCCACAGACTGGCAGTTAAAGGCCTGGCTCTGAGTCCATAAGTTCTGCAGGACTGTGCACCTCAAGCTTCCTGGGTCCCTGACTCCCTCCTATCATTGCATCAAACAGACAGGCCCAAGTAGGAGACGGGAGGTGAAGACTTGCCAAAGGATGATGGCAAGAGTAAGCACTGCCCTGGCTCACTATCAGTGAAACTAGTCCTTCCTCCACCCTTCTATGTAGCAACATGGCTCACCTCGACTGGTACCCAAAAATCCTAGGTTCCCATTTGTCTCTGTCAATAACTAGACAATTTACCTCTCCACATCTAAGTTTTGTCATTCTGTGAAAGTGGAGTTGCTTCTAGGTCTATTATTCTCTGTAAAGTTATGTGTCATATACATCATAGACTAGTATCAGCTTTATTATCAGAAACTCTAAAGTCAGCTATGAACTATATTCAAGATTTGACTACTCGCGTATTATCACAGCTATGTATGACCACACTCTTTTGTTTCAGAATTGGTATAGTTTCAAATTACCTATATGTAATAAGCACTTTATCATATGATCACATCCTAAAATATTATCTTAGAACCTGGCTACAAATTCCTGGTAAGTGGGAGATACATAATTGAAAAATTCGAAACTAACAGACTATTTCCCCAAAACATTCCATTTTATAGTGAGGGAGCTAGTTTATTAAATTGGAAAATTTCTCATAGTTATGAGTAGGAGGCTGATCATAAATCTTAAGACACTATATATCATATTTAGACATCACTATTCTTAGATTAGTAATTAGCCATCAAAATCATGCTATTTCAATGGATGGCACTTAGAAATTTCCCAAAAGCTTCCTCAACAGCTCAACAGCTCTTCGAACCAGTAAAATATCTTCCCTAGAGTTTATTTTACTAGTGATTTTTGTTATGCCAGAGGAATTCCTTTTATATTTTTTGTATGAATTTCTTTTCCTGTGCTATAACCTTACAAATTCTAGAAACCTTTCATTCATACACACAAAAAACTATTGGTTCTTTTTGTTTACATTGTTCAAAGTAAAACAATTATCCAAGCAACCTGGTTATTATTCTCGAGCTATTGCTGTTTTTTATATTGAGTAAGCTTTTACAAGTTTTTTCCTAAGCTTGTTGATTTTTCAGTTCCAGTCTTCTTTTCCAGGCAGGTTTGTGTTTTAGTCTATTAAATAACTCACTGCTGTGATTCAGATGGACTGTTTCAATTGCTGCAAATTTGGAGGAGAAATTTAGGCAGCATTCTCGACAAGAAGATAAACTATAATAACGTAAAAACAAAAGAAAATAGACTAGAATATTATGTTAAAATACCTCTAAGCAGAAACAACTATGACCAAATAATTATTTGATTCTTTAATACCTACTGACACTTAAATCCTTTATTCATAAGCACTAATACTTTCTCCAGTAGATTTTATCCATCATCTCCTAGTTTATTTCACCTAAAGTCTCATTAACGAAGAAAATCTCCTTATCTACTTTCTCAGTGAATTCTAATTTTTCATTAATCTTCAGTCTAAAGATATTCATTTTTATTAGTATTTTCCACACTGGCTCCCTTCTGTTTGATGACATTTTGTCTGTACAGACCATCAAAGGGGGTTACCTGGTCACTACTCTGATTCATAATTATGTCTCCTCCTGTGAACCATTACATGACCCAGAGCCACAAAAGTAATCATTTAATAATCATCTTTTTATATTTTCCCTTAATTGCTTATGTATTTAAGTTGGACCTTCTGCAAGACTGTAAGTTACAGCCTCGTAACTTACAAGGGAGGGTCCTGAAACAATTCTAAATTCCACTGTCTAGGAGGGAAAGTCCCTGCGGGTACTAAGTAGGATAATGATTGAAAAGCATGGAAATACCAATACTTAAATTGACATCTCTGATCAGTTTCAAATTAAATCATTTTTAAAACTGTTATCAGAGTCTTACTTCTTTTAAATGCCTATTTAAAGGTGGCTCATGTTGAGCAATTTTACTTTGGTTATTAACAAGCATACGTCACCCTAAGGAGTGGATCATATTGATTTCAACTGCTTCCTAAATCTTGTTCCAAACCTCCAGGTAGTCAGTCATTCCACTTTCCACAACATGAAAAACAAACATCAAAAAGATGACGAGGAGAGGGTGAAAGCCCTGGTTTCACTACTTCCTAGATGTGTGAGCTTGGATTTATGACACTGATGTATTTCAGCTTCACAGGTGACATGGACCACCCTGTGAGAAGCTCGGCACATGTACCATCTGCATCACGGTGGGGACTTAAACATGCAGATTCTTGGCCCAGAGAGCAGTTCTGCTGAATCAGATCCGCTGAGACTGGAGATCATGAATCTGCATTTTTACCAAGAATCACTTGCAGTACACTGAAAATTGAGAGCAACTACGGCAAAGGAATAACATGTTAAAAAAAACGATAAAGCAACTCAGAAAACTTAATTGTTAACAGCATCTCTTTCACCAAATTTGCCTTGTACAAACAGGAAGAAACTCCTTTAAGTTTTATTCTCCTAAACTATAAAAGTAATGTGACTGAACTGGATGATAACATTAACTGCTAATACCTCAGATTCCCAATCCCCAGTCTCAAGGGGCTGATATCCGTTATTTCCTCATAGCATGAAAAGTCTGCAGAGGTTCTGAATACGTGAGGTTGTCGACATCCATATGGTGCTGCTATTACACATCATATACTGACACTACTAGCTCAACTTTTCTAAACCAAATTTGAACTGTCAAGTATTTCCAGTTAATCCACTGAGGACTTTGCTGACAGCTCACAATTCAGTTTCATCAGCACTGCCATCTTGGTACGTAAGCAGTTAGGCAAGTATTTGATATTTAATGTATGTTGTTATTATCTTATAAAAATTAGTGGTGCGGTGAACAGAAAGACAGAAGTGTATGCCCTGGTAATAAGCACAGGTCTCAAACATATTCCGGTTGAGACACAGATGTAAAAAAAGTACAATATCCCTAGCAGCTGCCACACATTTGCTGGGAGAAGCCTGAAAACGTAATGATTCGATGCATAAAAAGAACAATATTAATCTTCATGCATGAAATGCAGAAGACTGTATCAAAACTGAAAAATTATTAGATGTTTTATACTTCTTTTGGCTCTCCAGGAACAAAATTTAATATCTATGGGTGTGTCTATGTGTGTAGATATATACACATCTATATTTGAAATATAATCTACATATACTTTTGGCTTTTCCCCAATATTGGATCTTCCTCATTCTTTATTTTCTTAATAATACTGAGTTAATGCATGTGTAACTATACAGTTATATATCCCTACTCTGCTTTGAAAACAATTTGATATCTTCTCCACTTGAAAATAACTACATCAAATTTCATTTTTACTAAAGGTTATGTCAACTTACATATTTCATCTTACTTTCAAAACTTAAGCTTTTCTCTTATTACTTATGTATGTCCTTTGGATACATCTAACATTTGTGCTGTCTCCTTCAGTCAAGTCCTGTAGTGCAGCGGTCCCCAACCTTTTTAGAACCAAGGACCTGTACTCCTATGAGAATCTAATGCCTGATGATCTGAGGTGGAGCTGAGGCGGTGATGCCAGTGCTGGGGAGCAGCTGCAAATACAGATGAAGCTTTGTTTGCTTGTCTGCCATTCACCTCCTGCTGGGGACCCAATTCCTATGGGTACTGGTCCATGGCCTAGGGGTTGGGGACCCCTGCTGTAGAGTGACTAAGAACTCTCTGCTTATTATGTTTTTCCATCAGTTGTACAAAATGTTAAACATTTCCTCACATTATTAAGTTTCTTTTCCTATATCGCCTCACAATTTAGTCTGTCATCTTTCTAGTTACCTGAGATTCTTTTAAATTAATACTTTGGCCTTTGAAAATAATCTTTATTAATTATTCTTGGTTCTTTCTCAAAGGGAGTTCCAAAATTGTAATGATGGTATGTTATTGTTCTTGTGCTACCATTCTTTCTTTCAACTTGAAAACTGTCTCTCTCAAATAGTTTTCCTAGTTGATTTTTTTCCTGATATTTCTTCATGCTGATAAATTATCGCTAAGGATGCCAGGATTATAAATGTAATATCATCAGTTAATCTATTCACACCATACATTCAACATTCTTATAACTCAGATTGTACCTGTTCTTCTAAATCAATCTTTCAATTAGCATCTTATAAAACTAAATTATTTTAAGACACTGATCACTTTGAAAACTAGGATGATCTGCGTATTTCTTTTATGAGTCCTCTCCTTTCTTATATATGGAAAGAATCGATCACTCTTTTCTTTGCATTCCCAAGTATTTATTATACTTTTCATGTATAATTTGTTTTGCAAAATCTATGGATCCTAATAAGCTTTAAGATGTCCTAAAGAGGGAACCCAGCAAAGTTCCTTGCACATACATGGTACTCAAAAATTAGTTGAGAATTAGTGAGGTCACAAATAAAGCAAATCAAAACAGAAGTCAAATGATTTTATATTTAGATAATTTCCAAATAGATTAAACATTTAATGAAACTGTAAAATAAAAATCATGAGAAAATTTCTTATATTATGACTTCGGCCAGAAGAAGTCTTTTATAACTGTGTTACAAAGAATCTGTAAAAGAAAAGCTTGTTTACTGAAAAATCAAACAGTTCTGATGGCAAAACTGTGGTAAAGAAAGGCAAAAGATAAATAGGGGAAAAAAGGCAAACTCTTATCTCAAAGTGCAAGTTACCTGATAAAGAATGCCTACAAATCAATAAAAAGGGGGAAATGAGGCAATTTAAAATTACTCAAAATAATATGCATAGGCCACAAAAAATATAGGAAAAGTTCTTAAATATATGAAATATATGAAAATACATATTCCAACTAAAACACAACACCGTTTTTTACACAGAATGGAAACGAGTCGGAAGTTTGTTAATACCGTGTGTTGATAAGGACGCGAAGGAACAGCCCGAAGCAGAGCGTGGTGGAAGTCTAAATTGGCACAGCCACTATGATGGTCATAGTGGCAGTGCCCTCCAAAACTGCAAATGGACATACCATTTGACCCACAAATTCTGCTTCCAGGAATTGATCTTTTATATGTATGCAAGGACATTTATATTGCAGCTCTGCTTGTAAAAGCAAAGAGCTAAAAACAAACTGAATGCCCAGTATTAGGGGAGTAGTTATCTAAATTATGGTATATCAGTACAATGGCATACTCTCTCACCAGAAGAATGAAGAAACTCCATGGCATATTAAATGAAAAAGAAAATGTTCAGAATAGTATTCAAAATGTGCTATCATTTATGTAGAATAAGTTAAAAGACAATATACATATATTTGTTATTCATGCAAAAAAAAATCTCTGAAATGAAATGCAAAAAAACTACTGACATCAGTTGCTTGCTGGAAAGACAATGGGGGGCTGGAGCACAGGGGTTGCAGAGAGATGTTTGCCACACACACTTTAAAACTTAAATTCTGAAGCATGGTGAATGTTATTACCTATTTATGTTTGACTTTTTTTAAATAATATTAATATTTTAATGTAGCATAGCATATCAAAAAGGTTTAAAAAAAAATCAAGTGACCATTCTCACAGCAGTACTTTCAAAGAATGCACAAACTTAATAAAAAGCCTTTTCTTGACATTCTCCATGATTGTTATATAAGCCCTAGCTTTTATTTAGAATATTCTAAACCTTTAGTCAAATGTTATATCCACAGAAACAATATAATAAGATTACCTATACATAACTATAAAATCTTTTAAATATACTTTAAAAGCATTTGCCAGTGGCAGTCATCCTTCACTCTTTAAATAAATATTTACTGAGCACCTACTATGCGTAAGATACTCTTCTAGGCACTAAGGAGAAAACAGAGAAGCACGGTCCCTTTCCTTATGAAGCTAATGTGCTAGAGGGTAGGAGACCAAGTAACTAAGTTTAAATATGTATCTTTAATCAATGCACACTGACTGTTTATAATGGATCAATGATGTTTCTTGTCAAAATAACCCAACTTGAGTCAAAGGATTTATTAACAATGGCTTAAGAACTTACCCACTAAACTGAAGATTTCTGCCAATCCTAATGCTATTATAGCCAGTATTTAAGTGCTTACTACAGGCTAAGCTGTGCTGTATGTGTACTCTCGTGTGTCATGCTCACAACCACCCGATGAGATGGGTATTATTTCCACTACACAGACAACTGAGTCTTAGATTGGGTTAAATAACTATCTACCTCTAAAGCTCATGAAATAATCTCTCTCATACTGCTTCATATGACTCTAATTTCTAGTCTCTGACTTAAAGAGAGATTACAGATAAAGTCTAGATAAGTTTAAAGTTTGGCCCTTGGCCCTCACACTCCAAGCCCAAAATATATTTCTTGGCATTAAAAAGCTATAAATCTGAAATTCATGAAGATATGGCTAAATTAGAACCATGCTAAAAAAATGGAATCTATTATCTTCTCTTCATTTAGGCCAATGCATTTACATACCTTCATAAATGCAACTGAACTCATATTCCTTATTTTTAAAAAATTACACCACATATCTATAACCCCCACTAAATTGTCACTATATTAGACATTAACATTATTGCACTGTATCTTCGACATCCTTGAACTTGCAGAGAACTTTACACCGTGTGCTACAGTTATTTGAAAACAACTGTTGTCACAGTCCTCAGTGCCACCATACTGAAAGGTTCTCAACGTGTGGTCCAGAACCAGCAGCAGCAGCAGCATCTGGGAGTGAACTCACTTGACATGCAAATTCCCAGGCCCCGCCCATACTAGAGTTGCCAGAGGTAAAGGAAAACAAAAACAAACAAAAAATAACATATACCAAAAAAAAAACAAGATGTCTAGTTAAATTCAAATTCAGATAAACAATAGATTTCTTTTTAGGTCTAAGAATGTCCCAAATATTCCATGGGGCATACTTTAAAAAGTAGTTGCTGCTCATCTACAATTCAAATTTAACTGGGCAGCCTCTGTTTTATCTGGCAACTCTATACCAGAATCAAAATCCAGTCAGAAACTCTAAGGGGGGATCAGTTTGAACATGTCTTCCGGTGCTCCCGATGCACGATTAACATTTGAGAACCACTGGCTTAGACTCAGCTCCTTCACGAGCCATTTCTAACCAAGTCTGCATCTAAGTTAAATCCTGTGAGTGGGTATCTGTAATAGATGACATATTAACTGAACACTGTGTCCCAGACACTCTTCATGGATTTCCTCTTTGAATTAATGCCTATGAACAACCTCATGAGGTAACTACTATGATTAACTATCATCATTTCACAGATGAGAAAAACTAAGAATAAATGAGGTAAGCCCAGGATCCACGATGCTCAGAAGAACCCAGCCAGTTTTGATGTTCCCTATCTACTCCTCACATGTGGTCCAACCACTGGGATTACCTTCGCCCCAGCTCCTAAGCAGCTTTGGCTCTCCATCCATTGTGCTACGGTTCTGAATGGGAAAAGTCTCATCCTGGGCCACTAATTCAAACTAAAATGTACAACTAGACAGCCAACACTACCACTCACCAAATCAGAGATTTCTATTGTAATTCCTCACTCATCAGATGAGAACCCTGGGTTATCAACAGTTGTTTGGGTGAGGCTTGAGCTGATGGACCTTCTTGAACATTATGATTCAGGCTGCTAGAACTGACCTTGGCAACTAGTTCACAGGCCTCAACTTGCAGCCCCAGAACAACCTGCAGCTAAGCCTTAGGTTGGGACATTTACCAACTCATAGAGAATAGAATTCACATCTGTTTCCTCTTTGTCCTCACACTGCATAACAAAAGACTTACGTTTTGCAAGCCTTGATATATTATTAAAAGGAGAGTAAAAATCTTAGCCTATCTCCTACTGGTCAGTCACCAAAATTCAGCATTTTAACTGATCCTAACCTTCAAAATTGATAACTAGAAGTTGGTTTTGAAAGCTACAGTTGAAAGTGTAAAACACCTTTATTATATTTAATTTTTTATTTAAAATAAGTAAAAAAGAGGGCAAAAGGGTGCGAACCTGACTTTGATCTACCCCTGAGTAGGCAAAACAGAAGATTCCCATGAAGCAAATGTCCTCTCCGTAAAGCTCAATTTGAGTGACACCCATGCCAAGGAAAATTTTTAAAAATAAATTTGTACACCTTCATTTCTTTTTTTTCTAGAGTAACCCGAATTCTACAGAATGAGGCCTAGAGAGTAAATTCAACAGGAAAGTTCAGATAGACAAAGTGGCTGATGTCAAAAGACAGTGGTCTCAATGTGTAACTTATTCAATTCCTGGCAATTATGCAAAAACAATTTTCTATCACCACCCAATTTTACACTCATACTGAAAAGGATAAGCAAGTATATTTGAACCACTGTGGTTTAGGGCTCTATTTCGCAAGGTCTTCATCTAGTCTAGGATTCATCCAATTTCTTTTCCAACAAACTCTGCTACCTAGTTTTTTACCAAGTCCATTTCCGCAAAAACACAGACAGAAAAGAAGGACCGTGTATCAGACACCTCCCACTCAAACCACATATAACTAGGAAACAGCTGCTGCAGATTCAACTCATCTGTTAGGGTGCTTGGAGGAAAAGGCTTTAACAGATAAGCATGCTTGTGTTTCTTAAAAATAACCAGGCAACTTCATTTTTCTACACAAGCAAACCCATCTTACCCAGGCACCAGGAGGAAAGAAGAAATAAAGTCCAAAAAACCATGGAGGAACAATGGAAGAATGAAACTACAAACCTCACAGCCGACAGCAGCTGCAGGGCAATTAAACTCAATACTTACAGATGTTCATGAGAGCGAGCTAATTTGCCCAATTTGGATTCACTTTTTAAAAACATACAGTTCTTGAGACTTAATTTTAAAAAGCTCATTTCATTCTGGATACTTCCATAATTAAAAACATAATTTTCCTTCCTTCCAACACTTCAGTCTGTTTTCATTTCATATGCCGCTATAAAAGGTCATTAAAATGGCCTCTACTGCCAGAGTGTGACAACCCTCCACTACAAATCAAACGAATGAAATAAAACACTGAACCTCCCAAATGCTGACCACAAATAGCCCTTTCTTAGCCTGAAGAGCCATTATAAATTAAAAAAAAACTGCCACTGATATGACGAAAATGATTTCATCCTCTTTTCATGACTTCGAAGTCACCAGTCTATCCCAGCAGACCAGTGTGTTCCTAATGAGCCTCTCTATTATTAAAATTAATTAGAGAAGTATTCAGTTTGGCCACAGGGGGGCTAGCAATGTGAAAATGTGGTGACTCGGGGACTAAAAATTAAAAGCTCTTATTAAGAGGCTTGAGGATTACTAAGGACACATTAAGATCCTTTTATTTTAGATTTCATAAGTAACAAGGTCTCAGTATGATACATGAACCCCATAATCCATTAGTTGTATCATTAGAAACTACAATGACTCAATGCCCTCAATCCTTCTTTCAATTTGTTGCCTTACTAGAAAATAAGAATATTTCAGCTGTGCTTATCTGAAACTAATTGTAATTTTCCAGCTCTTCACACACTGTAAAGACAGCTATGGTTAAAATAAAGTTAATATTTTTCCTAGGTAAGAAAGAACTCTATTTGTCAAGGGGTATGCCATAACTGCTAAAGCAATGAGACCTAATAAAAATTAGAAAAAACTATATGAACCAGAAACAGAAGGCTGCAATGTCAGAAGCAGAGGAACCTAGTAACAGAACCCAGCATTCAAAGAAGCACCATGAGTCTAATCCAGACCTCAGGTGTGGCCCAGTGAAACTTGTTGCCTTCTTGTCATCAGAGCAGAAACCAAACCTTGGGGAGGGGTCACCTGAGCAGGAGGGCAGTGTTGACTAAGAGAACAAAGGCACCCTTCACAGAAGTTCAACTATTTCTTGACAGTAAAAACAAATCAACAAAAACAGAGTCACCACTCCAACTCATGAGGACTGGCCAAGGCAATCTGGTCTTAACTAGTCAAGAAATGGCATTTAAAACTGATGGAAACAAAGTATAAATGATTTTTAGGGTTTCTAGGACTCCATTTTCTGCACTGTACAGGTGGCAGACAAAATCATTGAGGGCAAAAATAAATAATTGAGGGTATAGAAAAACTGGTTAAAGTTGTGGAGGAACTTAACTATCTGCAGTACAAAACTGAGTTTGTACAATTTAATATTTCAAAGGTGATTTTCACCTTATTTGCAAAAACAGATGCAAAATGCAATTACTATCATGAAAATGCCCACTTCTGCCAACCTTATCTGCATAGAGAAGTGGTCAGGTGACCAGACATGAGCCAGCGTGACCTGAAAATGCTTTCAGCAATCTGATAATAGCCAGACACATCCTGTCCCTTACCCTCTTACCTCAAACATGAATATAATGACTGTCATTGCAGCAGCTACCTTGTGACTACTAGAAAAAGGCCAAAAGAATTGTACAGAATGAGTACTGATTCCACTGTCATTTAACCAACTGTCTATCTTCAGACTTTTTACATAAATTCCTGTTGTAATCAGGTTTCCTGTTACTTACAAGTGAAGCATTTCTAACTGAGACAAGTGCCACTTCACTGTACCCTCAAAATTTAATCCCTGTGGAAGATGCGGCCCATCATGTGCTTCAATGTAAATAGTTAGCCCTGTGGCAGGATTAGAAAACCTTTATTTTCTCCTTTTGTCTAAATTATTATTCCATAAATCTTTATTTGGCTAAACAGAAATTAGAAATGAATTTTTATATGACACTAATATAGCAATGTAAGATAGTTTAACATAAAAGGAAGATTGAAAAAAAATAGAGAGGCAACCCATAATCCTGGAAAGTAAGTTTCAAAATAAGAAGCCAATTTTCTGCTTATAAATCTATAAATTCAGTATATTTCCATGAAAGAAAATCAATGTGATGTGTAATGGAACTTGACATGCTGATTCTAAATTTCATCTTAAAAAATAAGTACCAGCCAATAATACTTTTAAAAGGAAAAAAATGAGAAGTTACTTCTACAGTTTTCTAAGACCAGCACAGTGCTAAATGAAACAGGCACTGGCAAATAGTTAAATTTCTAGAGAGCCCAGAATCGAATCCCTGTCCAGTGGGCAGCTAAGAAAGTATTAGCTTTTAACCAGTCGCGCACCTTTACCTACCTGGGTCCAGTCAGGGCTGGCTATGTTATTACATGACTTCATTTCCATAGCACAATAAAGGGCAGCTGGCCCGAAATGAGATTTCTGGACTCGAGACTGAGAGTCAGTTTCTCTCTACATAGATGAAAAGAACAGGAATCATTTAGGAAAAAAAAAAAAGTCTAGAGTAAGAAAAGAATGAAGCCAACACATAGAGACAAAAGAAGACAGAAACAAAGAGAAAGGAAGAAAGAGAATAAAAACCTGATGGCATTTGAAACCCTGGTCAAAGTTGTGTTTCTAAGACTCAGTCACGTTTCCTGTTCTGTGATTCTGAGGGACAGTCCAGTCTCCTTAAAAATTACACCCTTTTTGCTTAGACTCACTAAGCTGGCTCTTTTTCAACCTAAATTAAAAAAAAAAAAAAACACCCTGAATATACACAGAGATTAGTATATATTTCAAATCACTGGATAAATGACAGAATTGGTCACTAAAAGGAGGTGGGACCTGATTTTACATCTGAAAAAAAATTAAGCTGAAGTTCTGTATTTCCATAAAATTAATTCTATGTGGATTAGATATCATACAAATTATTAAATATTATTGATTAGATATCATAAGGAAAATTGAACTACTAGATTATAAGAGTTTAGAAAAAAAGCATTTTTTTTTATATTGGGGTAGGGAAGATTTATTAAACAAAACTAAAAATGAAGAAGCGGTGAAGGAAAAAATCACAGAATTAACACACAAAATTTTAAACTTTTGAATAATGATATTCAAACAAGATTTAAAAATAAAACAAGCAACAAACTTGGAGAGAATTTTGGAATACTTAATAAGAAAGGATATCCATGATCTATATAAATCAATAAGTACAGAAAAAATGGTCAAGGAATAAGAACGGGCAATTTGGAAAGAAAAAAACAGAAACACATCAAATGCAGAGCAAGGTTTGATTTAACTTTAAAATCGAAGATCTGATAAAATTTTTTTCATAATTACTATATATTATCATCTATTTCTCCTCCTATGGCCTTTAGTCTTAAAATAGTAAGTAATGAGGGCTAATGTGGTCGGTCATATGGCACCCCGGAGATGCTAGACTGGGCACAGAACTGTTCTTCTGCCCCTCACACTTCTCTGAGAGCGCTCATCACCAGCACTCCCCTTCCAAACAACTGAAAGCTTATTAGGTGATGTGAAGAAGCATCAATACTGTTCACTCTGATGTCTTAAATGATCAAGATTCCATTAAATATAATTTGTATCTCATATCTCTTTAGTGAACATAAGCACAGCCTATGATGACTACCAGAAAAGCAAAAAATATTCCTTTTAATATTCCTTTAAATTCGTTTAATATTGGGGGGGGGATAGGAAAGAGATTTGAATACGTACATTTGTTTGTAATTTCCAAAGTTATTGTTCTAATTTAAAAAGGGGGAAGGATTAGCTTAAACACATTTTTCCAGTTAAAGTAGTCAGTGTTTACTCATCCTCGAAAAATGCCTCAGGTATTTCATGAACTTAAAAGTAAGTATATTTATTATTCACAAATTTAATTTAGAAAATTGATTATTATGAAGTTATACCCTGAAAATGAATATAAAATATGTAGTAACTCTTTTAATTTCAAGTTATATCTGAACTCTAAGAAGCCACAATTGTAATGCTGTTATTAGATTTCCCTTTTACACATATTTTGGGATTTACATTTATAACAGATTTCAAGGCAAAAATGTTTTTACAAAAAAAGAAGAAGAAGAGAACCAAAACGCCAGCTAACATCCCCTTTCAGGAAGCATTTCACCATGGGTGTTTTAATAGGCATATTTCTGCTTGATCAAGGAATAAAGAGTGGCTGAATTAACAAACATATGACATGGGTCAGAAACAACACATGGTAAACACTTATCATATTAATTCCCCATGCTGGCATTCTTTTAAGTACAATAGACTGTTGGATTTGGGCAGTTAATATCAGGAGAATTTACTATTCATAGCTCCATAAAAATCATGCATGTTTTATGTACCACACACCTGCATCATGACATCCTGCCAAATTCTAAGAGTATGAATCTAATAACTATTTATTCAAAATAAAATTCTAATTATTTTAAAGTTCATGAAAAATGGAAAGCTTTGATTTTAAAATGAAACCTCTAGCACTGGGCTCATGAATTCCCTAGGCCATTTACAGAATGCATACACATGAATCAGTTAAGTGGTAGAGTATCAATATGCAATTGAAGACTTTTGAGTTTGTTTTACTCAGGATGGAGAAAGGAGGCAGGTGGTATTTAAAAGAGGGATGACTTTTAAGGAAGTCAAGCTGAATAGAAGCTGCATTACTTATGTGGAAGGGATGGATGTCCGTCTCCTTGGTCAACCACAGTTAAATATTTCAGGTTAGCTGCTCTGTTCTGAAGAGTTCAGTGATCAACACTGAGGTAAGAGGCACTTAAGGACTCCCAATGGGGCCCACCCTCTACCTACCTAAACTATTCTCTTTCTCTGACCTACTTCATTCACATTCATTCACTCATTCCGAACAGAGGGAAGCAGAAAGAGTCAAAGAAAGCCCTGGGCAGGGTACTCGGCCCAGTTCTGGGTATCAAGGGTTCCTTAGTGATGGCTCCTTTCCTTCTCTCTCCTACAATACTGAGTCTTTAGTCCTCTACTCTTGAATCCACCTGCTCTTTCACCATTTCATTCATCATTTCCACCGATACCCATAAAACGTACTCCATTAATGTTTTATCTCCCTTGTGCCTGGTCCCTCTATTCTTCCCAGAGCAGTTAATTCCTATCAGAATACTCCCTTAATGGGAATGCTTATCTTACCCACCAAAACTCGTCCTTCCCATGGTACCTCTTACTTAGTTTCTTTAAAACCCTCACACAGAACATTCTGTTCAAGTTGGAACTTGACTTTTCCTTTCTGGACGGTGTAGGAGTCATGAACTTGGCAGCAATACGAGGACTGAAGATGGAGGTGAACAATAAGGAAATGGACAATAAAATAAGGCTAATCTCAACAAAATGGGATGGAAAAAGAGGACGAGAAATCTCCTTTCAAAATAAGAAGGATTAACTCTATGTATGTATGGAAATTCCATTTAGGATAAGAATCAGCGACAGAACAGCCAGGAGGGACTATTTGTACTGAAATACAAGCCATTAACTTGAGCCAAGCTAACAGCAAATGACTGCAGTGGCAACTGCTGGCTGCAGATAATTAGTTTAGAACCTATTTTAACATGAATATTTTATCATGACGCACAAAACTCGTTATGGAGAAGAATTAGAGAGCGAAGACGTCTGAAGGCTCTGGAGAGGTGATCTGTCAGGTCCCAATAAAGAGCCTTCTAGGAGAAAGCAGGGTAGTGATTGGCAAGACTGGATTTCATTAAAGTTACAACCATCTATTAAGAACATATCCGGTGACATGTTAAAGATTATAGGTACCAAGCCACACTGTAACAACTTAACTATCGGCAACAATTGAGAGCAAAAATGAAGTCAATGAAAAATCACCTCGATTGATTACAATTCTCTCAGTGTATACACAACCCATTTCTATCAGAAACAACCTAATACGTCTGGCCGATTCTGTCAATAAGAGCATAATTAACTTATGTGTTACATATAAAAAGTAAAATTTCAAAATTCTGAAAATTTAAATTTGCATTTTGCATGCTACCTAGAAATGTGTCACTGTTATTTTTACTTCAAAAACAGTTGCATGTTGAGAGTATGTCCTAATCTCTAACAATCATAGGTAAGTCTTACATGTATTATTTCATTTAATCATCAGAAGTACCATAAGTAGGTACCACTATTGTCCTTATTTTGCACATGATGAAATAGCAAAGAGATGTTAAAGTAAACATATCTAAAATCATGCAGTGGAAGTATCAAAGCCAAAATTTAAACCTAGGCAGTCTGATTTTAAAGTCTATGCTCTTTCTATGCATGTGACTCCAAAGCTCCTGAATAGAAACCTAGCTTCTTAAAGGAAAAAAGTCAATGTCTTTGAAGTGTATTTAAAAAATAAAAAATAAAAACAGGGGCACATGGATATTACTCAAAATATTACTATTTTAAAGAAAAAAATGTAGCTAAAAAAGAATAAAAGTTATAAGTTATCTTTGAGGATGAGACCCGACATGTCCTACCTGGGAACATGTAGCTAAATATTAACATCCCCTATACCACTATACACTCAGTGACCAGCAAAGCAAACAGGCATTTTAATTACTGCTAGTTTTAAATCTATTTAGATACCTTACTCTATATAAAGAATAGCCAAATCTAGCATAGTCCCTTAGACTGAGTAAATATTTATTTAGACAAATAACATTCTGAGGCAATTCTGTGTTACAGGAATTAATCCATACCCTAGGGGCAATACAGGCCAGGTTCATTTTTTCCCAATAACTTCTAATCTACTGTTTTCCGTTGGTAGCGTCTTGGAGGTTTCTATATACTTTGTAACATACTGCTATACCTGAAGGGAACTAGAAGATGAGGAATCTCAAATTGTTAACCCATGTTTTGATTCCACAAACATTTACTCCGCGTGTAAGCTGCAAGGATCAGAGCTATAAAAAATTAGTAAGATGCTGTTCCTGGTCAGAAAAATCTCCTGTTAGGGAGATGAATACAGAAACAAAAAATTATAAGACAATGTGATGGTTGTTAATGTATAAGGAGATAAAAGAATAAGAATGAGAAGACATTAAATTCTCCCTGAGAGGTTGGGTGGAGTTCTATTGATTAAAAAAAAAAAAAAAAAAAAGGGACATGCAGGATGCTAGACTGTAGCATGACGGGCAGGCTTAGAAAAAGAGCTGGTTCAAGTACAGCAATGAAGAGGAAATGACAGTGGCCACAAAATCTAAAACTTGAAATGGGCGCTGTGATTAGATTCTGATCCACGGTAGTACTGTTGGGGGCCGGGGGGGAATGGGTTTGGCTGTGTTTAGAAACACACAATAGGCAAAGCAGTGCAGAGGCTACCGGAACACTGGGTGCCGGGTGGAGGGCGACACGGTGGGCTTCTCTACTGGAGACTTCTCTACTTGGCAACTGACGAAAATTATAACAATTTTATTTTTGCTGAGAGCTCAGGAACTTAGAATTTAAACATATTTTCAAGATATTTGCTGCTCAACCTTTATTAGCAATAGAGATTTCTAGAGAACAGTATTAAATATTCAAAGCTGAAGCTTAAAATGCGATCAGCCTATGGGAGTGTGGCCTGTGCGGGTTTCGTGGCTTTCAGAAGTCTCGGCTGCTTCATTCGTACAGATATTGCCACGTGGTATAAAGTATGATTTAAGACAAGCTGATAACCGGAAATCTAAATTTATATGACAGATAAACTGTGAACTTTTTTGATATAAAAATTGAATTTTCACTTTCAAGATAATGCATCTCTGAATGGCATATTTCCTAAGGAAAATGGCATTCTTCTAAATGGTATAGTTCCTAAGGAATTTATATAATAAGATATAGTTAAGATATTTATGTATATGATATAAAATAGAAATATTTATAGATCTACATAAATCCACATATGAGGTAAACAAAAATTGAAACATTCCAGAACCGACATGGGTCGGGGCAGGAGGCACTGGCGCACGCTACCTGAGAGATAAAAATCTACCACGACTTCTAACTTCCCAACAACAAAATAAAGCCTGGATCACCTCTCACTGTGTTGGTAACAAGAGAAAATGAAATTGGGGCGTTCTGCCTCCCCACGGATGCCATCCTCTAGTCCTGGTTCCCTTCGCCTATTCCATTTCTATTAAAGAAAAATTGGGTCTAGTAAAGTGGGGGGCGGGGGACTTAAAGGTAGAAAATCATATTTGAGATAGAAATTGAAAGACAGATTGGATTTACTTGGTAGAGACAAAATGAGGTTCGAAGGGAGAAAGGATTCTAGGTACATGCAAAGGCACATAGGTGGCAAGTGTGAGGAGCTTGAGGCGCGCCAAGGAGGTTTAAAGAATGGAATGAAAAGAAGAAAAAGGACAAAATAACAGTTGGGAGAGTAGACAGGTGGCATAGTAAACAAGCCTTGAAAAGAAAACTAACATATTTCAAATATTATTCAGGACTACTCAGCACAATCTATAAAAGCCAGAGATACGGGATTTGTGTAGTAGAAAACAGACATAATCCAAGAGTGAGGCAGCAAAAGGCCTGAATTCACAGCAGTGGGAATGAAAAATATATAATGTGCAGACACACTGCGATATAATCTTTTATGTGTATATCACATTTTATAAAACACTTTATACCCATTATCTTATTTGATTCTCATAATAATCCTGTAAAGTAGGATATGTAATACTGTACCTACATTATCGATAAAGAATTAGTCCCTGTGATATTGGAACCTGCCCAGTGTCTCCTACTCACTAGTAAATGGCAAGGGTAGGATTAGAGCTCAAGCACATTAAGCAAATAACCCTTCAACTACACATAAGGCAAGCAAATGAGACATGAGGAAGGGTAAATTCTCCCCCTTCCTTTATTTGTTATTTCATCAAATACACTGTGTTCAAAGATTTAATAAAAACTTTTGAAGATGAAGGTAAACATAAGACATTAATGGTAAGATGTGCATCAACTGCAGAAATACTTAATGTGAAAAAAGATGATTTTTTTATTATTATTATCAAGAAAATATGGTGTTTAGTACTCTACACCAGACACTGTGCCAGGTGCTATGAAAATGGTGGTGAATACGTTCATGCAGGCTGACTGTGTGGATGAGACACGCTAGATAAGTTCTCTCAGCAGTTGGGGAACAATCCCTCTTCCCCATCCCGACTCCAAGTCACCTCTGAGTTTCAGCAGAAGAGACCTGCAGTAACTGTTCAATTCGCCATACATTCCAGGGATGGTTATGGTGGAAAGGAGGTAAGGACTAACATATCTGGCTTTCAAAATAACTTCAAATACCAATAATTATGCCTCGATTTCCCTAACATGTGGGTATCAATAAAATATCTCCAGTTAAAAGTATCAAACATATGTTAGATTGTGTATCAGAAGTATCTTTTTGCTTTTACATGACAACAGTCACATAAAGACATCTTTGGTGATTTCTGCCCTATTAAAACAGCTGCTTTCAAGAGAAACGAAAATGTTTTAGATGCGATGTAAAACAATGCTAGCTGACACATAAACCAATAACTCTGTCTGGGGCTCCAAGAAGCATTTTTATGAGGTCTGAAAACCATGGTCCACTGGAGCCATGTTTTCCTTCTTTCATTTCTGAAATCAAACATTCTTAATGATACAAAACAACTGCAATATCATGCAGTCAGAATGCAACCAGTTTTATTACTTTTTATATCCAATCAAAATGCCAAATGCCATTCACAATACCATTATTCCTGAACCATGAAAATATATTTAAATTCATTATTATTATTACTTTTAAAGATGTCGAAAATGATCTTCTCATGAAGAGTCAATAAAATAAAATTAATTTCCCACTCCACTCCACAAGTCAGAAATGGATACACTGCTCCCCGCTGTTAATGAGGTGATAGAAACACTACTGCTTATTGTACTAATGGACTCATTTAATGAATTATTTTTTTCCTGGTAATTACCATAATAACAGGAACTTATCCCAAACTTCAGCGCTTGAACTCTGGCATGTTACTTCCATTTCAATATTTACTTTGCTTACCTCTGGGACAAACTGAAATGAACGAAAATCAGCTAGATTACAGGTGGTAAAACCCCGAAAGAAACAGCATATGGAGATCCACACGCTTGGGCACTATGTCAGGAAGTGACAGAACCCTGGAATGTAACTTTAGAGCAACTGACATCCCCTCTGTATCGACTTCTGTTCCGGTGCTCTAGAAGGTCCACATTTCACACCTGCGCGAACCTAGTCTACACCTGACGAGGGAAGCAGTACATCAAAATGCTCGGCAGCTACTTTTCTCCTTCCTAGAAAGTAAACAGAGCAATTTCGAAACAACCGAAATTTCGAAAGCATTATGTCCCTATACTCTAGACCAGAAAATCACAAGATGAAACTTTCCTTCTAAAGAAAAACCAAGAGGAAAAAAAAAAAAATCCAAATGGCAAAGCAGTGAGTAGCTACAACAGTAAAGTTTACGGCAGCTGTGCAACTGAAAAGTATGCAAAACACAGGCATTTCTCATGTAGCAAAGATCTTTATAACAAGTAATACAGGACAGACGGATGAATTAGGAACCAGGCTTTGCATCACACTATTCATTATGAACTTATCAGGGACCACCTCTCTGATGGGAAACTGCATCAGCTCTGGTTCAACCGGAGGATCAGAACCAATAGCAGATACATCTTAAGATTTTGGAATTGGGGCCTGGCTAGGCAAGTTCAAAATCCTTAGGAAAGGCTGTCAGGAAGGGTAGGCTCTCACTCTCGGGCATGAGCTAAAGCTATTGTCCACAGACAGAATTTCCTCTGCAGGGCTGCAGCTCTGTGTTTAAGCCTTGAGCTGACCGAATCAGGTCCACCCAGATCATCTAGGATAATCTCCCACATTTAAAGTCAACTGTTTATGGACTCTAACCATAACAACAAAATACCTTCCCAGCAACACCCAGATGAGTGTTTTACTGAGTAACTAGGGATGGTAGCCTAGCCAAGTTGACACATTAAAAAGACCATCACAGGTAATAATTTGGAAGATGGCACTGTGCTCTTATTTGTGGGGTTAGGGAACAGTGGACAGACCTCACACTACTGTATCTCAGCTAACTTTGGTGCTTCTGCATCATTTTTAACTCATGAAAATAGGTGAGAAAGGACAAAAAGCCTTTCACTATTGATAATGCTCGTGGTAATGAAAAACAGTATGGTCATTAATACTCGTGGGGAAAAGCTAGATGTCATTAAATGCTGGGTTTGCTCAGAGATATGGGTTTTACAGTCTCAAACTTGGAACGATATTTTTTTTAAAACCTTCATTATTTAAATTCATACAGGAAAAAAACCTGTTATAAATGATGACCATAAATATATAATAAAACAAACCTAACATAACAGGGCCCGGTATTTAATACAACCGAACACAGTACTTTCTGCTATGAAAGAGGTTGAGGCTAGATTTAAAAATTCTCATTTCCAGAGCACCTACTGTGTGTCTGGCATTCTGCTTGATGCTGGGGTCACAGTGGTACACAAAGAAGACACGGCACCTGCCTCAGAAAGCTTATTTTGTAAATATAAATGGTTTACTACCTAACATCTCTTCCCTACCAGTATAGGGTTAATACCTAATGAAAGTGATGAGAGATTCATAACAGAAACCATGGCTTCAATTCAAATACAAATTCTTAAAACATACTTCATAAAAGTTTTGATTCATAAGAAAAACTCAGTGGAGAAACAAAATTCATTAGTTTCTTAACACTTATGGCTAATGGAAAGTAAAACGCACATAAATTTCAAAATTAAAACAGACAAAGAACAGGAATGACAAAGTGAAATCTGAATTTTAATAAACAGTGCTCCACATGATAGTTTGAAAGTCATGTTAGTAGGCAGAAAAGGTTATGACTATTACGTAAGTGAAAATCTAGGGTTAAAACTGTGTTCCAGACTACAGTGAAGCATCTGCCAAGACCTCTTATGCTGCCCTTGGTTAAAATATATGTATAAACATAAGCAGGACAATAATATCTTAGGTAGATTAAAATACAACACCAAAAGACATTGATAAGTGAAAAAATTAGAGAATTTATTCAACTTAGAGAACATTCTCTGGTGTCAAGGAGTCTGCCCCCTTTGCTCTTGGTTTGGTAAGCATTTTTCCCCCAATAACATGGAAGAAAAATACAATCAAAATGCATACCACATCTATGCACGTCATGAGACTGGGAAGATAATAAAAACGGAATTAGGATCCCAAAAGACTAGCAAGTCTAGAGCTATGCACCCAAGTTAAGATGAAGCAAATTTAAAAGAACAAAGACCAAATTCTACAACAGAGTAGAAATATCAGCCATGTAAGAGTAGAATGGTATCTTCAAAAGGCAAATTTACAGAGACAAAGGCTGCCAGCAGCCGGGTGTGGGGAAGGAGATGGACTATAAATTGACACCAGGGATCGTTTGGGAATGAGGGGAAAATGTTCTGCATATCAATTGTGGTGACGGTTACGTGACTATAGACATTTGTCAAAACTCATCAAATTGTCCATCTAAAAAGTAAATTTTACTGTATGCAAATTATATTTTAATAAATCTGATCTTCAAAATAATAAAATAGACAAAAGTAGCTTTATAACAGCACCAGTGAGAATCAACACAGTAATCAGCTATAAAATATAACTAGAGTAATATTAAATTAACAGATGAACAGTATCTAGAACAAGAGAAGTAAATCATCCAACTCTCCTCTGGACAGGTCAAATCGTATCTGGAAAAGAGTATTCATATTTTAAGAGTGATTTGAACCAACTGAAACAGTCAAGAATACCAATCAGAATGTCAAGGGCACTGGAAACCTGGAAACATATACTGGGAACTGAGGGTTTTCACCCAGAAAAGCAGCACCTCAGGGGAAATACGCTGGCCATCCCTATGTACCACAACGGCTGTCACATGAGGCTGGGATTAGACATTCTTTGAGGTTAGATGGGGTCAAACTGGGACTGGTATGTTTAAACAATAGATTGACTGGAAAACTACTTGAAGAAGTAATGCAGAAAGAAGTAAGTATTGGGTGAGTAGTCAGACTGGGTGGCTTCTAAAACCCTATATTTCAAGCCCGTGATGAAAAGAATTTGAACAAGGAAACCTGTACCAAATATGGAAGGAAGATAAGAAAACCATTTGAATGCAAAAGCTAAATGATTTCGTGACTATACAAATGTGAAAAAACAAAGAAAAGGGAAGTTAAATCAAATTAGATAATTAATAGGAAAAGAGAAAGAACCTAAAAGGTATTAAATGGCTATTTGACATCGTGTTGTCCCACGATGTTGTACATATATAATCCTCAGAATAAACCATTGAAGTAGGTATTATTACAACTCCATCTTTAGAAAAAAGAAAACTGATGCTCAGAGAAGTTCAACAGCTTGTTCAACGTCTAAAACCTGGAAGAGCTGGGATCCTTACTGGGGTTTGACTTGAAAGCCCACACCGTGTCCAGTGAACACCGATGTGAGCACCAGAAGGAGGACTGAGTTATCTGGAAAATTTACTTTTGAGAGTCACTTCATTTCTTAGTGATACTAATAAATGAGGCATTACTTTATTTTTCTCCATAAAGCACAAGTCTTGAACCTCAAGTGTAAGAGGGGGGAAATCACTCATATGTGAGTATTCAGCAAAGACATAAGTACTACACAGGCACACACAAAAAAAAATGCTTAAGTGACCTTTTTAATCCCTCAAAAATTTTCAAACACTGAGTATATTTACAGATCCCTGGACTTTTAAAGTCTCAAGGAGAAATGGACTTAAAAAACAAAATAATCAGAGCAAAAGGTGAAGAGTTATCCTCCTATTCATTCAAACCTTATCTCGCTATTATTTCATACATGAGATACAAAGCTCTGAAGCATGCTGACCAGGAGAAAGCAGCAAGGAGATCTACAAATGAAAGATAACAAGGCTTTTTCTGCGGCCAATCAACCCAGCACATCAATATCCTGTTGCTTTAGAAACAGAACATAAAAGGTACTGCTTTAATTCCCTTGATTTGGTTAAAGCACATTTGACAAAATACCATCTAACAAACTTATTAGCATGGTCCTGGAGATCAAGAATAGAAGAAAGGGGAAAAAATGACAGTGTTGAGATTCTGAAATTTCAGTTAAAATGCAGAAGAAAAAGGCATTAGACACTGTGAGATGACCTAATTTAATTTGTTATAGGAGTTGATAAAAATGGTTTTAAAGTCCTTGATCCTGACTGACAAAAGACAATTTCAAACCAAAGATATCAGAATCACATGGAGAAGTAAGGTAAATCAGTTTCCTACTGGGGAAACAAATGAATGGCGGAAGTTACTATAAAAGTCACTTTACCAGCAGGAATTACTAAATTTCAATTTAACTTGATCTTTAAATGATTAGAGACTAGAAGGAAGACAGATAAAACAATCAAGACATTAGTCCTAGACATGCTGTGATTATTAAGATTTACCATTTTATTTTAGATCTAAAAAAAAAAAATCAAAGCACAACTATCTCGTAAAAATTTAAACATGTATTTTTTTTCAGTCTACCTGGATATAAATTTTAAGTTAGGTTATAAGCATGGTGATGAGGAATCTTTTATTCTCTTTAGGAAAGATCTGCTGAGTTCTTAACACATTCATTTTCCCAAAGTACCATTATTTGGTGCTCAAAGAAAGGCAAAAAAATACATGTATATAATAATAATCAAAATGTAGCCCCTAGCCTTTACTATTTAACTTTGTTTGGAAAAGTATAATTCAAAATTTTCTAAGTAATGTTATTTCTTGGAGAAATAAGATAAACCTAATTTCGTTTATAGGCTAACTAATGACTGAGGGTCCATTTATCATTTTAAGAATGCTAGCTAGCAGATAAGATTAGTTTCTGTCACTCACAGCACTGTCAAGATGACTCAATATGATTGCAAAGTCGATTTTTATGGCCATATTTGAACAAATAATAAATGTTCCCATGAAGGCTTCAGTTTGAGGCTCTCAAAGAATTTGACAGAGACAAAGGATAAACAATAAGCATACTTCTAGCAATAGGTTCATTTTATAATCTCATACTACTTTTTTCTAAAAAATATCTAGAAGAAGCCACTAAAATTATTAAAGCCTGGATAAATGCAGTATAGAAATAAAGATTAAAGGAACTGAGATTATTGTGCCTGAAGAAAAGACAGCCTGAGAATAACCTAATAATAGTTATTAAATATATGAAAGCTTATTGTATGAAGGATAGGTGAAGCTGCTCAAGTGAGCAACGCAAGCAAAAATGGGAATTAAGGAATCAAGTAAAATGAAGAAAGAAACTTGCCCACAGTATAAGCACTTAAATATTGAAAGTATAAAAATACTTCTCTGAAATTCAATAGTAGAGAGTATCAAGTGAATAACAGCTTGGATGAAGTCAATAGAATTAATTAAATTATATCTGGATACTCAAGGTAATCTACTGAGATTCCGAAGAAATACTGAATTAAAAAGAAATAATAAATAGAAATATAACAATATGCCTTAGGGAAAAATTTTGGCTTATAAAGATTATGTCGGGACACTCAATTTGCATACAAAGTGAATTTTGGAAGACATAAAAAAATCTCTGATTTCCTTCATAAATCATTACCAAAGGGAACTAAATATCAAAAACATAAATTGAAAAGCCAACAAAGAGTTCAAGGACAAATCTTTAAAACCTCAAGTGTCCCAAAACATTCGAGATATTGTTTGCAGTTTAACTAAAAATAAGCGAACAATTCTTTTGACAACTGTGGTCATCCTATGGCTCTTAATTGGGATATTTCCAGTCTAAACACATTTAATATTATATTTAAATCTAAGCTTTAATTCTGAATCCATCAAGTTTAAAAGAACAATTCAAAATTTTCTGAATACATAAAAAAATAACTGACTTTAATGCCATTCATTAAATTAGTTTTGAACCATTTCAATCATTTTGTGGACATTTTTAAATAGGCATCTCTGGCTATTATCATGAAAACAAGAGGTAGCGCTGGGAAGAATATGGAGAAATGGGTACGTTTTGTACTATTGATGAGAATGTAAAGTGGTGCAGCCACTATGAAAAACAGTATGGATGTTCCTAAAAAAATTAAAACTAGAACTACCATATGATCCAGCAATCTGTCTTCTGAGTATATAGCCAAAGAAATGAAAACAATGTATTGAAGAGATATCTGTACTCCATGTTTGTAACAGCATTATTCACCATAGCCGAGATATGGAAACAACTTGAGTGTCCATCAACAGATAAATGGATACACGTACACATACACACTCTCCCCCTTCCCCCCTCTCTCTCTCAAATATTACTCAGTCATGACAAAGAAGAAATTTCTGCCATTGCAACACCATGGATAGATCTTGAGGATACTATGCTGAGTGAGGTAAGTCAAAGAGATAAAGACAAATACTGTATGATATCAATTATGTGTGGAATCTAAGAAGCCCAACTTGTAAAGACCTGAGCAGAATGGTAGTTAGCAGGCACCAGGAATGGGGGAGCTGGGTAGATGCTGTCTAAGGCGCAAGCCTGCAGCTAGCAGATAAGCCATGGAGAGCTAATCCACAGAACAGTGGTTACAGTCAAGGGTACTGTATTATAAACCTCAAGGCCGCTAGGAGACTAGATCTTAATTGTTCTTACCACAAAAAAGGAATAATTACAGGACATGACAGAGGTCCTAGCTAAGGCTATGGAGGTAAGCATATTGCAATATATAAATGTATCAAATCAACAGGCTGTACTCCTTAAACTTACACATGGTATATGTCCATTATATCTCAATAAAATAATAAATGAGTATTCTCCAAGCAACATATTTCAAAATAAATTTTTAGAATATGTTTACAAAACACACTTATCCTGTGTACTAAGAAAAGAGGCAGCCTGATAGAAGGGTTCAGGACTCATGGTCTCCCAAGAATCAAAAGTCCTTGACTACCATGACAGACACCTGAGCCTTTGTTTTCCTCACTGGTAAACCCACATTCACGAGATGCAAATACAGCACCTCAGCAAACTTCCTTCCCAAAAAACTACTCCCAACGCTGCCTAGAGTTTTTTTTACTTTATCACATGGCTGGAACATCCACCAAGTAAAGGCACAAGTACATATTTTCATTGAAGTTTTTTCATTAAAATATAAATATACCTGGATAGATGATTTACACCCAAAAGGAACTATTCATGGGGCACCACGCATCATTGTTCCCAAATGTTTATGGTCAACAGCTTTCAAAGGTACCAGGGAGATGTTAACCAACAGTGCTAAAAAACGCAGAAGGCAACAGTGATGGGCATTCAGACACAGGAAATGCATCCGAACGCCATTTGGGGCTATTCTCAGAAAAGGCATACCTAACTTACACTCCTGTGTAGTGCATAAATTCTCAAATTGTTTGAAATAATGGAGAGAATCATTTCCAATAAGGGGGGAAAGTAAACAAAGACTACAAATCAGCTTAATTAAACCTAATTATTTCATGTAGACATAAATATCAGAATATGGGCCACGATTTTCCTTGTTGTTACCTATCTTAATGTGAAAACTCTCATGTTCCTATAATTAAAAACACATTGTTAGTAATGTCAGAAAAAGGGAAATAACTAGCGAGAAGTGCTTTGATTCATTATGTAAAAGTACCCTCACACAGCAAGAGATTCCAAATTTCAAAACAAAACTTTTTGAATTTTTTGATTATGCTGTACACCTGCAACTAGTATAATATTGTCAACTGTAACTGGAAAAAAAATTTTTAATTAAAAATTAACTTTGTAAAAAAGTTTTAGATGAGAAGTTAATAGAGAATACATAACATATCTCTGCAACAAAGTTTTGTCTCCTTTCTAATGGGAAGCTATGTACTTTGCAACAAAACTGGCAAAGTCTATCAGGTCACGGTATTGTTCCCCAACACCCAAATTGATTACCGCTGGCAGAAATCTCTCAGAATAAGAGGCCCGAAGCTTCCGAATAAGAAATGGCAGTTTACCAGAAACACACACACACACACACACACACACACACACACACACACACACACACACTTAATGAGCTATGCATTAGTAAGTGAAAGCAGATTTGCAAATTATGTTTGTAAATTTAAAAGTAAATAAAAAGGCAACTAAGCAATTTAGAAATTTTTATAAAAAGGAAGCCATGCATGAAGAACTTATTAATGTCCTTTTAATAGTTTTCTAAGGTAATAAGAACTATGAAGGGGTAATCAGTTGGAGTTACACTGGGTTTTAATGTTTTCTCTTCCTGAACACCCAGTACATATGTTTTTTAAAAACTTCCATTAGTGGCTCATTGACAAATGGGACAGAAACAGTATTTTAGGGCTGAAATCTGAAGCAAAAAAGAAATCCAATGGCAACATTTAGGTGCTATGTGTGGTTTTCCACAGATTACATAATGACAGAAAGTGGCCATCAGGAATAAAATTGCAGCTCCTATAAGCAATTGCATTAGTGAGGCAGATGCTATATAAATAACAAGTAATGGCAATAGTAATAACAAAAAATGCCTTATGTTTATCTAATGCCTGCCTTCTGGAGGACTCAAAACTACCAACAGAAAATAACCAACCACTCCTCTCAGGTTTTGGAGGCTGCTGGCGGTGATTTATTTTACATATCTGAATTATAGAATGGCTTAGCAAAGAATCACAGAGCAAGAAGGGATTCCGAGAGATTATCTACAGTGAATTCATTCCCTCTAAAGCAGATGCACCCCTCAGCATGCCTCCTTCGAATTTTCTGGAAAAGAGTCTACAAATTCTCAGGTCCAGGGATTCATGAACTTCATAAAGCAATGAACTTCTTCCATAAGGACAACTAAAAATCCAAGTTATATCTGTGATGGGATCTGAGGAAAGTATTCATGCTTCATAAAATTATAATTTCCTTTCCCAAAGCTTGAAAACTGCTGTGTCATACAAAAAAAGAAAAACTCCAAATTAATAAATACCACAACCTACATGGATATGACGGTTAGCTTTCAGAGAGAATTTATATCTGAGAAACACGGCTTTTCTTGTCTTTGATTAAAAGGTACTAAGCCTGTCTTCCCTTAAATCAGCGAGATGCAGAACTGTTACATCAGCCTTGCCAAAGGAAGCTGGTTCTTGAGCTCACAGTTTGAGTTTATTTTAAAGTTTACACATTGGCAGTTATGCAAAATGGAAAAATATAGCCCAGGAGGTAAAATTAAAGACAAAATGAGATACAGGAGCAATGGCTATTTGTGTCAAATACCAGCTGATGACAATAAAAAAATAAAAAATTCTCTTACCCGGTCAAAGTTTCACAGTGCTTGAGGTAGGACAGAATGAAGAATGACGCAGACCTATTTCCATTCAGGGTAGGACACTGTGCCACTGCCTTCTGTCACACTCTTTGCAATATATGAAGAGAGAGAGAGAGAGAGAGAGAGAGAGTGTGTGTGTGTGTGTGTGTGAATATAAAATTGTTTTTCTAGAAGTAATGGCATAAAACAGATTCTTAAGCATACCATAGGTACAAGGTACATGAGTAAAAAGAGAGAGAGAGAAAGAAAGAGAGAGAGAGAATGACAAGTAAACATTTCTGGAATAGCAAATAACAGATCAGGATCAGTTTATATTAAAAATGTGCTGGATAAAAGGAAAAAGAAAAGAAAAAAAAAGCATACACACAGAGAGATTTCTTTGGGACAAGTGTGGCAATATGACCCTTTCTTCATACTTATATTATGTATCTCTAAAGAGATTTTAAGCTCCTTGAGAGCACAGACACAATTTTTAATATATATTATAAATGCAATCATATAAGAAAAGAAAAAAAGGATTAAAAGATTTTGGGAAAGGGGAAGGAGATCTTAAGCTATAAATGAGAAACTGTTTAATAGCAATTTAAAAAAAACTTAATTCAAATAGATATATACACCTCTATGTTCACTGCAGCACCAATTACAATAGCCAAGACACAGAAGCAACCTAAGCATCCATAGATAGATGAATGAATAAAGATGTAGTGCATATAAACAATGGAATATTACTCAGCCGTAAAAAAAAAAAAAAAGAATGAAACCTTGTCTTATGCAACAACTTGGATGGACCTTGAGGGTATTATGCTACGTGAAATAGGTCTGACAGAGAAAGATAAATGTCATATGATTTCACTTTATATGCGAAATCTAAAAAACAAAATAAATGAACAAACAAAAACAAACTCAGATACAGAGAATGATTTGATGTTCACCAGATGGGAGGGGCATTAAGAGGAATAGGTGAGAAAGGTGAAAGGGATTAAGAAGTACAAATTGCCAGTTATAAAAATCGTCACAGGGATAAAATGTACAGCACATGGAATATAGTCAATAATACTGTAATAACTATTTATGGTGTCAGATGGGCACTAGACTTTATCAGGGTGATCACTCCATAAAGAATATAAATATCTAATCACTATGCTGTATACCTGAAAGTGATATAATATTGTGTGTCAACTATAATGCAAAAACAAACTAATTTTTAAAGAAAAGAAAAATAACTCTATTCCAGCTAAATATTTTGGTAGAAATGATGGTTCTCCCATGAAAAAAGATCCACCCGTTCTGAAGAAGCAGCAGCCAGAAATTACAAAATATTCACAAGCTGTGGTAAGTGAAAGAGCACTAAATAAGAAAAGAAATACCTAATATCAAATCTAATCACTAAATCAGATAATTATTAATAAATAAAGAAAACATCCAGCTCCTATACCGCAGTGCAAAAGGAACTGAGTTTTTGGATTTAAAAGATCAAAGTTTGAGTCTTATGTCTGCGGCTCCCTAGTTATATGACCTTGGACGAGTTAACCAACCTCTGAACCCAGCTGGCCTCATCTATTAAAATAACTCTTATGGCCTCACATATCTGTCAGCCACAATAACATATGGGGGGGGGGGAAGCAGGGAGTGTTCTTGTAGTTGTTGCCATGAAAGAAGAAAGAAACATTATAAAAGAAAACAAAAGGAACCACAAGTATGGGCTGTTGTGATCAATATGTAAAACTTTTCACAATTACACCTTCAATACAGTTCAAGATTACACTTGAGTCCAAACAGATCTCAAATGTGAACTACATTTCCACAGAAGCTTTGATAAAAATAAAAAATAAAAGAGTACTCTACCGCTACTATTCTAGGTGAAAACAATATTGAAATATATATGTTGGACTATTTTCAGAGAAATGTGGAGAAAAAAATCTAACACAGCATTCTGCTAGGTTTGCCTGCTAAGTGTGCTGCCGATGATCATGGTAGCAGGTTCATTCAAGAATAAATATTCTGACTAGTAGAGACAGTTTTCTCTTGACTGAAAATAAACAAAGTAGAATAGATATATGATATTCTATTTCCATAGAAAGTGTAGACTTAAAAATATAAAGTATGGTATAAGTAAACAGGTAGCTACATAAATACTATAAAAGAAATGGCTTTGATTTTCTGACACTTTAGCTAAAGACACAGCACATCTCACATAAAGCAACCATGTAGATGCTGTTAGTTGTCCTCAAATATCCATTCTCTCCTTCGCAGCACACGAAAGACTGAAAACAGACTACATTTCTGAATCTTCCTTACAGTTAAGCATGGTCATATAACTATGTTCTGGCCAATGAAAAATCAGAGAGGAAGTCACTGTGGGCAACTCCCAGAGAGGGGCACACTGTCTGGCTCTGCCCCACCTACTTCCTGCAGATTAATGTGTAGATATGATGGCAAGACTTCAACTATCCACCTTGGACAAGGAAACCTTGAGAATGGAATGCACACATGATTAAACATTAAAAAAAAAAAAAAAAGAGCCTGGGTCCGGGTGGATGCTGTGGCTCAAAGCCACCATGCCAAGACCTGACTGCCGGACTTTTATATGAAAGAGAAATAAAACTCTATCTTGTTTACACCACTGCTGCATTTAGTCTCTGTTATTCACAACCACACCTACTCCTACAGCCAGGATTAAAATGTCTGGCAGGATGTTTGTCAACTAGACAAACAGACTTTTAAAGGAATTGAGAAAAAGGAACAAGCTCAGATAAACTAGGCAACATAGGACACAACAGGTGTGACTGGGAAAAAAGTGGAGTGATGAAGACTGTATCCAGTAATATCTCACTGATAAGAAGGCTGGTAAGAAGCAACACTGATGGCTCTATCTGTGTAACACTCATAACCAGAGCATGGCGAAAGCAATCTTCAAAGTGAATTAAGTGTGATCTCATAGAACCGCTAAGACTGTGAGGTAACAAAGAGCGAAAGACACAAGAGAGGAGGAGAGGAGGAGGGAAATATAAAAGGTATGGGAAACAGTACTACAAATAAAGGAAAATTATAATTCAGTGAACGCCTACTCTGGGTAGGGAATATGGTAGCCATTTCTCTTTGGCTGGCCTACCTATTTACTCCTCACAATAACCGGACTAATTCCTATTGTTACAGATAGGATAATGTTGGAAAAAGTTTAGTAGCTCGAAAAGCAAGTAAGTGGAGGAGCAAGAATTCTAATTCAGGTCCTTATCTCAAAAGCCCACACTCTTTTCATTACATGATGCTGCTGCCTCAAAGTTCTATTTCTAGACAAAACTTACTAGACTCAGAATAGAAGCAAAGTAAAACATCCAGTCTGACATAAAAGACAAGAGAAATAAATGTGATAGCACTCTATCAATCTAGCCATCAAAAAATAGAGATAATGTGATAGTTACAAAAATCTTGGAAGAAAATGAATACGGTCATTTAGTTTATAACAGCAACAAAATGTATGCTGGAAATACTCGAACGCGCACTCACTAGTCTCAGAAGAAAGATAATGACATGTTTGGAAGATGGATATGTTTGACGGAGGGGCTAGAGTCTACAAAAAAAATAAAAATCTATAAGACAAAAATAATTTTTAATCAGATGAGAGAATTGATATTACTTAAAATATGTGTTAAATTGGTTTCCATAAAATAGCACCTGAGTCCTGTCCCTGTCCTTAGTTTGAATGTCAATTCTATAATCCTCTCAGAGAAAGTCGGTGTGAACGTGGGTGTCATCCTTGCTTTCTGCAATGTTTCCAATGTTAGGGCTTATCCTACGTAAAGCTAGGATTCACAGTGGCTGTCGTCATTCAGATGTGATTTAAGCATCAAGGTACAAGAAATTTTTTTTTAAAAAGAAGTCCTTATCATAATTATTTAGCATCCTGTTAAGCCACACAAATAAGGCAGCTGATGTGTGGTTAAAAAACAAAATTGCTACACCTGAAGTCAGCCAGACTTGCATACAAGGTCCAGATTGTACTTCCAGACAGTGATGTGGAGAAGTAGCACTTACAAATGCTACAAACTTCGTCAGTAAAGTCAGGATAACATTTACCTCCCAAAATAAAAAGGCCATGTCAAAGCAACAAGTACATAAAGACATAAGGTTTTAGAGTGGACACTCAATATATAGTATTTGAGTTTAACTGATTCATAAAAACTTTGTTATTTTAAAAAATATCATTGATTCAAGTGCAGAGATATTTCATAATGCATGACCCCACCCTACCTCCAAATGATGACCCATATGCCCTTCAGTATTCTGCCTCAGAAGCGCCAGATTCCAAATGTGTGTTAACACAACTACACAAGGGCCACTGAGAAGCAAGCAACTAACATCACTTGGAATAATGTCAGCTCTGAACATAAAATGTATACCTTCTATCCCATAGTTTTTTTTATGTCCCCAAAGACAGCATATTTGCAAACAAGCAGTTTTTCAGCTGGATATGAGTGACTCAATAAGACCATAGGCAAATGTGCTGTTATGTTTGCTAACTTGAAAGCACCAGAGAAGCCATCCTCAAAGTCACTAACTTAGGTCCTTTGTTTGATTCAGCCTGATTGACTCTGAACACTGATGTCACACGACTGCTGTGTGTACATGTGTATGTGAGTGTATATACATGTTAATGTAATCCAATACTACTAGGTTAACTGCAGAGAAAACATTTCTCAGCCCTTGATTAAGGCCTGCATTAAACCATCAGACCCCATCACAAGGCTTGCTGATGAGTAGCTATTTGGACACACACAGAGCTGTGATTTCCATCCACTTTACTAATCAGCAAGTTCAGATGTGCTGCTAATGTGACATTGATGAACAGGAATGATGCTAATGTGACAGTGATGAACAGAAATGACAGTTCAGGGTTGATTAAAATTAGCTGAGGTTCTTCAACCCAGGACAAAATGGAGGGGCTTTGAAAACAACGGCAGCCAAACATACACCTCCAAAACGGAAAGGAAACACCAAAAATATATGTTTACTGATTATACATAAATTTGAGCAAATATACACTGCAAAGTGACATCGTTTAAAAACATAGGCAGTTATTATTCAAATCCTATGCTAAGTCAAAAATGGCGATACATAGAACCGAAGTGCTGAGCAAAACAGCATGTCAAAAGCTAGAAGGAATGGTTTCATTATCAAAATACAAGGCATACTAGAAACCGAGAGTTTATCAGAGCTGAAACAAAATTCTCTGATCTACACTAATTCTCAAACGCCATGTGGACCTCTTGCATCTGTCATCCTCAAAGGCTTGGAGTTCGGTGTCTTATCCACAACTCTCAACACAACTACCCCACCTTCTTTACTTTCCCTTTTCTCACTATCTACTCCCACGCCAAGGAGCCCAAATCAGTAAATTAACACATGGGGAAACAAAATATATGAAGTCAAAATATTTTCCTGGCAAAATGCAAGATGCAGATAAAATATGTCTATTTTCCAACATAGTCTCCTTAATCCATCCACCGATGTTCCCAGCAGCATAGCACAGTTTCCAAAGCAAAACAAAAACAGAAAACCTACAGAGATGGCACAGCCAGCACTGGTGCTACCATAGTTTTCGATAGCAAGCTGACCAGTAATCCACACTGAACAGGCTACCCTCAGAGCTAGAGGAGAATAGGCTAAAGATACACTGTTCGAAGTAAAAGTTCATTCATACATTCTGCCACTGTTAAATTCTAAATAAAATGACCAGATTCTCATGTTACCAGGATTGACTCTAATTCTTAAAGACTAATTTACTCAAAACATAACCTGTACCGTTAAGTCATTCTAAAAGAGCTGGCATCCGCAAGCTATCATGTCCTGGCACAGACCCTTGTTCTAGCACTCAAGATCAAACATTTAGCACAAACATTCACATATACAGCGTTCTACAAAGAATAAGTATATGCCAAAAATATTAGCCTCAGAATTCTAGCAAATTTTCGGATTTTATATAATGCTAACATTGCTATCAAATGAAACAGTCCACTGGTAGATACTAAACAGAAATGGTTAAGTAGTCTAAGAATCCAAAAATCTATAAATAAACCAGATACATTTTACAAGCATTTCTAAAAAGATGTAACAAAGGAGATCAAAGAACAAGACACACTGCTCGGAGCTTCTGTAATCAGATACTGAAAAGTCAATCAACACAGGCAAATCTTCAATTACTGTATTCTCAGTAGCAATCACTGACAGGACTGTTTCTGGGTCATACACCATCCATATACTTTCACCCTGAAATCTTAGGGAATGGACGATATTCAGAGAGAATTTCTCCTCTTAATAATCATCTATAGTAACGTTACTCCCTTTTTAGTAAGTATTTTTTCCTCATGCATAATACAATTGTCTAAATTATCCTTTATTGGAATTCCTTCTCAAAAGTAAATTTTCTGAAATTATCTGAATTACTTTATTGCTTCTAAATAAGTCAATTAAAGATGTCTCTAAACAAATTTATATTGGAATAAATACTTCATTTTTTTCTTCTGCTAAGGTTCAAAATCAAACATGGCTTCTGAATTTAAGGATAGATGTGGCCAATTTATAACTTGGCCACATCAAAATCCCATTCACTTCCAGAAGAAAAAGGCATCAAAAGCAGGCTTTCTCCTAGGCCAACGCTTTCTCACTGCTGCACTTTGTTTCCTGTCATTAACCTACAACCACAGCATCAAGAATGAACAGCACTCCGGAAAAGAAATTAACTAGTAAACTAAGTGCCGCCCATTGGTGTCTTTACTTGGCTTCTCTCTATTTAAAGTGGAAGAGAATAAAATCAATATTCACTTCCAAAGAGAGTTTTCACTGAAGCGCTTTAACCCAAATCTTGTCATCCTCAGCCCATCCATCCTTTTATTTTTCGAAAATACTGAATCATTTGGGGGCATATGCTAATGAATACACTTAAAGAGTCACATTCAGGCTACGGGAGATAGAAAAAGTTCAGAGGATTTTTGGAAGGAACTAGGCTCCTCAAAATTAGAAATAGTAAAAACTGGGTACTTTTAGGTCTACCAGGCCTCTATTTCCCAAAGCTAATTTCTAAAAACTATTCAATAAGAAGGATTTTTTTTTAAATAAAAAACTATCACATTATTAAAAGTCAGGTTCACTGGGAAGCAGTGCAACTGAATTCATAACTGCAACTCCAAGCAAGGTTTATGTCCCTAAGGACTTCTATATTTTTATTCTTTTCATGTCTTTTTTCCTATTGAGGTTGACAGACCCACTCGCAAGCCTTCCCTGGGTCTCAAAAGGGTGGGAGTGCCACAAGCCCTGACACAGCCAAGTCTTTCTTTGTTTTATTACAACGTCCCATTGTCTCCCATCTAGCTTTCACCTACTTGCTACAATTTAACAAAAGAACATAAATTCAGTTAATAAATCTGTAGTGAAAGGCCAAATAACACTCTCAATCTAAAATGCTCAACGTGAAATGGTTTATTATATTAAAACTAATTAAAGCAGCATGGTACTGTCCCACACGGTTAGGGTCCACAGAACACCGATAGCAGAATACGTGGTTCACGAGTTAACCTCAGAAAGACGATGTAAGTACATTTAGAGTCAACAAAATAAAGATACCTTTGTATATAAAGACAATACCAGCTATATTTTAAAGGATATAAACGAGTACCAAATGACTGCTTTTAACTAAAAGCTTTTTCTCACTAGGAATATTATTGTCCTTTTCCTAGTTTTGCTTTGCTACAGAAAATACGTGCATTGAGGTATCTGTGTGCATATGTATACTAAGAGCTGTTTATTATTCCCCCCACATGTTTAATGATGACAGTCTCTACTAGGTCCTGCCTCCCCAAATCTTGCCATGATGTCAGGAATGTCTCACATCTTACAGAGCCTTAACCAGGAAAATCATTCAAGGTTATGTAATTAATAGGCCAAGACACCTGACATGTTTGCTCCTTCCTCACAGATGCCATAGTATGAAAAGTGAATCGGAGTCACATCTTTCATCTCCTTTGACCAAGTTGTATAACTGCATAACCTCTAGGTACTCTCTCACTGCTTTAAGCTTTTTTTATACCCCTAACTCCTAGCTCCTTCCATTTATACCTAAACTAGAATGACACAGAAATCATCACCAACTTTCTTGGATTAAACAAAAGTATACCAAATAAATGTACTTCTCTTTAGGAAATTCGTATTTGAAGGGGGATAGGACCTTCGTTTTCTTAATATTTCTATTTGGCTAATGGAAAAAGAAAATAGCCAGGTGTTCAAATAATTTATTAGGCTACAATATCACACCATCCACGTTTCAAACTACCGGAGATCTGAAATCTGCTGTCCGCTCTTGCCTGGACTATATTCCTGCAGGCTAGGTGACCTTGGCATCTTATTCAACTCCTCTGGACCTCGTTTTTCACATCTATTCCTACACTTCCTATAGGATTAAATGAAATAATGCATGTATGTGGCTGGCACACTGTAAACTCCCAAAATATGTTAGTAGAGAGGCTGAAATATTTCTTCAATTAAAAGAAGCTCCAGGTTCCTATTCCTGATCATCCCCGCCAATTTCATTTGCAAGACTGAACAATTCTCTAAAAAAAAAATGACCTAGATATGCATCTGAAGCTCCAGATAAAAGAGGTATTCTTAACATAATTTCTCTAGTTGTCTTTCTTTTTGTTCAGAAGGATCATGCCTCATAAGCAGACAACGATGCCACATAAAAAATGAACACGGAATTTGAATTTATATATCTCACCAGAAAGTCGCATAAGTAGTAAAACAAGATTACAGCATCAGGAAGGCACACATGTGAATCCATCCTCTACAATTTACCAATTGAGTTATTTGATCTTTCTGATGCTCAGGGCTCCATCTACAAAATGGATAATACTTACACCTCACAGATTTATTACCATGATCAAATGAACATGAGCAAAGCACATGGCACAAAATAAGGACTCAAATGTAAGCTCCCTCCCCTGGTAAGCAGAATGAATTTAAATTGCAGCCCCCTCCCCAGCCAAGTATGCTTTGTATCGCCAAGCAACAGTGGTGTCTGAATGGGAGTGATATACTTGTGGAAATACGTTCTAAATATTCTTCTAGTTGCATAAACAAGTGATACGTACTAATTACACTGGGGTTTTATTTTTTGAAATAAAAGGCACAGCATACACCATCAAAATAATAAAAAGCCAAAGAAGAGGGAGACAAGGATAACAAGAACAGCTGGTGGAAACTGTGCACATCATTCAAAGAGGCAATGGGGCCAATAGAGTTTTTCAATAAAAGCACAGAGAACACTAGGTGGTAACAAAATGGATACTTTGGATCTGGGGAAGCCAAACATACTCACTGCTCTTTGGGATACCAGGGGAGGCTTGGATAACATCTCCAGTCTTAATGAGCTTATACTCCATTCCCAGCTGTTCAGAACAATGACAGAGTTCACTGAGGCAGAGAATCCATATACAAAAACTCTGTAGTCCCTAGAGCCAGAGGTGCAGGGCAAATGCTAACTCACACATCTGTTGGTGTTTGGATGTATAAATGAACAGCGATTAAAAACAAACGAAAAAAAAAAAATGAAAAAAATCTACACACCTTGCACATCCAGCCTCTTTCTTCTCCAGTAACTGTCACATGTATGGATATTTTCTAATCCCTTCCTTTGTTCAGACAAACATGCTGGCTCTGAGCACTTTTTAAAAAAATTATTTTCAGAATAGTTTTAGGTTTACAGAAAATCAAACATTTTATAGAGTATGCATATGTATATGCTCTCAATCTCGGCACTTTTAATGGTCCTGGCTCATTTAACATCTTAGATGGTGACCTGGAATTTGAATAAACCGATAAACAGAATGACCAAAGAAGAGACTTTAAGACCCTAATTCCTATTTAGGTGTGCAAACACCAAGCAATGGTGACAATGTGAATACAACACGATGCTCAGTCACTAGGAAAAACAATGTATAGTCACAGATGTACGTAGGTCCTAACCAGGAAAATCGCTAAAGCTAAACTCAGCATCACAGTAACTGAAGACACACTGACGTGCACAGCAGTGCCCCCTCATGCACGAGGGATACATTCCAAGACCCCCAGTGGGTACCCAGAACTACTAAACCCTGTATATAGTTTTTTCCTAAATGTAGACACTGTGCTAGTTTAAAGCACTCTTGCACTCTGGGGTCATTATTAGGTAAGATAAGGGTGACTTGAACACGAGCACTGTGATGCCACAGCAGTTGATCTGATAATCAAGACTAAGTGACTGAAGGGCAGGAGCGCCTACAGCATGATGTGCTGGACAAATGGAATGATACACATCCCCAGAGCCCAGGTGGGACAGACCATGGCACAGGACAAGACTTCATCACGCTAATCAGAACGACTTACAATTTAAAACTTATGAATTGTTTATTTCCGGAATTCTCTATTTAATATTCTATTTAATATTTAATATTTTCGGAACTCATCTGACCTCGGTAACAAATCGCGGAAAGCAAAAAAAGACTAGGAAACAGTTAAGTCAATGATAAAGTACAGAGGTTCTCAAAGTGTGGTATCTAACTTGCTAGAAACACAAATTCTCAGGTCCCACCTAATAACAAATCAGAAATCTAGGACTGCACATAGCAGTCTGTGTTTAACAAGCCCCCTAGGTGATTCTGATGCAAATAAAGTTTGGAAATGAGTGGTATACTCGAGAATGTCAGAAAGTGAAAATGAACAGTACATATGTCCCCTTTCCCCGTTTTTTGCTAAAACAGGAGAGAATTTTGATTATTTTTAAACAATGCTGCATTTCATTTGTGAATTTTGATGACTGCTTTATAGGGCTTCCTACAGTGCCCTACTGAGTAGAACACTTTCAACTACTGTCATTTTTCTTAATTGGGTGCAATTCCCATTTTTTATGTGTCACAAAATGAACTGCAACCTTTTGTCTTATCTATATACAATTCTTCCCTTCTATACAATTGGAAAGCCATTTTAATTAGGGTTTTTAAATTTGTTTCTTCATTTTTCCGTGGTTTCCCAACTTTCCCGAATTACATCCCACCATACTGCCTAAATCTTCTCATTGCTTTACCCATAGCTCAGGGTCTATAATATGACAGACATACCAGATATACCACACTTATGATTCAGGGTTCAGATAAATCAGGTAAAGGTCTCTATCCATATGCAGGAGCCCTTAGTTAATCAACATAACAGGCCCAACTAGTGCATGACTTAAATATGTATTATTTATTTCAAACCAATTACTGCTCTATGCAAGAAAAATCCAATTAATAGAGGTAATATTATGGCTAGTGTCCCTGTAACTTTGCTTCATTTTCTATTGTCATCTAGATCTATTTCCCATTAAGTCTCTACAGTAAAATTAGTTATATTCTTACTGCTGATTCTCAATAATGTGCCCAGAGACATAAAATGCCTTTGTGAATCGATTTGCTAAAAACTAGATAGTCATGATACATTTGTTTGTTGCAGGAAGCTGTATCCTAGTAAACTTCTCTCTTGAGAAATAAAATGGAGAATCAATGGAAAAAGTTTTATAGAATCTTAGATCATGTATTTTTTAAAAAAAATTCTCTGCAAATCAGTTTGGTCTTTCTTCTTAGTCCAGTGAGTAACTGCTTTACTTCTAATTACTGATCCTGTATTACAAACAAATTCCTAACCCAACATCCAGTTGGATAAAGGAGGAGTGGTCAACATTTATAAATGGGATTAACTTATTTGAGCAAATTGGAAAGAAAAAGATTGGGTATTTCTGTCAAATTGATTTATGCTTTGGGCTACACCATCCCAAAGAAATAAGAATTTCTCAACAGCTTGTGTAACAATATTGTATTGGTCTCTCAAGTAAAGAAAGAGCCAATTATTGGGGAAAGGGAAATAATGCACCAAACATATGTCTCTTCTGGCAGAAGAAGCTAAAGACACTGAATCCTTAGTGGCATGATAGGGCTTATCTGCTAATGTTCATGGCAGTCAGCCCCATCGGAAACAAAAGTAACAGTTTCTCTCAGTCTGGAACACTGGACCAGGAAAATACTGATCAGACAAGCAGGAATCCCTTCAGAAAAGGGCTTCTTAATCTGGGATCCATGGGTAAAATTCAATGAGTACATGACCTTGCATGGGGGGAAAAAGCATTATCTTTATTTTACTAAGCACTAACTGAAATTCAGCATTTCCTTCCATTATGATTACAGGCAACAACTATGACAGTATTAACACACCTGTAATTTTGTCACCAACAGAAATCAATATTTTTATATCGTATTACAGTTGTTGCATCTCAAAATTACACTTCTCATACCTACTTTGAAAAATATTGTATCATTAGAGATACTACTCAATCTTGTTATTTATTATAATTGTATTTCAACAGTTAGTTCCTTTTGTACTCCCATGTACAGTTTTATTTATTTAACGTTATTCTGAGAATTTGAAAGTGTTCATGATTCAAAAAAGGTAAGAAGGATGTAGCATGGGAAAGAGGAAATACTCCCAAGAAGGATGTAGCATGGGAAAGAGGAAATACTCCCAAATAGGACTGAAAACTCCAGCATAAACCCAATCATGAGGACGATTTTTCTAAGAAAAACACAAGCATCTTATTCTCTGCTGAAATCCACAAACGCACTAGGAAGCAACACCAGCTTATTCTCAGTTGAAAACTACAATAAAACCTTAAAAAGGTTGATATGGCTTATCTGGTCTCAATAGGAATAATTTCCAGCAATCAATTTGACCTTGGCAATATTAAGCTAACAGCAGTGGTTGTTCGGAGACAGAAAAAGGCAGCTCAGTGATAACTCAGCAAACACATCATCAAGAGCCACATTTCCCTCGGTCCAAATACTATTAAAGGTACCACTAAAGGGACCATATGAGGCACTACAAGAGTCATGGCTCTTACAGTATGAAAGTAGTAACTAGCAAATAACCTGTGGTGGACAATTCAAATGGCTAAACGTCACACAAGACAGACTAGGTCAAAAGCTCTTTGTGTAGAAAGGATTTCAAATGCCTCAACAACGGAATAACTTTGTGAAATTCTAGACAGTTTATTAAAATAATCACAAACTGATATCTTTATAATTATCAGATATGTTTCAATAGTTCATCCCCTGTACATAAGGGATATTCCTGAAACAGTGGTTTATAAGTCAGGTAATTTCAATGTTCTAAGAAAGAGCTCATTATTGAAAGGGAAGATTTGAGTTGCCTGGGATGGTGCTTTGGAAAAACAGAGCAGTAAACTATGATCTCAACATTACATGGATCCACTCAAACTAATTTATAAGGAGTTATTAATGGTTAATATATTTAAATCCTTACTGAATTTAACATGCAGTATCTCCCTTAACAGAGGTATGCACTAGCTAACTAATCATCGGCCATTTATGCCATGAGATTCTAAACCTCAAACTTTCCTTTCTGGAATGATCTTTTCTTCTAAACAATCCCAGATTTGGGTAATTTCAAGCAATCAATACATAAGAAGCATATTAGAGTTATTAGCTGGAATTTTAACTGAGGCTAAATAACAATCATCACTATGATACAGCTTTAGATGTATTTCTTTATGACATTAGGCAAAAGCACACACAAAATGCAGACTGAAACACTAGTAGGCAACATGAATTGGTTTCTAAATAAAATGCTGCAGATGCTCTTCGAATGGGATAGTTCCAGAAAGGAGTTCAGACCAAACCGGTTGGCCATGCTTTCATATGGCCACATCATAGATCCTTGGGCAGCCAGGCTATTTCATCCAGTCACCCATAAAATGAAGCTACGTAAAATCATGTGTACGCAAGATCTTACAAAGGGATATTTCTGAGACAGATTCTGTGCATTTAAAATGCTCTGCTTCTGAAAAGAAACACCCTTTCCTTCTATGAACAAAGAATTTTCTATTTTCTGCACTACTCTGTGCATTATGCTGTCCCAATTTTGAAAAATCTACACACATAATTATGATTCAGTTGAAAACAAAGTGCCACTATAATTGTGCCCAATGAGCCCAAAATATTAAACTTTTATTTTCGCATATAGCTTTCATCACTCTCTTCTCCAATGCGGAATATATGATAATGTATTATTTGTTATTCAGAAGAGGAAGGGTTCCATACAAAATGAATGACTTCAATTGCCTTATAAATAAAACATGGATAAATGTCTTAGTAAAATAAATTAAAGGAGCATTTGTATTTGATCACTCCATCATATTACTGTCTTTATCTACAAGCAGAAGAAGGTGTTTCCTGAAATTCATTATGTGTAAAGTCCATAATAGAGAAAAATCACTACTAACTTATGGCTGGAACTTAGGCAAATCACGCATATTATGCACCTCAGAGACTAAAAACACATTAAAGGCACAAAACTCTGAAAAGATAATGGTGGCCCATACCTGCAGTTTAGGGGTGTGTTTGCATTATTTCTTCAGGAAGAGCTTTTGCTAGCTTGACTATTTTAAAAATTAAGCTGTAACACAATACTGAAGGTAAGTATAGACTCCTTTCATGACTTAAAACTTAGTGGTTGAAGAGGACATATTAGTCTTGATGAAATACCTTTGCTGATTTTGATTTAATGAATAGGTGTCATGAGATAAACTACTTGAATCCATTTTTAAGGAACGCTAAATTCAAACCATTATTATTATAGTGTTAAAGTCACAAATATGTATGACACAGAACTGGAAGGATCACAAATAATAAACAGTATATTTTGCTCTGGGGGGATAATTTTAGGTAATCTTTTATTCTTCCCATTATTGTTGAAATGCATTGGGGGCAATACAAACTTCAAAAACTATAGCTATAAATATGGAACACTTATTGTTCAAGATAGAGCATTTTAAAATAGAAATGACACAGCTATTTTCAGTGAGAAAATCGTAAAAGAAAAAGTTTTTTTCCTCACATGCTTTGTAGAGTAATTTACAAACATAAAATCTTAATTATAACCATCATTTAAGATCAGGTAAAATAAAAATCATCCAATTTCAAAGGATTTCAAATTTTTAGCTAGTTTCCCATAGCATAAACAGCTCTAAAAGAATCATATTAAGATAACGATAGTAAGTGTATTCAATGCAATAAAAGTTAAGCCTGATTCATACAAAGTCACTCTGCAAATTTATAAACACTGTCATTTCCACTCGCCAATATTAAACTGGCTCAGTTTACCATCCAGATCATATAATGTACACAGAATAGCCCTGAAGGGCCAACATCCTTTTATTTACTTTATACACCATCACCAACAGAATCATTTGCATTCGAAGCTTATTTCCCATCAAACTGGAGCTCTCTGAAACACATACTTGGTTGATTTTTACAGCTAAGTGGGGAAAGGCACACATGAAATCCAAAACCTCACTCTGGTGCTGAGGCAGAGAGTAAGAAAAAGATCAAGAAAGGAGAGGAGTGAAATAAGATAGGAAAAGTGAAGGCAGGACTTCAGGAACTGAAACAGAGAAGAATTAACAAGGGCAACAGAAAGATCTCCCATAATTAATTCAAACACACTAATAATCTGTGTTATTTGCATTTATAATGTGACTCCTATAGCCATGAAGTTTTTTACTGCAATATATATTTCACCTTTTAAAATATTCTGCACCAAAAATCATGATTGATGCTACATTTGTACAGTAATTTACCTGAACACTTGTCTCCCTTTTACTCACATTGGCTTCATCAATTGACATGCATTTGTCAGCATTTACACCTCAGTAAAACACGTGCCCCGAAATCCAATTTATTCACACTCAGATATTACTGAGTTCCATCTATGCGTTAGATCTGATGCTTGTCCCTGCAAATACCAAAAGGAATAAGGAACCCTCACTGACAAACACATACAAAAACGCTAATTAAGAGACAATGTGGGAAGAACATGAAGAGACATGCACAGGTCTCACGGCACATCCAAAGAGGCTTAAATCTGGTAAAAACTTCAGACCTTCTGCCAAATTTGTTGCAATACTATTCAAAATTTTTTGACTTTTAATTTTATATATTTATATTTTAAAAGTCCTTACATTTTTATGTAGTGATATAAATTATCCTTTTCTTCAGTTGTTTTAAGCAAAAAGTCTTTGTATAGCCAAACATTTAATAAATACTTTTACCTTCTAATTTTTGATTTGTTACACGCTTAGTCTTTTAAACATTTGTATCTAATTTTTGTCAGAAAATGACACAAATTAAATAATTTTTTATTATTAATTTGTTCTAATACCATTTGCTGGCTTCATCCATCTCACATTGAGTTATGCCATACAGTAAGTTCTTAATGAAACTGAGACATCTATTCATTCCCATTGGTCTAATGGTCTGCTTTATGTACAATGAGAACTTCATCTGAAAACTGCTTTCTAATAAAACTGGCTGGCAGGCCTGAGTTCTCAACTTCTCTAAACTATTCACAGTTTTCATTTGGAGCGAATAAGGATGTAATCAACTTCTGTCAAACTTTTTTTATTTGTTGTTAAGTATATATGAATTCCTCTTCTATTGACTTTTTTCCTTCTGATTATTTTGTAAGCCTTTTTCACATGGTTTGAAAAGTAACACATACCTGTTTTTACATATTTTATTTACATGTTTGAGGCTGTACTGGAATATTTAATTTTTATTTATAACTAGTTCTTATTAGTCACAAAATTTAAATTAATACCTAATACTTTCTAAAAATTAGATGAAATATGTACTTTCCTACAATTTCTCCACAGGATTTAGGCAGCTGTCAATACTTCATTGCTACAGTGGATATACAGTTTTTATGGTGGCACAATATGCATAAAACTTGCCATTTTAACCATTTTAAAGTATAAAGTGGCATTAAGTACATTAGCACTACTGAATCACCATGATCCATCTCCAGAACTTTGTCAAATGGGTAGAACACCTATAACTTTGTGAAATTCTCATTAGTCTCTCTTGTCCAATATCGATCTCTTCATGGTTATAGTAAATCACATATCCCATGCTTCATGAGAAGCATATGGAACTAGATACATGCATTTGGAGTAAAAAGAATAGATTTAGGTCGATATAGGTGTAAATGGTACTTAAATGTTTTCTACTGTGAATGGTTCAAATGTTATAAAAAATAAGCAGTATGGCAGTAAATATAGTTATCAAATCACCCGACCTTTCTTCTTCTAGTTATATACCCGAATCAAAATAAAACATTTTGTCCACAAAAACTCTTGTATGTGAATGATCATAGTCAAAAAGTGGAAACAACCCAAATGTCCATCAACTGATGAATCCATAAATAAAACGTCTATACAATGGAACATTCGTTAGCACTGAACAGAATGAGGAACTGATACATGCTTTAATATGGATGAACCTTGAAAAGATATAAGTAAAAGAAGCCAGTCACAAAATACCACATATTGTATGATTCCATTAATATGAAATGTCCAGAAAAAGAAAGTCTATGAAGAAAGAAAGTAGATCAGTGGCTGCTTAGAACTAGGGGAGATGAGGGGAAATGGGGAGTAGGTCTTAACAGGTACAGGACTACAGTGGGGGATGAAATATTCTGAAACGGATTGTGGTGATGGCTATACAATTCTGTGCACATCCTAAAAACCACTGAATTGTACACTTTAAATGGATGAATTATGTGATCATGCGAATTATATTTTGATAATGCTGTATTTTAAAAAGAAAAAAGAAAAAAAGGTGTGAAAAAATCCCAAAGCTTCCCCAAACTTTCTAGTGCTCATAGTTGCTGAGACTGTCATGTAACCCACATTACAGACTGTAATCTCAATAGAATGCATCAAAATCACTCCTGTGTTTTAAAAGCACTGCCACTGAACATAGATTCAATTCAAAGATGTATTGATGAGATGTTAATTAACATCAAAGACAAATTTTCTATTCAGATTGATGAAACCAGTTACTGACAATACGGCTCTTCAATGACATGTTTTCATTATCTTGGTTACATTATGTTATCTTAATGATTACAAATTATAAGACATGATGTTAAGTTCTTCAGAAAATGGTTGAACTAGAGCATCTCTTTATGCTACTGTAAAAAACTGGCTTGATGAAAAACAAGTGCCACTGGAAAATGTGGTGTCCAGTGCCACAGACAGAGATCTGTCATTAGATGTAAAGATTTATAGCCCACCTAAAGAAAGTATGTTCTAAAGTTCTTCCAATACCCTGCACACATCAATATTAACTGGTTGTAAAAAATATTAGTCTAGTTTTTTATCCCTCTCACAGTATAATAATATGCCAACAAGAATATAAAGTCACATCACAAAAATGAGCAGCTACTAATGAAAGTAAACTAGCTTATAGAGATGTGTACAAGTGAAACATGCTCTAAAAATTTATTCTTTTGAAATGAATACAATAAGAACTAGAATTTAATACTTGGTTTATCAATCTGAACATCTCATTAATAATAAACCCGTAGTGGCAACAAAAAGTTTAGAAGATCCTTAGTCCGATACATCAGAGAAAAATGTCCTTATATTCAGAGAATATAATTTACTATAGTATAATGGACATAAAATATTGGTTCAAAAATAACCCACACCCTCCTGCAGGACCCAGATTTGTCTCATTATTGCGCCTCGTTCCTAGCACCCCTAAGTCTAAGCCCTCGGAGTTTCACTGCTATCTAACCAACTAAAAAATGTTCATCTACTCTGTGTTACACATTTTTGTATTTTTACTATTTTTTCAGAACTTTTGTGCCTCTTGTTGTCTCTATGAACACTTTCTAAAGCTAGACTAGGTAGTGTTTCATCAGTTATTTAGATACCGAAGGGGTTATCTGGTGCTTCCCAGAAACACTTCTATCAAATTCCAGAAGGAGATTTATCAGAAATTACATGGAGGAATTTCTACTTGTTGTAAATATAGGAATGTTTCTGTGAGTTGAATATTAGAACTTAATTAATCAAATTGGATTACACAATAACAAAATATCACCAATACCACTAACACACATAAATCACCTAGAACAACATCTGAATATAACGCTCAATAAATGTTACCTATCACACTATATACATAAATTAACAAGCATGAAATGGGGCCCTGAGCCAGTCACAAATGTGCTAGAAAAATACCACTCAATGGAACACCCAATTTTGTTCTCTGCCCAGTCCAGCAATTTGGAGAATGGATATAGCTCACATATATCTAGCAATTTCATGAATCTAGCAATTTCGTGAAACAAAAAAGGCCTCTCAGGGGACAAGATAGATGTTATAAATTTCATAAGCCTTACTGCTCACTTAAGTCTATTTACTCTTACTTTACACAAAGCAATGCTTTCTTATATCCAATTTTGATGTCTAAAGTATGAAAACAGATTATTAGAGATAAAATAAGAGCAGAAGCAAGAAAATGCCTGACAATAAAAAAACATAACAAATATATCAACATTAAATTAAATTAAATTAAAAAGCAGATGCAAGAACACAAAGAACCAGGGTGCTAGACGCACTGAACCAAGGATGGAAAGACTTAATGTATAGTGTAGTATACTGTTTGAAGTTCATAACTATGACTCAAAGTTATCAATAAAAAGTTATATTATGTTTAAATTATTCTGTTCAAGAAGACAGGAAATACATGAAATATCTCAGAAAGCTCCTTCTAGAAAACAGATCAAACTTTTAAGCATAGGGCCAAAAGTTTCATATGCTTTATCTTCAATTCTAACTGCCTCCCTAATTAAAAAATATATTTGAGCACTGCAATTTAGAACTGTGAGATGGTTCTTACCTGCCAAGCCATATAAACAACCAAAACGTCACTACTTGGGTATTATCAGGAATATCCCAATATAGTCATAGCTTCTGCAGTGATCTGTACCACCCCATCCATAATGAACTGAACCCAATAGTCATTTGCAGCCCTGTGGGTCCCATTACCCCCACAGGGCATTATTAAAAATCACTGTAATGGTGTGATTTGTTTTTAATGTATGCTTTTAAAATAATCCTATTGATTATATGCCTTCACTGTTTAGATTTTTTAATAAATGAGCTCTTACAGTATTTCATTTAATTCTCACAATAATTTCATGAAGAAGACTATACATCACTTTTTAGACAAGTAAATCACATTTTTAGAGATGAGCAGTTAGGAAACTTACCTGAAGTTACCACACTATGAAGTGGGGAAGCTAAGGATCAGGGCTACCGGTGTCAAAGCCTCGCAGAGGAAAATTCAATAGCATTATGCAAAAGAGCCAAAACATGGACACAACCCAAAATTCCATCAACCAATGAATGGATAAACATAATGTGGTATATTCATATAATGGGATGCTATTCATCAAGAAAAAGTAATATGCTTTTCTGCTGATATATGCTGCAACAGGAATGCGCCTCAAAATTATGCTAACTGAAAGATACCAGATTCAAAAGATCACATAATGGTAGGTTTATATTTATATGAAGTGTCCCAAAAGGCAAATCTGTAGAGACAGAAAGTAGTGATTTCACAGTGATTGCCTGAGCCGAGGGCATAGATTTATTGTGACTGACCCCAAGGGATCTTACTGGGTGACAAATATGTTTAAAACTGAATTTTGGTGATATTTGTACAACTCAATTTTAGTGAATTCACCAAATACCACTGTTTACCCTTGTTAAAATGTGTAAGTATTGTTATTTTAATTATGTCTCAATTTGTTAAAAATAAAACAGGTATATCTGAATCCCAAAACGTGCTATGTCAAGAGGAGAAAATGGAAAAAAGAAAAAGTGTAAGATGACAGGGATCCAGGTATACATGTAAAATAAGTTATAATAAATTTACAGGGCCAGCAGTAGAAATGTCTCATAGGTTTTAAAGTATACCCTTGTTCAAAACGAGAGAAAATGCTATCATTAATATTAATAGCAAGGTTTGCCTGCAAATAATAGAAAATACACATAAATTGTTCAAACAAAACAGAGTTTTACATCTCTCTCCAACCTGAAGGTGCAGAGTCCAGGCTGGAATGCTGACTCTGCAGTCATCTGCTCTAACAACATTAGTGCTTGGTTTCCAGTATCAAGGTGTCCTCAGTCCAAGATGACTGGTGAAACTTCAGCCATGGCATCCAAACTCCAGGCAGAGAGAAAGAGGAATGTTTATAAAAAGGAAGATCTCAGCTAAATCAGCTCCTTTTAAGAAGTTTTCTCAGAAGCCCTATACAAATACTTCTGCTTATATTTTGTTGATCATACCCACTTGCAAAGGACACTGGGAAATGTATTTTTTAAGCTGAGAACATTACCATCTAGAATGCAATTGGAAGTAGGGAAATTAAGGAGGAGAAGCAGGCTGGTAAGTGAATACTGACTACGCAACCAGCAGGTTCTGCTCGATTCCCTTTAAAATGGCTCAGGACCAAAAATAATCAAAAGTCTGGAATAAAAACTAGCACAAAACAGTATCTTTTATAGTATTTTTTTGTTTTCAAGAATGTGGGTTATTCCTTATCAGCATCTAAACTGGCTACTCGTATTCCACACAGAACTAGAGTCTGAAACCTCTGTTTGGATAACAGTTTGAAAGCTCAGCCTTCACCCTTTTCCTAAACGTTCCCCCATCTCCAATCCAGTTCTGTAACTCATGCACAAAGCCCAAATGAAGGAGACACGTACAAACACCCAATTACAGATCCTAGCAATTGTTCCTTTGTTACTATAGCTACAGGTTTTATGTCATTTGATGGGAATGTCTCTTTTCAAATTGCTCTGGGCCCAGGGGAAGAGGTGTAAGGTTGATGATCCCTTAATGCACATGCATAATTCTATTAGCAGTGTTCTTCTCCAGGGAAAGAAGATCATTCCCAAGTACTACAGTGTTAAAGAGGCAACCAAGGTAGCTGGTCTGAGATAAGAGGACTATCCTGATTAGCGCCACCTTTCTGCATTTTATTACTAGGTTTGGAGTAGCAGTTCCCAAAGTGTGTTCCCCGGACCGGCAGCATTGGCATCATTTAAGAACATTCTCAGACCCCCACCACAGACTTATAAGATTGGAAACTAAGGAAATGAGGTCCAGCCATTAAAAACCCTCTAGGTATTCTGATGAACCCAAGGTTGTAAAATAGTCTCAGGACGTACTGCATATTCCACTTCTTTCAATGAAAAGACAATTTTTCAAGGACAGATAAGAAACGTCATTATATATTCAGTTCGGCATCTCTGTGGCCATGGAGAGAAATTATAATGCCCTAGTTTACACCTCAGTTTATACTTCATTCCTAACTGCTGCTGATGGAGGGGAAAAAAGTCAACTTGGTCTTGCTAAAATTCTCCCAGCCATGCTCAGGTACAGTTATCAGCCAGGTGGTTACCTTTACATGGAGGTTCTGAGGAATAGAGCGCAGGAGTGATTCTCATGTCTTCTACAGGAAATACCATATGTTGAGCCATGTGTTGCCAGACAGGATGGTTATGCCCCATTTGCATGGCAAATGTATTTTATCTTGAGAGCCCAGCTCAACAGACTGAGACTCTGATTTCTGGTTCTGCTGTGGTATGATCTACAGCAAGTTACTGAACATCTGTTCTTCCTTCCAAAAAGTACAGATGATGCCCACTCATAATCTACCCATATGGAACTCTATGATGATCATAGTCTATAAAACAGACAATTTTAGAAAGAAAAACTGAAGTCAAGTTGCTAATTGGTAGTTAAAGATTTGAAATATTCACTAAAAGACAATAAAATCTTGATATTTTATGTTGGTAGGAAAATTTTTTAGATATTCAGACAAGTTGAACATGTTAGTCTTTATTTTTATTAAGTTGAGAAACAAAGTTTGTAGGGATTATGAGACATTAGAAGAGGTTACCCACGGAAAACTGCAATTTCTACTTAAGAACCTTTTTAAAATATCCGTCTATCTGAAAGAAATTATACCATCAAAAATATTATTAGACTAGTGGCTTTAAAATTACTTTTAGAAAAATAATCTTTTTTCCCCCAAAATTCAATCTTATCTAAATGTCAACTAGGAAAAAAAAAAAGTATAACATATTAACATCTGGAACATATAAAGTATCAGAAAATCATTAAAGAGAATAAAAAACAGACAAACACCCAATAAATAAGTAGAAAAGGGGTCAAGGATCAAATAGTTTTAGACTCTTAATAATAATTCAGTGAAAAAACTACAATTGTCAAATAAATTAAAAAAGATGCTAAAACTGATAACATCAAATGATGTCAAAGACAGAAATGAATGCTTTCCTAGACTTTTGGAGGAAACAAAAACTAGAAACATTTTTTTAGAATGTAATTCAGTAGTCTGTTCAAATTCAAATTTTCATATTTAAATTTTTAATAGGCTTATCCTTTTACTCAAGAGTTCCTCCTCTAGACATCTGTTTTAAAGAAGTATTCACAAATGTTCATAAGAGTGTTCAATGCAACATTTTTGAAAGAGCAAAATTTGGAAAATGTGTTCATGTGAAATCATGTAATACACATATAAATTTATAAACAGGACTATAAAGATGCACACTAAATTCCTCACAATGTATGTAGTCTCTGCAGAGAAACAGGAGTAAAAGGTTGAAAGATTTTAAGTTTTAAGAAACATTACACTAGTCAAGCATGAACTATAATTTCATGCATAAAATTAAAAAAACACAAAACTATACAGGGGAACTCTTGGAAGAAAAAAAATCTTATATTGAATCCCAATATACAAAACAAAACAAAAACAAAAACAAAAACCTTTATCCTCCCTGGTTGAAGCCTGGCAGGGAGCAAGCACTAGGAACCCTGAGTGGTTAAATTCTTAAACCTTTTCAGGCTTCTCAGTGTTCTAGGGAACAGTTCAACAATCACTGGACTATATTCTCAGAAGATGCTTCCTAGTCCCTCTATAGTTGGAATGGAATGTCGTTGAGGGTTTAACATCACTGAAGTGCATCCACCTTTCAGTCACATACATGACTATTTAGATTACTGGACCACTACCACAGATTAAATCAATCATACATCAATATCAAGCAATATATCTTCCTAATTCATTTAGGTATACTAAGACATAACCCATCATGCAATTAACAATTACAATATAACTACCAAGTAAGTCAACTGTGCTGGAAAGAGTTTTTCTGAAAATATTTCTTCAGCATGTCTCCCATTTTAAAGAAACTCTAGTTGGGAAAGACCATTTTGAAGGATTTATACATTCAGGGATAGTTCATGCATCCTGCACAAAATGCTGCTTACGAGCAATGACTACACCATAAGTAAGCAGGAGACTTCAGCAGTGGTTAATGGCAATTAAGTTGAACACAACCACAAAAACCATAGCAATTAAGACTCTCAGAGAGAAATTTGGTAAGTCAACCAAGCTACTAATCATCTACAACATATTTTACATTTTTAAGGGAATCTAACTATAGAACGTCTAGCTTTTGTTATTATACTATCAAGAAAGTAGAAAGAAATCTAAAAACACCACCAATGTGATTTGCAATAGCATTAAATTCTTAGAAGAATCAAAGTGAGCTGGGGGTCCTCTCAGGAACTTGTGAGGTCTTGCAATTACCAGGGCTACAGAGAAGGGGTGAAATTTTGGTATTATATTAGAAATATTTTCATGGCTCTGGTTCACTTCATGTCATCAGAACAGATATTTCCATTAGAGACAAAATGCCATTAGTTAGCCAAAGACTGTTTTTCATTAACCATTTTCACAATGGTTGCAAAAGACGCAATTTTAACCCAAGAACCTATAGTCAAATAGACCCATAATTTTGGACATATTCAGCTCAAAACTGACAGAAAGGCACTAGAAGCAAAAATAAACATTTGATTATGCTAACTGGGAATCATTAAGACCTCATCTAGGTGAGTTTTAAAACCTGCTAGTAGAAGATTTTTACACTTATAAACAAAACTTAGTTGCCAACTTGTCTGTTCTCTCCTTAACTTATTCAAGGCACTCACGTGTCTAAAGGTGTGAACTTTCTTAACCAAGTCTTAGTCTTGAGCTTTTCTTCCCAGTTTTCCCTATTGCACAAGCGCAGCAACTCCAGGGTTCCCATCTACCACACAAATGATTCACATATTTCAGTCTCTGACCTGAATCTCTCCCAATCTATTGCTTTGAACTCTAATGTGTCAACTTTTCACTTCACTGGCCTAAACAACCGTCTTGCACATAAAAATTTAATTTCATAAATTACACTGATCAGGATCCTAAGAAAATGGACTTCTTTGTTCCTACACTATTTCTGCTAGAAAAGGGTATCCTTAACAAATCAAGTATTTCAAAGGGAAATGAATTATAGTTTCAGACACTCAATAACAATATAATTTTCTCAGTAGAAATTTCAATAATTAAATATCTACTATAGCCTTAATATCTATGTCTATACAGATAAATATATGTAATCATATAAACATACATAAGTCAGTCACTATTAAGATTGATAATATAATACTGAAAAGTAAAAGCAATCTTTTCCAGTCATCACTAGCAAAGATTTTTAAATCGCTCCTCCCAAGTCCACCACCCACCACTACAGAAAAGCACACATAGCAAACCAAACAAAGCAGAAGTGTTGTCAGTAAAACACCTGACTGACATCCTCACTCCACCTCTGGGAATTCCAGCTTGTAATAAAGTTATTACCAATTGTGAGCTTCTTAAAGCAAAATCAAGTTACTTAACTGATTGATTGTTTAAGCCATACCAAGTTATTTTTTTAAAAAACCTAACATTAGAAAACCAAAACAAAAAACAAAAAAAAAAATTTAGAATACCTTGATTTTTCCACACCACTAAACAAAAATCCCTGCTTTCCTTAAAATGATTCATATCTAATTACTGTCTCTTGGTTAATTTTCTCAATTATTATAGATTCAACTATTTTGCCTACCTTTTATACTATGTCTAAAATATTTTCAAAACATGAATGAAATATTTGAATATAAGTACATAGGTATTTAGTTCACACTTATTACAAAAGGATATCGTTTTGTATGCTTTCACTGAAGTTAGTTTATTATTTTCTTCTATAGATAATAAGGTCCTCAAAATTGGGAACTGATTTGTGTATGTACTTGTGAATGTGCGTGTTTACACACATACATGTGTAATAATAGTATTTTGCAAACCTAATGAAACCAAGGCTCTTTCTTCCCCCTTCTTCCATAAATCTGCATAGAGTTCGGGGTCACAGACTCCCCAAAGGCCACCCTCGTATCCTCCCAAGGTATGCACAAGTAGGTTGCATATCCCTAATTCATTTGTTTAGGACCCCTATGTGATGGACCTGGAGATGTAGAAGCATTATCCAACAAAGAAAACATCTAGAAGCATAACACCATAAATTCTTTCAGCAAATATTTACTGGGCACCAAAAAAAGCACATAATCATCAACACCCAAAACAAAGATCATCACTGAGGTTGACTGTTACAAATCTGACAAGATCAACTCTGCAGCGTATAATTGTCAGTTTTTCCTCCTCCTTTTCCCAAAATTAAACTGCAACCAATTTTCACCTATCCAGTGATAGATATTCTTCAACAGTAAAGGAAGGAGGATTAAGCAAGACTGACAAATAAAGCTGCGAATCTATACTGGGATTAGAAGAATGATAGACCAGATCAATGAATCATGTTCTTAAATCAGAGATGCTTTGGGGAGAAAAATGCAACGACAGAAATCACTGATTATAGAGAGACCATTACAGTCTCTTCCATTTATGATTAGTACCGCCTAGAAACTGCTTAGTACAGTCCAGAAGCTGTTTTTAAAAACCCCCAAGATTCTAACAAACTCTGCTACCCTTTATGTAAATAGAGAAGATCAAGGCTGGGAGAAGAGGAGAAAAGCCAGATTCCCACAGGCCTATTAACCAATCTTCAAACCCCATCTATTCCCTAGGCCTAGAAACTGTTCTTCACCAGTGCGCCTCCTTAGTAGCCGATACCAATTTCTCTGATACTGGGAATCAAGCAGTTCGTCAATAGTACCTATAGAAAGCTTCAGAGCACCATTCAAAGTGCCAAAAAAAAAAACAGAGCAATAAAGAGAAATCTGGATGATCAAAAAATACTGACAAGGTCCCTTGACTTAGGAATCTTAGAACTTAATGCATAAAGAAGAGAAAGATAGATTTACGCCAGCAAAGTAACTAAATAAGATACATTGCTCCTCTATTTCTCAATTGAAATTTGATGTCTAAATTAAGAGAAGATAAAAAATATTTTCAAAACATGAATTTTCACTGTGTCGTTATACTTAGGGACACTAATAATGACGACAGAATACACTTTGTCTTATAGGAGGTATGGGTTGCCTGACTTATGTCAGGCATACCTAGGCTTGAAGAAGGTCGCATGTCATTAAGTGGTAATCTATGCCTTGAGGTAACTATCTAAACAATGCCTCAAGTGATTTAAAATCATTGAAAACACCCCCCCCCAATAAATAGACTACAAAAATAGCAAAACACCATTTAGAAAAGAAGGTTCCTTTTCTAATGAAAAAAATTGGGCTTCTCTCCAAAGCATATAAACACTTTAAATATTTGTTCAGCCACTGAATATCTAAAAGAAATTTATTGGAGAAAGACTGAATAATAAGTAATAACACAGGAACAAAAAATATTGCTCTGCTTCTAAAACATATTCCAAGCAAACATTTACAACAGATACTTTGCATAGTAAAGAGGCCACGAAAGAATCAGGGATTGCAGGCTCCTGCGTTTTCAGAGTTTTTGTTCTTCTCCTTCTCTGAATTTTCCATTGCCTAAACAGCAATCTCAGAATTAAAATCTAAAGACAATTTTCTTTACATATAATTTCATACTCCCCACCTCCGCTTTCCTGTCAAGTGTCTGACCCTGGTTTGATAATCTCATTTCCTGAGAATCAAAAAGCTGGAAATTTAAGCTTCCTAGAGTGTTAATTGCAGCCCGCTCCATTGCTAATCAAAAAATTGGATGTTTTGCATGAAAATGCTTCTCTAATTAATTCTCAGTCATAAATCGCCCTGGTTTTAATAACCCCTCCTTGATTGAATAGCCTTTGAAGAGACAGTGCAGCTAATCCGCCAAACTAGAAAAAACACGCAGAGGAAATAATAAGTGGGCTTACAAGGTATGAACTAGATGATTGCATTAATACTGACAAACCAAAAAAGTGAGTCTCCATTCCAGGCCTTTCATGCCTCTCCCTGCACCCCAATAAAATAAACCGTGAAACTAGGAATCATGAACAAAGGCAACCGTCAAAGAGGTCATGCAGCAGAAGTCAAATCTTTTCACCCTAGTTCCATAAAACAGCTATTCCTATCATTTTTTAAAAAGAGGTTTCCCTTGACATTTTTTGCCCCTAGAAACTGGAGATCCAGCGCTGTCCACTTGTCACACTGTCTATTTTCATAAGACAGGGGTTCTGCTCCCCCCTCCTTCCTTCGTCTTCTGACTGACAATATATTATCATACATACCTCTAAGAGGTGCTGAACTGAATTTTCATTATCCAAAATGTCAAGATTCGTTTTTGTCATCAGAGAGCACAGCTGGTCTACACCAGCAACCCTTTGATTAATTCAAATGGAACAAGTCACCTATACATAACTTCATTTTCCTTAGAGCAGGTCTTGCATCCTCCAAGTTTTAATTTGCAGCTTGTCAGTTTAAGATACCATTTGCTGCCACGGTGGCACTCAAAGAAAAATAGAAAGTCTTAATTAGCTGTATTTTGCATTAGTCCTGTGATTACTAATAAAGCAACAATTGGTAATTTTTAGCTCAAGAGCAGGACTTATTTAGAATTCATTCTCTGCTGTTTCACGTTATACAAACTATTAGAAGGTGCTGGACCTATGTAAATGCACAATGAGTACTTTCAGTATGCACTATTTTTAACATATAAATGAATATATATGTGGCTTTCCAGCTGACTTGTAAAATAGTTACATATATTTTCTCCATACTAAAAAACAGTCACAGATGTAGATATTTTTTTAAAAGTTTTTCAAAAGAAATGAGACAAAGTAACAAGTCTGGACTAATTACTGTAACAAGAGAAAAAGGATTTGAGGTTGATTTCAACTTGAATATAGACTGCTCAAACTCGCAGGTATAGCCTTCTACATCATAAGAGATTACATTAAAAGTGCACAAGCCACCACATGAGATACCACTGTACACCCATTAGAATATCTGAAATTAAAAAGACTGACAATACCAAGTGTTGGCATATACTGCTGGTGAAAATATAAAATGGTACTCTCACTTTAGAAAACTAGCAATTTTTAAAAAAAAGTTAAATATACACGTACCATATGATGCAGCATTCCCACTGCTAGGTATTGCCAAAGGAATTGAAAATATATGTCCTACATGAAACGTGTACATGAATGTTTAGAGCAGTGTTATTCACAATAACCAAACACCAGAAATATCGTGCACATACATCAAAAGCTGGAAGAACAAACAATGTAGTATATCCGTATCTACTGTGGTATATCCACACAACAGAGTACTGCTCAGCAACACACACACACACACACACACACACACACACTACTGATATATCCAACAATATAGATGAATGTCAAAATCATCGTGTTGAATAAAAGAAGCCAGTCACAAAATTGTATCCTCTATGATTCCACTTATATAAAATTCCGAAATTGCAAGTTAACCTATTATGATGTAAATCATGTCGGTACTTACCTGAGGCTGGGAATGAAGGGAGAAACCGGGGAACTGCGAAAAGACACAAGTAAATTTTTGGGTGATGACAATGTTCTGTATCTTGATGGGTGTACACATCTATCAAAACTCACCAAATTGTTGATTTTAAATGAATGTGGCTTCTTATATGGAAATTATCTTGATAAAGTAGAAAATAAGCAAGCCATCTGTGAGGAGGAAGAAAGATGGCTGTAGCCAGGCTCCCTCCCTACACCCTTAGCAGCTAAATTCGGAGCGGAAGTGACTCAGCACCTCTCCCCTATGAACCACTGCCTGATACGCAGGTACAAACTAAAAGCTCCTGTGTCAGAGACAATTTCTGTTTACACAATGCATATGATTACTTCTCAAAATATTTGAGCTGTAAATTCCAAAGTATAAAATGAAACAATTATGGCTAAAAACTAAATGAATGCCATCTAAAATGAGCTAATTATTCCCCTTGGGCATTACATTTTAAATTATTTGTGTAGTAAAATTCAGAGTTAGTGACACTGAAGATCAAAATAATTTTGAAGAGAAATGGCCACTTACATTGTCATGAATATTATCTCTGGAGTGGACGTAGATGAGCTAGATGAGCGCTAGGGAGTCCCTGAGTGCGGCCCTCTTGGTTAGGGATGTACGGGAATCCCACCCAGACCATCACAGTGGAGGCCACTTACCATTATCAGATCTGGATGATCACTAAGGTAAACACTTTTCTCAGCACTCTTGGAGGACTTTTGTTAAAGAAAAAAAACAGGACAAAAAAATGTTCTAAAGATCATTCTAGTAGATCCTACTTGAATCTATTTGTCCATTAACATACTTATTCATTCATTAATTTTAAACAATTTATTGAGCGTTTCCTATGTGTGAAGAATGATGTTAGCTGCTTCCAGATCAGAGATAAATTAACAAGAGTTAACATTTACTTGGTACTTAATATAGGCCAATTCTAAATATTTTACACACGTTAACTCATTCCACCTCACTATGTCCCTATGAAGTACATATGTTATATATTTACAGTTTATAGAAAATCAAACTGACATGCAAAGGAGTTAATTTGCCCAAAACCACCCAGGTAGTAAGCCTGACAGCAGAGACCACACTCTGAAATTTTAACTAGCCTTCAGACTCAGATCTCTAGGAACAGATAGTGCCAAGGAGATGAGACTCAAGAATCTAGAGCTTAGACTGAATGAGAGTCACAGAAATCATTTAACTCCTCATCAGAAATGTGAAAAGTGGTTAAATGACTTGCATAAAATCATGAGTTTTTAAGAATGAAGGATGGTAGCTTGATTTTAAATGTAAATACACAGTATACCTAGGAATAAAAATGAAAGAATTCATATTCTTCAAAGACTAAAATGGGCACTAAAATTAATGGATCAACAAAAGCCTATAAAAGAGAAAGCAGCATTTGCTATTTAAACTAGGAGGAGAAAGGAAGAAAGAAAATCATAACCCCAACACCCAGGGCTTAAGAAGGGAATGGTGATAGGTAATCAAAAACTGCTGAATGCCTTAAACAGAAGAGAGTTATAATAATTAGATTAGTTAAATTAGATACAGTTAGATCTAAAGAAAACCAAAAGAGAAACAAACATGAAAATATGTTGTTTTAAAAGCTACCTTTACCCCTTATCTAACACTCCATAAAAATGACTCCTCTTCTTAAACTTCCTATCTTAACAAATAACATCGTTATCTACACAAATCACCAGATTGGAAAACTGGGAATCAGCCAAAATGCCTATCTCTTGCTCAAACTCCACGCACCATGAGTCACCATGTCCAACTGATTATACCAATTAGCTTTTGGATCTATTCCCACCTCTCCATTCTCACTGCTATGCCCCTTCTAAAAAGCTGGCATAAACTTTCATAAGCGCTCACCTGAAATAACAACAGCACTTGCTCCTCGACTGCAATCTCACTGTACTCAACTCACCCTCCACATAGCCCCAGAAAGAACACTTTCTTAAAAACGCACATTTCATTATGTCATGCTGCTGCTTTAAAGCCTTAGAGGACTCGTTATCACAGGCAGGACAAAAACCAAGCCTTCTTGCTGTTATACCAGGTCCTGTCTAGGTCCAATCTTCTCCATACATTCTATACTTCAACCACAAAATACCTACAATTCCACGAAGCTCTCACACATCTGTGTGTGTGGTTTTGCCTCTTCTTCCTTCTTGCAGTGAGTGCCCTGTCTCTGGTCAGTGTGGTTAACTTATCTTTCCGATTTCAGTATAATGATTTCTCCTTTGTAACACTTTCCATGACTCCCCCTAGGAATGCTTAGCGCTTTTCCTTCCCTGCTTCACAAAGTACTTATGACATTCATTAAAACCACATCTGTTTGCCTGTCTTGTCCTCCATGGCGCCTAGAACTCGCCCACATGTAGATGTTCCAGGAACAGGGTCGAGAATATAACTGACCTAGAAACATTGACTATATGTTGTTACCTCCAACATGTCAATTGATACAACAACCCTAAAACTAGGCAGGGTAAGTGGCGCTAACTCCATTATACAGATAAATAATCTAGCGTTCAGAAAGGTAAAGTGGCTTGCCTGGTAAAAAGCAGGATGAGTCATAGGTAATTTCCTCTAAACCATGATATTCTCCAAGCTACTCAAAGCACAAAAAACCACACCAACATCCCACATATGAACATCACTAACCAACTGAACAGGGATATGTAAATTAGTTAACTGGTGCTGAAATCAGACATTAATGTGCAAACAAACAGGGACTTATTTGAGCTAAGTGGGCATGAATATGCAAATGAACTGGCTGCAATTCAGTAGATGTCATCACAATTCTAGGAATGAACATCCTATATTATGACTATTATAATATTCATGTAGCATTCACATATACTATCATATATTACTATAATACGGGCTTTTTGAGTTTAAAATTGTAGTGAAGCCAAAAGTAACTTGATGTATGTTTTCATCCACACCAAAATTACAAGTTGAAAATCAGATGTGAGCACACAGAATTTTGCAATCTTCATACAGAACAAGCTGCTATTTGTAGTCCATGCTGAACAGAATACTTTGGAATTATTTTGGGCTGATCTGTCATGATACAGCCCCTGCCAATGTCTCCAGTTGAATCTACCATGCACAGTCTGATACATACACTACAATAACCGCATTTAAACAAAGTTATATTCCTATAGGAGTTTTAATAATAGAGTGGCGCGGCTCTACTACTTGAACCCACTCAAAGTCCAGTTGTGATTAGCTTTTGCTCAAGTATAACAATAACTTTCATCTTCCCATCCCCACCAGTACACAACACTGGTTCCTATCAATTTTTAATCTCTTATTGTTATGAATAATGGCCAAAGTCGTTCACAGCAGCTTTGGTGTCCTTCCTATCATCTCTGGTTCTTGAAAGTCATGAATTATGAGTGCAGGTCTGTATACATAAATTGACTTCCTTAATTAATAGAAAAACTTACATCTAATTCATGTTATGAAATGACAAGAGCTTTACTCTCACTTTCATACATTTATTCCTGCCATGCCCACCTCTTCTTTAACTGAAAAACTTCTCTTCATCCTTTATGAGCAGCTTGAAACTTAAATACTTATGAAATACTTGAAACTTAATATTTAAATACTCCTGCCTTTCCCAGCTCTTATACAGACATCTCAGTTACATACTTTTTTATATATACACACATAGACAGATACACAAACAACTCCATCACAACGTGTATTGTAGTACTGTGATCACTTGTTTTCATGCTGAATTAATTAGGATAAAAGTAGAGCTGCAAGTAACAAAACCAAAATACTAGTGACTTAAGTCAGAGTTCATTCCTCTCTTCATGGAGATGTCTGGGACAGTATGGTGGCTCTGGCCATCAGCGGTGTGACATTCCACAGTTTTGGAAACCCAGGCTCTTCCTATCTCACTGCTCTACCATCCCTATGGTGCTGTCTCACCCGCGTGCTCTAAGACGGCACACATTTCCTTCACACTATGTGTACACACATCTTTACACACACCCTGGGCTGGGAGAGAAGAGAGCCTGTTCCTCCCTTTTAAAGAAGACTTGAAGTTACACACGTCAAATTCACTCAAATTCCACTGGTTAGAATTAAATTACGTGTCCATGGCTAGCTGCAAGGAAAGCTTGGCGATGTTGTATTTTGGGGTCACCATGTGTCTGGATAAAAACCAGGGGCTCTACTAATATAGAAGAAAACAAATGTTGGGGGACAAGAGCCATCTCTGTGACACATTCATGGCCCCCTTCTATTCTTTTGCCCTTCAAAGGCAAAACTAGGTTCTGTTCATTACTGGCTCCCAAAGGCCTAGTGAAGTGTCCAGTACAAATTACACATAATAAATCGGTACAGAATTAATAAATAAACAGAAAGTCCAAGAAAACACAGGGAACAAAAGCATAATAGCTGCTGGCTTCACCTGATGCTAGGTTCTGACTTCCCAGATGAAGGACGAGCGAGAGGACGGAGCAGATGAGCAGGGAGGGAGCCCTCCTGTCCCGACGCTGTCTCCTCATGAACTACCTAGCGTCCAGTACCAGTTCATCAATAACCTGCACCTGGAGTTTCAGCGGAAGGGTGGAGACCAAACCACCAATCCAGCCGTCACAGTAAACTCCAAATCTGGTTTAGATATCTAAATAGAAGTCTTACTCCATATACATGGTTTTATTTCTGAAGATATAAAAATGTTTTTAAATGTTATGTTTGTACTTTTATAAAATGTATAAAATATAAGAGTGCATATGACATTTGTACAGTTTTAAAAATAATAAAACCAAAAGTGTTTCCTAACTTAGTTTAAGAAACGAAACAGTACCATTACCCTTGAAGCCCCATGTACCCTCTCTCATCCTCCCCAGAGGTGCTCTCTCTCCCAAGTTCTATATTTATGTTCCCTACTTACCTTTATCACATTGTCAGCACATAAGGACGTATCACTAAAAAAGATACTATTTAGTTGTTTCTAACATTCATACAGATGGAATTAGATCATATGTATTCTTATGTGACTGCTTTTGAGATTCAACCAAGTTAATGTATAGTATGGTTCATTTATTTTCATCACAACAAAATATTCTACTGTATGGCTACACCACAATTTATAAATCCATTCTCCTGTCTATGGTATTTGAGTTGTTTCAAGGTTCTTGCTATTGAAACAATGCTGCTATGAATATACTTGTCAATAGATTATTTTGCTTTTCACATTTGAGTTCCAACCCATCAAAAATTTATTCTCCTAAATGATACAAGGTCCATATCCAATGTTTTTTTATGTTGTTGTTTATGAAGAATCAATGGTCTCACCACCCACTACTGATTACTCTCTCATATCCCTACAAATCTGTAACATCACCTCTCTCCCATATCAAATCTTCCTTTATTTAGAGAGCTGCTTCTGAGTCTTTGGTTTCGTAATGGTGCCTCAGGGGCCCCACAGAAGAGGAAAAGGGGAGATGGAGTGGGGGTCTAGGCAGGCGGGTCTCAGAGCCTCTAACTCCACTTGTCAAACTATCCCCGCTTGAATTTATTTTCAATACTGACCTGTGAAATAAGACTTAAACACAAGGCAGGTTCTATGACTACAAAATGAGTTTGAAAAGCACAGATTATGAGTTTTAAAGTACTTTTACCAGTAAAACCTATTGGTTTACTTTCTAGACATCATATTACATGCATGTTTAAATCAATTTCTTCTGAATTTTGATAAGATCACTTCAGAAAAGATATTCTCTATTAGTTGCTGAAAGGAACCAACCTTCATTTTGAAAATGGAAAATCACCTTATGAATTGTGCCTTATTGATATAATGATAATAAACTTGTTATTTAGCATTCTTATCAGTTTCTAATATTGACTTAACTCACTATATAACAAATATTTGTAGTCTTCCTCTATTTTCTAAAAAAGCTCAAGTCAGAATTAGTTACATTATATAACGTACTAGAGTTGCCAAAAATATAAATTTTCATGGTCCTAAAGAAAGTCTTTTAAAAAAAGACTGAAGTTGTTATTTTTACATTATTAAAAATTTAATGTGAACCAAATATTAGAAGTTAACTTTTAGAATTTTCTGTTAACATCATGTTAAAAGTTTTAGCTATCATTTTGTCATATTTTTTTTTAAAAAAAAATAAGTGAAGTATAATATAAACAACGAAAAATCCATATGTACCATTTAAAACTCAAATACATATCTCATTTAACCGCATCCCCTCTTTTCCCATATCTGTATGGATTAAGGAATAAGTAGGTAGAACAAAAGTTTTTTTTTTTTTTAACCTTAACTCTCTCTGCGTGATGACCAAGGATTATTTCTCAGAGTGAAGTTCTTACTAGGCTTTACTGAGGCTTTGTGACAGCTCTTCTACACTTTCAAGTTCCATTTTCTTGTGACCTCCAGGCTCTTCCACATGATACAGCTGCCACGGGTAGAAAGGATGTTATATGAACTGGAATTATTCAGAAAAATAAAGCCACTTTATGTAAATAAAGTCCACAAAGAACCTTTTTAATAAAATAAATATCTACATTGCGTAGGTTAAAGCTAAGGAGTGATACACTCAATGACAATCTTGGTATAAGAATACCTTCATTTCCCAAAATTTTGAGGTAATGCATTGGTCTGTTCATCACCTGAGGAAAGTATATTTGACTTACTACTTCTTAGGAATAAAAAAATTAGCATTTATAAAAATTGTGTTATAATTTTGTTATAGGACAAATCTTACATCTAAGTAAATTAAGAGCAGTCTTTTAAAAAGGATATAAATATACAAAAGAAAGGAGAATCAATTCTTACACACTATTTTACAACCTAAAAAGAGATAGCTATGAAAGATTAAGGTTATTTTGAAATAATTATATGTAATTTTAAGGAAAAAAAAACACCTTTTTTCCATATCCCCTGTATGTTGTTATTAACAAAGACATCAAACAAAATTTAAAAGACTGCAAAGGATTTTCTAATCAAATTTAAGGATATAAAGCTTTATGAGCGCTTCTTATATTTGAGGACGTGGAACAAATATGACATGAGTGTAAAATTGCTGTATCTCACTTCAGCTAAAATGTCCCTGATAATGTGTGCACAAATGAAATCTTGCTTGAAATGCTCCATTATAGAACAGCCTGCTATTTAAAAGACTCCTATCATATATCCTGTGTAAAAAGGATAATCAACTCATAGTTAATCTATTTCAAATATTCCCTTACCTTAAGGCAAGGAACCTCCAAACAGATTAATCACATACAATATCTTTAAGTATCTACAACTCCAATCACCAACAACCCATTAGAGAGGAAAAGAGAAAATTCAGGTCAGTTCAGCTTAAGAGCCCAGTTTTTTTCCCTGATGCCTGTACTTCCATATTTACTATATAAAGCAAATCCTCTTAGTGAAGTCAATTCTCAAGTGCTTGGAGCTTCACAGAATATTTTAATGTCAGGGATATAAAATGCCACTCATTAAACTAATAGAAATAAAAGTGGCACTCTAAAGGTAATGTTATTGAGGACATACAGAAGTACTAAGTAGCCCCAAGACAGAAAAGAAACTGCAATCAAAACTGAGTATACATTTTTACTTGGATCAATGACAAATAATGTTCTCTATCCATTCATGACATGAGCTTTATTATCTTTGAAAATGACCAAAGACAAGTCACAGGACTCCTATTCTGCTTAATAAAGTTCCCACAAGTGTTTCTCAAATAAGTGGGCTCGTACCTACAAATAAGGAGGTACTGAGGATAGAGGCCTCCTTCATCATATATGTTTTAAATGCCTAATGCAAGCCAAGCATTGTCCTAGACACTGGCATGCACTAATGAATGAATAAGGCTTGCATTCTGGGTATTCTGAGGGAAGAGTAGAAATTTAACAATTGAATAAGAAATGTACATATTAAGAAAAGTATTATAAGAAAAACAAAAACATGTTATGATAAAGAATGACAGATCGGGGTAGGGAGTGGAATGCTGGAGGAGGTCAGAGAACAACAATGAAATCTGGGCAGGAGATTTAGATCTCGAAGTATCTGCACCTCGGCACTAGGCAAAGCTTGGTTTTGGCTGAGATCACCTGGGTAAGAGTGATCCCAGGAAGCATCCCGGGATGAAACCATAAGACACTTCAGAGAGAGCCTGAAAAGACCCAGAAAGGACATGAGGAAGAGAAAAGCAACAGCTGCTGAAAGGTCAAGCGGGATGAACACAGAAAGACAAACACTGAACAAGCCAAGAAGGAGGTCGCGGTGACCTCGTGGAGAGCCAACTCGATGAAACAGTGGGAGGAGAGGAGAAAATGAGAGGTAAAGACGTGGAGGCAGTTCTCATAATTCCACGAGGATAAAGTTTTTAAAGCACCGTTCTAATATAAATTAGATTCAAATAGCTATCCTAATTTTTTCAGAATTTTAATATCGAACTGGTAACAGCTTTATTTTTCCAAGGAGAAAACTGAGGCACAGTGGGACTGAATAACCTGAGAGCTTATTTTGGTTGCGAGCAGCACTATTTTTTTTTTTTAACCCTCATGAGAATGTGTTCATCAGTTACTTTTTCTCCTGAAGAATCACGCATTAAATGTGAGAAGCTATAAATGTTCATTAAAACTAATATCTTTCTAACCTATAACACCGCTGTCTAAGCAATACAATGAAGCAATAGAGAGGCTCAAAACAACAGGAAGTCTATGATTAACGTAGACACATACACAAGTTAGATTTCCACCTGTTATCGCACACAATTTGAAACAGCATCCCCACCTCTTCAGCTCAATTGCCAACAGCAGACTATATAACGAACCATCTGTACCATAACAGTTAGAGCCAATTGAGATGGGTTGATGATACCAAAGAAATCTTTTTTTTTTCATTCTATTTTCCCCTTGTGTGTTGTTGGGTTGAGTAACATTTTTAATTGCATGATAAAGTGAAAATGCTGGCAGGAATTTAACTTTTGTAAAATTGGAGCTTTTTAATGTTACTTTGATGGTCTTTTCTGGTGGATTTCTTTACTGCTTCCCTGTAACAGAAGGAAAAGTTGACCCGATGAACCAAACCACTGGGAAGCAGATGTGTGGCGTTAATAGACAAAGATCGTCTGCCAGTCTCTTATGATTTGACTGAACTATTCAATTATGCTTTTCAAGGATATGCTGAAATGCAGATCCCTCTATGGTCCTTGGACCAGTCAGATGAACAGAATAACTGAAAAAAAAATGGTCATTATTTAAATGGAAAATAGGTGTGATTTGACCCCTTTTTCTTACTGAAATGTTAAAAGCATTCATACGAAAGAAACTTTTGTTCCATCAAACTTTTACAAAAACTGGTCAGCTGATCTATTCTCTCACCAACCATGTGATGCATCAGCTCAATTATTTTTTAATGATTATTATGAGCATGATATGTTTGCTAACTACATTCGCCCTTGTAACCAGAGATAATTTTCCTATTTTGTTGAACATTGGTAAGTACAATAGACTACTGCTTGCAAGTTCCATATTTCAATTAACTTTTTTACAGATGGGAAAGTTCCTAGGTAGATTATAGTGATTCTTCAATTAACCATTCTCACAGAACTAAATTCCTCTGTAACTTAGTTGGATTTTAAAATATTTTTCAATTACACACACAGCAGTGTTGTCCTAGGCCAGACTCCGTGGCAACATTTCTATTTAATGAAGCTATACAGAGCTGCAGGGAACAATAACAACAACAACAAATATCTGCACAAAAATTTATAGTCTCTACTCCTTAAGCTTAAAAACTAATGAAACCTATGAAACTGATAACAGCTGTCAGTAGCCCCGTCTCCTCTGGGCCCTGTCCTGTCAATGGTAAGCTCTTTCCTCAGCTGCCCTCATTCACTCTGTCACTGAGTCGGTATTTACTAACATTTACTACACCAGGCGCTGTGCTAAGCACAGGACATAAAATAGTATTTCCTTCATGGAGCTTAGAGTTTTGTGGCAGACTCAAACCAAGTGAACCTTAATCCACAATTCAGTATAGAAAGTGCTCAGAAACAGAACACTAAAAGATGTGAGAAAGAAAGAGAGAGAAAGAGAGACAGACAGACAGACAGTGTATGTAGTAGGTTGGGGAGAGGAGGGACAAACAGGGAAGGCTCATCAGAATGAGTAAGAAATAAATTTAAGTTGGAAAGCTGAATAGGATTTAGCCAGAGACAAACAGGATGTATACGAAAACTCTGAACAGTCAGTACCTGTAATAATATTTAAGAAGGCAAAACAAATCTACTACACATCACATACATTTCTAAACAGTGTTCATAGCTTAACTCACCTAACTTCCACAACAACCTCATGAGACACGTATTGCTATCTTTATCACCATTTAGAGATAAGAGAACAGGCTCAGAGGCTAGTAAATAGGGAGCTAGACTTTAAATGTAGGCAACCTGGTCCCAGAATCCTCCGCTCTTTGCTATACTGTCTCTCAAGAAACCCCAGACAACCGAGGGTGGACAGCCACTGAAAATCATTCCACGTGGCTGGAGCTCAGAACGCTTTCTATTCTTACTATCCAACAAGAAAGAGTCTAGCCTCAGTCATTTATCCTCGTTGACTAATCATGCTTGAATCAGAGTGACAAGCTTCATTGCTTATGTGGTCTGCCACTAATTACGTGGCCAGCTTTTCACAGGGCTCCACTGTGGTACAGAATGTCGACAGCAGGGAAGGCTGTGTGTGTCAGGAGCTGGGGGGCGGGTGCAGAGACTCTCTGTACTTTCCACTCAATTTTGGTGTGAACCTAAAACTAGTTTAAAAAATTAATCTTATTAATAAAAAATTAAATGATCACGATTCCAGCTTTAAAAAAAATAAAAAGCCTTCGTTGTCTCCATTAAAGGAATTTCAAACACTAGAAAGCTACGTCTAGCCGTGGTACGGCCTGGGTGGCAGTTCCAGAACGTGTGTTCCATTGTCATCATTTCCTTACACGTGTCGCGGTCCACCCTATACTCCAGGGAGACAGCTGCCTGCCTCTCCCTCCCCCTCCACTCTCTGCAGAGTGTGTCACTCCTTCATTTGCTTCAGTTCTCTCTGTACTCCTGTACTTCAGGACTGCAAGATGCACACTGCCTGCTTTCCAGAACGGACAGCAACACTTTAATATTAAATAGAACGGTGATAGGCTAACCTCCTCTTCCATATATCCTCCATCATATTTCTAGGCTTTTAGTTATGGTAACTATATACGTGAGTTGTGGAATTATCGCTGATACACCTATGAGAGAGCATAGCAGGATCTTTAGAAAAAATTATAGATATTTAGATTAATGAAGGTAAACACAGGAATGACTAGGCAATATAGTCTTTAAGTCCAAAAAGCTAGCTGGTTACTTCATAATATCTTGACGTAGAACTATGATGAGTCTTAAAAACTAAATATTTAATTGTATAAGCTGGTCACCTTAAAATATTCCAAGTGCTTCCAAATGCATCAAAACATTGAAAATGTTCTTATCCATCCCTGAGAGAGGCTACAGTTCTAAAATAATCTAATAATCACTCCTTTCGCTCAACTCCTGTAGCAATTTTATGCATACCATCTATTTAGTTGATAGCATTCACTTTCTGATATTGTTATTGGCATTCGCACCTTACTTTTCATAACTAGATCTTAAGTCTGTATCTTTTATCCTGTACTTGACTTCTACCCGTTCCAATGCCCAAGGTGTCTTGCACTTGGCAGACCCTAACAAATCTTTCTTGACTACATTTACCATGATTAGATCCTTTTTGTCACAGAAAGAAATGTTATTGGTCTGTTTTTGATTTCATTAAATTTATTTATAATTTATTTCCTTAAGTACTTTTTCTGCAGATTACGACTCTTTAATAACCACATATGGGTATCAAATATCCTGTGTATCAAAGTAGTGGTTGATTAGAACGTACTGTTTAGAGGGATCTTTCCTCCCTTTAAACGGCAGAGACCTCATTTGCCTTTGTGCAAATCTCAGATACTCTTGACGTATTCCAGAAAGTATTGAAAATAGTAACGAAAAGTAACAGTGGCAGCCACTGAAGACTGGCATCCCCCAGACTGGGACTGGACTCATGTCTGCCACCACCCTTAAAGCAAAGAGAGACTGACCGCATCTCTTTCTGCTTTGAGTTCCCACTTGAGCGGGAGCACATCTATTAATCCCGTGGCCACAGAAATAATTTTAGCCGCTTGGCAGCAGATGCTGGGAAATGAGAGAAGAAACAGATTATCCAGTCTTTAAATCTTTGCTATTTTAAAAGAATCCTGTGAATGCAGACTTCAAATTCACATTCTGTAAACATTTCAGATCTTCCTCCAGAAAACTAATTTTTCCAGGGACGTTCAGTCACCTACCCTGTAGTTCTCCACTCCGACTGTAGAGCTCCCTTCTCTGCTCTCGCAAATAGGCGCTCATACTGATGGCATGGGAGGACGATTCGAACCTGCAGTGAAACGCACGGTGAACACACGGTTAGGTGGTAACCACACGGGCAGCGTGTCTAGCTGTGTGTTCTAATGTTCCACAACCTAACATTCTGGCTATGCCACAACAGGGCCAGGACGGGCTGCCACGGACCTTGATTTATGAATGAGATTCCTAGCCCAACACTCTTCCACAAATGTATTTGGATCTTCTGCTCATTTGCTCATTTTCTATTTCAACCAGTACAACTCTGATCTGTCACAACTTTCTTTTATCTCCAGATCCTTTGCCAGGATCCCTACACACACATCAACAAAAGTAACTTATAGTCATTCTAATTTTGCTATTATCCGGCTCAAAGGCCATCAGTGACTGTCAGCTGTCACCACAGAAATCCTGGCTCCCCAAAGCGATACCTTGTCTTTCTAACTCTTCCGTTAGGGACTAGTACAAAAGGCATGCTAGAAATGCTGCTAACAAACTGCACCAAAGAGGCAAGGCATTTATGGTCTCTACTAAAAAGTCCTAAATATAATCATTTATAAAGAGTTGCCAGGGTTTTGACTGGCCACCTGCCACATAAAATGCTCTTAAATATACCAAGCTATAGAATGTTTGTTCACATCTACCCAGAAATTGTTTCAGAGGTCAGAAACATGGGGAAAGTCTCACAATCTACAAAGGGTCTCTAAAAACTAAAATTAAAACAAAAACAAATACCAGTCTTAAGAGAATCCTGTAGGTTTAAAAAGAAGTTAAAAGTATAATTATATCAAAGAGTAAATCCTGTGATGTGCTAAGAAATTCCATTTCAAACCTGAGATCTCAAAGTCAGAATAACAAGTCGACAGGAGAAATCCTTCTAAAATTTCTTCCACTAAGGGGTAAACAGCAACATAAGGAAAAGAAACAACAGTGATAATGGAATAGGTTTCTGGCAACACAAAAGGAATACCATCATTTTCTTAACTGTACCTTCTTTACCCATTCTTTGACAAGGAAGACAGATAATTAGATGAATGTCAGTCTGAGGGATACACTGGGTTACTTGATCCCTTCTCTGCACCCTGCCAAGAACTAAGAGGACACTGCAGCCAAAAGGAAGGCAAAGTATGTGGTACTTAAAGTGCCACCTGCCAGTCGAGCACAGAAAAGAAGCCAATGACCTCCAAAAAGCATGCTGACAGCTATTGATCATAAATGACAAGAGGAAAAAAATAAACTCTTGAGCAAAGAATAGAGAGGAGCGCATTATACACTAAGAGAGAACTTAAACACACTTAATTAACCTTGACTAGGGGCAATTAAAGAGAGTAATAAAGTCCTTCATAGATGTGATAAAAACAGATTACAGCTCGCCAAAATCTTAATCCTTTATGACCTGATGTATTTTTGCTACTCAGGAATCCTTTTTATGTTTGGAACAAGTCACGATTGATATAACTTTACAGTAAATGAGGCACTGGAGATGATTCAGTTCACCTCCTTATTTTATGGGCAAAGGCACTGGGCCCACCAACTTATTAATGTAGAACCAAGACTTAAAAAGGCAGATCTATAATAATGGCATAATTCTGTGTGGGTATGAGTTTTTATTACTATGCAATAATAATAAAATTATAACAATTAAGTTCATTTATTCATTTAAACAATTTATGTTTTCCAATACCACAATTTCAGGAATGCCTAAATGTTTGAAAAGGTATATGTGGTCTGAGGTTGAAAGTTAGGGGTGATGGCTGACAGCATGAAACTAAAAACCAATACACCTAGATTTAGATTGGTGAGGTTAGACTGTTGGGCAGGAGGAGGGCGGTGGGGTGAAGGCCTAAAGGCAGCATCTGAGGCATCTTAGTGCCTCTATCCACCATCCCTCCTTCCACCATCTTTCCTGCCTGCTGGCACAGCTCCTTATTCTCTCTGGGTGTTTTGCTTCCTTGCTGCCTCTTCACTCAGCATTTTTTTTTCTTTCCTGCTCAGGAAAAGTGGCTCCCACTACAGCTCGTGTCACCAGAGATGAACCCTGACTGGATTAAGACAAGGTCTGCTTCCCTTTGCTAATGGCTGGTTTAGGAATGGGCATAAAATTCAATTCTAGTTTTCCTGAGGAAAACTTGCAGAAGAGCTTTGTCACTGGCAGGAAAAATTAATGGATAAGTGATAATTATTAATTTTAAAAAAGGATCCGGAATGATATAGCCACTTTGGAAGACAGCTGGGTGATATCTTACAAAGTTAAACATAGTCTTCCCATATGATCCAGTCATCATGCCCCTAGGTATTTATCCAAATGAGTTGAAACGTACATCTACACAAAAACCTGCATAAGAATGTCGATAGCAGCTTTACGGAAGCAACCAAGATGTGTTGCGATAGTTGAACGGTAAAGCCCCTCAGTGGAATATTATTCAGTGATACTAGGAGATGATCTATCAAGCCACAAAAGACAAGAAGGAACCTCTAGTGTATACTGCTATGTGAAAGAAGCCAGTCTGTACGACTTCATAGTGTACAATTCTGACCATAAGACATTCTGGAAAAGGCAAACTAAAGAAACAGTCAAAAGATAGGGGTTCAGGGAGTAGGTTAAAGAGGGAGGAATGAACAAGCAAAAAATGGGATGTTTAAGGCAGTGAAACTATTCTGTGTGAGGCTCTAATGGTGGGTATATGACATCATACGTTTCTCAAAACTCACAGAACTGTACAACACAGAGCGTAAACAATGAACTTCAGCTAAGAATGATGCGTGAATATAAGTTCAGCACTCATAACAAATGCACCACATTCATACAAGATGTTAATAATAGAGGAAGCTGTGGGGGCAGGGGACGTAAGGGCACTCTTTGTGTTAACTGTTGATTTTCCTAAAACTGCTATAAAAAATAAAGCCTACTAATTAAAATAAAAGATTTACAGGAAGACTCACACCCTATTTTCCTTGGCATCACCACTTTATTGGCGTGGAAAGGAAGCAGAGCAATGGAAAGGGCTTGATCCTTGCTGATACTATCTCTACTGGTGAATTAAGGAACCGTCTACATTCACTGTGTGAGACGATAACTGTCCTGTGGTTCATTTGGGGTTCTACGTTACTTGCAAACTAAAGCACTTTTACTGACACTGCATCTAACCTCTGAATAAAACGGGGGGGGGGGGTGTGGACATTCCGTTCAATAAACAGAATCAATTTTATTCCACTGTGGGCACAGTAAATCTCTTCTCTAGACCACAGGATAAATGAACTGTTGAAACTTCCTTAATGATTAAAAATTCTATGAATCCATAATTAAAAAAAAAAATTCTCCAAAGTGAATCAATAAAAGATACTGGAGCCTCAAACTATTCAAAAAACTGTGATGATATTTCTGTAGTCACTTTACATGCTTAGATTTACAGATACAACTTTTTAAATATCTATTAACTTCTAAAAGAACACATAGATTGGTCAAGATTTCAATCCTGATTCTAACACTTGCTAGCTATGTAAACATATAAGTTACTGAACCTCTCTTTTGCCTCAATTTTTTTTTCCTGCAAAGAAAGATCAAAAATCAAGACACCTATTGGGTCTTAATGAGTAAATGAGATAATCCATGAAAATGGCTTAATGCCTCAGCTAGCACTTAGTAAGGGCTCAGTAAGCATTAATCAGAACTCCAGCTGCTAAAATTTGATGTAATCTGAATTATGTATAATTGAGATTATTTTGAGGAATTTATCTACCATAATGCCTGATACATAGTTAGCACTCAGCGGTAGCTATTATTATTATTGTTGTTATTATTAAAGTTACATTAACTATTAGCTGTTACCAAGTGATATACACAGGATACATGGCCTAGTGGGGTTAGTAATTAGAAAAAAAATTTCCAGATTGTTCCCTTATTAAATCAAATAAAACCCAATACTACGTAGCCTGAGAGATTTACATAACTTTATTAACGAAGGTTGTTTCTTGACACTTGGGATTTTACAAAGACTGAAATATTACGTTTCCTTTCATTTCATATAAATTCCCCAGATATACCTGGAGAGTTTCATTTCCCTTCATTATATATAAAATTCTCTAGAAACAAATTCCCATAACTCTTTTAAAAAGTTCTAGATAGTCCATTAACCATATTCCAAGACAGCCACTTCCCCTGGCAGAAAACAAAAGTACAAAAACCTGAATATATATTCACTTCCTATAAATTATTTCAAATCAACTTCAACTAGGTGAAGTAATGGCCACCAATAAAGTAGAAAGTCATCCTACATGGATCTAACACTTTTGATACCTGCCATCTTACCAACAGAGAGATACTTACTTGAAAAGAGAATTTTTTGGCCTTTGAGGTTTCTTCTTGGCAAAAAAGGCTGCAAACTCTCGTCCAGTGCTGGCATAACTCAGTTGAGCTGACGGTTCAGAGGCCGTACGAGTATTTTTCATATCCAAGTACTCAGTCAACAGCATCTGTACAATCAGATAAGCTAGTTTAATACACACATTAATGATGTGCTATTAGGAAAAGCAATTTTAAACCACAAAAACCTAATTCTAAAACCTTATATTTCCTTGACATGCAGAAGTATATTAACCTGGCTATTCATATTCCTAGTGGTAGATCTAAGGAAGGATTCATTATAGCCAGAAAGTCATAAATTTTCTGCCTAGGAACAGGGTGTGGTGCGCATCTGAATATGAAGAGAGTATTTTTATTAGGGGTCTATTATGTGCCAGGCACTATGCTGAGTTAATACTCTCTTTGAGCCATAATTTAATCCTCATTATTTCAAATTACACCAGCATCAGCCTCAATGCAAAATATTTACTGAGGGCTTACTAGGTTGCAGGGAAGGAGCAAATCCATTTAGATGTATTATCTTTATCACATAAATTCTCGGATTATAGAGAAGGAAATGAGGCCCAGGAGAAGGTTCAGGGGTTGCAGAGTGCACCCCGGGCACTGGCCCCGGACCCACACCCTCTCACTTCCTCTAACAGCACAGTGGGCAAGCACTCTAACCAACCGCTCAGAGGATTCCTGGGCCACAGCAGGCCAAGAGGTCCTGACCTGCAAATAATTTCTAGGGCCACTACTGGCCTTAAGACCTTTGAAACAATAAAACACCATTTTTTTTTTTGATAACTATTGCCAATAGGTCCTGCTTATAAAATCAATCCACTTTGGAGCTTCAGGAGGTGTGGGCCTGAGCTAGAATCAACTGTCATCTGTGTATTTTCAAATTCAGTGTTCTAAAAAGTTCCCAATATTGTGAAAGAAAATAGCAAGTCTGTAGTAGAAGTCATCATGGTTCCTAAGAGTATCCAACCCACAACTAAAGTATATGAATTCATTTCCATAATCACTCATATTAAAAGTTCTTAAGACACCCAAGTGGTAGAGTATACATATGCGACTCTACCCATAACTGAAATAAAAGCTTTTCAAAGACTCAAGGTCCATGCAATTATTCATTCATGTCTGTATATATTCATTCATTCATTCATTCAATGCAAGTTTGAAGACCGTATTAAGCATTTTCATCAAAAAAATTTATAAAGCACCCTGTAAACATAATGCTGACCCCATGTAAGTTTTAAAGCAATTATGTCTCTAATATGAGCACGTACACACTATTGAGCACTTAACAAATTATCAGATATTTTAAAAACATAATCTTCCTCAATCCTGAAATCTATGAAGGTGTTACTATCTGCATATTAGAGATTAGGAAACTGAGAATTAGTGGTATATAGAAAATAGCCATGCATTGGTGGTGATAGGAGTTAACAGGAAATCTGTGTATGTTCCCCTCAATCTTGCTGTGAATCTTAAACTGCTTTAAAAAAAAAAAAAAAGTCTTACTTAAAAAAAAAAAAAAAAAAAAAGAAGCATAACAGGCCAGGATTTCGACCCAGGTTCAGTTGACTACAGAGCCTGTGTTCTTCGCCCATGAAAGTCTAATCTTACTAAGAGCATTAAAACTGCCAGTGAGAATGGTAGTAAATAGACTTTAATACATCTGCCCAAACAGCCCAATCATCAGGCCAAGTATTGAATTCGGTCTCTACTTTAGCAACTCAATGGAGGGACTCAATTTGTATATTTTTCACTGATGCTAATACAGTTTGCAGGCATCTGTAATCAAAAGCAGGTTAGTAAACAAGAACAGAATTATCAAATTGATATAACATAGAAAGATGTCTATAAATGCACTGGTTTCACTGGTTTTAACACCAAAATGACAGAGATGGTTCTACCAAAGCATGAAGATGCACTAAATCAAGTAATTCTTACCTGTCCTCCTCATAATTCAATGACTGGCCTTATAAAATAAAATATTGACTGGCAAAGGCTTAACTAATCAGCATCCTTAAATCCCTGGTATTAAAGATGCTATTCTTTTTCTCCACATCAACAAAGTCTCCTTAATTATTATTACGTTTCGGCATTGTTATTCTGTTCCTATCCACTGGCTTCTCCCTTTCTATCTTCAAACATGTGCTATTCTACCTCTCAACAAAAATCTTGCTTTGGTCCTCATGATCTATCTAAAATCTTATTTCCCCTTTTGTCTTTAGGTTCCAAACTTCAAAACACAGCCTTCATATATATTATTTCCTTTACCATGATATGGTTTAATCCAGTTTAATCTCTCAAGCTCCAGTCCCACATCTGACTGCTTGATACGGTCACATATTTCAATGATGAAAATCAACCCTAAATTCTGAAACCTAAATCCTCTTCCCATTACATCAGTAATTCCTTGTCTTTTTGTTGTTACTGTTGCTGTTGTTAGTAGTTTCTTACTCTCACTGCTCTTCAGGTTTAAAACTTCAGAACCAGCTTTTGACACATTCCCTACCCCTTGTATCCATAAAATAATTGGTCTCCAAGTCAATTAATTATTCTTTCTCAACAATCCATCAGTTTGCCCCTTCCTGTCCATTCTGACAGCCACCAACTTAGTTCAGCTCACACAGCTGTTACTGAATTTCCTGACTCTCATCTCTAGTCCTTCCCGTGCGTCAACAGCGTGATCTTCCCAAAGCGCTGCTGCTGCCATCGCCGTAAGGCAACTCATCTCATAATGCACGGCCATCCCATCTCAGTGCACGTTTCTGACCGTGCCTCACTCTCCTCGCAGCGAACTCAACACTCCAGTCAAAATCACCCACTTAGCTCTTCCCTGAGCATGGCTGGGCCTTCTCATTTCTGGAATGCCCAATCTAGATTATCCTCTCTCCAAAATAAAAAGCCTAACAAACCCTCCCAGAAATAGTTCCACTGTTTTCTCTTCAGTGATTCCTTCCCAGGCTGCTCTAGGCCAGCCGTCCCCTTTTCAGAACTCCTAAAATACCCGTGTGACACATCATTCAGTAAGTAATCATCAAAAACCACTCGATACGACTAGTGATTATCTGATGAAAAGAAGCCTGACCACCCCCAACTTACATGCTATAGTCCTTAAAGCATTATATTCCTTTACTCTTACCACAGAGCCTTGCAACATATCGGAGAATCAAAAAAGTGACTCACTGAATTTTAAATAGTATGTAGTCAGAAGCCTTGAGATATATATATGTATGTGTGTGTATATATATATGTATATATGTATATATATGTATATATATGTTATATGCAAATTAGAGATAGTCCTAAAAATAGAATGAGCCCTATAAATGAATCCTCAGTACAAACATCTTTAATAGAAGTAAAATTAAAAAGGGATAGGTGTGATTTTAATTATACATTTTAGGTTGTTTATTTCTGTGATGTATTTGCTTCTTTTTCCTAATACTATTTCACCACATGGAAAATACTGCTTAAAAACAGGTAAAGTTTTATTTCAACATCCAAATTGGCAAAAGTGATTTTAAATATCTCAAATAAAAACAACAACAACAAAAAGATAAACTCCTATTTCTAAGATGCTTGAAATCTGAATAAATTAGGCTAAATCTTCTACTACAGTCTTGACACAAATATCAGACATCTGGTATTAAAATATAACCACATAATTTCTTGGTGATTCTATATCCTTGTGGATAATGTACTGCATCTTCCAAATCGTCCATGAATATCCTAAGCACTCACCTATGAGTGCCTGGGAAAAATCACTCAAGGTTGGAATTCTGGGGCAAAGGACATTACACATAATATCAAATTCATCCTGCCCATAGAAAATCTGCAGAAGATAATCCTATGTTCTTGCTGGCTCTAAATTCCTTCACATCTCAGGCACTTATTTCTTTTCTAAATATCAGAAATTGCTATTTCTTATTGATCAAGAGTTCAAAACCTAAAAGTCAAAGTTTATGGGTGAGTTTAACTTAAAAGGCAATAGCTGTAAAACCAAAGACAAGAAATATAAAAACACAGTTGGAAAGCACCTGAAACTCTATATATCCCAGTGAGATCATGATTCGCATATTTTTTGAATACCTGGTATGTTGGATGGTTCTGTGGTTGAAGCAAAGAAATATAATGCTTTAAAAACCATACGAATTAGGGTGGTCAGGCATCTCCTGATATAATACTTAATTAGTTGCTAAGATGCTAGTCCAAAATCTCATGATGTATAAAAGCAGGGCCATAATTTTGAGATTTATAGCTTGACATAACATTGGTGACATCACTCATTTACCATTTAATCCTCTTTGACACATTACCTGTGTCTGCTTGTGTTTATACACAGAGATTTCTTAAAATAAATACGGAGATTTCCAGCTTAATATTGACACGTCCCCTTTCTTCGGCTTCTCTGTTTATCCAGATAATGACTCACTGAAACACCAGAAGCTTCTAGGTACTTAATTTGGTAGGTAGATCCCTTCCAGAAACTTCCCAGCTTAGAAAATACTCTCCTCATCTAAGAACTGTTACGTGGCCAAACTGACCCTGGTAGCCATTTTTTCCTGGGAATCTCCCCTCTTGGCAAGAAGCTATTCCACCAGGTGGAGAGCCAGCCCTCAGTGAGCCAATAAGATTCACTTTCCCGGGAAGATGTTGGTGGCATACAGTTTCTGCTGGTCAGTAAGTGAGGAGATGGGAATTCTTTGGGGCAACCACCTTTAACTACATGGATAGAAAATCAAAGAAATCCAATCTGCAGAGAGAGAGAATAAAGAATAAACTAGATGACCAGAGAGATAGAAATGGACCTACAGGAGAGAAAGTGAAAGGTTGCAAACCTGTTTGTCATGGCTTCATATGTCTCAAATCCAGTTGCTGATACGGTCTTAGATATTCTACCCTGGGTTCCACAATATATCCTTATAGCCTTTAGAATATTTTCCTTATTTTTCCTTATAATAGCTCAAATAGATTTTTGTTTCTTCACTAACATACCTATGGATAAATAATAGGTACTAATATGCATTTAGGAACATTTATATCACAAATATGTCTTTGCAGAACCCTGATGTCGCATGACAACAGAAGTAGTGGAAACCAATTCTCCTGACTACTAACTTTAAATGTTTGATGATTTATATCAAAGCTATACTGTATTTGTCCTCATTGACGAATCTGAAAATTAGATTGCTTCTTCTGTTAGGAGTAATAACAAAGTGAAAAAAAAAAAAAAAAAACAAAAAACACCAATTCCCATTATGAACTCAGACTCAGTGTCTCTTAGGCAATATCTTGAATGTGCCAGCATTAAATACTGTAATTTTCAATAATTTGTTCTTTTAAAATACAGATGCCCAGGAGTTCCAGACACAGCAAAGTAGCTTCCAGTGGACTAACCCACATATTGATAATAATTTTAAAAGCTGAAGAAACATACAGAAAATAAGAATTTGAAGGCCCTAGAGAGGAACCAAATTAGGCAGAAACTGGTAGCTGTAATTCCCGAAAAAAGATAGGAAGCACACAGGCGAGTTCCTCTGGCTTTTCCCAAAGAGCACTTCCCAGTTTCTATGGAGCAAGGAAGGGTAGAACCCAAGCAGAAACTACTGTCTTACTAGACGGAGTTGTTGAGGCCTAGGTACGCAGACAGAAGGATGTCGGGGATTTGAGAAATCAAGAGGAGGAGAAAGAGCAAAATCAGTAAAATATACCCCTCTCAAACCATCACCTTGGTTCCAGAGAACATTACAACAGAGGTCAAAACAATATACCAATATTTTTTAAATTAGGACCACCACTCGGATTTATCGGATTTCTCCATAGAGTTGCTAGTAAATGAAATATTAATGACAAAGAAAAAAAAACAGAAAGCTTATTTTTTGAATACAGCAGTCTCATTTCCCTAATGTATAAAGACTAAAATATTCTGCAGTAAAGGAAGCCAAAAGAAAAATAAACAATCATTTTGAAAATCGAATGGCTGCCTAATTATACCCATTGTCAATGGCAATTTTATAATTAACACCGCTATTAGCATGATCTTGTGAATAGTTCTTTAGTGTTGAAAGTAAAACAAACCAAAAAAATTCTAAGAGTACACATGTATTTTTAGGTCCTGCATCAAATACCTGACCAGCAAAGCCTCGAGCAAATAACTCATGTTTAGATTTCTTCCCCCATCTCAACAAGAGAGCTTTTAACAAGGAAAACTCAGTTTTAATAGCTTTCAAGAGTTTTTTTTTAATTAAACATACTTAATACATAAAATATGCAAGTCATTGTGCTAGTATAAACACAGGACTCGAAAAAAATCTTCTAATATCAAAAGAAGTGAATTCTAGTACACATAAATAAAAATTTTTAAATTAATTAAAGCCAATCAATCCTTCCCTCATTTGTGTCTATCTAGTAATAGAGACACACATGAATGAGTGCAATGCAAGGGGAAAAGTGGCAAACATCGAGACGAAGAAATTGCTGTGAACATTTGTAGGACAAATTGTTCCTACTTACAACAATGAGAACAAAATTTCAAGATCATGACTCTATAGGACATATATAATCTTAAAATAAAAAAAAATTACAGAAGTAACAGCACAAAGAAGAAACAATGATGGGGAAATTCAAGGCTCATTACTGAACAGCAAATAGCTCAGGTAACATAAAAATGAAAACTGAGAGGTACATCTGGAAAGGTGGCAAATGAGCAAACGTATCAGGACCTTTAACGCCAGGTTCAGGTACTGAAGTTAAATACAGAATGACAAAGCAATAATGGGTTTTGAATAGGTAAATAAAATGTTGATAAGTACACTCTAATCATCTGCCAGCATGTAAAATAACAGATTAGAAAGCAATGGGATTTGGAGCAAAATAAATGATTTAAAAAACACTATAAAGGGAAGGAGATAGAGAGAAAACCTACTAAGATAGTTCAAGGGAAAAAAAAAGAATTTAAACTAAAGCAGTGTTAATGAGATTGTACATAAAGGGATACATCAGAGAGTCAGTGCAGAGAAATAAAAAATTCAACTAGTTATTCTGTGAAAGAAAGGAGAAATAAAAATGGATGAAATACTGCAGGATGAAAAGATTTGATAAAGACAATAAATTTTAAATGGAATATACTCCCTTATTCATATTTATTTGCACCCTCAAATCCATAATTGTAAAAGGGGAAATAATGTTAATGGGATTCCCATGATTGATTATTAACTCCATTAGGACAGTTAAGTATACGCCTATATGGTCTCTGAAGGATACTGTGAAGGTCATATATCTTTGAATATTTGTAATTTGATTTTATTCCATATTTTTAAAACAGCTTTACAGAGGCATAATTTACACACCAAAAAATGCACCCACTGTAGTGTATAGTTTAACAATTTTTAAGTAAATGCATACAGTTGTGCAACCATCACCATAATCATTTTAGAACACTTCTATCATTTCAAAAATTTCCCTTGGGATGTTAGCTGCAGGTTTTTTCATGGAGTCTTCTATCAGATTGAGAAAGTTCCTTTCTAGGACTAGTTTGCTGAAGGGTTTTTTTTTTTTTTCTGTTTTTAAACCATCAATGGGTGTCAAGTGCTCCCCTGTGTACTGAGATGATTATGTGGATTTGGTCCTTTATTAATATGGTATAGTACTTTAATTGATCTTATGACAAATCTCACTTGATGGTACAGAATACAGTTTGTATGTTGATGGATTCAATTTGCTAATGTTTTGTTAAAGATTTTTGCATCTATGTTCATGAGGGATACTGCTCAACAGTTTCCTGTTGTCTTTTACTTTTTCACCAGGGTAGTACTGGACTCATAGGATGTGCTGGAAAGTGTTTCCTCTTTTCTATTTTCTGAAAGAGTTTGCAAAGCATTGGTATTATGTCTTTAAATGTTTCATAGAACATTTTTGTGGCTTAGGTCAATGTAGGAGAAATTTTAATTATTGTTTTAAGACGATTCATATTTGTTTCTTCTTGGATCAGTTTTGGTATTTGTGTCTTTCTAGGAACTTTTCCATTTTATCTAACTTGTCTAATTGGTTAGCATAAAGTTGTTCATATAATTACCTTAATCTTTTTTAATTTCTGTAGGGTATATAGTGATGTCTTCCTCTTTCATTCTTGATTTTCTTTTTTTGTTTGTATTGAGATTTCACTCTTTTTTAATTGATGTTTTTGATCTTTAAAAAAAAACCATTTGGTTTCATTACTTTTTTGTATTGTTCCTCTGATTTTTTTTTTAATTTCTTTGATTTTCACTTTAATCTATCATTTCCTACCTTCTGCTTGCTTTGGGTCTGATTATTTTTCTTTTTCTAACTTTGCAGGTGCAAACTAAGATTGTTGATTTTCCATTTTTCTTCTTACACCAATGGTGTTTTTAGAAATTTGTTGTTTTATTTCCAAACATTTGAGGAGTCCAAAATTTCTCCCTGTTGCTTATTTAATTCTGTTGTGCCTAAAGAACATACTTTGTGTGATTTCTATCCTTTAAATGTATCGAGGCTTACTTTATGGTCTAGTCTATCATGGAGAATATGCTGCTAATGTGAAATGATCTGTATTCTGATGGTGCTCAGTAGAGTATATGCCACTTTCAGCCAAGGTGCTAGATAGTGCTGTTCAAGTCTTATGTTTTCTGTCCAGTTATTCTATTAATTCTTGAAAAAAGTATTGAAATCTCAAACTATAATTGTTGAATTTTCTACTTTGTTCGATTCTGTCAATCTTTCCTCTATGTATGTTTAAGTCCCATAGTATTCTGATGGTTTGTAATTTCTAACCCATTCAGAGTGCATAGAAGACAAGAGCCATGCTAGGGGATGACACAAAACCAATGTCCAATGGCACATTCCTAACTGTGGTTTCACTGTATTCCCTGACCACTTCACTCAAACAGAGTTCGTTCTACTATTTATAATACTTTCTCCTTTTTTCTCATTGAAATGACCACAAAGCTCCATGATTATCTTACACTATCACAAGAACTTCAGCTACTGGTATTATACATTTACTGTGTCCCGAGACACATTTCATCACAATGCAAATGACTCCTTTTTTCATCACACAGTCTTTCTCAGTCTTAATTCCAACAGCCTCTACTCTCTTACTCCTTGACATCCTTTCTCCTTTAGAAATATTCCACCTCAAGATCTTCAATTCTGAATTCTCCCCTCTACCCACAATGTTTTATCTCCGCCCAACAAATATATACCTCTTCTTTCAACTTGTGTGTTGAAATTCTGAAAAGATTAGTCTACACATTGGAATCACTTGTGGAACTACTTTAAAATAGATTCATGTGCCCAGCTGTAAAATGAGAGGGTAATAAAGAAATATAAAAAGTCTGTGCTACAAATCAGTTCAATCACTTACTTAGCTATGATCTTGGCAAGTTACTTAATCACTAACTATTTCCCTCGACTGTGAACTAAGAGTGATAACAGAAACCTACTTTGTAGAATATGAGAATGAAAATAAATAGCATTTAAATGCTTAGCACATAACAGTTTATTATAATCTCTGAGAATGACTCAGAAATCTGCTGGCATTTCTTTGCCTCAAAATCTTGGTTTCTTCATCTTCAAAAGAGGAATAATATTATTACCTGCCCCAAAGAACTACTGTCAGGCTTAAATGAGTTAATGCTGTAAATCACTTAGAATAATGTCTGTTGCATAACAAGCACCTGTGTTATTAAACATTAAAGTTGTTTCCGTATCCTCACCTTTTCATTATCATTCTTCTCCTTTTTTCCTCTTCCCTTTCTCTCTTCAACAAAGACCTCAATCACTTAAATTCAGGCTTCTGTTAATATTCATTCTCCAAACTTTTAGAATGTTTTCTTTCACCTAAGTTGACTACCGTATTTTCCTTTCCAACTTGGTGAATACTCAATATTTCACTCTTATTCTCCTATGTTCTCGTCACATGATTCCCAAATCTCCTTGCATCATCATACTTCCTCCCAAGCTCCAGGTAGGCACTGCCATTGCCTCCAAGAGTGTCTGGTTTTCAAAGGTCAAAACCTGAAGTTAGCTGTGACTCTTCTCAGTTTTATACTGAGGCAACTGTCAAATCCCATAGATTTTCTACTACACATCTCATGTCTGTTTCCTCTTTCAAATATTTTTATTCCCACACTCATCCCTCTAAATCTGTTCCTCATTATCTTTCACATAGCTTCTTACAACAATCTCTCAACTGGCCATCCTGCCCTCACACTTCTCATGACAATCTCTCCCAGAACCTCTTACCAGATTAAGCTCACTAACGCACAGTTAAAAATCATCGATCTTCTGCTCAACCCCTTCAATGGCTTCCTCCTAACCTGCAAAACAAGCCTCTGACTCCTTACTGATATTCAGTACCTTCCACAGCTCCAATTGACTTCCGGAGCCTTAGTTCCTATTTGTGGTTTTTAAAATAATTACCTTTTGGTTAAACTAGATTATTTCCTATTCCCTAAATAAGTCCCAAGGATTTTTGTCATATCTGAGTTTATCCTTTTCTCCCAGCTTGTAATTACCTCTTCCATCTGTCAAAAAATGGGGAATGAGAGCGAGAAATGAATTTAAGTATAACTTGACCGATTTTAACAAACTACATGTGCTCCACTCGAATGTTACAAATCAGAGTCCACGTGCCCAGAGAAAACGCCGAGCCCATGCACGAGGAGGCGGAAGCAGGCGTTACGCCCACAAAGTTTTATCTTCTCATAGGGGTATTATCGCTATCCTCTGCTGAAAGTGCTCTTTGCAAGGTCTTTTAGGTCACTTAACCTTTGTCTGACGACAACAACTAGCTGTCTCTATCTTCACAACAGACATCAATGTGTAACAAGTGTTGCTGAGAAGGACAGACTTTCTTATCCTCCTTTCTGTCTGTAGGTCAATCTCCCACCAGTAGGCTGACACCTAAATTCAAACTATTGGACAACCAGTAGACCTCTCTCCAAAAGATGCTGGCTTTTTTGTTTGTTTTTCACATCTTCACCATGCTCAATGCACATCAACACCAGACATTAATAATTCATATCTCATATAATATGAGCAAGAGGGGGCATATTTGTGAAAATTACAAAAAAAAATGCTGATTGATCTAGCTCATATTTAACCATTATATGTGTAAATATATGTATATATATACATATATCTGTTTATATTTGTATACACACACACACAACATGAGCAAACATGAATGAGCATACTATGTGATCAAGTCATGGTCCCTACTATCCGTCTTAACTGTTAACTATGATGTCTCATTCTCATTAAAATCTACATGGCAGCTTGTATCTCTCAAGGATTTTATCTTGTAGGTATCTATCTGCCTTCTCTCCTGCCTCTCAGTTCAGGCCATGCCTTTCCTTTGTATCTCTGTTAACATATGACACAGTGTCTTGAACAAAGTAGGTGCTCCCTATAGGTTACCTAATTGAAAAGCACGATGCTCCAAAGGGCAGCCACTTACTGATGTTTCACAGTCACGCATGAGCTTCTTGGAGTAGAACTACAACACTCATGGTGAACACCAAAGCTTTTTGAGGTACATTAATTTACTCACATCACAGGGATACCATTTATTAAATGTCTGCTCCAATGAGATAAGTGCCACCCTAATGACCTGAAAGAGTTAATGCATCTTGGAAAAGACCCAAATTGCTCTCTGGAGATAGTTTATTCAATTAAGTGGCTACGACTCAGAATTTTCAATTAGCAGTTCAGTTACTAAAGATGCCTTCATGTTGGTTATCTGGAATCTGTGAGTACTGACACACCTATAAAAAATGTTTGCTTATGGATCATTCAAAACGTAATCTGCACTTGTTATTCCGATTAACATTTATTTTGTACCTACTGAGTGGCAGGTACTGTGTCAGGTACATTCCCATTAGGACTGGAGGGAAAGCTGGGAGATAAGAGGGTTTGGAGGTACTGAGGATAGAAAGCATAGGGATATAGAGACAAAGTGGCTCCTTTCTTTAGGGAATCCACGAAGAAGCTCTCAATGGAATCCATCTAAGGCTCTTCGGAATCTAGTTTCAGTCTATCTAATTACATCTTACACTCTTTTGTATAAATCGTGTATATGGAAAATTCAGTAAGGTGCTCACTGCTATGAATACATACATATTATCCCTATCTAGAATGATCTTCCCACATGCCTAAATCCTAGCCTTCCTTAAAGAACCAGCTGCTCCTACTACATTCATGAAACTTCTATGACCAATTTATCTAAAATCATCCTTTAAATTCTTGCAGGACCAACAGATAGTCATCAAGACTTGGTAATTAATCATATACCACTGTATATTTAACTTCCCCTGTATGTTTCTCTTAAACTCCCAACATGACTTGACAAAAAAGCACCTTGTCCAACATGTCCCTGTATTACCACAAATTCACCTCACACTGAAATAGCTTAACTAAAATCCCTATAACTGAAGGAGTAACTTCTAGACTTCGTCAACTTTTAAATCTGTAAAAGATTTTGTCTACAACATGAGCAAAATTATTCTATCCGAGGGTGATGTATGTAAACATACATATATTGCATATATATGTATGTTCACACCTTGGTTTAATAAAAAGTAATCCTATTTTATCAGTTTCGTTACCAAAAAAATCCAAATCTATAATAAGTCTGTGATTTCTCATGATTTCTACTGAAATGGTATATGTTAATTCAAAACATAGGATTAAACTAACTTCATACACTTAAGGTCAGCTTATCCTATAAAACGTTAACCAATTAACTGCATTACTGGTGTATGCACATTTATAGTAAATATAGAAACTCTAGAGTCCAAAAATGGAGAACTACTTACTAATTTTTCTGACATCAAATTTAATTCCTTTAGATGGGTTTTCTTATTTAACTTAACTTTTCCCCAAGTACCTCATTTGATCTTTTATTTAAAAGCAATGTATGCTCATAAAAATTTCAAACAGTACAGAAACATGTAAAGATTCGAGTATTCTTTGATAGTACGTTATATGTAATATATTTTATTGATTTGCCTTTGTTGCTACTTCGTTTCATTATTTCCTCTTCTCACTCCTCTAAATGCCTGTAAACACAGCTCTATGCAGAGTACCTATGAAACGCATCATACGCCTGTCAGAGGGTCTGATTCTATCAGCAAGTGGAAAAAACCTGCCAGACTGGCTGCATATGGTCCAATAGGATCCTGTGGCTATATACCCCCCCCCCATTTTTCATACAGCACACCACAATTTGTTAATGACTGACAACCTACCCGACCCACTCCAACATATTTAACTCCTTCCTTCTGCCTCCACGTCCCGAGGGCAATGTCTGAACACTGAAATGCCTATGAGTTTAGAAAGAAGTTGTATACCTGAATCATTTCTTTCTCCTAAATCCGTATCTTTTAATTTTAACTCTCAAAACGACTACTACATTCAGCAGAGAGACACGGTAAAGTGCAATGTGGTAGGATGGTTAACCTGACTCCTCACCAAATGAGAGCGAATGTTTGTAAACATAACTTCAGGACATGAGAGGGAGGGGAAACTGAGCCACACAGCCCCAGTTATGAAAACTGAAACAGGGCCACCTAATTATCCTTGACCCTAATCTACCCTTCAGTAACAAGCTCACGCCATGAAGCAAGTCACAGAAAAGGAAAAGACAGCATGCTAAATACCAACCGTGTTAACTCCGAAGTGATACAGTACAATTCGTGTACCTCTTGTTCTCTGCTAATTGCTTAAGAGAGCCTGCTCTGGAGAAGACAGCAACAGTAGCCAGGCCCCAGACTTCTTTAAATGCCAGCTCTTAATAACAAACTCCAAAAAGGTCTTAATTGCATTTACCAGGAGCTCATGAACTTTAAAAGTTGTTAATCAGATTTCCATGTAAATGGAATGACGATTAAAGGTTAAGTACAGGTTTCTAAAATTTCAGAAGTTGAGAATATATTGCCCTTCATGTGGGGAGGTGGGGGTGGGGGGGACTCGATCAGCCTTGACAGGAACTAAACACCTTAATTAAAGATGCAGAAGTACCATGTTTATTTTTACATGAAGTTCTATTTTCAAATGTCAAAGTTAATCATGCACTTGACTAAAGATGTGCAGTAGTCACTCTGCCAGAGAAGAAATCCCTTAGCATTCTTTTCTGAGACAGCATCTGCAGGTCTCCAAAAGTTTCTCTGGTGTCCCCTCAGACCTGATACCTGCCTACGCTGCTCAGAAACCTGAGACTCATGGTGAAATGCCTTCTACAGAGAGATCTTAATTGCTCTCCATCTGAGGAGTAATCTAAAGCCACACATCTTCAATCAAGTCTGCTTCATATTTATGTGGCTCAGGAGAAACATGAGGTGCTTCCGCCATAAATTTGCTGCACCTGTGTCCCTGGAGTGACATGTTGACAAATGAACATGACATCTCCTCAAACTCCAATAAGAATTTATGATTCTTTGAAAGAATATATTTGATCAATTATAGTGTCATCACAGTTGAAAAGCAAAACCATGTCTTTGGAGTGCACTTCACAGAATTTCCGAGTGCTTGTATTCTGCAATAGGATAAATGACAGATTCCAAACCTCAGTCAGGTCCTCGTTCCAGCTTTAATACTCAATCTCAGATTCTCCAGCGTAAGAGGAGCTAGGTACCACCACCGCTGAGCACAGTGACGAACAAGAAGAACAGCTGTGTAGTGCTCTAGACAAAATAACTGCAGAACTCAAGATCGGAAAATATATGGAGTGTAATGTAATATCTAGCCAGCAAAAATATTCTTTAAGCTAAGTATGCACTTATGGAAGAAAAATAATAATTCCTTCTATATCCTACTATTTGTCTATTTTCGTCTCTGATTATGCTTTTAATTCTTTTTTATTTTTATTCCTTCTAAATGTCTGAGAAAGGTTCGGTGTTTGCTCAACACAAAGTACCTACAGCACACTTTTTTAAAGCATGGGTTTTCAGTGTTCCTAACAGAACCACAGCTACACTAAATTACTTCTAGTAATTGTACAATCTGAATTCAATTTTATTATAGAACCAAAGCTTCTGTGTTAAAGAAATCCATTAGTGGAAAAGTAATACAATATAATGGGTTAGCCAACTTAAGGTGGGAAGCAGGAAAGGAAGAAGTTTTAAATGCTTCTTTTTGGAAAATACCTCTGCTAAATTTATGAGGTCTTTTATTTAGCAGTACCTGTGACTGCCTCTCAAGAACCGGCACGACAATGGGACATATCGACTTGAAACTAGAATAGGAGCTCCCTCTTCCTGAAGACAGTTTCAGAGTTTCACACTGGGTCAATCCACTCCGTGTCAATAAGGCGTTTAATAAGCAATCTGAGTGAGAAAATGATGCCGCTCAGCGTGGCAAGCTCTAGGCTGCAGGGAGGTGGGCGTACTCAGCTCGGCACTTCTCCTTCCTGCCCCAGAATGACCCGCAGGACACAGGTAAGGCAGGTGGTCAGGAATTCTGGATTGGTCTGTGAGACAGAATTTCTCAGTAGAAAAGTGTCTCATTCTTTGTATTTCTCTAAAGAAGCTTACAACTGAGTTTTACTGTGTGTGTGTGTGTGTGTGTGTCACATGTGCACAATCAATCTCATCTGAGTAAATGGCTTTTATGCAGATGAAATCCATAAGGCTGGCTTCATTTAGTATCCTGTTCTCCTCAAGTAGGTTTACCCAACGCGATAATCAGGACAAAGCTTCAGTAAAGACAGAACACAAAATTCCCGGGAACTGGTCTTTGAAAACAACCTCCTGTCACCACAAAATCTACCACAGGCCACTAATCAGACTGACCTCTCCAGGGCGTCACAAAATCAAACAAGTGTGTCTGTCTCAAAATCATTCCAGTATCTGTGCCTTTATCCACAGAGTCCTACTAACTTGAAAAATCATCTCATTGCCCCTCTGCTACCAAATTCAATCACTTTTCAAGGCCCAGTACAACTTCTCACTGGTGTTTTCCTTCATTCAATAAGCATTTAAGAGCACAAAGCACTGTGCTGGGCCCTGCACACACACAGATGCATAAGACAGTTTATGCCCTGAAGGAGCAAAGCAGTGCTCATTCTTCCATTCCTTTGGACCACAGCATTTAGTTTCTCTGTTGGCTTACACAAATAATGCTGCAAATAACACTAAATATTACAAACGTCGCACCAAAGTGTACATTCGAAAGCAGCACTGGACAGAGATTTCAGGCTCTGACGTAGCTCTCAGCTCTGTTCTCCACACAGTCTCTGGCCTGTTCTCAATAATTTCCTTTATTAAACAGTATTTATAAGGGCCTTCTATGTGGTAGGCACTACCTAAGTACCTTAATTTGTCATTCAGCCACTATGTGGAGTGACCTAGTTGTTCAAATCACCTATCGTGTCCTTTATCCTGGGCAATATGATACCTGACTGCATACTGCCGGCAGCTGGAGCCCAGTAGCAACCTGAGAACTTGGGAAGGCACAGCTACTATCAAGTACAAGGTGATTCTCTGCACCGCTCATAGACGCTTGTGGACCTCAATCTATGTCATCTCCCAAATTTTCTCACACATGAGACATTGGTTGGATAGTAGAGACTCCAGTTTTTTATTATTACCCATTCTACCAGAGTAGCTCCATCCGAAGTTTCTCTCCCTTTTGAGGGTGTTCAATGACACAGTCACAAACGTAAGTAATGATGACATGCGCCAGAAAGGCGACAGAACTTACAATTCCTGAGTGCAATGTACTTACACGGTGAAGATATAATAATTAGTACCTATTTTGTTGGCCTTGGAACAGCTATTCTTTCTTCTGGACCCATGAAGCCATTACCTAAACATTTTCTAGCCACACTGACACCTCTAGAATCTGGTGACTCAAATTACAGCGATTCCAGAATTCACTTACAATAACTTGCAAGCAAAACTTAGAACTGTTAATGACAATGGATAGGCTGGGATACAGTTGCTTTCATTTTCTTTGCATTTTCTTTCAACTGAAAAACATGTATTTACCTTTAAATAACAGCTTCCATGGATGAATACAAAATGTAGCATAGCAACCAAAGACATTCCGGTTTAGCCCAATGTGGAAGGAAACGGGCAGCTCGCATAATTAATTTTTTATAATTTAGATTCTCAGAGCGTAAGGCTATTATAATCAATAATCTTCAAATTAATAAATAACATAGGTAAATAATATGTTTATACTTTGGGACATGACGAAGAGAGAAGTAGTTGCACTGCTTATGTTTAATGGAATTGTTTCTGTTATTGATTGAAACACTGCTAGGACTATAGGCAATCATTCAATTTTTAAATCAAATAGTAGTAAATTAAAACCTTTTAAATCTATAAAATGTCAATTATACATATTAACATGCAGTTTGCAGTGAGTACTTTTCTATCTGGACAATCACTAGCTCACCTGCATGTGTGTGGTGTGGTGTGGTGTGGTGTGGTGTGTGTGTGTGTGTGTGTGTGTGTGTGTGTGTGTGTGTATCATATTACTTGAATTTTCAGATTCATCAACTCCGAAACACCTTTCAAAGAAACCCAGAACTCTCCATAATAAAAAAGGTCCTAAACGTAACTTTAGGAAATACCTTTTTTCCCTGTGTCAGTCAAGATACTCTAACTAAAAATCAATAATAGACAGCTAGATGGTGATATTCCTGAGCTTTGTCAAAGATGAGTTGAAAGTTGGCAAGATAATAATCCTATTAAATAATCGCATATTGCCACATTAGAAATATGCTCTATTTTTAGCAGGGAGGAAATTTTATATTTTGTAACCTTCAGCCCAACAATGAAACCAAAGCAAATCCTCTTTAAAAAGGTAGTGTTGGAGAATTAAAAGTATAATATAAAACACTAACACAAAATATAAAAATAAAGAGTTCTTTCAGTATGAAAGAAAATTTTTTTTAGAAATGAAAGAAAACATCTCGAAATTTGTTTGGGAAATGAATATTTAATGTCTTCAGTCCAGCTACATGTGAATATGGGTAAAATGTAATAGTAGCCTGTCTTTAGTTTTCTTTAAGACTGACATTTAAAAGCAGCCTGAACCACACAATTTAGGACTTAATCATATATTGTCTTGAAATGTCAGTGCTGTTAAAAATATGTTTGATCTCAATTAAGAAGCACCTAAGAACGAGCATGGTCTTATACTTTCTCTTCATCTCCTGCGCAAGGGTTGTTCAATTCCAACATGAACAAAGCACTTTTTATACAGAAAGAAATCATCCTACTTTCAAAATAAAGTTGTGCATTTAACATATAACATATTACTCTTAATTGTGTAAGAGTTGTATACTATAAAGAAAATTTTCTAAAGCAAAAAAAGTTTGCTAAAGCAACTGATAAACCAAGAGATGATACCTTTAAGTATAGAGAATACTCTCTTTAATAAATGTTTAAAAGGTTCTAACTTATATGTTCATAATTACTTTCCTTGGAAAGTCTTTAAAATAGGCACAACAGAAAAAAAAAATAAGGAGTTCTCTGGATGCTTTATAAATTTAATCGCTAATTTCAGATAAAAGACTTTAATTAAGTGAAAATATAGTGTTTAAAATTTTCAACAGTTTCAATTTTTAAAGGATTAAAAATCCGAATGCTAATGCTTGCTTTGGCAACATTTTTAGATACTAAAATTGGAATCAGACAGAGAAGATTAGCACAGACCCTGCTCCTAGATGACACACAAATTCACAAAGAGAAAAAGAGCAAAGGTAAAAGAAAAGGTAAAGATTTCTTTTGATAATATGCTGATAGCAATATACAAAATACAATCTCCAACAGCAAGTAAGCCTCAGTGCTCCGTGCTATCAATTATCACCAAGAATTTTTACTATAGAACTTTGTACTATATTCTATGTAGAATCTGGTCAACCAATGTTATTAAAATCATTGAGCCTTACTGTAGGGAGAATATATTCTGCTTTCATATGAAATGACTTCTATAGCCCGATGTATTATTTATAATTCACAGTGGTTTTTATATTCTTCCAGTCCACTACAGATTTTTCTTAGTGATTTATGTTAGGCTCTTTTAAAGCCTCGTTCATATTTATGGTTTATTCTCCCTCCCGAAAAGGTAACAATCCATTCCATGTATATGTGTCATGATAAATTTACAGACTGACAAAGGGTGGGTACAGGCAGACTTTACATAACAGGGGAAGATTGATGAACAACTGGTGATGCCATTGTAAGTTACTTTTCATATGTAAAAAAATACAAAATGGACTATAGAAATAGAAATAACCTCACATGACAGAATTTTAAACAGACATATATTTCAAATGTCCACATATTGCTCATTTGTTCAGGGCAAACACAAAGGTTAGCAGTTCACAAGTATAACATTCTGATGGCTGGTCTGTCATTATTACTGAAAACATGTTCCCACCCTGCACACTGCTTACACTGTCAGTTGCTGTCAACAATCCATAATGGTGGAAACAACACAACCTACTTAAAAATAACTTTTTGAGGAAAAGGAAAGGCTATTACCTAGAATCGATGAGCATTAGCTTCTCTGGACATGTGAAATGGGCAAGAGCTGAAGGCGGGTTTAAAACATATCCTTAGAAATAGTTATCAACAGTTGTTTTAAAATAGATTTACACATTTAAGGTACTTTTTCTTTTTTCCTAATCTTATACTTCTTAGTATCTTAAATCAAGGAAATGAGGTATGTACTAACTGCTGCCTATAGGGACCATTTCTATCTAAGCTTTATTCCTCTTCCCTCCTTTCTTAAATTTACCATATTTCTTTATTGTATGTATGTTTATGTGTGTGTTTGATTACTTCTCATGCAATTCATAGGAAAAACTGGGTTGTTCATCAAATCACAGCACAGTGGACAATTATCAGACCCTTGCCTTTTCTCAATGGTAGAAGAAAAAGGTTTAAAAGCAATGAACAATGAGAATACATTAACACCACTGAATTGTACACTTAGTTATAGTTTATGTGTTTGTTACAACAATTTTTTTAAAAGTATAATAGCAAGGCACCAACTCTCTGGATCATCCTGGGACATAGCTCTGTCTTCTCAACTCAAAATCATTGACCTCTTTCCACGTCACTTAGGTACAGGAAGCACAGGTGGACCCAATCAAAACACTAATCAAGCAGCACGCCAAAGGCCTTCCTGAAAAAACTATCATAATTCAGGGTCCATTTCATTCTGTCCTTAGCATGGCTTTTTATTGATAGGTAGTCACCATCTCGAATACCTGCAATGCTTTCTCTGACTCAAGGTTTTTAAACAAAACATGTCTGGGGATGAGTGAGAATAAAATATAAAAAAGAGGAAAAAAAGTGAAACATTTTAAATACTATGGATCTATCGCACGAATGAAAGAAAAATTCATTTGTCAAGAATGCAAGAAAGAAAATGTTATCTTAATAGGTAAAATTTTAGTAACTTATCTAAATATTTATATTAATTTGTGTTAAGTGTATTTATTTAAAATCCAAATTTAAAGCCAAAGAAAATAGGATTAAAAGGAGATCTTGCCCGAAGTTACAAGCCAGTAGGAAATCTATGAGGAGAAATGAGAAATAAATATCAGACTTTCCAGTTAAAATGTTAAGATGGTATTTGGCTAGTAGTACCCCACACAATCTCTCCCACATACTCTCTAAAAAGCCTACGAGTGCAAAAGACCAAAAACAAACAAACAAACAAATAACTCCATGTCCACACACAATTATTGTCAGAACTTTAAGATATTTTCCACTAAATACAAGGCTGATGGGACAAGGTTAAAACCTGCATCTCTTTGGTTTAAACCTAATGATTTAACTGCTGCACCAATGGGAAGTGAGTCTGCTCACTTGGAAGCAGGTACAGAAAGCCTTTCCGCTCTCCCAACCAAACTGCGCACCACTCACTATTACGCAGATGGTGACCTGAGAAGCACCTGACTCTTCTGCTTTCCACCCTACACGAGCACTTCTTTTTCTACATCCATTAGACACAGCACGTCAAAGGAAACCACTGTGCTAGCAGGTAGGAGAGGACTGGCAGTGGGTTCCGACAAATAGAATCCTCATATAAAAGACTGTAAATAAGTACAAAAATAATCACAGAAGATGCACTTATGTTATTTTAATATGTCATCAATTCTCTATGTATCAGGGAGTCAGGAAGAAATGGAGTCGAAGATTCCATCTCAAGGAAATAGATTTGCATTATATGAAAACTAGGAACTAAGCAAGCAGGTGTACACATGAAATTGATTTTCAGCAGTAAAACTCAGAAAATGATTTCATTAGCACCCAAATATTTAAATAATAAGCTAAGAGTCTATCTTCATATTCCAAAAGCTGGCAAACATTGGGTCTAGGTGAACTTCCTCTCATTTGAAAATGAGTAAACAAGAAAAGCAAAGGGACCAAGAGATAAATTTCAAGAAACTAGAAACAAGAAAATTTCAATAAATTCTGGCAACTTCAGTAGCTTTAAAGAACACATGACCTCCTCCAACAGTAAAAGAACTCTAAAAAGAAAACAGGCTGAAAGGAAAAGATACCAGGATAAGATTAAAAGTGATAAAGGAAAGATAAGAAGAATTGCAAGGAAAATAAAAATGCTGTAACAGAAGAGAAAGCTGCAATAAAAGCAATAGGTTAATAATTTAAATTCCATAAAGTAAAATCAGAGATGCAAAAAAAAGTTTAAGAAATACTCCCAAACGTAGACAGGAAAAAACAACAAAGATTGAAAAGACTGAGAACAGATGATAGATATAAAGATTTGAGAAAAGAGATTCAATCCAAGAATTATAGGAACAACTTTAAAAAACATATATGTGTGCACATGGGTGCACCTGTGCGTGCATGCGCACACACAACACATGAACACACGTGCACACGGCCCTAAGTATATTTTCTTGCTTTTGAGGGGAAAATGCCAGGAGTAAAACAAGAGGCTACCACATTGGTGGTGGAGTTTTGACAATGAAATGACCCTATCTCATTAGATTCAATTTGTGATGCAAATTTTTAAAAAATAGGCCAAATAAGGAACTCATAAAAAGAACAAAAATGAGTATAGCTTTATACTTTCTGTAACACTATATAAGACTATGGAACACTGTCAGCAGATGATTAAGGAAAAAGAGTGTGTACAAAAAAAAAATTCCTCACATTTTAAAAAGCTCAGAAAACATAACTTGAGAGAGTTCAAAAAGTAGGACCCAGTGTTCTTGGGGAGTGTGTTGGTTTCCTAGGGCTGCGACAACAGATTACTACAAACAAGGCGGCTTAAAGCAACAGAAATTATTCTCCCACAATTCTGCAAGCCAGAAGTCTGAAACCGAGATGCTGGCATTACCACGCTCTCTCTCAAGGTTCTAGGAGAGGGTGCTCCCTAGTTTGTGGCAGTTACTTATAGTTGCATCACTTCAACCTCTGCCTCCACTGTCACATGGCATACTCTCTGTGTCCTTTTTCTCTATATGCAAATTTTCTTCTTCTTCTAAGGACATTAGTTATTAGATCAGGGCCCACCTAACACAGCAGGACCTCCTCTTAACGCGATTACATCTGCAGACACCTTATTTCCAAATAAGGCCACATTTACAGGTACCCGTTGTTAGGACTTGAACATACTTTTCGGGGGTACACACGATTCTACCTACAATGTTGTAAGGGAGGGTGGGTTTTCAGACATACCCTAGGCCCAAGGATAAGTAGCAATTAGGATTGAAAGTATAAGAAGTCATGACACGAAAGGATTGGTAGGTTTTCCCAGCCCCAACGTTAGTAACCCCATGGGTTTGAGTACAGTGGGGCACACCGCAGCTCAAGGCAAAGTGTGGCCAGAGAACACTTCCCTGACTTGTGCTTTTCCTCTTCCGCCATCCACCTGCAACCACTTATTTTGACCCACAGTCTAAATATTTTATTTAGACACCTAAGACAATAACAGTGTTACCCTTCCTATCACTTACTAATAGTGGTTCAACCATTTCAAACACATTTGGACAATATTTCAGGAGAACTACTAAATAAAAAGTGTATTTTTCTTTCTAAAAGGGACGGTTATGTAGAGCACATAATATCTTTTGCCTAGAACTTGAGAAATAATTTTTCACATCTTTTGACACTCATACTAACTGACCTAATCATTAGCTTTTTAAATTAACTCTGCTCATCTAGGTCCTATGACTAAGCCTGTTTTAGGTATGCTTAAAAATACTTAGGATATAAACTCAACTATGCTTCAAAAAAAATCAAAAGTAAATAAACATAAATTAAAAATTATCTCTGGGATGTAGGATTCTGGATGATTTTTAAATTTTATACTTTATTAGTTTTTGCTATTTTCTATATATGTCTATAACGAACACATAACTACATTTATAGAATGTAAGTAGAATAAAATGGCTTAAAGAAGGACCTAGAATTTTGCATTTCTGATATGATGACAATTTTATGATTTTTAATGAAGCAAATATTTGGAGAAAGATATCCACTAGAATATGTACACAGTTATTTCTAGGTGCTGGGAACATTATTTCCAAAATTTCTGTAATGAGCATATCTTAGGAAATAATAATACAAGAAAAAAGGGGAAAAGGAACTTCCTGGTGGCCTCTAGGGGAAGAACAGAGAATGAACCAATCTTCCTTTCTCACCTGTAAGATCTATATACTGAGGTTGGGAAATAAGCAGAAGTCTGATTGCCCATAACAGAAAAGGATCAACACTGATGTTTTCATGCCTCCATATACTTTAGAAAACGATATATCTTCTAGAACATACTAGTGCAGAGCCAAAACATATCTGAATGTAACAAATGATGAAATGCTTAGTTGACTTGGCCAGACTCACTTAAAAATGGAAATATCAGCTGCCAAAGCCATTTGAAAACAATTTTTCCACTTTAGTTCTTCACTCATGGTTAAAAATCCAACATTAAACCTGCCAGAATGGCCCTGTGTCTTCAAAGGGCTAAATAAACATATGGAAAGGTAACTGCAGCCTAAGGAGGACAGGTGGCAAATAAAGTGTCCAAAACATGTTTAGAAAGTTATATTACAAACTGAGGCTGATTCTAGGCCGATTCCCATCGCCAGAACGTGCAGTTTACCACCTGACAGTTTGTTACTCTACATCCTCAAAGCGGTGCCAAATCAAGAATATTATCACTATTCATCCGAAAAAAGTAGGGTGGCCACAGTCCTCTTAGTTCCTGCTGGGTTCAAAATCTAGTGGAGGATGGATCAGTTTAGCTACTTTTATAAAACACACAAGAGTGAAATTTTAAAGAGATGAACAAAACCCAAGCTCTGATTTTATTATTCAATTCAATAGAATGAAATTACTTTGACCAATTACAAAGAGTTTCTAAATGCTCAAGCTCAATTTCTGGACTTAATTTCGTTAAGGCTAGGTAATAGTAAACACATACTCATGTTGGTTTAGGACCACACCTTGAATAGCACTAATCTAGCCAAGCTAGAAGCAAGCATGTGTTCACTAGCTAACAGTAAGCAAACGAGAGAAGACGCCATCGTCATTTTACAGACACACCTGCATTAAAAGCTGGGAGTATCCATTCAAAACACCATCCAGTCACCAGAGAGAATTTTATAACTTAAAGAATGGAGCAAAAAATACAAAAGCATATCAATCGATCTTAAACTGGACAAAGTCCCCTTTTTAATGATAAAACAGTTTTATTGACAATTTGCGATTATAACTGTATTGGGCTGAGGGAAGAAAAGGGCTGATCCAGCTTCACTGGTCTCAGGTACCAGTGCAGAGAATGCTGATGACAGAGAAAGAATGTGTGATGCATTCAAGCTCACAACCAGACAGGAAAAAGTCACAGTAAGAGGAAGGGCTGTGTCCATAACTTCACTGGAAAGAACAGAGAGGCCTTCCTTACTAACATTATTAGAAAGTGTCCTGGTGAGCTCAGTAACCTCTCAGAGCGAAGGAGCCAATACATTTGCCATCAACACAGCTCCTGATAAGGCAGTTTGGTATAGGGCAGAGGCTCACAACTACGGCTCCACATCAGAACCACCTGGAGCATATAAAAAACCAAACCGATGTCCAGGCCTCCAGAGTGGGGGCCTGGGCATAGTAGGTTTTTGTTGTTGTTGTTGTTGTTGTTGTTTTTACTCCCTAAGATGACTCTAATGTACAGCCAGAGCAGAAAACCACTGGGGCAGTGAACAGAGCCCAGGCACAAACTAAACCCCTGGGCTCTAAGACTGGCACCAACGGTTTTTAGTTGTGTTGCCCTTGACAAGTTACTTCCTATCCCAAAGCCTATTCCACATAATTTTAAGAGAAAGAGCACACACCTTCCTACCTCTCAGGGCTTTTGGAACCTCAGATGTGTGTGTTAACTTAATACATGTTCCAGCAATCCTTTTCAAATACAATATTTACTAAGAGAGGGATTTCAGGGACTCTTATTAAATCTGAAGATCAGAAACCTATGACTGCATATGCACACTTCAGTAGATTCTATAATGAGTTCAGAAATTTTTCAATTTGTCAAGATTTGTTAAAACCTGAGAAATGCTGTCTTTTTGAATCAAGAACATAGGTAGGAGGAACTTAGCAAACAGTATACATATGATCCAGAAACATGAAAATACACACACACACACACACACACACACAAGATCATACTCATGCCCATAAAGGTCTACCAAATTCCAAAATATCTGTTCTATTTAAAATAAGAATTTATTATGCAGTTCATCTGTAGGCAAATAGACATGATTAAAAAGAACTCTCAAAGAGTATGAGTTTGAGATCTCTTCCTGTGACCTGAAAATACAATCTGTTAAAACCTCTCAATCTGTCAGCCCAGACCTCTCTCCTGAGTACCCAGAAGCATGTGCCCACTGCCACTTAACACCTTGTCTCCCAGGCACCACAAACTTAGTATGGCCAAACACAAATGCAAATCCTTCACTCCCTTTTCCAAACCTGAATGTGGTTGCTCTTTCTCATCATTCAGGACTCAACTTTCTGTGCAAAGAAGGCAACGCCTCACTTCACCACATGCTGCTCTGAGGGGGCATTTTCCGGCTGACTTCCCTGGGAATGTAACTTTAAGAGATAAAGATGAAGCCCCAGGGCTCTTAGGTACTATGCTTGGTTCTGGCCCCTCATAGCCAGGAAGATGGGGAATCCTTTCTTAAAGGCCACTTACACCACCACTAACAGTCCCCCGAAAAGGTGAGCCAACAGGTGTGCAACTGAATCTGCGAAGCAGCAACGACACTCACTCACCCAGAGCTGGTTTCTGCACCCTGTGCCTGAGCACGGGAAAGGTCACATTGGAGCTTTCACATTTTCCACCACTATTATGCACTTCACCCACCAAGTCCTTACCTACAGGCCTCATTTCTGACTCCATCCAAAGCTACCCAGCTGCTCTCTGAAGAAACCAGAGATGAGCCCACCTTCTGCTCTGCACACGGCAGACCAAGACGCCAGCGTGTCTACCGTCCATCTTTCCCCCGTGCCAGGCCTCCCCCGCTGGGATCTCCTAGAAACCCACCCTTCTGCTTCGAGCACTACTTACACTTTCCACTCCAGGTCCAGCCTCCCCCTCATTTCACACCTGAGTTCCTGGATAAACGCACCACCTATGAAGACGCCGTGGCGCCACCACTACAGGGAGACACATCTTCTTACGACTCACTCCATGCCTTTCACAGCAACCACAGCCTCTCACTCCACTTTCTCAGACAGGCGCTCAGTAGTACCGATGACATTACTGTGGTTATTAGTCTTTGATCAATGGTGCTCACCCTTATCTTTCACTGGTCAACCCTATCAACCTTTGCTACAAGCTTCCATTGAACTGCCATCATCTCAAACTCAAATGGGTTTAAAACCAATTCATCTTCTCTTTATTACAAATAGTACCACCGTTTGTGTTCTTTTAGTTACACAAAACTGATTACTCGGTCAGCTTTGATTTACCTCTGTCCTCAATATCCAGCCAATCTTCAAGTCCCTCAAATGCCTTCTCGTTGTAATCAAAATCATTTACTCCCACCTCCTCCATATTTTACTTCATTAATTCTCCCTTCTCTCCCCCTGATCATAAATAAACCTCTCTTTCTCTACAAGGTTCTTTCCTTTAGCTTATAAATACCCAAACACCATCTCTCTCAGGCTTCTCTTGAGCTCTTCCCGTTCCCTACTAAGCTGAGGAATCCTTCTTCGGTTTCCAACTTCATCAGTGTTCTGTCATTACGCACATCATGTGATCATAATTCAAGTGTCTGCCCACTAGTAAGCTCTTTTTGAAGCAGAGATTTTGGCTTTTCCAACTATAAATCTTCAGGATATAATAAATTTACTAAGTGAATAAATTCTCCTGGTACATCCTCTCTAATAACCATTCCTTTCCTCCTATTCCCACTGTCCTTATTCTGTCCCTCCTTATCTCATGCTAGACTTTCAAAAGGGTCTTTTTTAATTGGCCTTGAGTCTTACCCCTTCCAATTCATCATGTAAACTACTTTCTAAAACAATAATGTCATAATGTCAATTCCAGGGTTAAACATATACACAGAATAGAAAAGAAAAAAGAAAACAACAACAACAACCCCTCCAATCGTTCTCCATTGCTTACGGCAAGTCTTGACAGCAGGCTGATCATCAGTAATTGGTAGATCTAAAAGACCGTGTGGTAGGAAATTCATTTCACAGCTTTCTAACATTACTCACAAGAAGTGTGCCAGCCGTGCTGTATTCTCCTCCACTCTGTGTAAGGCCCTCCATCTCAGGAACAGCCAATAGTATGTATATTGTGTTTGTACACATGCGCACTCACATGCACGCACATACAGCACACACGAAGGCTTAGCAATTTTAGTCAGAATTAGCCTCATTGTACCATTCACAAGCCCTATACCTAATGACTGGCTGATTGAAGCCTGTTAGACAATGATAAATGCCTTTTTGAGATATTAGAAATGCTTACTCCATAAACTATAAAATTGAAAATCTTCAGCTGTGATTCCTAGATCTTCCAATGACTCAGCCCAAACCTACCTAGAAAGGATTTTCTTCCCTGTGTCTTACACGGAGACCCTCTGAGCTAATCCATTAACTACTGACCCTCCTCCCACCCGCCCCTCTACGTTCCTGTCTCTACATCTCTCTGGTACTGCTTCTCCAGTCCTACTGGCTTACTTGTCTGTAAAACCACTCCTATCTTGAAGCATTTTCCAAAAACTCAGTGATCTCTCCTTTCCTTTAACTCCCCTGGTACTTCCAGTCCATATCACTTATTTGGCATTTACTGCTAGCTGTTAAAGTTACAACTTCTGAAATGAGAGATTTCAACTAAAACCTCCCAGTAGTACTAAAAATACTTCCAGTCAAATCATGAACATTGATGACCAAATGTAGCAGGAGAAGTTAATTCTAAGGCTAAAAGCACCTGAAAGGAAGAGGTATTGAGCAGACAGCTAAGGGCAGAGATAAAAAGACGTGAAGAATAACGGAGTGAGAGTCTTCATAAAAGTACAGTATTTTTGAAACTCTGTATCCCTTAACATACCATCCAGGAACAATAAGACTCAGTAGAAACATGAAGAGAATAACTTTCTGAAAAGTTTAAAAGGTAGTTGATGTTACCTCTGTAAGACCCTAACTTGGGAATGAGGTATGAGTCTGTGGGGGTTGGGAGAGGGTTGCAAGTGATTATTCAATTGTATCACTAAACTTGTTTTTAAAAATGCTCTTAAATGAACACATTCAATTAAAAGGAAAGAATAAAAATAAAGAGGCTGTAACTCATGAGAAGCACTATGCTAACCTAAGTTTGGTTTCTTTGAGCTGTCTGAACTGAGTGATGGGTGGAAGAGCTACCCACTGAGTTATAGTCACCCTGATGACTTCATTGTTAGAAATCTCTACACACTCCACAATTCAATAGTGAGACGGATTCAGGAAGGGTCATCTGGGCTGAGAGATAGTCTCCCACTTCATCTTTGCTTCTTTTGTGTTACAGACTTTATCTCTCTTAATAAATCCCAACTCTTTCATTAGTGCCAGACCAATGATACATCTTTCTTGGTCTAGGTAATTATGTGTCAGTAGTTAGAAGGTAGCTTTGTGTACTATCATTATTCTCATAAATACGAACATACACACACTGAGACAGTATTTCTTTGATTATATGATGTGTATTATTTCACATTTTAACATCTCTGAAATTGGATGGACCCTTATAAATGATGGCATATTAGAACTGATAAGTATGGTATATTTCCTCTAAACTTGACTGAAGACCTTGAAGACAGAGAACATGACTGAAATTCAAACACCGAATGAAATGAACATTAGTGATCTAATATCCCTCCTTTCATAACTCACACACACACACACACACAATCAGTGGTGGGTTTGAGGGGAGCCAGGGCTCTAAGTCTCCTGATTCCTAGTAATTGCTCTTATGTTCTAAAACCCATCAGCAAACAAACAAAGGGAAGTTAGTTATGAACCAATGTAAGAACCATTTCAACATAAATGTACAAATATTAAAGAACTAGGAACTCTGAGAAGCCCTGGGATGAAGGATTAATTCCATCAGTGTGCAGGAGGCCAGGAGCACCATCTGAGACATAATTAGGATAATTAAATAATTAACGCAAGATTAAAATTTCTCTTGGGGAAAATGATAATGAACAAGAAACACCTAATGTAGTTTCGCAAATAACTCTTCAAGTATCTACGAAGACTGATCTGAACCAATCATAGAGAAAGGTGGAAAGTCTTTGTTACAGTCAGCTAAAACTTAGACAATCAGAGGTAGCAAATTAATTCCTGATACCCAAATAAGTCAGACATGAGAAGAGGAGTTTTTAAAATTATCAAGGCGGGGAAAGAGTAGGAAGAGAATGCTGCTGCTAAAAATGAACTAGCTCGGAAACTGAACGAATTCTTTTTCATTTGTCTCTGACAGGAAAAATGAAGAAGACATATTTGTATAATTAGAGAGAATGAAGACTTTGCAAAAATAGCGACTGACAAAAAGCAGATGGGGAACACTTGACAAAACTGAACTCATACCAATCAGTAGCCCAGATGATGGCAAGCTAAGCCTCTTAAGGGAATTCACTCACACAGTTCAGGAGTCATTTACAATCATTATGGAAATACCACAGCAAAATGGGGAAACAGAAGATGTGAGGGGGAGAATAAAAAATTAGATAATGAAATAATTCTATCAATTTTAAAATGATTACAAAGAAATTACGGGAAATGTTAGGGGTAAAGAAAAACCAGTGACATTTTCTCCCATGTAGATTGCGAGGGCCATGAGTCCAGAGGCATTTTTCTTTACTATCCAACATTAGCACCAAGTTTAGAGCAAACAGCAAGTGACCACCAGATAGCTGAACATGTGTAAAGACAATGAGCCAGAATGTGAATGCTACCAAACTTTTCCACTTTTTTTCTGAGCAGAAAATTGTACCACAAAGGAGGTAATAGCCTATTTTTCCTCTATGTAACAGCAAAAGTTTAAATATTTGAACGTCTAGTGGATAATTAAATCATAAACCATATCAGAATAAAAACATAAAAATTTGAGTACCATAAATATAGAAGATGTGAGAAACTATAAAATAAAAGCAAAATAAAGTATAATACATACTATAAATGTGAACAAACAGTCTCAGTACTTTCTTTTAAAAAAATCCTCCAATGTATATTTCTGGAGACTATGCTAAGTTTAAAGAGAAACCAAAAATAAACAGAAATCCTAAAAAACTACCTTTACTAAGATAACAAAATTTAATGAATCATGGAAGTTCCTCACATACGCACACATAGCAACACAACCCCCATCCACAGTCAAACACTAAAATATTTGTATTAACTTATCCTCAATTTATAAACAGTGCAGACAGGCAAATTTACATAAAGGCATATACTTTTCAGAAAGCTAATGGAAAAACATCTCAAATAATTATAAACTTAAGCAAAAAAAAAAAAGCTAAGTATTTCATTTCCTACAAGCTAAATTAAAAGAGGGGGCTTCATTTTGGGGTATCTTTTTGAGTACAGCATAACGCATTCCATGTAGTACATATTAACAACACCACACGGATTAAACTAAATTGAAAGCCACTCAATTCGCATATAGGAAAGGTATAAGATACTTACAAATGCTGTTTATTTCACAGGTCAGTCCTAGTCCTCTGATCAAATCCCTAAAACTGACCTCTAAGGTCTTAATAAAGAAGGATTATGCCAGTAGACTACCCTTCAAAACATGAATGTTAGAATTGGGGGAGATGAGGTGAAAGCACACGGTTTTTTCTCAAGAAAAAGGAAACGAAGAAGAAACAGGTGCTGGTCCTGAGTACGGGGAAAGCGTTTTCCATCATTTATGAGTCTTAATGCCAAATGCAGAACAAAGAAAAAGCAGACCCAAACGTAGTATCATTTATATGAGTAACTATAGCTCTGGTCTAAAGAGGCCAGTTAGAATAGAGACCAATTTAAGATCCTCTCATTCGGAGGGCAAAGCTCGGGGTGCACAGATGGGCGAGTACGGACGTATCGGCTGAGATGATGAAAGGGGACACAAGGAAGGCTCAGGCAATCGTACATTTGCCCTAGTCCATAGCCACTCAGTCTGACTGGATGCCAAGAAAAATGTATGAACATCAATCTCTTAAAACAACTGGCAAGAGGAAGTTTTCTCTCTTTAAAACAAAATACACACACAAAAAAGCTGTTTAAGATAATTTAAATGCCCTAATACTACCTTTAGGAATAAGGCCTGACAAGAACAAAGAGACTGTTTCCATATCTTGTCTATTGTCAATAATGCTACAACCTAAGTGTTCATCAACAAATGAATGGATAAAGAAGTTGTAGTATACACTACACACACACACACACACACACACACCACACACACACACACCCCACCCCCCCGGAATATATTATTCAGCTATGAGATGAGAAAGAAGGACATCTTGCTATTTACAACAACATAGACGGGTCTTGAAGGCATTGCACTAAGCGAAATAAGCCAGAAGAGAAAGACAAATACTGTATGGCAACACTTAACATGTGGAATCAAAAATAAAAATAAAGGAGTCAAACTCAAACATAGGAAAAGGGTTGCCAGGTGTTGGGGATTGGGGAAACCAGAGAGAGGTTGGTAAAAGGGTACAAACTAACTTTCAGCTATAAGACCTGAGGATGTGATGTAAAACATGATGACTATAGTTGATATTACTTTTAAAAAATACCAGAAAAAAAATCTAACCAAGGATTTGACTTGAAAGAAAAAACCCACTTCAGTATCAAAAGAAGCAGGTTCATTCATTCACTTATCCATTCACTTATTCATTCACATAATCCAGGTAGCATAACAAGCAATGGAAGACACTTTACACCTAACTTAGATAGGTCTCAAAATTAACACATTACTACATTACTGGATAAGAAACATTTTCCCCAGAAATGGATGTCCATGGAAAATCTAAAACTCAAGTGATAAAAATACAGATGGATAGGATTAGGAGAGAGAATGCTACAATAGAGGTGCTTTAGGTAGAATTTGATTACCATTGTTAGCACAACACTACCTAATTTATCTGGCAGCCTGGACAGCAAGAACTTTAACAAACAGGAAAGAAAGATCAAAGAGACATCTCCATAGCTAAAATTTACTTATGTTACAAAATCCAGTCAGGAGCTCAAGGCCAGAGAGTACTTCTCTGTTTACTTATGTTAACCACCTTGGACCAGACTCCACAGGGCAGTTGGGCAACCTAGAAGATAAGGCAAGCTTGTCTGAGACAGACACAGTGAAGCGGTAGACATACATGATAACCTACAGCCACATGGCAAGGGAGACAAAACAGACGTCATGAAAAACAGACAAGTGACAGAGAAAGAAATCAAGCGTGAGGCTAATTCAAAGTGGGGGCAACACAGTACATGCCTGGTGTAGGTGAAAAGGTGACCTCTGACACGGCTTAACGCACTTGATGAGGGTGGTGCTGCAGAGTTCACATTAAGCGTTAACCAGGTTGAAAATGACGGCCCCTCAATCGTCAAGAAAAGTTTAAATGTGCTCAGTATTTCATGACAAAAAGGCCTGAGTTCAGAGCATGTCACCCCAAAATATACCACTTTGGCTTATTGACTAGTTTGAATTAAAGGAACTTGAAAAATAGCAAACATAATAAAAACACTCTGACCTTCTTTATCTTAGAAAATGAAATTCTTATATGAAAGATGTCCTCTCTACACCAGAAAGATTTTTATCAAGGATGAGAAACTGAGACCAAGAGAATTCTATTTAAATAGACCTTGTTAAAATAATCCTTATCTTCCCTTAGTTTCTTCACAGAGTTTAGTCACTTTTCTACAACTATCTCTATTCAACTCAATATAAAAAAGCAAGTAGATCTCACCATGTCTTTGAGTCTTCCATTTCCATATGAGAGTTCCCTTGTCGTGTGAAAATTTAATAAATGTGTATGCTTTTCTCCTGTTAACTTTGTCTTTGTCAGTTTAATTTTCAGACCAAGCCAGGGTCCTTAAGAAGGTAAAGGAAAACATTTCCCTCCCCTACAGACCCAATTTAAGAAATATATTGTACAAAATGTTCCATTTGAAGACATTAAAATACAACATTTGGTGCTTAAAGGGGTGAGATTTTATTTTCTAAAAAATTAAGCTTTAAAAAATCAGATTCCTAAACAGTGTTAAATAAGTTGGGCATTATCAATATTCTTTTTAAAGAAAATATGATTTATTAGTTAGGAGTTTACCTACGATACAGCAATCAGACCCATTAGAACAAAGATAACAATTTAAAAAAAAAAAGTAAGGTTAAAGCTTTAATTACAAAAACAAAGAGCCTTATGGATTTCTCTATTATGACAGCACAATCCTGAGGTCTGTGAAAAGGCACCTCATTTCAGCCCTGGCAAACAAGCCTTCAAATATGGTTTTAAAAAAGCCCAAAGTATCTTTGAAGACACCAATGGTGCACTGAGTTTCCGATTTTTGCTGCACTGAATTAAAAATTAATAAATGTTGCAGACAGTTCTGCATTCCTTAATCCGCAACCCACCAAACTCTAGGAAATGAAAGCAGCCCCATCATCACTTCACAGTCTAGAGGGTTTGCAAAAATAATATGGTAGAGGAGCTTTGAAGTTTGTAATAATAGAAGAGAAATATACCATGAATGCCAGAGGGGGGAGCTCAGAGCAAAGGGAAAGATCATGTTTACAATGGGCAGGAAAGGGAAATTCTGAAAACCTTCTGAGCTTTTACACAATATCCTTTCTCTCTTTTCAGGGTTCTCTTTTGAAGGATGAGTTACAATGCCTTTTGAAATAAACAATCTTTTTTCCCCATTTTTTTGCTAGGTAGAGGGAAAATAAATAAAGTACTGACAAGGGTAACCGGTTTAAACAATGGGCAGGTATCTGGAAGCTCTGCTTTAGGGAAGTCTTGAGCACACAGCCTCTCCTCTCTAATCAATTTGTTTGCAAATGAACCTGCACAGTAGGACTGGCACCTAATGATGCTGGAGGCACAGTGACGAAATTAGCCCAAGACTATCATTATTTTAAAGAGGTGTTTGGCCTCCTCCAGATTCCTTTATGTTTACTTCTGAAGACAAAATGGAATTTTAATAGGCTCTTTCCATAATTAAAGAGACTGTCTGTGTATTCACTGCCCTTTTCACCATCGAGGAAATAGGACTTTACCTAACAGAAAGAAGCCAATGGCCATTAACCTCTCCCAAGTACAGACAGGTTTGCAGAGACAGCCAGAGTCAGCCAGCACCCTCCTTCCAGATCGGGATTGTTAGCTTTCCTTTCGGCTGAGCTTCCAATCCTGAAGTTTTCAGTGACCAGACACAAAATTGACATTAAAATAGGTGTAATCCCACAATAAATGTATGATTCTACAAGGAAAACTAAGGCTCCCAAATCAATGCCCAAAGGAAATCTTTAGAAGAAATTGGCATCCCTTTGCACCTGAGTAGCTACTGTCACAACAACACTGAGCAACAAACCACTTCCAAACTCAGTAACGCACAATACTAGGCATTTCTTTCTTGCTCACATTTGTGTTGGCCATCCAGAATTTAGCCAAAAAACAAGCCCTGTGCACAATCACATTTCAATTCTTCGTTAGTGGCGTTTCTGCTGACATTCCATTAGTCATGATAAGTCACATGTCTAAGCCCAATGTCAACGGGTGTGCAATATTACTCTCATGGAGGCAAGGGGTGGTGGTGGTAGGGTGAGTTAGGGAATGAATATTTGCTGAATAATAATTCAATCTACTACATTCTCAGATGCAGGCTGCTAGAGGGTTTTTTGTCTACCCATACCTGGTATCCTGCTGTTAATACAGAGATCTCATCACTATACTTTTTCGGTAAAAGAGTTTTTAATAGTTTGTCATTTTCAGGCCCATTAGAGAATAAAAATTAAAATGAAAAAAAAAAACTTTACAACTGAGAATATAATATATTTCTGAGTATAAACAGAAATGATTAGGGGCTTTATTAGCATCTCAGTAATTCAACAAGCACGAAAGCTATGTTGTCAGGAATTATTATTATCCACATTTTACGAATGAGTAAGTGACCCTTGGTGAAGTTCTGTAATTTAAACAACATTACAAAACCAGTTAGTCATAGAGCCAGAATTTGAACTCAAATCTTATAAAAGCCTGGTATTATTTTTCTACCACCCCAAGCTAATCCATATAAATACACTTCTTACTTTAACAGAAAGGAGGATCCTTTAATATTTTTCCACTTTCAACTCCCAACACTACATGGAAGGAGTAGACTACAAACACAATTACTACCTTAACAGCCTATGATCCTCCCTAGGCTATGTCCCACAGATCTGGACAAATATGAACAGAATTCAGGAATCTGTTAAACCACTTACTTTAATACCAGGTATCAATCAGCTGGTGAAACATTATAAAAAGCAGAAAATCTCAATATCTTCAAGTAACATCTTAATATTCTGCTTCCTGGAATGAGTCTTAACTAAAGTAATTGAACTGTTTCCCATAAAGCTTTATAAAATAAAGCCTTTGTCAAAAGGAAGTGAAATACATACCCTTGCATTCAAAGCTCTAAGTTCCTACCTACAGTCTATAGCTCTTTGCACAGTAATTCTCAACTTCATTACGGGTCCACTCTATCAACCTATCCTTCATGGCACACAACTCCACTTAACATGCAAATGTGGCTCTCAGAACGCTGCCTCAGATAGAGAGGGTAATCTATGCTTACTTACACTATGCTACATTTAATTTAAACATATATTACTCTGGAAGAGCAGAATAGGGAGGAAAGACTGATAAAATTGATTCTTCCATCCACAAGGGTGATTAGGAAAGAAAAGAATACTAGTAAATAGATAGCAAAGTTGCATTAACTTGTCTCACTTCCAGATAATTAGTTGTGAATGTTTTAAGGCAAGTGACTCACAAGGGAGGGTACAAATTTTAGTCTTCTACAATCTAATAATCTTGGCAGCTATGAAAGTTATCTATTTATTGATGGGCAACTGTAATTTATCTTCCCTAGGTAAAATGCAGTTATTTAAATGTTTTTCTCCTTTTATGAATGCTAGCCTCAGCAGTAAACATGCAAATGATTTCACAAGAACAAAAACACTCATTACATGTCAATAAACCCCAAAGCAAAGCTGTAAAACTGTCCGAAAATGCTGTACCAGGTCAGCAATGGACCACCAAGCTCGAGAAAGGTGAATTCAAGATGACTGTGATGGTGAAAGCTTGGCAAGAGAGGACCCCTCAGAATCCCCCCAGCTCTAAAATTCTATGACCTTTCAAAGCTTCAGATAAAAACTCATTCCAGTATATATCATGTCCAGAAGTGCAGAAAACAAAGATAAACTTATTTTTGATGGTTTGTCAGTTACATTTGAAATAATATGCCCAATATGGTGGGAATATAAAATGGTGCAGCCAATTTGGAAAACAGTGTGGAAGTTCCTCAAAAAGTTAAACAAAAATTACCTTATATGACCCAAAATTCCAATCCTCGGTATACTGAAATTGTAAATATATCTTCATGCAAAAGATTGTACATGAATTTTCCGAAGCAACATCTTATGCACAACAGCCAAAAAAGTAGAAACTATCAAGATTTATATCAAATAAAGAATGGATAATATATGGATAATCTAAAGTCCATACAATGTAATATTAGACAATAAAAAGGAATAAGTACTAATACATGCTATAACCTTGATGAACTTTGAAAACATGCTAAGAAAAAGATGGCAGTCACAAGAGATCACATATTACTTTACTACTCTATTTACATGAAATGTCCAAAGTGGGTAAGTCCATAAAGACACAAGGTAGATTGGTAGTTGCAGAAGGCTGGGGAGGAGAAGGAATGGGAGTGACTGCTAAAGGTGACTCACTGCCTGTGACCAGGTTCCTTCTTAGGGTAATAAACATGTTCTAGAACTAGACAGTGGTGATGGATGCACACCCTTGTGAATATACTAAACAGCACTGAACTGTACACTTTAAAATTGTGACTTTTACAGTTCATGAATAATATCGCAATTTTTTAAATCTTTACAAAATTATTTTAAAAATTGCCAAAATATGTAATAAAATCACTTAATTGAACAAAACTTAGAAAATGGCATATTGAAATAGAAAGCAGAAGATTTCATAGTGAAATGCTTAAAATATTCGGGTTATGATTTCAGAGTAAATTTTACACTTTGCTCATTATTTTAGGTCCAAGGAAAACATCCTTCGAGTTAATTAAAATGGAATATGGAAAGGCATGTTTCTATCAACTTTCTCTAATATTCTGAGACTTCATTGTTCCCGTACCCTGTACCTACTAAATCAATATATTCCCTATTTCTTCTTCATCATTGTTCTTCTAACACATATTTTTAATTACCTCAATCCCTAGTCTCAAGTCATCTCTCTCTTGGTTAATAATTTCCCTGATGCTTCAGTCTTTCCAGTGCATCGGCATTTCTACCATCCCCCTTTAATCATCCTTTGACTCACCGAATTAGGATTTTCAGGTATACACATGTGCATTCTATTCATAAGGTAACTTCTGATTAGTGCAAGAAAGGAAGAGATAAAATACAAAAATTTTTTAAAAGTCATGATATTCACTCTAAGAAATTTTGCCAAAGTTAGCTTTAAGTCCTGGTATAACACAGTTCGAAACCACATATACACGATAAGTACAATAAATGCCTGTGGAATAAACAGCAAGTAGAATAACAAGAAAACACGCTGATGTGGAATGCAGCTGAGGGAATCTAGAAATTATATTAAACAAGTCTTCAAGCCACAATTACTGAATCAGTTTCCTGATTTATAAATTCTACAACAGCAAATTTCTGAACATTAAGTTTGTGCATATCTAACCAAACCCAAGAAGCTTCAGGGACTTTGAGAACTGTATGAGGACCTACATAATAAATTTAATAAAATATGAACACAGAACGATTACCATTCGTTCTGAGATCACTTCTTCCTAATTACTCTCGGGCATGTGCTCCAGTTCACGGCACCTACTTACGGCTGCTGAAATAATGAATGGCATTTAGATGTCAGTGAAGAACACACAAAGTCAAGGATGGAGGAAATGTTAGTAATTCTCTGAGAAGCAGGAGAGCAAAAGAACTCCTTAAAGCTTAGTTTAGTTGGCCCTAACCAGAAACTTATCTGTGGTTGAGAAGAAATTTATACTCTACTACACAAGACTACAGAAAGGATAGCCACTCCTCACATCAGACCAAGTGAATAAAATTGGAGAATTTTAAATCAGGACATTCCCTGTGCTGAGGTTTAATAATCCGTAGACATACAAATCACTGTCAAGTGTGATTCAGCAATCCTGAGAGTTGCATTTTAAGCTTCCATTAGGCTGGAGCACTTTTACCATGATCCCATCAGTCATAAGTTGAGAAGTTAAATACCCTATTCTCAACCTCTCGAAAGCATCACGGACTGAAAGCAAATAATTTGGAAACACAAAGTAGTTATGTCTCTCATCCTTTTCTGTAATAAGGAAATAGATTCTCTCCTCTAAATCTACCAATTGATTGTTCTACTTCTTTTAATCAGGATTATGAAAAGGAAGTATGATTTCTCTACCTAGGGACCTCAATCTGAAAGGAGAACCGTGGCTCCCCAAGGGGTGTGTGTGTGTGTGCACGCACATGTACGCGCACATGCTATAATGCCCATACCCACTCATCCCACCCTCCAGAAACACAGTGAGAAAATAATGGCTATCAGCCTTCCAAATTCTAATCGCTACCATGGCAATCAATGGAGAGGACTGGCAAAGAGAGTCCTCAAAGGCAAGATGTTAACTTATAGAACTCAGTGGTTCAAACACCCCTACGCCACCCCCATGTTCTCCTGTACCCTGATACACAGGTAACCACTAAATGGCAAAACAAGTTTGGAGAGTAACAGATACAAACTAATCCCAGGTACAAAATGCTCTGTTTTCCTTTTTGACTAAATGTTAAAATTCCCACTCAACCAAAAATTAGAGCAAAAGTCCCTTTCCATTCTATTTCCTGTTTTATGAACAGCAGATCATTAATCATAGTGTTTGGCAAGTTGTGAGGCAACAGCTTTAAAAATATGTCAGAATGGGAGGGTTGTTGATGAAAATGCACAGAGGTGAGTAAAATGCCAGAGACTTAGCACAGAGAGGCAAACAAAACGGTAACTGGTGGTGTGTATCATCTGATGGAAGGAAGCATTCGGTGGAGAAGCCCAGCCTGGAAAGTTGGATAGAAAAGCAATTACTCCTTATTCCAACCAAAATGTTTCCTAGCTTATGAGGCATCTGATAATACACAAGTTAATGACCCACAAGAACTGATTATCCTGAAAGAAACAAGAACTCATCTAATCACCTCTGAGGTACCGCAAGGAACATACACACACGGGAGCATGGGGAGTCACAGCAGGATGCAGAGGTTTATTCAGTGTGGAGCACTAGGCAGGGTTTAGAGCCATCTTTTCAAGATAAGCCCAATCACTCATTAGCAGAAAAGACCGAGGCCCACACCATCAATATAAAATGCTCAATTCCCTAGGTTGCCTTAAGAAAGGAAATGTCTGAAGTTCGCCAAGAAGCTGACATCAAAAGATGTTCATGAAAAAGATCAACAGAAAGTCAGTCTGGACCTAATACATGAGTGCTATTATTCAATAATAAGAGCCTCTGTATTACAAAATGATGCTTATGACAGCGGCCATTTGTTGAAGGCAGAAAAAACCCACATACAAAACAATAAACAGTTCTTTCTTCAACATGTACACACAGATACTGTCTTTATTACCCTTGGCAAGGCAATGATTGCAAACCAAAGTACCGGTTTTTACAATTACAATAAAGTATTTCTGAAAGAAAGGCAAGGGAACTAAGTATTTATCATTTTTCACAGAAAAATTAGCAGAAAATTGAGCCATGTAAATAAACTTACCATAAACATCCAAACAGATACTATTATTATCCCACACTTCATGAACAACAGTTATTTGCATGTAATTAATTTGCTTATTTCTGGTGCCTCAGACAATGTAATATGCTTATCAGCCTGCTTTCTAAACAATAAGTGTTTAACTCATCCTTTTATAAGAAAATATTTATCTTGCTCTTTCCTTGACAGATTCAGAGCCATCTGCAGGCATAACACACAGAGCTGCTTTTGTGGCAGTTATAGCCATAACCCCCAACTGGGGCATGAAATGACTCAAGTAAGCACAGAATTAGCCAGGTTGAATTCAGTAACACCTCCGCCATCCAGGCAGGCAGATATGTTGACCAGTTACACACTTCGTGCCAACAGCATCATTATCAGAGACAGAGAAAACATCTAAGGAAGGAAGGGTGTCAGTTAGCACTAAATCCAGCTCTAAAACGTGTCCTCCCTTGAAACACAACTCGTTATCAATGTCTCCCACCCCGTGTAGCAGCTCAGCTCACCGTCTTCACAGACCCTCTCTGAAGACTCAGAACTGCGAGCCATGGAGCACATCCCTTCCCCGAAGGGCACCCTGACAGGGCCTTGCCTCTCTTCTGAGCTTGGGCCCTGGGAAGATGGCGTTGTTTCCTCGACTGGAACTGCAACACCATCACTCAGTTCACACAGGTACGAGAACTCCCTTACCCTTGGCTGTGCTGGCCACCCTAGTCACTAAAAGCTTTGCCCCAGAGTTTTGGTAGTCATTTCCAAGTCACGGGTTAAACATTATAAATGTCCCACCTATTGATCCCTCTCTTATTCCTCTTTTCTTCTTTTAAGGTTAACTTCTCTCCGACAGAATAAAAGAAATAAGAATCAAAGTGATCACATTTTGTGTATTATTTACTGACCATACACATACTACTAAACATCAAATATACAATAATCTGAGAGCCTAAAAACGATGTTACTTATACATATTTCTGGTGTATCCTTGTATGAGAAATATAGAGAATACTTGTGTGCAGGGTTATAAGAATAAATAATAAATATCCATTCATTCGATGATTACTGAATGCCTTCTACGCCCAAGGACAGTGCTAGGTACTGGAGACACAGTGACGATAGGTAATCACATGGTTCTCGTCTTCAGTGAGTTTGAAATCTAGCAGGGGAGAAAGTGAAAATGCACACACATGCACACACAGAGACACACAATTGCCAAAAGAACAAAGTGATGTGAAGGTGCAGCCTGCTTAGGAAACTATGCAGGCTCATCTATGTCAAGGGAAAAAAAGACGCGACAGACTACCTAAGGCCATGTTAGTTTTACCTGTGGTTTCACTCCTCTGCGTTATGAAGCTTCTAGAACAATTCTAGAATATCTACAAGAATTCCCACATCGAAGAAAAGTATTTAGCTCGCCCTGGGTTAGTTACTCCATTAATTGTACTACTTTCTCTAATGATATTTTCAAAATAAGACTAATTAGTTCCTTTTCTGTTTTTAAAAATATAAGCATTTCCCTCCATCTCTTTAGTAAGATAAAGCTTCATATAGTTCCCTAAAATTCTAACTACAGATTTTTTCTACTATTAAAATGAGATTCTTAGCTTTTTTTAATTGCTCCATAAATCCCCAAGGGATGTTCCACCAATGCCCATTTCAATCAGCTCTAAGTTGAATGTCATTCTGAACTGGGTCATTTTGAAGAAATGCATGGGCCAGTAACACACATAACCTATATAACCTCCCTGTTAAGAAAATATGGTTCTAAAAGCAGCCCTACGCAGTTTGACTATAATTTCACTGGCTTCCATCTAATTTAAGCACCCATTATGTAATGCAAGCTATCGGGAATATAGAACTCTTCTATTGGGTACTTTTTTCATTATGTAATGCAAGCTATATAAATAACCTTTTGATAAATAACATAAGCTATAGGAACCTTAAACATGGAAAAATTCAAGTAACCCTCAAGTTGGGGTGACTTAGTCATCCCAGGAGAGCCAATAACTTCCACTGAGCATTTTTTTTTTAATCACAGATCTGAGCTTCTGCTTTACTTTGTTTACAGTTTTCCCTACATCAGGGGATCACAGCTCCCAGGGCAAAAGCATCAGTCAGGACCTTAGTATGACCTGGGGACAAAAGGGCTGGTTCTCTGCAAAAAAAAAAAAAAAAAAAAAAAAAAAAACACACACATTTTAAACGGTCTTAAATCAGGCTATGTAGCAAAAGCTAAAAATCACTTCATATGAGCTGCACTGCACATAACATATTTCTTCTGCCTAATATCATGTGGTCATTTACATGTCCATCTCCCTCAATAAACTAAGAGTTGCTTATGGGTAAGAATCATATTTCTTCATCTTGCATTTCCAAAGTACCCCCAAAAATATACTCAATGGCTGTTTGATAAATGAAGAACTATAAGAGGCCTTAAAAATAAGTTATACAGACAAGAAAGAAGGAAAAGGAATGAGTAGTTAGGGGATTAAAAAAAAAAAATTAAGTACCATACTTACTGGTCTTCACTTTATCTTTCTAACAGAAAACAACTCAAAATAACTTAAAAAAGAATTTGTCTTTGTAAAAATTTAAGTATATTACATAATTCAAAGGCCAAAAATGTAGCCAGCACCAGGAAAAGCAAGCAGGAAGTGAAAAGGTAGACCGTAATCCTGCGAGTCGTCTCTCTCCACAGTTCTGATTCTCTGTGCAGGCTGAATTTTCCTCTACCTTCTGTGACACACTTTCTCTGCTACTCAGTCCAACGCGTGGAAGACAGCTGCACTGAAGCTGCCTTGGTTTCTAATCTCCTTACATTAGATCATCAAGGCCAGAATGGCCATCTTTTGACTCCAAATGCCAAAATGGAGAGTGAAAGTGGCCCTGTCTGTTTAGGGGGCCCATCCCTGTTCTAAGACTGTGGTCAGACAGACACAAGGGGGCAGTGCTGTAAATTAGGCACATACAATGAAAGGCATCCACTACAACTTTATACAATGTTTTACCGCTAAGAATGTTCACATTCTTTGATTTATTCAATTCAGGCAATACCCTTTAAGAGTGAAATGCCAGAATTCACAAACAAGAGAATTGAGGCTGAGGATAGTTAGGCAATCCCTAACATTGCTCAGCTATGAAGGCAGGGGGGAAAAAAAGTCCAGTATCTCCTATCAACTCCCATGACAGAAATGGAATAGTAAAAGGGAAAAGAACAACTTTTCTCAAAAAGCGAAAGTTAGGAACTCCCAGACTCTCAGAAAGTAGTGTCTGACATCATCACAAAAGTAAGAAACACTACACTTAACCCACCACGGTGGCGCAGGGAGGGGAAGGCGTAGGAGACACAAGTTCTCTAACGAGAAGACGCCTTTACACAACCACTTTGCTGGTCATGAAACAGCCTACGTGGCCAAGCCAAGCACAAGGAATTTTCTCGTCCCTCTAAATCAACTCTTTTGGAAGCTACCATCTGTAACACTGCTTCTTAAAATGTAACCACCTGAGGAATATAGTTAAAATGTATGTACTGATTTTGTAGGTGTCACGGACAGGCTTTAGGGTGGCCTCCCTGATCCTCATTTCCTGGTATCTACACTTTTCTATAATTATCTCCCCTTGGGTGTGAGAAACTTGCGACTTGCTTTTAACCAGTAGAATACGGCAAAAAGTGATAGCATGTCACGTGATATCACAGAAGACTGTCTTGCTAGGAGACTGCCCTACCCATTGCTGGCTTTGAACAGGCAGCAAGGAAATTAAGTCAGCCAACAATCAAGGAAGCCTGGAAGAAGCAAACTCCTTCCCAGTCAAGCCTCTGCAGTGAACCCAGCACCTTAACTACAGCCTGGTGAGAGGCCCTGATGAAGAGGAGCCCAGATAAGCTGCCCAAACTGCTGACCCACAGAAGCTGTGAGATAACAAATGGGTGTGCTGCTTTAAATCACGAACTGTGTGGTCACTGTAAGGCAGTCACAGAGAACTACATTAGGTATGGGTTGGCACTTGAGAGCTGAGATTCCCACTCTGAACAGCGCTACTAGTCATTTGACACCATATCGCCTTCTGTTTGGGTTGACTTTTTAGATCGCCCTTGTCCAAACAAACTACTATCTCCTTAAAACATAGAGCATATACTCCAGGGCTCTCAGAACAGTACTCAATAATACTTGATTGAGTATGTATGCTCATGCTACTGTTACCTTCCTGATCTCGCTTCATCCAGTCTTTGATTTATCCCTTTCAAATCTGCTTCACATAAAAACACCATGAGTCAGGTGGTAAATTTATTTACTGTTGTTCTCAAAACTTAATTCTTAATTATTTCAATAATAAATACCGAATTAGAGAATTTCACACTTGAATTAGTAAATAAGGCCTTAATCTGTTCCATGCCATGAGCTTCTTTTCCTTTTCCTCCTTGATATTTTCCATCTTACTGACCACATATCAGCTCATCTGCCCCTGCAGCATGATTCCACAATCACCAGAATTCTCATTAGATGATTCGTCTGATGTCCCTCAAACTGAAACCACCTCGTATTTTCTTGAAATCACTGCTCCACTCTACCTTCTTTAATTCTGACTAGACACCTGGCACCGAAGTGACACCATTATTCAGGACTCAACTCTGTCTCTTCTGCAGCACAACACTCCCTGAATCCACTAATACCGGGAAGGTCACATTGAACCACTTTATCACTTCTAAACGTAGTCAAGAATGACCTTTTTCTCAATAATGAAAGTACCCATAGTCCTTACAATATTTCCCCATAAATGTCCTTTTTTCTCTTTCAATTTAAATTCTAAAAGCTTATCATGTATGAGGGCTTTATCTAACCCTATGCCCTATATGAGAGTTTGCTATAAAACAGCTGGCCAATCAATTACAATGGTCTTCCAGCCCGAGTATCCTCACTGGCATTGTGCTTCTCATTTCATCTTATATCTAACTGTGTGCACGATACTCCCTAAGGTAGTTCTAGTAGTATATGAGTACATGCAATGATTAAAAGCAGGAGAAAGGAAAATGCAGAAGCCAGGGAGTGATGGCTACAGCAAAACCTCAGGGGTGGGTCATGCATATTTACAAAATTTTTAACCCAGATTCTGCTGTGGCTCCCACCCTCACCCCAAGAGAATCGATGCACTGACCCATTTTTTTCCTCCAGCACTTCACCAAACTGTGTGCATTTCGACATTCTTCTTACATCACTAAACATTATTTTCCATGAAAACTGTGACTCTTTTTCAATAGTACGGTAATCCCCCCTTTCCGCAGTTTCTTTCCACGATTTCAGTTACCTGCAGTCGATTGCAATTCAAATATATTAAGTGAAAAACTCCAGAAATAAAGAATTCATGTTTTAAATTGTGCACCACTCTAAGTACCACATGATGAAATCTCACACCTGAACATGAATCATCCCTTTGTCCATACTGTGTACACTACCCCTCCCTCACCCCACACTTGAGTCAATTAGAAGCCATCTCAGTTATCAAGTACACGGTCACGGTATTGCAGTGCTGTGTTCAAGTTACCATTACTGTACTTAACGATGGCCCCCAAAGTGCAAGAGTAGTGATCATGCCAAAGAGAAGCTGGAAAGTAATTCCTTTAAGTGAAAAGGAAAGTACAGTACAGTATTTTGAGAGAAATCGTATTTACATAACTTTTATGAAAACTATATTGTTTTAATTATTCTATTTTGCTATGGTTGTTAAACTCTTACTGTGCCTAACTTATAAATTTAACTTTCATCATGGGTATCTGCATACAGGAAAGAACAGTATACACAGGGGCTGCCACTATTCATAGTTTCAGGCATCCATTAGGGGTCTTAGAATGCATCCCCAAGGATAAGGCAGAACTGCTGTATCTTGGCCATACGACATAAAAGGAAGAGGCTGATTACTCAGTGTTCTCTGGGAAACAACACACACCCTTAGTAAGCAAAAAGAGGTAACTGGCAACGTTATGATCCAAGCTACTTTTCCATTCCTTTCACATTCAGATGAAGCAAGAGAAACTAAAGTAATCAACAGTAAATCTCAGGGCACTAATGTACCACATCAAAAAAAAAAAAAAGTGTTGAGTTTGGAATCCTACAAAAGCACATCCTATAACCTACAGGCGTTACGCACTGAGCCAAGAAGGAAACTAAAATGAATTCTGTACTAATTAGTTGTCCCTTGTCCTGGACTCCATGACATGTTTGATGGCATTAACTTCCTACGGCGAGTGCCAATGACAGAACTGCTGCTGTCCTGTTACAAAGGGGAGAAGAAAGCAGAAAAGTCAGAACACAAGAATTACTCAGTAACCGAGCTTTAGTAAAAATAGAAAAAACATTTGTTATTAATGATATGGCTTTTACTCAAAATAAAAAATTCATCTACTGATGAATGTGAAAAGAAAACCATGCAAAAGCTGGATATGTATTTTAAAAAAGTTCGTGTTTCACATGCACACTCCACTAATAAACTTAAAACTCTGATTTTGACTTCAAAGAGGTTACTGATAATTATTCGTTTTGAAATGAAATATTAAATGAGGGTTTAAAAAAAAGCATGGAGCCCAAAGGGGCTGATGAGACGAACTGCTGAGGATCACACAAGCACTGGGAGATCTGACCGATGAGCCCATGCTGTTAAAGGCGTAAAGAGACAGAGAAGAGGCAGTAGCCACGGCACGGACATCACAACTGCCTTACACCGTTGGCTCCTTTCTGGCTACAGCTGACATCCAATCTAGTTTGGGTTTATAGTCATTACATTGTTTCTGCTCCTAGCTGCAAACTAGATTTTCTTGCCCCATCAATCTTCTAATCATAAAACCTTTTAACACCCTACACGTTGAAAAATGTTTTTAGTGGACATGCAGTCAGATCTTCCAAACGTCACATCCCAGCTTCTGAATCCTTCCCCTGACGGAAACTCCCTATATATCAAAAATATCAAAAATATTAGATGGTTCTAATGAAAGAGTTTTACTGAGCAAGAGTCTTACTTCAACTCTTCAGCCTGAGTTCTGTCTTCTAAGAAAATAGAATTAAAAGAATTGCTTATAAATGAACAGGACAAACAAACAGAGACTCATGGACATGGACTATAGGCTAGCAGTTACCAGAGGACTTTAGACTAGTGGTTACTAGTAGGGTAGGGGAAGAAGGGGGAGGTAGACAGGGTAAAGGGGATCAAATATAGGGTTTAGGAGGAAGGTGAAGTGGATAAGGGGATCAAATAAGGCAGCTGAAGGAAACTAGACTTTGGGTGGTAAACACACAATTGAATATATAGGTGTCAAATGATAATGTACACCTGAAAATTATATAATTGTATTAACCAATGTTACCCCAATAAACTTAATATTAAAAAAAAGAAAAAAAAATACTTATCCGTATGTGAAAAATTCAGCATTTAAAAGAAATTCCCATGTCACCACCAAATCTTTAATTTGCAGCCCTATGAATCTTGTCCTTATATTATGCGTTCTATGCTCTTCAATACCAACTTCCAAAGCATAAAAAGCAAATGTTCACATATTATTCATACTATCTAAATTCATGTAAACGCTCAATGTTGCTAGATGTTGCATTCAGTCATCTGCCTTTTACTTCTTTGCTCATACAAAAAGGTTCCAAATGTTCTTCGTTGTTTTTAATACCCCACGTTGCTACCTCCGACATCACAGGACCTCACTTCGCCCCTCAGAGGGCAGTAGCCATGCATTCCGTCACTGTTCCTGTCTACTCCAACACTAGCATATCCTCCCTCCTCCCAGCTCTCCTTCTTTAAAAATTTAACCCAGTCAATCTTTCTGCCACTTCTAGAACTGTTTCCCTTGATTATCTCCTCTCACATATCTGGTTACGGAGGAGTGAAAAGGGTATACTAACACTTATTGACCATGACTTAGGTATTTGCATACACTTTGTCCATACTGTTTCATTTAATTGGGCCATCTTTTTTATGGCTTTCCCATAAGGCCTCTCCATGAGAATAAAGTTGTTTCTTTTTAAACTAAGATACATTGTTTATGCATCGACTGCATGCAAAGTTTTGTGGTTGGCAGTAGTACAGAGATAAATAAATAACCTAAAGGATCTTAAGAGCTAGAAAGTAAAACAGTCACATGTGCAAATACACAATGTTTTGAACAAGAGAGGCAGGAGAGAAGATATAGTCACTCTCAAATTTCTAAATCAGAATGGGGCTGCTGTTGTGCCGCTTAGGAATGCCAACCTGATCACCTGGATGATGGTCAAGTACTGTACCAACTCTGATGAGCGAGGCTAAATAAAGTTCTTTGCTCCATCTTTCCTTTTAAGTTATTGCCCTATTTCTCTCCAATTTACTGACAACTTTTTCAATGTGTTTTACTGTTTTTCTCACACACCATATATTGCTTACTCCTGCAATTTAAATTTGAACCTTGCTTCTAAAATCAAAACTCTATCCTTGAAGGATATTAACGAGCTGATTACTAAACAAAAAGTTTTGCTGGGTTCTTTTTTTATTTAAGAAGACCACATTCTCTGCCTCTGCAACATTTGGCATTGTTGACAACCCTTAGCAGTATCTACTAATAAATAATTCTCCTTTAAATCTTTTTGACCAAACTGTACTTCCTATTTCTCATATCTCACCAAAATAGAAGCAGGCATCAAGACATTTCTGGGATTTCTATTCTTTTTAAATTCGTCATTAGAAAAATTTCCAACTCTGACCACATCAACTATTATTTTGGGGTAGTTGCCTTTGTAGATATAGATATAGAATGTAGTGTTTTTTTAAACACAGGCACAGACAAAAACAAAATAATATAACAAGGTATCTACCACCATTATTTAACAAATGCTAACATTTTGCCTTACATGTGTGATGCCTTTTTTTTCCTTCATTTTCTAAGGGGTCAAATGATACAAATATAGCTGAAGCCCCACTCTCCACTCTTCCCATTTTTATACTTTGATTATACAGATATATCTTGAGAAACAACACATACTACTGTTCATTTTTAAAATGTGGAGCCAATGAACACATGAAAAACTAATCAATATTATTAGCCATCAGAGAACTTCGAATCAAAACCATAAAGAGATGCTACTTCTCACGCACTAGAACGTTTCTAATAAAAAATATGGAAAGTTACAAGTGTCAACAAGGATGTGGGGAAAGTAAAATCATGACACATTGCTGGTGGGAATGTAAAAGGGTGCGGCCGCTGTGGAAAGCGATTTGGTAGTTCCAACACAGAGTTAAGTTACCACATAATCCAGCAGTTCCACACAGGAGAAATTGAAATGTATTTCCATACAAAAACTTGTACATAAATGTTCCTGGCAGTATTATTCATAATAGCCATTAAATGGAAACAACCCAAATGTCCATCAATGGATGAATGACTAAAATGTGTTTTACACAATGAATATTATTTGAGAATAAAAAAAATGAAGGATTGATACATGTTCTACCATGGATGAACCTTAAAAATATGATCCATCTGAAAAAACCCAGTTACAATACCACATACTGCATCATTTATTTACATGGAATGTCTAGAATAGGCAACTCTATAGACACAGAAAGTAGATTAGTGGTTGCCGAGGACTGAGAGGATGGAAGACTTGAGAAATGGTGACTAAGGGTTTCTTTTAGGAGTAATGAAAATGTTCTAATATTGACTGATTGTGGTGATAGATGAAAAATTCTGTGAACTTACTAAAATACACTGAATTATAAACTTTGAATAAAATGAATTATGAGATATGAATTATATCTCAATGAGACCAGTTTTTATCTACACATATACGGTATATACATATTATAATTCTATTTCATATATCCTAAATTTCTATAATTATTACACATATATATACTCTTTTACAGTTTATTCATTTAGTACTATGTTTCTAAAATTTATCTATGTGGACACATGTATAACCAGTTTATGTATCTTAAACTTAACTGCTCCAGTGTGTGGGGAGCAAATTTCTCAACATTTATGAATTCCTCTACCTTTTTTCCTATTTGAAGTAGTGTTATAATAAACATCCTCGTACATGTCTCCTTGTTTTATGTCAGTGATAATTTTCTACGCTAATGCCTAAAAGCGGAATGGCTGAATTGCAGAATATGCACATTTTCAACTATACCAGATATTTTCCAGATTGCTCACTAAAAATATACTGCAATTTATTCTAATCAATTACATACAAGAGTTCCTGATTCTTCTCACCTTTGTCAACACTTGTTGTTATCAAGCTTATTAGGTTTTGCCAGTAAGTATAAATTGAAATCTCACCAAGTTCTTACTTTTCATTTCCCTGGTTACTGATGATGGGGAACATCTTTCATAATTGAACAATCAATCTTCCTCCTCTGTTAATTGCCTAGTCACATTCTTTATCCACTGTCTGTTGAGCAGTTTGTCATTTTCTTATTGATTTGTATGACTTCTTCCAGACTCTGAGTACTTGTATTTGATCACTTAGAAGAGATGCAAATATGTATTCCCAGTCTATTGCCTCTTTTCATTTGTTTTTAAAGCCTTTTGTTATATTGAAAATTTTTATGTTAATATATTTTAAAATATCAATCTTCTGTTTTAGGGCTTGTAATTTTTATGTCTTAAGGAATTATTCCCTATCACAATGTCACAAAAATACATATTGTATGTTCTTCTATGAAAGTTTTATGAGTTTTGCTTTTCACACTTAGAACTAAACTATGTAACATTTATTTTTCTGTATGGTGTGAGGTGGGTATTTAATTTTAATTTTTTCCATATAGAAAGCCAACAACTCTAGGACTATTTATTACTGATTATTTATCAAATTCATCCTTATACTCACTAATCAGTAACTAATACATTTCAAATCTATATTACCTAACTATTTTATAATCACAAATGTAATAATTGATCAGACAAAAACCAAAATTGGATGCAAGAGCTATCCGGCGAAATGTCGAGAAAGATAATATACAAATGGTCTCTAAATATCACTCTATAGATAGCTTATTAATTATAAAGGAGATCTGTCTCCTTAAAATGAAGAGAATTGGAGGAAATACTTTAATCAAGTGATCAAACTTAATGCTGGCAGTAACAGAACAAAGTAATATGTATTTCCCGAAGTGACAGCAGAAAGTACACCACATCACCTATGTAACATTCTTGCCCAAATCTGACAAAACAAATCCAATCAAAAGGAATGAATAAGAAGAATCCAGATGTGGGATTCCAGATGTGTTCTTACAAAACAACTGGCCGGGACTCTTCAAAAATATCACTAAAAACAAAGAAAGGTGAAAGGACTATTCTAGTTTAAAGGGAACTAAATAGGCAGGACAAAATGTAATATGCAATCTTTGGGTGGATTCCAGATTATTCTCAGAAGCCCAATTATAAAAAATATTTTTAGATAATTAAGGAAATTTTAATATGCACTGCACATTAAATAACGTTCTTGTATCAATAGTAAATTGTGTGTAATAACAGTACTGAACAGTAAAAGAATGCCCTTATTCTAAGAAGATACAGAATAGATATTTAGGGGTAAAGTGTCTTGGTGTGTGCAACATCACATACTTTATAAATACATACACACGCATATATTTATAATTTTGCATATGTGTGTATATATATGTATACACACAAAGATTAAATGTAGCAAAGTGTTAACAACTGGCAAACCTAAGTGAGGGTATATTAGTGTTTATGGCACTATTCTTTCAATATTTTTCAAAGTTTGACATTTTTCCCCCAAAAAAGCTGGTGATAAAAGTTATAATGCCTCCTTTGCCTTCTGTTTTGAACTACTACTGTCTAGATATTTCACCCTAATGCCCATTGTCATTTTAATATAAACTTACATAAAATAAACACATTTCCCAATATAACTTCCCTTTCTGACTTTTCTATCTCTAACAAGTTGTTGTAACTTCACTTTCCCTGTTGTTTAGACTCAACATCCTGTAGTCAACTTGCAGGATACTATGAAGTTAATAATTAATAAATATTATAGGAATATATTCAAAGATTTTACTGATTTTTACAATTAGTTTAAAAATTATTCTACCTAAATAGACTAGAGAATGGAAAAGGATGTGTAAGTTTGTGAGGGGACAAGCTTGTAAATGTGTGAGGAATAAGGTAAGTGAAGGAGAATTTTTAAAGAAAACTGACCCAAAGACAGTCCTCATCCGAAAGTGAAGACAGACTTTTCCAATTTCAGACATCTTAGAATAAAAAGCCATCAAATGACAAGACATCTTGGAGCTGATAAAGTCTCAGGGACTTCTATAAACCCAAGGTTCTGGGTTGCAAGTCATCAATATGCAGAGCAGACCTCCAAGCCCGCAAAAGGAAGTCTGATGCAACACAGAGCATCTGTGCATGCTCCCCAGCATTGCACAATATTCCCAGATTCTGGGAACTTCTCAAGGCTATAAACAAGTTATCTTAACTCCATGAGAATCTGACTAAAGCTGGCACAACACAAAATCTTTCACCAACCTATTTTCAATGAACATTTATTGAGTGCCCATGATATACCATAAACACCATTCTGCATGCTAAGAAATAAAGCATGAATACGACATGTACCATGGGCCCAAGAAGGTCACAATGAAAACTCAACACATAATTACCACAGTGTGCTAAGTTTGAGAAACAAAAATGTATACATATACAGACGGAAGTGACCATAATGATTAATCCAATCTCTCCTCTGTGTGATCCATATGGACGCCAGATCAAACATCTAATACACTGCTTTCAGCATATTACTTGAGTTCAAATCATCTCAATGGCCCCTTATTACGTACATGAAAATATCCAAATTCTATCATTTAGTCTCTATTCTCCAAACTCCCAAACTGAAGTCAGCAGAAAATAGACTCTGAGATGGAGTTTAGCATGCAGGATGCTTATTAAAAAGTACGCCTGGGATTTACACCCTCAGCTTCCTTTCAGAGGAGTAATGGAAACAGGATGGAGCAGAGGGAGCTGTCAAACCATAACGAACACCCAACACAGCAGCAACTGACACTATGGGGAGCTGTGGAGCTAGAATGGCCCTTTGGAGCTGCCGGATTTTGGCTGAGATGGCCTGGCCTTCAGATGCCCTCACTAATCAGTCAGTACAAGCCAATCCAAGAACAATGTCCGAGAGCTAGCCAAAGAAGTAGAACTGAAAGTCAAGTCTCATCGGACACCAAACTCACTGTAACTTCTATGACTTCACCATAAAATCTCAACATTAGGTTGTGGGAGGAGATTCGACTAGGGATAATTCAAGAAAGACCATCTACAGCAACATTTTCTCAAGGGCAGTTTTACCATCTACCTAGGTGCCAACAGAACATGACTATTAAATAAAGTGAACTTAGAATGCTCACTGGTAACTCCTTTGGATTTAAGCACTAGGCAAAATGACAAGGAATTGGTTTTGAAACAAATTACCAGTTTCAGCATTACCTCCATTGAAGCTTGTAAATCAGAAGAAAATTCAATCAGCTGTGCAAAAGGAAAATCACTGAATTTGACAGAAGGAATCGTTCTGAAATGGGCCTTCAGTAGATGGCTGTCCCTCTGAATTGGTGCTGAACCACAAAGAAGGGAAATTTGAAGAGCTAAAAATACAGTTATTCAGACAAAGGTTCTGAACATTTGCACTGATTAAAATGCCAATCACCCTTCTCCTAAGAGCACTGGCATTGACCCTGGTAGACCAGCCATATTTCAACCCTGAAAAATGTTATTATTATACATGAACTGAGCACCAACAACACCTTCAGCACCTCTAAAGAAAGAGACAAGAGTACTTGCATACTACTTTGCTATGAAACCAGTGTTTTGACAAAGACAGAGAAATGACTAGAAACTACTTCGGATTTCACTTTCATGGGAAGAAGAACCCTCAAAGTTTATCTTTCCCCTTAAATTTTAATATGATTGAGGGGGTTACTTAAGAAAAAAATTCTTTATGATTGCTTATTTTTTTCTCCTGCTTGCTGCTGTCATATGAATTAGGCCTATGCCTGGGCTCTGTTTAAATTAACTCAGAGGATATTTGATTCTACATGTTGGCTTGGTATTAATATAAAATTGTGAGGTTGCAGAAATGGGCACCCTCAGACAGATGCTAACTTTACACCGGACTGTGAAAAAAGAATTAGATATTACCCAAAATAAAGATAAAAATATTAAAATATCCAAAATAGTCAAACAAAAGATCAAATACCCACCACAAGATGCCATTTTTATTCAGCTAACTCATGCCAGCCACCAAATACTGGCCTAAGAAAGCTGAACTCTGAAGGACTCGGCAGGTGCAAATCAAAAATTCTGCACAGCCTAGAAGCTTTTGCTAAGCTTAAAGTTAGACTGCCCACTGCAGAGCAGGACTGTCTATAGCCAGCAGTCAAGTAACAACCCCTGAGAAGCAACACACCATAAACAAGCTCAATGAAAGTGATTGTATTTAATGATTCATTTTAAGGTTTAGGGTCCTACCTCTTTCTTTCAAAGGCCACACTTAAAAGTAGAATGCATTATTAGAGAAGCACAAAGAACTTACAGCTCAAAATCGAGGGGGAAAAATGGCTTTGTTATGATGATTTACTCCATGACTTTTAAAAGGCAAAAGAAAAGCAGGTAAAGACATACATTTAAGTACTTCAGTATAAACAACAAAGCAAGAGGTCCACTTGACATTGGGACACAGCATTCCCTAAGCCAGCCTTTTGTGACCTTGAAGATGAGTCTCTCATAATCTGACCATAATTTGCACCTAGAGATGTTTTCACTGGGGTATTTGATGTTGAAGTTTTGTTCAAATGACTTACTTGAGAATGTCAATATGTGTTTAGGTAGAATGTAAAGACCAAGAAATTGTTCTACTTTTGCTGATGCCAGCCCTGAAATCATGAAATCTACAGATATACATCTGTGACAAGATCTAGTTAGAATTCTACAAGTGTAAGAACATGCCTAATATTTGGCAGAGGTCAAGAAAAAACGGGAAATGGAAATATTTTTTAAATGCATAAACGATAAAAATTCTCAAGTTTAATTCTAATGACATTGCAAACTATTAAAGACAACACTATCATGAATATAGTTGATCAGTGAAGATCTATATCTACAGATCACAGAAAGATGCTTCGACTTCCTTATATTCGGTTAACACTTTTAACAAACTATTTAAAGGCCTTTCCTTTGTATCCAAAAATGACTACAGTTCAGCACGATTCTTTGAGAAACATAAAACAGGTTTTACTAGTCAGCAAATACCCTCAATCTGACACCCCTAAAATACATATATATATTCCAAATCTTTTTCCATTAAAAAAAAAAACTCTACAGATGTAATACATGAAGTCTCACTCCTTTTTGTCCAAGTATGAGTTTACACTAACCACATTCTTTTTGCCAAGTTCCTTTTGATACAAAAGATGCTGATTAACTTATTTATGAATTAAAATATAATTTATAATCTATAGCCAAAAAAATAGATAAAAGTTGACCAAAGATAGCTAGCATCTACATTGTCTGCTCTTAAAAAATGTCCCATCCAATGTAGTGCCAGTTCTAAACTTTAGTAAAATGAGAGATGTTGACTAGCACAATTAAATAGTCTAAATCTATTGATGCTAATGTAGGTTTCAAACAATAAATTTTACTAGCATGTTTTGCGAACTCAAATGTACTTAGTGAGCTAAAATACAATATAAGACGTAGGCAGATGTCCATGTATTTACAATTATAAATGAATGTATAGCCTCACTTGAAAGAAATTCACATACAGACACACATATCCCTCTCTTAAGTTTTTGATAACCCATGCAAAACACAAATTTCCCTAATATAATGTTTTTTCTAATATAATGCTGTCTATCTCCCTTCTTTGATATCCTATAAGTCCTAATAAAAGACTCTGACTACTCAAAACACATGCGCAATATATTATTATGATGTCTACAGTGCTCTGTTTGCTAATGAACATAAACCATTTCAATATAGTCATGATGTGTATTGGCTCAGCAGATGGAGGTAGGGGAAAAATGAAAAGTGATAAGCTGGCAGGCCAGGGTATAATAATTTTCATTTAGACCAGAAAAAGACTTCCTGCAAATCTACATGCTTGTCTCTATGCTTTATTGTAAAACAGGAAATAATTTGAATATTCTCTTGAGATCATCATATCGATAGGCTAATTAACAATAAAGAACAAGGAAATGCAAAATTCTTTAAAAATGTTAACTGACAAAGGTGTTTCCTGCAGTAAGGCCCAGTAATTTCTAGTTCATTCAACCCCCTTCCAGTTAATTAGCCTGGAAGGTATTAACTCAGAGCTATGAGATCGAATATTCCAACACTTACCAGGCTAGCCAAAAGTAACATTCTTTTTTAAGAACAATGTCCCCAACTTTTTGGCACCAGGGACCAGTGCTCCTATGAGAATCTAATGCCTGATGATCTGTGGTGCAGCTGAGGCGGTGATGCCAGTTTGGGAGCAGCTGCAGATACAGAAGAAGCTTCGCTGGCTCACCTGCTGCTCTTGCCCTGCTGTGCAGCCTGGGGCAGGTGAGGGGGGATGGGACCCCTGCTTTAAATATCAATCCCTGGTAATAACAATATTTATGGGAAACAAAACCAAAAAACAAGGATTAATTGAACGACCAGAGCCTGCCATATGCCTAATATGCTCCAAAGTAAGAAAGTTGGAGGGACTCAGGATAAGGATAGGAGGATCACACCCACTGGTCTGAGTTAGTGATTTCTAAAGGAAAACAATAGAATGTTTGGAAAAACGAAAGCAAATCAACTCCTCTGGCCATTTCTGAAACAATGTGAGCAAAAACAAAGAAATTTAGCCTCCAGCACTTGCAGCCTCTCATAGGTGGTGATACTGGAACATGATTGCTTTAACAGGGAGGAAGCACTGTGTTTAGCTTAGCATGTAGCACAGCCGTTACAGACACTCTCTCACGTTGCAGTAGGGTAAATATCAGGTATAATCTTCTTAAATTCTGGTATTTTTATCAAAATGGTATTTGTAGAAACAAACCTCAATAAAATGCAATAAAGCTTTGTTATTGTTTTTTTAGCAAACCATTTATAAATTTTGCTAGCTGAGTGTACAATCCATGATGAGGAACTCAGAGGCACAGCCTATGAGTAAGAACAATGATGATTTATCTATATACTGACTCACTGGGAGGTTTATCTGATTTTGATTACACTTCTATTTTTATGCAGTCACTCCAGATAGCTTCAGAAAGAGAAAACTGTTTATATAAGATGGTCCTAAAACAGGCTACCTATGTGCTTCAGAAAGGTCATTTGGTCTCACAAAGTGTTGAAAATTAAAATGTGCAAAAATAAATGAAAAGAATCACTGATACCTATTTAACCTTCTCCTCCTAGCCAGACGGTCCCAGAATTCATGGCTAGTGTTACTATTTTATGAAAATATACAGACCTCACATATGCTGGATGAAAAAAAAAATGTGGGAAGGAATATAACATTCCATGCAGTATGTAGCCTTTGGTGTCAGACTGATTTAGGTTCAAAACCAACCTTTGACATTTGGCAGCCATGTTGTAAAACATGGACAAAACACTGAAATGTAGGTGAAATGAGATGATCCCAGAGCTTAGAAGAAATCCTAAACGATAGTTTTGAATAAACTGACTTACTAGGATTCTTGCTAAAACTGGACTCAGCAAGATCAGACACAGAAGCACAAAGTCAAGGCCGAATTGGGAAAAGGACTCAGAGGAACCTAACTAAAGTTTATCAAGGAGATTTTTTGTAATCCAAGAGTCAACAAGCCCTTCAATGAGGACAAGAGCAGCTGTCCTTATAAGGATGTGAGGTTCCCTGCACATACTCTAGGACATGCACACTGACAGCAATGGATGGTCTCTCTGACAAGCTGATTAATTATACCACTTTACGTTCATATTGATATTACATTTAATAAACCATGGCTACATTTGCTTTTATCAATTGATATTGTCAACAGAAATCACTGTTGCCTAAATAAAGACTTTCTGTACAGCAGATATAAAAATAATTTAAAGAACAATGAGAATTTTATTTATATGCTAGAATGCAATATATTTCTTTCTCTAAGTTTCTTCTAGCTATAAGAATTTCATCCTTTACAGTTTATCAATATAGTAACGAAATTACAAAAGGCAAAGAGAAAGAATCAATTTCAAAATATACATACCTTCCTTTTACAGCTAAATAAAACTATAATCTCAGAAAACATTAAGGGTAAAATCACAGTTTTAATGTTTTCAAGCAACCGAGACCGAATAGGTAATATAATAGATTTTATTAGTCCACATGCTCAAAAGTTACTAAGCATTAAAACATATGCCATAAGAATTTTTTAAAGTATTTTTAAAACTATGATCTTGAACACTCGTTAGGGTTCTGGGAGGTATTCATTCCACAGTAGCCCATGGAGGCAGCACATAATGGTATAAGAAAATAGCATGAGATTTGAATAAGAGTCTATTCTGGGTTCAAGTTTATTTTCTCTACTGGGTAGCCATATGACTGCATAAATTACTCTCAGCCTCAGTTTCTTCATCTGTGACATAGTTATAAAAGGAGATAAGGTACATGAAAGAGTTTTGCAAGGAGTTAATCACTATACAAGTGTTAACTATATCAAGACCACCAAAGCAGACTTATACTTGAAATGCTTTTATAAATTATGTACATGTTTTATCTTTAAGATCACATATACCTTGCTTGCAACCACAGAATCTAACACAGTGTCTTGCCCACAGTAGGCAAACAGTTGACAAGTCAGGTAGATAGATGGGTAAACAGCTTAAACAGATAGCTCAATTTCTTTTACTTTTACTAGCTCTCAGTTATAATCCCATTACCATCTTAGGGTGCTACATTTGCCTCAAATAGCAAATAAAAATCATATTCAGAAAACGAGAAATTTATATCAGTATTTGTTGGTAATATTTACATTATTTTACCATGATCTACAGAAACCACAAAAAGAATTTCATTTTTACAATTTCTACAACTTCTCTATATCTGTATTCAAATGTTACTATTAGTCTTATAATTATTATTCCAGATGTCATCCCTCCTCCTTCATATTTAATACGGATCACTGCCTACATAGTAACATAAAATTACAAATTTTGTTTTATTGACATTTCTCTATGTACATCATTAAAACTTTACTACCAAATCAATGTTGTATGATTTTAATTAAGGTTTCCATAGCCTCAAAATCATTGTACATTCTGTCTTAGGCAAAATAAAAATATAATACCTAACTTTTAGCTTTCTTTTTCATTTGGTCTCTGACTCAATAAATATTTGTGTGCCAGGCACTAAGAACATGTTGTGAGAATTTAAACAAATGCTGCTGGGCAAACTACATATCTGCACACAAAAGAATAAAGTTGGGCCCTTACCTATATGTAAAAATAACTAAAAATAGATAAAAGACCTAAATGTATGAGATGAAACTATGAAATTCTTATATGAGAACACAGGGCTAATGTTTCACAACACTGGATTCAGCAACAATTTTTTTGGATTGACACCAAAGGCACAGGCAGCAAAAAAGAATTATCAAGTAGGACTTCATTAAATTTAAAATTTATGTACATCAAAAAAGGACAAAGGTAACCCACAGAATGGAAGAAAAGATTTGCCAATAATATATATCTGATATGGGATTAGCATCCAGAATATATAGAGAACTCCTAAAACTCAATAGCAAACAACCTGATTCAAAACAAATATAGGCAAAGAGCCTGAATAGACATTTCTCCAAAGAAGATACACAAATAGCCAATAGGCACATGAAGATACTCAACATCACCAATCCACAGGGAAATAAAAATCAAAACTACAATGAGATACCATCTCACATTTATCAAAAATAAACAAAAAACTAAAAGAAGCATTGGCAAGGATGTGGAGAAACTGGAACTCTGGTGTATTATTGTCAGAATGTAAAATGGCACAGCCACAGTACCCCAAAAAACCAGACTTACTACGTGAGTCAACAATTCCACTTTGGGATATATACCCCTAAAACTGAAAGCAGAGTCTCAAAAAGATATTTACACACTCATGTCCATAGCAGCATTTTTCACAATAGCTAAAATGTAGAAGCGATCTATATGTCCGTCGATGGATGAATGGATAAGCAAAATGTGATATATACATACAATGGAATATGAACCCTTAAAAAGAAGAAAAGTCTGACACATCCTACAACATGGATGAACTTTGAGTATACTGTGCTAAGTGAAATAAACTGGTCACAAAAAGACAAATATTGTATGATTTCACTTACATGAGGTACATAAAGCATTCAAAGCCACAGAGAAAGAATGCTGGTTGCCAGGGGGTGTGGAGAGGAGAATGGGAGTCACTGTTTAATGGACATAGAGTTTCAGTTTTACAAGATGAAGAGAGTTACCAAGATGGATGATGGTGATAGTTGCACATAAGTTATTTAATACCACAGAACTGTACACTTAAAAATGGTTAAGATTGTATATTTTATGTGTATTTTACCACGATGAAAAAATAGGGAAAAAGAATATGGCTGTGCACAGGACTCAACTGAGCCAAGAACAAGAAACATAGGTCGAAACTGCTAGAGCAGGAAAGTACCCAGGGCTTTAGGAAAAGTCCATGACGGTGGTACCTAATCCTCCACTGTAGATTCAGGAACTGCCTTCTAGAAAGCTTGTCAAAGTTCAGAAGTAAAAGATAAATGAGTATTATCCAAGGAAGGCGAGGTGAGAAAAATTATCTTACACAGAGGGTATGATGAATGAGAAAGTGTGGAGGCAAGAAAGAATAGGACCCCCATCAGGGAACTAAAGTGAGATGTAAAAGAGCCAAGGCCACACTCAAGGCAGGCCTTGAGTGCCATGTCAAGGAGCTCAGACTTACTTTTAAGAGCTTGGACGTTAAGGAGGGATAAATCATTTAAAAATATGGTCCCAGCTGCAATGTGAAGAGGAGATTAGAAGAGGGTTAGATCAGTTAATAGTCTAGTTATCATAACCTAGAGGGGTTAGATCAGTTAATAGTCTAGTTATCATAACCTAGAGAGGCAAAGATGGAGGGGGAGAGAATGGTGCCTTGAACCAAAGCTGCAGCCTTGCAGAGAACGAAATTAGAGGGATTTAGAGATGTTAAGCAATGAAATTGTTAGACTTTGGTGACTGATATGGGACGTTTTTGATATGGAGCATCTGGAATGATAATATTCAGAAGTCACTAAAGTGGAGAACATAGCTAGCTCAGCACCCAGCAATGAGTTAAGCAAAGATGCGGGACTCAATAAATAATGTCAGCATCACTCTAATGGCCAATCACTATAATAAGACAAATTAATTTTTAATACTGTTGGCAATTCACAAAGAGGTTTAGAATTTGAGTTCTAGGTCAAATGTGATGGCCTGCCTGCGGTTTTTCCGCAAATGCAGCAAGATTACAGTAATGTGGAGAAAAGGATACTGAAGAAGAGTAGAGACCGCAGCCTTTTGAAGACCCCCAAACACTTCCCAATATCTCAAGATGAGAAATGTTGAAGATGGCGTGTTTCCTCTGAGTAAAAAGATTTCTACCTCTGTTCAAAGAAATATTAATAAGGGTCTTGCTACTCAAACTGTGGTCCAAGCAGCACTGGAATCGCCTGGCAGCTTGTTAGAAATGCAGATTATCTATCAGCACACTGGAACTACTGGATAAAAGTCTGCATTTTAAGATCAACAGGTGATTCATATGCATGTTAAAACTTGAGAAGCACCGAAATAGGAGACTTGTCCACAACTTGCCTCTCTAAAGCTAAAATAAAAACACCAGCATTTCTGTTCCCCATACCTCTTTGAAGGAATAACACAACAGCCTTCAAATTATGCAGCTTACAAAGCAGTATAACTGGTACTTAAAATTAGTAGGAGTCAAAAAGTAACTCCAGGATTTCCTGTATTCAGTAGCAAAGCAAAACTAACAATTATATTTGGTCCTTGTTTTAAGTATTTTCCAGAGAAAAACTATTTCCACTACACATTTATTTAGTCAAGAAACAGATAACTTACATGCAACACATCCCTCTTTTTCTGGTTTCCCTAAGGGCTTTGTAAAACCCTTAATTACAGACTAGTCTGGAACAACTGTTTCATTAGCTAACTTTCTGCCCACTTCCCCCTTGTGTCAGGTGAAAATGTGTTACCACGGTTCCTAGTGGAGCACAGTTAATGTGTTTTGGATAGTGATTTGCTTTAAGAAAAAGTAATGAATATTCTTGTTCCAAAATAAACACACTTATTAAAAATAATGGATTCGGGAATAGATTAAAAGGTCAAAGAAGCGAAACTTCAGTCAAAATTTAGACAAAAAAAGAAGTTGTGAAAAATCACCAAATACACTACTTAATATCTTTAGTTATTTAAAACTTTTTCAATAAAAAAGATTCAGACTGATGATTTAACCTCTAATTATTACAGATCATAAAATACTGTCCATGATAACACCAAATTTTAGGACAACTAAAATCACTGAGAGGTTAAACAACCAATTGATAGGATAGAGAAGAAAACGGATACTTCCTTAAATTTGGATCAATATTAGTACAAAAGCCACTACCACAAGGCTCCATCTCATCAGAGCACCCAATACAAAAACTGTGTTCACTCTGACATTAAGGAACAATACTGAATACAAATGGTGATGGTAACAAGGGTTCTCAGGCACACCCTGGCGAGGTACTAAGAATCACGAGACTTTAAAAAAAAATGTGTGTGTGTATACGTATACACACACACACACACACACACACACACACACACACATATACTTGAAAGATATTTTTATAATTTTTTACTGCTTCCTGTACAACGTGGTTAACTTTAGATCCTGACTTCAACTATGAACCTACGGCTGCCAACAGCTCCTCAGACCATCACTCACAGGTCTCACACCTTCTTTGTCTCTGTCCTGTTTCAGTCTATGTATATTTTACTCTCTACACCTGTTCTTCCTTCCTTCTTATTTCTCTACCACAATTCATTTCCCACATACCCACTACTCTACTAATCTATATACCCCACCTATCTCTATATCCATCCTCTCATTATCTAGTTGATCAACCCAACAGGTAACATAAAACAGAGGAACAAGACCTCTCAGAGAGGCGATGGAGGGAAGGAGGGACTGAGACAAACCTTAGGTAATTGTTATGGCCAACAAGTACTAAAACTGAGAGAAAGAGGTCAAAAGTTAATTCTTCGAAGACATTTGGCTTTTTCCTAAAATGACGAAATGAGAAAGAGAAAAATGAAAAACTATAAATCAGGTTCAGTGGTCTGATATTAGCATGCTGCTGTTTAAGAAAAAAAAAAAAAGGCAAAATTTCCTAAGAAAAAACTTAGAGAGAGCATTGTAAAACTATAATCTTCAGTCATTAGAGTGACTTCCAAACTGGTTATACAGGTATTAGGAAATATTAGATGGTACACCTAAATTAACCAACACCGCAGAAGCGGGAGCACAGAGCATACATATGTATCAATAGCAGGTGACTGACATTTTATCTACCAACTAAAAACTCATTATACTATTAAAACTCTTAAATGAGATTGTATGTAAAATAGTCAAGAAACTCTAAAGCCTCTTATCGCTAGGTCCAGGGTCTTCAAGTAACTGGATTTATAAATTTTAGGACCAAGCCTAATCCAAGGTCACATTGCCTATGCCTGACCCACCGCAACAGTCTTCTAACTGCTTTTCCTGCTTCCATCTCTCCATTTTTCTCCAGGTGTTTATGCCTTCAGTGTCACTAACCTCTGCACCTACAGCCCTGTCTTGAGTGTAAACTTGAAATGCATATAAAAGTACTAAGCATTATATCTAACACACAGGTGGTATTCAATAAGTGTCAGTTTAATATGAATCCTCAGGTGTCATCCAAGAGCCTCAAAAATCTGGCCCCTACGTACCTCTCAGATCTGAATAGTTAGTGTCTGTGCTCTTACAGGAACCATCTATTCCAAAACAAAGTGGAATATTCCGTCACCAAAACATGTCATCTGTAAGATAAACCTATTTTCCTTCCTTGGAATATATGCCACTCCTACTCACCTCCTTTTCTCTTCTCTTAACTCAGTCCTACTCTTCTGTCCATCCAACTCTCTATCCCAAGAGGCAACTGGTCTCTAATCCCACCTCCATATGAATTTTTCCTAAAAGAACCCAACTTTACTCCTGTGATGTCCAACACTGTTTTTTTTTTCTACACCACTCATAAGATGTGCATCTATTCCTGTGACTATTAGATGCTACTTTAAGCCAGTGGGATAAAATTTCTGGAATATATAAAAATCAATTTCATAACTGAAAGCAACATCTCAGCATGAAAACTCATTATGCTCATAATTTGAACTACATTGATTTTTATATCTCTAGTCTGTAAGACAGAATCTTGTACTTGAATGAACTTAACAAATAAGTGATAAGAGAGCTTCAGAGACCCTGGTAGTGTGTTATTTCTTGACCAGGGTACTGATTATGTCGGTATGTGTAGTTTATGAAAATACGTGAAAAATATACACTTACAATGTAAACACATTTTTATGCATATAATACAAAATAAGTAGGTGAAGGAGAAGTGGGAAGGTGAAAGAGGGGAAAGAAAAACCCAACATATACTACTCAGAAGAAGGAAATAAATTAATTCTCAAATATGAGCCTGGCAGCCATGTCAGTATTTCCAGGCACCTAGTTATCTTCGAGAGTATTTAAGAACGTTTCCCTTTAGTGGCACAAAAGCTATTGATCACTTTCACCCTTTTAACAAGGTGTAGTTTGGCTGAAATAAAAACAGTAACTATAAACTAAAAATGTCAACATTTCAGAGGATAATACCGACATAATTTATAGAAATGCCAGGAGGACCAGCTAATTTACATAAATAAAGCACTTTGAAAGTGCAAATGGTATACAAATTCTAAATGATGATGATGCTAATGATGGTTGAGTTATCAATATTTTAACCTTCATAAATGTAATTTAAAAATAATAAGCACCTAAATACTGTTTTACATTCTCTAATCAGTTTAGAGATACTAATTACACCACAGGTCATCCTCTGAAATACATGTAAATAATTCCGTTTAGAGAAAATGGAAGTCAAGTCACAAAGTTAGGCTCACAGTAAAGGAACTAAAAGCAATCCAGTTCTCTTTGGTCCCTAGAACTTCAGCTGAGAATGTGGAACACACTGAAATAAACAAAGGAACACAAAAACTCACTTTGTTGTTCTGCTTTTAGCTCCTTCTGTAAACCTTGCTTAAAGAAAGAAAGGATTACTGGGGAATGTCTGCAAAGGGAATATTATTAAAATGAAGATCTGGCCCCATATGCTCTAGTCTACATCAAAAGTTCAACGTACTAAATAAAGCAAATGCAGAGAGTGAGTGTGAAATAAAGAAAAGGATTGACACACAAGTGCACAAAGTCACTAAGATCCTGGATTAAAAGGAACTGTTTGTAATAGCAGAAGGAGGTAACTAAACCAGAAAAAGGCTGATACAACCCTATTTCCTAACAGGACCATGTACCCATTCTTGTCCTTGCATCAGAACCTACTGAAAATGGCAACCAATCTTAAGTATGAACTTAAGTATGGTGAAGAGATCGCTTGTGCCATGTCAAATAAATCTCTGCCTGGGAGAATGTAGCTCATTATGGCCTCTTATGATATTTGGATGCCTCTAAGTAGCAGATTCCCAAGATGTCACACGTGGGAGTGCTGGCCTGGAGGGCCTGCTCAGAGTCTCTACACATTTTTTTTTCCAGATTACAAGCCTAATACATGAGTAAGATACCATAATAAAAGGAAGCAGACAAAGCCATAATAAGGTTTATATAAATTTTGAAAATGATGGAGATCATATATCATGGGGGTGAAGTGTCTTAACCCCAATTAGGATAAACTGAGTTTGAATGTCGGCCTCACCACTTACTAGCTCGGACAAGTCACTTAACCTCTTTAAATCTCACTTTTACCACCTATAAGTAAGAATAATAATGGCATTATCAACATGGGGATTACACAGGATGTGTGTAAAAGACTAAGCATAGTGGCATGTGGTAAACGCTCAATAAATGTTAGGTATCATTTCTATTATTAACGTCGAGACAACAGATTTAGAGAGAGAAAATGATGTATCGGCAGTAGGTGAATGGCAAGTACAGATGCTTAGAGGTAATAGGATGAATTATGAATACTGAAAGATAAATGAAATAATAGAGGACAGGCTTGAAATAATGTAGGAAAGCAAGACAAGGAAGCACCAAAATATTAATTCTTTGTGAAGTTATTAAGCACCTGCTATGAAATGCCATAGTATTAGTGGAAAGGCAAAAAAAACAAAAAAGTGCCCAGGAGTTAATAATTCAGCTGAAGAGACTGCAACTTCAGGTTAAATGGGGCGGGGGGGGGGAGCAAAACTATAAAACTAAAAGACATGTACAGACCTAAAAAAGATGGCTAGGTCAGCTGCCTGGAGTAGATAAAGGGTGGTTCAAAGGTTGTTATAAATTAAGACTCGAGATGACAGAATCATGACTGTTATGACAAACAGCAAAGTTGCAAGTCAAAGAAATACTTTGGGTTTGCAAATGGACTCCTAAATAAAATGCAGGTGAAAGTGAACTTCAGCATTTTGGTTAGTTTGTACTTCTTTGCTCTTTGAAATGGAATGGTAGCAAAACCTCAGTCTTACAACCCCAATATGAATACGAGCAAATTATAGCTCTTCAACTTGAAAGGAGATGATGATCTTAAAAAAAAGTCACTCCACTGTGCTCATCTTTCCAGATTGAAGTGAAAGCCTTGCTTTAAAAAGGTAACACACTTCACAGGGAAGTGACAGTCACCTAAAGAATCAAGACTCCCAGGATGAAGCCTATTTGGTGAGATACTAGGCTTACTAAATGAATCAGAGAGAATAAAGGCAGAGCCGGGCCTAGAACTGAGTTCTAGGCTTATACTCTGGTTTGCTCTTGGGACCCAACCTGCCATGTAACAAACTGCTTGGGAACCTTCCAAATGATGACATACTTTTTTGTAAAAAGTCACAAGTCAATAAAAATCATTCTTTTTAAAATCTTCCTATTGAGTAGTAAAGACAATAAACGTTGACACCAGACAAGAATTCAACGTCAGTCGAGCTTAGACACAGCATCATCATCTGAGCATGGGAATAATACCACTGAGCTCTGAAGTGTTGAGGGCTGAAGGTTAAATAACGTATTTAAGGCTTGGTCCAGGTTATAGTTATCAGCACAAATGAGTATGAGTGCTGAAGTTTCTGGAAGCAACACTGGTATTTCCTTATTACGGTCTGGTGTCTAATTTGTGGTTCCCCTAAATATCAGAAAAACCATCGGGACTGGTTCAGCACAGACTGGTTCAGCAGTGCCCCATCCTCCCAGAGTTTCTCTACCAGTGCGCATGGGCAGAGCCCTAGAATTTGCACTTCTAATCAGTTCCCAAGTGATGCTGATGTTGCTGGTCTGGGGACCGCACTTTGAACCACTAGTCTGTCTAAAGTCATCCTGGATGCCACTGCCTACCCTGAGAAATTTTCATGGTAAGACAAAGGAATAAACCTCTTCCAGTAAGAGTCCGAAAAGGTTAAAATTAAAAAAAAAAATGTTTCCCATGTACATATACAATATTGTGTGTGTGTGTGTGTGTGTGTGTTAATGAAACAGAAAAAAAAAGAGAGAAAAAAAAAAAACATCTGCTAAGTTGGGAGCTAAACATCCCTAAAGAGAAAGTTTTGGTTTCCCGCCCCCTGCCCCCACCTCCTGGCACTCTTTTTCATAAAATGTTAGCACAGGCTTATTCTTGACAAATCCCAAGTGATCCATGTCAGATTAAATCCCCACAGAAACACAGGCAAAATGAACAGATGGCTTTTTCCTTTCTAAAGACTATGTGTATAATATATACAATTTTTTTTTCACTTGAGCAGTAAAACTCACTGCCTCCAGAGTCACGGAGAAGCTAAATACAAATAATCTATGGATTCACAACCACCACCATTCCAGGGTCCTACTCATTTGCTCCTTTAATATTGTGAACTGCTCATACCTTATCCCATCCCAGTTAGCCATGGATGAAGGAAGATGCAGCAGATATAAAACCAAGAGCATAACAGATATAAAAGATAAGGGTTTTTCCAAGAGCCTCTGGCTGCTTCCAGTTTGTTATTTTAAAGAAAGGGGCATGGTTCTTCTTTGCATACATGTTTGTCTCTCTAGTTCACTGGTTAATGATTCCAGAAAAGGAACAACAGCCCTTCACCTATATCAGAATGGTGTTTATATGAACGTTGAGGAAAATTAGAGGTATTTTATATTAAAAATGCAAACTTTCTTTAAAGTGAGCACTTTAGATGTCCCTGTTTCACTTTAGAAATTTCACCTTTACCCTTCCACAAGTAAATGGATTTTTCATCACCACCAATTGCTAGCCACGAGGTAAGAAAAAAGGCAAAAGTACTGCTGCTTGACCAGCAACAATGACATAAAGACTTGGTGACTGCGGCAAAATTATACTAATTACCAGAGACTAGCTGGGCATCCTCAAATTGAGGCTCTCAGAGGTAATTTACTACCATAAACTGACTCAATTACAGCAATTTTAATTTCATATTCCTGTAGTTCATTTTTTCCATTTTATTTTTTTCTCCTCGTATCTTTGTTGGTCTTTTGGTAGGATTTTTATGCTAGATTTGTAACATTCTCTTGAAGCTTGAAATTAAAATTTCATTCTACCGATTTAGTCCCTTCCCATTTGGCGAACACCTTTTCTGATTCTTGCATCTCTAATGGAGCTGAAAATTAATATGACTTTGTTTAATTCTTTGATTATGCAAAAGAATCATCAATGATGTTAGCATGGTTCTTTGTGTATAGTAGGTCTGCAGTTATGATAAAAGCCTTGCACTCCCATAGCGCCTCACCTCCCAGAGGACCGCAGAACTCTTCACACGCCATCCTCAGAGGAAACCTCCAGCTGCCCCCAGGTGAAATGCAAGCTCTGACGAAATACCGTTTCCTCAAAAGAATGACATCATACAAGCTCTGAGGGCCCGAAAGACTTCACATTTCAAAAAGGCAATTATAAACAAAACACGTCGCTGGAAGAAGTGGATTTCATTTATGGCAAGTACAGTTCACTTATAGTAAGACAGGAATAAAAACTTTTTGAATAAAGAGAAAATCAAAATGAAAAATCAAAACGTAAACTTTTTCCAAGTAAGTAAGGACAATTTTGGATAGTTTTACTTTAATTGAACCTGCAATCAAACTTTTCCCTGTTCTTCCAAATGTATTATGACAGCTACAATGAAAATGATGGCAATGAGTAAGCATCAGTTATCTAGTAACGATACTGTGATACTCTCAATTACCAATGATCTCTCTTGACGTTATTTCATGCCCTTTACCTGGACCCCTGAGCTGATCTACCCGGATGACAGAAACCATGGGATGGTATAACTTCCCTCTAGTATAAGAGAAAGCAGGGTGCACTGGTCTCCTGGGAACTTTTTCACAATGTTATGATTCCTCTGCCACATGCCTTTTAAATCTACAAAGTTCATCATATTTACTAGGCATTTACAATTCAATCTTAAATAAACCAATCAATAGATATGTTTTGGAGTATCTACTACTCATTCATTCAAAAAATATTTATTAGGTGCATACTGCACACAAGAAGCTATGCCAAATTTTGGGGTCGAGTAGAACCACAATTAATGAATAATAGTCCCTTTTCTCAAAAGGCTTAAAGACTAGTTGACAAATGAATTAAAAATTGAAAGTACAAAAGCACTGTGAGAAACTTAAAGACAAGTAAGAAATGGTCCTCCAGAGGACTTTTATCTGATTGAAATGAAAGATGTAGATTCTGCAGAGGAAGAAAAATAGGAGATATGTCAAGTAAGTGATAAAAACAAAAAGTGCAATGAATTCTTGAAATGATCAGTGAATGTGTCATAGATGTGATCAGACAGAGCACACTGGAGCATGGCAGACGAGGTATCCAGGAATGGGGCAAAGGCAGACGGAGAGACGCGAAGCACAGACAAAAAGCACTGGTGTGAGAAGGAACAGACTCATACTTAGAGGACAAAGAGACTAATTTAATTGTTATACAGCATTTCTATAAGAAAAGAATAAAACTAAGTGTGGAGGAATAGGCTTTGTCTAAATTGTAGAGGCATCTGAATGCCGAGCCAAGAAAATGATCTTATCCAATAAACTAGTTTATTACAGGGAAACACAGACCATTTGTAATGAACCTAAAATTTCCTTTGCCTTTTCAATTTACTTCTTTGATTACAGACTGGCCCACACATCATCAACAGACCATAAGGAGTGCAGCTTTTCTCCAGGAGCCCATTCCCATCCAGGAACGTGAAATTATCAGATTTCTACAGGATACAGGAAGAGTCTGTGGTCATCCAGCCCATTGAATAACCTTTATCCTTAAAGTAAAATCCTGGGAGGAGAGGGAACAGGACTGGTATTATATTACCAGCAGCTACTCTATTCCCGAAACACCCCAGGGGAGCCAGTGTGCAACCCTGTTAGGTTATTATGAGTCTTTGAAGAAGACCCTGACCTCATACATACCAGCCCACTCTCTCAAATTGACTCACCTTCAGTGAGGACCCTGACTGACCCTACTAGTGCTGTATCCCATACAGCGAGGAGTTAATTCTATAAAATCAGGCAGGATGGTGCAGGATCAGCCTTAGGGCAGTGAAGCTCCCCTTTAGCCTATGTCAGTCAACAGAGCATCTAAAATGTGCCTGGGTAAAGAAAAACAAGAGATGGTGTTTCTTTTTGATCACAGCAGGTGATCAGATCATCAACAAGGGCCCAGACTCAGAGAAGAAAGAAATGAAAAAGCCTTCAGGGATAGTCAGTCTATTTCCCCACTGATGCACATTCAATTCTGTCAAATGCCCAATGAAATTCAATGCCATTGTCCCGGGGACTATCCTATAGTCCAAGGTAGAAATGCTCCCTGACGTTCAGTTTACATTCTGCACTTAATATCTTTATGCTGTGTTCACCTATACTATTGTGAAAGTAAATAATTCCTTTATTTCACATTTCAATTTTTAGGAATTATTATAAAGTCTCACCTACATTATTCCCATTGCATGTGCATCTGAATTTCCAGTCAAAAGCATCTGACCTACATCATCAATAGTTACTTTGTATTCCCTTTCCCAGCACAGCAGGCACTGCCATACTTGTTGATCCCTTGATAAAAACACAAGTGACAATAAACAAGTACTTGCTTTTCCTTTGGAGTCCCTTTTTGATAATCTGTTATCTGTGAAAATTCTTGCGTAACCCCTCAAAAAGTGTTCTATATTAAACCAATTATTGGCGAGTCATAACTCTCTTCTGAGTGACTAACATTACGATGACGATATTTCTTCAGTATCATCCTATCTTTGAAAAGGTTAACATCTTTTTGCTTCCATGCTCATTCCTAAACATGCCAACTTTTCCGAAAAGCACTGAGATCCTCATCTGAATCACTACAGATGCTCTGCTTGGGACTCCCACCCGTCTGTCTATCATTCCAATGCACACGCGTCCAACACCCAATGCAGCATCCCAGATGCCGCCTCACCAGAACCGGGTAGACAGGGATGATCGGCCCCAGATCTGTGATGAGATGCTGTTTTGTGCAGCACAGCCCAAAATAGTGCTGGCCTTTTTCATTGCCATATCACGTTGCTAACACATATCTAATACGCTGTCATTTATCACCCCCGTGAGACTGGCTATGTCGTGCTGAGCTTCCGTCATCTGTTCTGTGTCGTTCACTTGGCGGCAGCCCTTGTCTTCCTTAGATGGAATCATATCTAAAGTGGTGAATTTTGTTGTCGTTGTTCACTTTATATTTTCAAAATCCTTCGAAACTTTTAGGTAATGAATTGAAGAAGATTCATGCCACTACTAAAAAAAAAATTGCATCTTTGAATGCTATAAAATTTGTTATCTTACTAAGGATAAACTAAATTTAAATGATTTTGAAGACAACTTGCCTTGAAGAAGTGCCCATCACCTTTTTTCAATACTTGGTTGTATTTGAGAATAGATTTAACAATAAACACTTATTCTGTCCATTCTTCTACAACTGGACAAAAGTATACGTAAAACATAGGTGGGTAAGTATGATGGTGTTAAACAGTTTGAGATTTCTGAATAACACATTTTCTTAAGATCCTTCAAGTTAGGAAGAATGTTTTTATGACCATATACAGTTTTTGTAGCTTCCCATTAACCATGTTCCCTGGAGTTCTGATAGATATAAGAATGAACGAACAAGAGAAGATATCAAGAAACTGGTGCCCACTCTCACTAACCAATTCTCAGTAACGGTGTAGGTTAAGCTGGCTAATACAGAGGTTAAGAGGGAAACAAATACCAAATCACCTCAACTTCAAGGTCTTTTCCTTACTGCTGGCCCAAATATACTTTCTGTCCTGCTTGCTGTGTTTCTTTACTTCCTTCCAGGCTCACTTCCAGATCTGTTAAAACAGGCTTTTACTTCCTCTTCAAGGTGTCTGTCCATATCCCCTAAGGAATTGTCAGCTTCTGAAAGCCACCACCCTTGACCTAAACAACATTTGGCTCCTGCTCAAAAATTTGCTATTGCATCACCCACACAGGATGAAAAAAATTCAAAAGCAAAATGTGGCATCAGTCCAAGAAACACCATCTCTAGGGACTGTATAACATGCTCCTCATGGCAACTATGGATAGCTGATTGAGCTGGTGAGCTACTTAAGGGAAATAGTCCTCACTTCACTTTCATACTCATGAGCTTCTGAGCTGGTCCATTTATACAGCTTCAGCTATTATCACTAGACGATCCCTAAATTTCTATCTCCTGCCCTAACCTCTCTACTAGCCTCCCATGCTCAATCTCTGCCTGCCTATAACACAACTCTACAGGGATATTCTCCCAATAACTCAAAGTCAACAGGCACAAAGTACCATCTTCCAGCTCCTAATTCCCAACCAACCAGGCTCAAAACTTCACCTTGACGATGGCTCCCCATTTCTTAGCGTCAATGTTTAAAGGTTTCAAAAATTCACTCTTCTTTCAAAATCTCTGTCCTCTTTCTTTTCACTGTCCCTACCCAAGTCTCATATTTCCCTCTTGACCTGAACTTGCCCTATTGTTATCTTTCCATCCATTTTCTTCCCCGCCAATTCATTTTGCACCCTGCTGCCGGATAAATCATCCTAAAACTTATTTTCACCATTTTACTCCTCTATCAAAAAAGCATAACATCGACCATCATCTATGAAGTAATCATGCCCTCCATCAACTTAAATCTGATTAAACCTCTAGACACAAGTTACAAGACAATAACAAATAGCAAACGACACCACTGGAAAGCAATCAACAAAATCCAGAATGTAGAAAGTTCTACAGGACAAATGATTTGGTATCTTCAGCAAATAAATTTCAAGGGGTTAAAAAAAGAGAAGGATGGAAGGAAACTTACAGGTAAAAGAGTCTTAAGAAACTCATCAAACTGCAAAATGTAAACCTTATTTGGATTCTGTTTAAATGAACTGTAAAAACCATAATTACAACATTTGACACAACTTGAAATGTAAACACTGACTGGGTATCTGATAAAGAAATTATGCTTTCTGGTATAGTTATGCTTTTTTTTAAGAGTCCTTATCTTTTAGAGATTCATGTTGAAATACAGATGAAATAATATAATCTCTAATTTTTTTTTCCCAAAATAAAGGAAAGGGAAAAGAATAGGGGTAGAAAAGAAACAACATGACCGTAAATTGATAACTCCCAAAACTGGTGAAGTTGGATAGATGAGCACATGAAGGTTCATTATACGGTCTATGTATTTCTGAACATATTTGAAATTTTCTATACAAAAAGACAAAAAAAATAAAATAAAATAAAATAAAATAAAAGTAACAGCCCTCTCCCAAAAGGGGTAAAGTCCAAACTCAATCTCTTATTCAAAATTCTCTTATTCACCCAAAATTATTCAACCTTATTTTTTTGGTAATACCTGCTAAGAAAACAAAGAACAAACAAGCCAAAAAACCTCCCTTCTCTTTACCTTTCTATAATACTATTCATATTATATATTTAACTCTAATGTAATGTGACATACAGCAAAAAATTATAGCAAGTAGAAATATGCTACAATGTGCCAAGTCCTACTCTGCCCATGAACTCAGCAACTCTAACCCATTCTGACCCCTTCCATTTACGGTCTCCTCTAGCACTTGTGTTCACACAGGACATTTTTCCATGGGACCCTAAACTGCTGTATATTATGTTTTGTCTTAGGTTAAAATAATTTCATATTGCTTTTATATGACCATTTTAAAAAAGAAATATATTTTTCTCCTCACTTAAAAAATGAATATGAATTTAGAAAACTTATACAAGTAATAAATAGAGGTGGGGGAAGAAGCAACAGAAAAAAAAGAGTGAATTTTTGTTTGCTGTCCTTGAGTTACTACTGTAAATAAAGTTGACCATGATCTGTAACTGGAAATCAGTGACAGTGCAGTCATTCAGTTTTTCTTTCCCCTCTAAAGTGTGTATATATAAAGCTTTTTCCCATCTTTATGGAGTTTTAACTTGCAATAATATTCTAGCTATATGTCACAGAAACAGACATTCTCCTAAACATGCTACAGTGATGTTTTCCAAATTAAATTAAGTACACATTTCGTAAATTTATGACATCCTTATGACTGTATTTACTACTCCTGGTTTTATATGACCAACGTAGCTCTTAACCAGATTGTCCATTAGAATCAGTTAGAATCCTACTGAGGAAGGCTTTCCAGATGGGGGGTCAACAGGTAATTCTGATTCTATGTTCCTATTTAAGACAGTAGAGATGACCAAACTAAGATTGACATGCTAGTATAACAGAATCCAGAAGACTTTCATAACCAGATGTATGCATGTTTAAAACAGCAAACCATGGGACTCAACAGTCACACACTGCACACTGTCTGACCCCGCATCAAGTGCCTGTCACCCAACCATGGCAATTTGATTCTCCACAACACAGCTGAGTTTCACAGAAAACTCTTCTTTCAGTAACTCTTTCATTATAGCAGGACTCATTCAATAATGGTGATTCTATAGGCTAAAATAAAAAGAAATACTATAACAGCAGGTTCTGTATCATTTTCACTCAAAAGGTTTACTCTCAGGGGCATAAAATAATTATCCTGCTGTTTAACTTCCACTCAATTTCTATATTAAGCTTTGCGTACTATGAAACACACACATCAGTAATGTCTTTCATTCTATATTCTAAACTTTATCCAGACCAAGAATATAGCAATGAAAACTAACATAGTTACTAGAACCAGTCCTCACTGGGTGACAAATAGGCACAGATGCACACCCTCGAAGGAACAGCAATCCCCAGAATTTCTTTGTGCTCCCTGCTGACAACCATTTCATGAAGGAACATATATATAACAGGAAAATTAAATTACTCCAAAAATAGGAGGGGAGCAGAGGGGGGAAAGCAGGAAGAAGGATGAGTAGGGGGTGTGGGAAAGGGAGACCCAACGACGACTAACAGCTGTGACTACCAAAATATTCAGAACATTCAGATGATCTAATCTGAAGCACTGCAATAACATGAATGAAATAATCTTAATTTCCTTAATCTATACAGTAATGCAAAGGGTTAAACCAATTTTACTGCATTTATCAAAATCTTTGGCATTTTAAAAGTGGATAAGCCAAATTTCTATTCAGTGACTCCTATTCTTCTTAAACTTGAGATCCTCAATCTTCATAGTGTGAAAACATGTATATATGTACAGATGTAAATACACTGCTATACATACGCTTAGCAAAACGCCTAGTGTGACATATTCCTCACACAAAGCCCTTGTTTTAAAAATATATAGACTAAAATCATTTCAACTAAATGAATTAACTAAAAGGGTATCACAGGTTTTAAATTAAATGTCAAGATGTCAAAGTATAACCCAGAGTCCGTTTATAAACCACTGACTTAATTTAAAAAGATGGGGCAAGCTGAGTTCTACATTTGACCCTTTGGTGATAAAAACTTGATTTAAAATTCTTATCTCAGTTTTTCCATCTCTAAAATGGAGACAAAATGACATGATAAAAACAAAGGTCAAAGAGATTAATGAGATAAAAGAAAGCATTTTAATGCTTGAGTCTAAAGTGACAGATAAGTGACTGTAAGACTCTTCATAAGCTCACTTGAACAAAGCATTTCATGAAAGACCTGCATTTTCCTAAAGGCGACTTCAATGGTCTTTGTTTTTATTTAATATGAGCAAACTAGTAAAACTTGCTGAGCCTGGTAATCATTTAAATATTCTCTAACCAATTAAGAGTAGTAGCAAGAATAAAATGTTAGCCTTCATCTTGTGACCAAGACCCAGACACTCTTACACCAAGGTCTGGTTCCAGTGGATCATTCTATAAAATCAAACTTACAAACCCCACAATATTTTGGCAGAATAAAGACAGCCACAATTTCTTTGCCACTCTTCCCAGTGAATGAACTGTGTTCTTCCCCTTGAATCTGGGCTGCCCTTTTGATCAACAGAATGTGGCAGACATGACCGCATGTAAAATCCAAGGGTGGGCCTTCGGAGACTCTAACTCTAGCTTCTGCCTTTGCATTTTAGAATGCTCTTCACTAGAAGGCAGCTGTTGTGTAAGAAGACCAACGACCTTGAGACCACCATGCGGTAAGGTCCTATGACAAGAAAAACCATTCAGAGAAACCTTCTTGGGCCTTCTAACCCAGCCTAGTCTTTAGGTGAAGAAACCACTGAATGATTCAGTTAATGCCACACGAAGTAAAAAGGACCACCCAGCTGAGCCTAACTAAATTTGTGACTCACAGAACTGGGAGCAAATAAAATGGCTGTGTCATAAGCCACGAAGTTTCTCAGAATATGGTATGTAGCAACAGACAAACTGAAAGAACTATCGCTAAACAAGAATCTAGGCAGACTTACAAATGATTTCCATGACCAGAATAGGTTAAGAAAAAGAAATTTTTTTCCAATTCATGAAAATATAATCTTTGTTGCTCTAAAATCTCAGGTAGATAAGATTAACATTAGTGAAGCAATGTCAGTTGCTTTAATTTCATTTAAATCATAGAACGAAACTCTATACTTCACCCTCTTTCACCTGTTACCATTAATCACCACCACTTATTATGGCTCTTTGTTCCTAGCAACCCCTTGCTTTGGGCCAAGTGCACCAAACCTTGATGAGCACGCAGCCTTCACAAGGACACTTAAATTATTTGATGAGCACTTGGCCTTTAATGGTCCAAAGTCTCATACAAAACCAGACAAAGATAAGTTGTGGGAGTGTAGGGCTGAAAGGAAGACCTGTCACTTCTACCCTTGGGTCTGCTAGACTAAGATCTAACCAGACACAAGTAGACCTCCCCGGGTAATCAGAAATTTAAAGAGATAGATTTCCACCATATCCACTTATTCTGGGTTATCAGCTGTCAAGCTGCTACTTTCTAAGTTTGTCCCTGTATTGAGGTGTCCATGATGTTCACCTCAGGTTTCACAGGCCTTAGACACCTGAGCACTCTGACTTGTGCATCTGCCACATCTACACTGAGAGCCAAAAGGATCTCTTTGGCTGCCCATCAATTTGTGCTTTAAGCATTAGCAGTGAACATAAAACACCGGGAGAGCCTTGGCACTATAGAAGCTGAGCCAATTTAGAGGAAGATTTCTCCTTTAGCTTACAAAGGTTAACTTAATTCTGTTTACTGGGCAACATACTATCTATCCATTTTCAAGGCAGAACAAAAACCTAGGAGCCGGCCATCTTTCTGGAGACTCAGTAGCCTGGTTGACAACATTGTAATATGCTACCCAAAAATGAGGCTATCAAAGTTTTAAAGGCTGAGAAATGATGAAAACTATTTCTGCAAGAACAATTTCACAAGTTATCTGGCTTGAAATACTGACAAAAAGCTAGTTTTACTTTAAGGTAAGGAATCCTCAGCTAGCCAAAATATCAAATGAAACAAAACCTAAGAATAAACCAGTTTCAGACCTGGATTCGAAATAGAAATTGCATCCGTCTCCTCGAAAAACCTTCCAGGTCATGGATCAGTACCATAAGATTGTGGATTTTCCTACTCAACAGCAAACTTCAAGTTCTCTTTTCCTGAGGTTAATTTTATCATAATTTAAAGATTTATGTGACAGTTAAAAGTAAAAATATTTTTATATTCTGTCTCTGTTAATCTCCAGGAAAAAAAAAAACAGATAAAGGCCTAAAAATTGAAGTGACTTGTTTGGGGGGGGGGGTCACCATCAGTGGTAAACAGTGTAACTGGAACTCCCTGCCTCCATCTACCGAACACTACTTAGCACAGCAAAGGGTTACACATTTAAGCCAACAATAACTCACTGGGCAGTTTTGTTTTGAAAAAGATGAAAATGAGATTTTTTTTTCAGAATCATAGAACCTGAAAGATGGGTTTGTTCAAAATGATTCTCTTATTTCCTATATTATGCAGAATCCCACGATAAACGGAATATTGTTTCTAATGTATCTCAACTTTATACACTTGACATGCAGCCAATACTATGACAGGCATGTCACCAAGTAAGTGACATTTTGGAAGGTGCTGCTGAGCTCAAAGGGGCAAAAATACGTACTTCTATTATCACAGTTTCGAAAAAAAGTGTGAAACTGAAAAAGGAGCGTAACGGCGTGTGGTCGCAGGGCTGACACCAGGAGAAAACTCTGACACCCTGTTACTATGATAGCTACAGCCTTGTGTCCTCTCTAAGCCGTCTCCAGACACAAGCATGCCGAGACGAATGAGCCTTCCAACTACAGAATGCATCCTGCCTGCCAGGGAAAGCCCGGCTCCAGGGAGAAAAACTGCTGAAGTCTTTACAGGATCAAAAATTATTTTCTTTCCAAGATTCAATAAACAAAAGAACAATTCAGTTTTTCAGCAAAAAAAAACCATTTCCATTCAAGGAAACACTGCAATTTGAACTCTGGACACTTGTAACTCCATTCATCATACGATCCCGTTACCTTCATTCATGCTGGCGCATACTCAACCGCAGGTGTCTTTGGGTCGTCTCAATGACTCTGTCCTCCAGGAATGACTTTAACCGACAGAGTATTCCACCAACAAGTCGATGAAAACTAAATTGGCCCTAAGCATATAAAACTCCACATGAAAACTGAAAACAAAAATCTGTTCTAAACCCATGCTGGGGAATGGTCTCCGGTGTTACTACTCGTGCAGACTGCTAACCCTGAATTTAGTGGGGAAAGGTTCACTAGTGCAGGCTCCCCCTCACTTCACCAGGGTGCGCTCTCCATCTTTAGTTCATCTTTATCTAATATCTAGCACATAGTTGGTCCAATAATTTAACACTAAACCATCGTTAATATTTGTTATATTGGCAACCAGGCTGACAGGTTGACTACATGGTTTTACAGACTTTCTAAAAGATTCCCAAAAAGTTTACAAATGATCTCTCTTCTTTCTTTTACCATGTCTTATGAAAGCCTGTCTCATTTATTTCACCATTAGACAACACCTCAAGTAATATAATCCAGATTCTCCACTAGCCTACAAAATAGTTTCCCCACCCCAGTCTCCAGTTTCTTCAGTCAGCTCTTCTGCTACCACATTAATCTTCCTTCATCTTATCACACCCAGTCAGAATCCTGAAATGTCCTTATTACCTAAAATAAGGTCTCAAACTTTACCATGCACACAAATAACCTGAAAAGCTTGTTAAAACAGACTGTATGGCCCCACCCCTAGTTTCTGATTTGCTGGTCTGAGGTAGGAATAAAATTTTGCATTTTTAACATGTTCCCAGGTAACACTTATGCTGCTGGGCTAGGAAACATACTATGAGAACCAGTGGCCCAAGCAATGGTTCCCAATTCCAAGATCTAAACAAATATATCAGAATCACCTTAGGAGCTCACACACACACACTCACTCACTCCAGTCCTTATCAAAGAGATTCTCATTCAGAAGTTCTACAGTGGGGCTAGGAATCAATCCCTAGATAAATCTAATACACACCAGCTCCAAATACCATTAGTCTAAAGATAAGTCACAAACAAACCTTAGATGACACCATGCATTCCACAACTTATACCCAGATCTATCCAAGGGAACTTATCTTCTAGTCCACAAAATAAACTCTCAGTCACAGGTAAACCTTTCTTCTTACTTACCCTTGAATATCTTTGAACACTCATTACATTTTGTCACTTACCAATATCATCTATCCTGTCTGGAGTGCCATTCCCCATCTCTTCCTCCCTGAATCCTCCAAGGATCAGCTCATCGCCAACCTTAAAAATCTTTCTTGGTCCATTCAACTTATCTCAAATATAGGACACATTGTGCCAACTTCCACTCTAACATTCAACAACATCAGTTCATTTGTGCCTGTGTTATTGCATATCCAATTTATTGAGGGGTATATACAGTATATATTATTCATAATCTGTAACCTGAGAGGATTTTGAGGAAGCTAGGAAAGACAGGAACCTAAAAACCATGTAAAAGTTGTATAACAATTTTATTGTGTAATGACAATTTAAAATATTTAGATGATTGTCACCCCAATAATTTTTTTAATTTAAAAATTTTTAAAACACCAAAATACAATCAAAAAATAAAAATATTTAGATGAACCTCTTATTCAAAAAGGTTTTATTCTCGAATATGTGCATTAATAATAAAGATGAGTAGAAATTAAGAAACAGTCAACCCATAGTTTAAGTCATGACTAAGGTCATTCTTCTAAAACATTTAAAAAAAAGATAGAGACAGAAAAGTAGATATGTAAGAACCTGAGAAAAAATGGAGAAAGGAAAAAGGCAAAGAACACTGCTACTCCTTGACCTCAAACCAATAAAATATAATATGTGAAATGAATTGTTATTTCTGTTACACTCTTCACACTGTATTATTAGATAAGTTTGAGTTTTACCTTCTTTAGCTGTTAATATCTTATCTTAATGGTATACGCATGCATTAACATGAAATAGCAATAGTATTGCCAAATGTAGGATTTGGAGACTACAAGTCACAGAGATACAACTGATAGCTCTTTGTGTCTTAAACATTTTTGTGGGATGGGGAATGGAAAACGAATGTTAATTATACACAAGGTTTTCTTTAGGATAACGAAATGTTCCAAAATCCATCATAGTAAATGGTGGCACGACTCTGTAAATATCCTAAAAAACATTGACATCTATACTTAAAATTGGTGAATCTTATGGTATGTAAATTATATCTCAATCAAGCTATTTAAATAAACAATTAACTCATTTCATAATATGAAGATAGGATTTCCAAATCACTCTTTTAAAACCACATGTGAAAAGTATAACTCATTTACTATGTCAGAAACATTTTTAGTCATTTTTACATTTTAAGTTAATGTCTGATAGAACTTAAAGTACCTTAGTTTATTATAAATATATTAATATGAGACAAATGGGTTTTGTTTTCCAAAATGTAGGAATCATGTACATTTGACAAAATAGGAAAGCTAAGTAAGGCATAATATCTTATTTTGTTCCTGACCATAATTCTTCACAATAGTATTATAAGTAGGATCCTAAAAGATTGATGAATTTAGAACATTTGTCTAAGTCAAATAGCAGAGATCATAAAAACTTATGAAGTATTTTATAATCTTGTGAGACTAGGATTACATAGGCCATACCATACTATATGTATTCAGGTTTCAAAAGCCATAAGCATTAAGATAGAAAAAATTCTATTTGATATATATTCCAATAGTGTGTTTGTATGATACGAACTATTTTTATTAGTATTTCATGTTATATCTCCTTCCATTTGTATATTTTTAATCTATCTACATATTTATATTTAAAGTATATCTCTCACACCCAAAATAAAAAAAAACTTGTATTAAAACATGGATATATAGTCTTCAAAATATCACTGTTAAAAATGGCCAAAAAAAAAAAAAAAGGCTATGAGCTACGGCCATGCTACCCTAAATAAGCTGATTCTGTCTGATCTCAGAAGCTAAAGAGGGTCGGGCCTGGTTAGTATTTGGATGGGAGACCACCTAGGAAGACCAGGTGCTGTAGGCGTAAATATCTAAAAAAATAACGGATTGTAAATTGACAAGGTCCTTGTAATCTGTGAGGTCAACCCAGGGTTGCTGCGTCTAAATAAATGAATGAATGAAAAATGAATAGATAGATAGATAAATAAATAAATGATTTAAAACACAGGCTTTGGAAATGTTCATGTTTAAGTGATACCGAAGGGACCTGAAAAATAAATGCAATATCTAACCCTAGCCTGGATTCTCTACTGGAGAAGAAAAAAAAAAAAAAAAAAAAAAAAAGCTCTGCCAAGCAGAATGTTACTGGGGCAACTGACAAAACGAGAACACAGAGAGTAGATTTGACAACTTACTGTTAAACTGTTCAGAGGAAAAATATTCGTGTGTGTGTGTATACACATACATGTACATATGTACAGATAGAGAAAACAACTGATAAAGCAACAAAATGTTAATAGCTGAATCTGAATAAAGACGTATATGGATGCCACTGTACTATTCTTATTATTACGACCCTTCGAAAAGTTTGAAATTTACAAATTAAAAAGTAATAAAATAATATAAATGCATCTCATAAACAGCATGGTTGGGTCTTATTTTTAAGCCAATCTGACAAACTCTGCCTTTTAATTTAAGTGGCTAGTTCATTTACATTTAATGTAATTATTTAGATGGTAAGTATAAGTCTAACACCTTGCTATTTTCTACTCATCCCATCTTTGCTTTGTTCTTTGCCTATCCTTCTTCCTCTCCTGCTTTCTTTTAGATTACTTAAATATTTACTCACTATTCAATTTTAGCCCCTCTACAAACTCTTTAGCTATACTCTATTTTACAATTTTAGTGTTTGCTCTAGGGATCAAAATATGCATGCTGAACTTACCAGTATACTTTAGCCATCATGCCTCTTCCTATACAGGCATGCCTCGTTTTATTGTGCTTCACTGATGTTGTGCTTTTTACAAATTGAAGGCAAGACCCTTCAACAGCCAAAAAGATTAGGACTCGCTTTACTGCAATACCCTCTTATTGCCATCGCCTGGAACTGAACCTGCAGTATCTCCGAGGTAAGCCCGCACAATGTAAGAAACTTACAGCACTGCAGTTTCATTCATCCTACTCTCATCATTTGTATAATTATCATACATTTTACTCCTAAATATATTCTAAAACCCACATATCTTATTATTTTGGCTTTAAATAGAAATTAAACAATGAGAAAATTTTATTCTTACACGCACATTTACCACTTTTGGTCCTCTTTATATTTTCCTATAGATGGTACCATCGGCATAATTTTCCTTTCCCTTAAAAAAAAAACCTGTCTATAACATTTCTTGAAGTCTAGGTCTAGTGGTGACAAATTCTCTCAGCTTTAATCCCTCTGAAAAGGTCTCTATTTAACCTACATTTCAAAAAATATTTTCAGTGGATATAAAATTCCAGATAGACAATTTTTGTATTTTCCAGCCCTTTCAGGATGTCATCTATTGATTTCTAGTTTGCACTGCTTCTCATGAAATGTTAGAAAAAAATTTTATCATTGGCAGTATGTCTTTTCCTCTGTCTATCTTTAGGATTTTTTTCTTTGGTTTTCAGCAACCTGATGATGATGTCAAGGTTTTCTTTGTGTTAATCTTGCTCCGGATTTGTTGAGCTTTCTTGGATCTGTGGGTTTATGTTTTTCAACAAATTTAGAAATTTTTGGTCACTGTTTCCTCCATAATTTTCTGCCCTTATCTCTCCCCTCTCCTTCCATACCTACAACTACACAAATGTTAGACTACATGATATTGTCCCATAGGACATTATGGCTTTCTCATTTTTCTTCTCAGTCTAGTTTTCCCTGTGCTTCGGTATAGATTATTTCAATTGATTTATCTTCAAGTTCTCTGATCCTTTCTTCTATAGTATGCAATCTGATGCTAAATCTACCTGGTGAATTTTCCATTTCAGATATTATCAACTTTTTAAAATCCCAGTTATCGGTCACATTTTTTGGTGTTTTCACAATTATAACAATTGTATGCTCAACATTATGAACACTTTGTTACTGAGAATCTGGATTATAACGTCTCACTTTATAATGAGTTTTGTTCTAGCAGGCAATTAGGATGCAGGTAGATCAGGCTGATACCGTAGAGACTTAGTTTGGCCTCTGTCATGCGAGATCTACAGTAACCTTTACTGTACAACTAGAAGGGCCTTGATCCTAAGACATAACCTTTCTGAGGTCACATCAAAAGCACAGGACAATTCAACAAGTCCTCCCCACACTGAGTGGTTTGAACTCCAACATTTCCAAGCATTTGGCACCTTCTGGAATCTCCATGCAGCTCGGTCCCACAGTAGCTCTTTCCTACCAAGCGTTGTGGTGTATGCAGCTTCATATTTGAACAAAGGATCAATGGTACTCCAGATTTTTGAGGCTCTTTCTCTGAGCAATTCTTGCTTCACCAGTGCCCTAAATCACAAATCAAAGCTATCTCCACATCCCTGAACTCTAACCTCTGCCTTTTAGAGAGTCGGCTGCTGTTCAGGCTTCACATGCCACAGTCTGAAAAACATCCCCAAAGCAGCAACTTGGATGACTGTGGAGCTCACCTCATACTTTCTCTTCTCAACTGACCTGAGTGCTGACTGCCTGAGATCACCCAGTCTTAGAGCTGCCTGCAGCAGGAGGTAACTTCAACATGGCCTGAAAATGAAGTCCTTAATTCTATTTCTGAAATGGCTTTAAAATCTATTGTCTTATTTCATCCTTAACATGAATATGTAACATGAAAGGTACATAGTATTTCCATATGATAGATTAGCCAGCCAAGATATAAGAAGTTAAATAGCAAGTTTCTAAACAATAAAGGTATTTTACTCAATACCTAAATATTCATCAAACACCTACTACGAGCATATAGTCATTGACATAGTAGCAAAAAAAAACCTCAGGGAACATGCTATCCATATTCTTTCCACCGAACCATCAATAAAGCACACAGACTGTACTCCCCCCTCAAAAAAGTGCCTAATGAATGAATAAATTAAATCATTCAGCCCACCAGGAACATGTCTATTCTCTCAAAAATAACTACAACTTCCATTCATTATTTATTCATTCCTGCAAGACTCCTATTTTCTGTGCAAGTAATTTCATTCCTATAGTTATATTTTTTCAATTCCCTACATATACTTAATTTTTTTCATATTAGTAGGTACTGTTTAACCAAGACATTTCTATTTAGCTATGTCAAATTTGTTTCAGCTGACTCTTAACTGGATTTCTAATTTTCTGGCCAAATCAAATATATTTTCCTGGCACATGGAGAGAAAATATAATAAAATTTCTAAATACCATCTCTGCAGCATCATATCAAACAGCAATACCATTTCTCCAATCTTAAACAAATCAATCAAAATGATACATTTACACTTATAGATTTATTCTCCTCTCAAAATTAGCTCTTGACCAGTGAGTAATTCACCCCAATGTATGGAAGGGTGAACTGCAGAAAAATGGTCATAAAATTAACCAACATATGTTTATAAAATAGTGTTTAAGAACATTTTTATATTGATTACCTTATTATGTAACTAATTCCAGTGAAGTAAAGTACCTTATAACCAAAAGCCAAATACCATACATCCTTGATCACTACATACTGAGAAGCTCCTTCTGACTTTAAAGGCTGGCAAAAGAAGTTTGTTAAAAGGTCTTCTGAAGATGATAGAGTTCATGAGATCAGTAGCATCGCCTTGAAACAGAAACATTACTTTCTCACCCTGTTTAGATGGCTCATTTTTCTGTCATCGTTCCAACCTGTTACTATGAGTCAAGATAGCATTCTTTGTAAAAAGGACCTTACCTGAAGGACATCTTGGATCTTCACCCACACATCTGCCATGTCGTACAATTTGACATCTTCCTGCTGAGTCAGTGGAGTCACGACGGCATTCTGCAGGTAACCCAGGACCACAGAGTGTGCGGCGGCTACAGCATTGAACTTGTCAAACAGCAACTCCAGCAGTTCTAGAAGTAACCTAGCCAAAAACAACCAAGCAAGTAAATAACAAACACACACACAGAGATGATTTACACTTGGCTGCAAGAAAACCAGACTAAAGTGAAGTCGAACACTACAGGTGAACAGCACAGTAACAGATTACAACAGGCTTGATTTCAAACAGTTGTATGATCTAAGCAACTCTGGAAAACTTACCTAAGCCTCGATTTCCTCTGCTATAAAACGGAAATGACATAAGAATTTAAAAACCAACTGTAAAGCCTCTAAACCACCAGTAGCAGTGCAATACACAAACATTTCAGTGATTACAATACTACTATTTTGTACTCATGTAAGACAGTTTCCCCCTAGGAATTCAGGCAATTTTTCAGACAGCAGTTCAGATGTCACACAGACCATGCTATTCCATAGCAATAAATTGGCCACTTTGGTAAGGATACTAATCCTTTTAGTCGTGGACAGCTGTGCTTACTACATTCAAATGCATGGCCGAGGTTGCCTGAAAAAAATATACACCTGCCAAGCAATCTGACTTTCACCACAGGAAGCGGCTTAGTCATCCGCATTAACTCATTTTTCATAGTGAGAGATGCTGGACACATATTATTACATCAATTTTATATACTCAAGGACACAAAATGAGGTTGGAGGCAGCTGGGGCTAGAACAAAAGTTGATTTCCTGTCAGTGCATTTAGCCACCTACCTCTCACTACAGTTCTAGAATAAAGATGTATATTCAGAGATAACTCAGAGCTTTATGTCATGGAATCAAATAATTCCTCTACCACTGAGCTTGCAGCTTCACTGACCACCGGGCTCGGAATCTTCTTTTCCTCTGAACTTGTATAGTATTTTACCTCCTTCGTTTTATCCAACTTAACCACATGTGGCTCCATATGTGTCTCAGTAAACACGGGTCACATTTATTTATATATAGATGTTTTACCTCCCTTCTCCATTATTAGTCTTTCGGTGTAGGCACTGCTATATACATCTGTATACCTAGGAGGACTTAGGACAATGATCAGCAAACTCTGCTGAATGCATTTAATGTGGATACCATGAACAACGACAAAAAATTTTGGATGTGACCTTTACTGCATATTGTGTGGTTCTCAGTTCGTAGTTTCTGAATCGACTTATAAACCAACCTGGAAAGTAGAAAAGCAAAGCAAAAGAGCCTGTCAGCAGTGTCAACTGACGAGATCTTATTACCATAAATAAAAGGTTATGACCACAATCTCATCTAAACATACAGCATATTATCTATTCCTCTGGCTTCTTTACTGCCCAATTATTATAATTAATGTGTCAATGTGACAGCCAATAACTATCTTAAGATAAAACCCTAATACCTATTTGACAGTTTCATTTAGATGAATCAATAAAAATTTATGTAGTACTCTCAGTCTAGACTATACACAATCCAGAATTTACACATTGTATTTATAAATAAGAGCCCCGCCTTCTGAATGATGATTTGTAAAAATCTTTTAGAGGTCAATTTACGTTTATACTCACATATACCTAAAACGACTCTTCTTTCTCATGTGTTATTGGAGAACAACTCGAATACCAGCAAAGAGAGGAACAAAGTACTAACAGGTGTGTCAGACACAACAGCCAAAATAGTTCGTTCCGTGCAGGGAAATGATCTGTATAAAAGTGGTACCTGGCATCACAGAGTAAATACCTGATTAAGTGAAGGTCCTATTTTTCAAAAAAAAGATTTATGTTGAGTAGGTGAGCTTGTGGTTCCCAAATATCAATCCACAGACCACAATGTGTTTATCAGTGGTGCGTAGCAAAATGAGAAAAATAGGACCATATATTGACTTTTCACAAAGCTAAATTTATTTGATATTTTTTTGTACTCTCTTGACAGGAAAATCTGTTATTTTCTCTCGTGATGGCAGTTATGTTACCAAATGTCCCTACGTGACAAAATTAAAACTTCATAACCTTATGTTATACTCCAACATTTTGTGAAATCATATTAATCCATGACATTCAGAAGCCTGAAGCACACTGATGTCCAACTTCCAAATGGCATGAAGTTCTAGGTACATGCCTGCAAAGCAGCAATGAGGCAGAAAACACCGAAAGAGAAGTGGCTCCTCTGAATGGAGGAGTGCTGTCTGGTTATCTCCAGAGCCACCAAGCTCATGACTACACACCCTGACTGCCATTCAAGGACAAGAGCAACTCAGAAACGAGGGGACGTGCTCTATTTCGAATAAAGAGACCTAGCAGGGAACTGAGGTGTAAGATGAGATCCATGGTAACTATTAACATCATAGAAAGAGCCATCTCTTGATAAAATGTGGACAGAGTGCCAACTTCCTTTACTCCTAAAGGATCAAGGCCAAGACAGATCGGCTGCAGTGTGACCATCACAGCCACAGGAGAGACTAAACGGGGGGAGCTTAAAGGGAGACGAGACAGGCGAGATGTGAGATTCCACTCGTAGCACTTGCTTACTTTGCAACACCCATTTCAAAAATAGGGAAGCTTTTGTTTGCCTTCTCATCACACAATCATGGCAATAATGAAACCTGAAGCTCCGACATCAAAATTATAACCTTTGGTGTTGTAAATGATACCGTCAAGAGAGTAAAACGATAACCAATAAAATGAGAGAAACTATTTACAAATCACATGTCTGATAAAGAATTTATAGTAAGAATATCTAATGAAGTCTCACAACTCATAACAAAAATACAAATAACTGAATTTAAAAATGGAGAAAGGATCTGAATACACATTTCTCCAAAGAAAATATATGGCCAATGAGAAAACAAAAAGATGTTCAACATCGTTAGCCATCAGAAACACGCAAATCAAAACCGCGAGATACCACTCCAACCCACCAGGACGGCTGTAATCAGACAGACAATAAAAAGTGTTGGTGAGGACGCAGAGAAATTAGAACTCTGATACATTGCTGGTGGGAATGTAAAATGTTACAGCTGTTTTGGAAAACAGTTGTTTGCCTTCTTGGCAGCTCCTCAATCCATTAAACACAGAGTTACTATATGGACCCAGCAATTCCATTCCTAAGTGTGTACTCAAGACACACAAAAACACACATGTGCACAAAAACTTATATGCAAATGCTCATAATAGCATTATTCATAATAGTAATATTAAAGAGTAAAAGGGTAAAAGTGGAAACAATCCAATTGTCCATCAACTGACTAATGAGCAAACAAAACAAACAAAACATGGTCCTTCCTACAATAGCATATGACTTGGCTATAAATGGAATGAAGTACTGATACATGCTACAACATGGACGAACCTTGAAAACATTATGCTAGGTGAAAAAAAGTCAGAAAATTACATAACGTACAATGCTATTTACATGAAATATCCAGAATAGGCAAATTTATAGAGACAGAAAATATATTAGTGGTTACTTAGGTGGGTGGGAATTGACTAATAAAGGGATTTGTTTTGGGTTAGCAAAAAAAAATGTTCAGGAACTAGACAGTGGTGATGGTTGTGTAATCCTGTGAATCATCTAAAACTCAATGAAGTGTATTTCAGTGGGTAAATTGTATAGCATGTGAATTATATGTCAATATATCTATTTTTTTTTTAAACCATTAGCTATGGCTCTGGGTGAAGACAGTGAGAGCCAAACAGAAAAAATATATATATAGAAACAGAGAAAGAAGTAACATGGTATCCTAAAAAGTGAAGTATGAACGCTGACTCCTTCAGATTCTGACTACCACAAGACATTAGCTCTTTGCTTCTGAATCACTTGTTTTTTGTTTGTTTTTCCTTCTAATATAAGTAACTTGTAAGAAACAAAACAAATTCATTCTTTCCTAGCATTGATCATCCCTAACCTTTTAATTATGAAAAAAATCTCTCAACTTTTCCAAGTATTCCCATCTGTAAAATCAAAATATTCATTAATACCTGTTCTAGAAGCCTCACAGAACTGCTAAAAGGATCAAATCAGAAAAATGAATAGAACCAGTCGAGGAAATAGTACGATATTAAAGAGAGGGAAAAGTCAAGATTCCTCTGTCTGGGTTTCTGGCTTGATCTACTCTGAAGAAGGAAGAGACGGGGCGGGGGGAGGGGGGAGAGAGATAGAGAAAGGCAGAAATTGGGAAGGAGCATGTTAGGTTTAGATCTGATTATGTTATGTTTAAGAATTAGGTACTTGGATAGCCAAGTCTGGCGCTCAGAAGACTGACATTGGAAACTTAAAAAGTAAGAAATATCTGAGAGAATGGGACCACACAGGGATAATATGCAGAATAAGAAAAAAGAAAAGCAAGCAAGGTCCCACAGCCAACAGCCCTGAAACAGCAGCATCGAAAAGATGGTTAGGAAGTAGCTAGGGAGGGGAAGGAAGTCAGGAAGGAAAATTTTAGAAGACAAAGGAGAGTATCAACAGAGTCAAAGGCTACACAGGAGTCAGGTAAGGTAAAGAGAGAAATTTACAACCCAGAAGTCCCCGGTAACCTTGGCAGGAAGGGTTTCAGAGGAGCACTGGAGCTGAACTCAGCAGTGAGATGGGATGAAGAGTGAATGGCTAATAAGGAAAAAGAAACCAAAGTCAATCACATACTTTGCAACCAACATATCCTCTCTTTAAAAAAGAGAAAGTAAGAAGACTCTCCCCTGATGCATCAACAAATAAAAGACATTAGGAATCATTCACATAAACAGAACATATCCGCACTAGTTGGCCCAATTTAAAGCTACCAGAAATAAACTGAAATATATTGTTAATATTCATATATACTTTCCGACTGCCCACACAATGCTATATTGAGAAAACGAGGGTTTGCCTTTAGCTGCAGACATACTCAGAATGACCTAAACACACAAAGCCCAACTAAAATCATTCCCAACTCCATTCCCACCACAAAATATTAAATAAGAGATAAAACATTACACTGCAGTTAGCGCAGTTGCTTAAATCCTGTTAGGCTCAAGGTTTTCACCACTGATCTAAAAGACAATAGAGCAGGCAGAATCATTAAATTACGAAATGATTCCATAAACTGAATTAAGAGACAGCCTCATATAGAAATAAGCCTAAGAACTTTAGAGATTAGAATTTCAATTAATTGTAATTTCTACCCTTCAGAAGAAAAAAAAACACTCATTCTCACTCGCTCTCTCTCCCTTCCTCTCCACCCACCCCCTCCCACACACCACCCACAGAGGTTATTTCAAGAGTCAGAAAATAGAGAAACTATTGCTCCTGGGATGGCAATGTGGTACAAACGCCAGTATAAAGGACTGTCATTAGAAACCTAGACTTGACACCAGCTCTCTACTAAATAGCCATGGGACTGATCCAGATTCCCAGTTCCTGAAACAGAACTTTCCTCAAATATAATTTTATAAACACTAATTGATTGTGAGAATTAAATGCAAAGTTATACGGAAAAGTGTAACAAAAAGCAATTTGTTATTTATGCACCTCTAGCAGTTCCCATCTGGAGGAAACGAAAATGGAGACAAGAGCTACTGTGAGTGTCGTACGTCCGCCTGCGCCTCCACCCGACCCTCGGCGAGGTGGGCAGAGGGCGGCTCGCGTTCCGGAAGCCGCTTCAGTGTCATCCCACAAAACTCCCTTTTTAATTCAGTTTCTTGGGGTTGGGGTTCTGTGACTTGTAACCAAAAGAGGCTTAATTCACAGAAGAGCCAGTTCTTTCATTCCTCTGTAATTCTGTAATTGCTCCAAACAAAATCAGATGATCCCAATGGACTGTGTAAAGTGACCAAAAAAGTGACATGCATGGCCTCCTGGGCCAGAAAGTGAAAATGGAGTCCCTGTTCATGCTTCTTTGTAACCACACCTTGACCCTAACACATGTCCCAATGCCCGGAATGGAAAAAGCACTCAGTCAAATTGTGTGGTGTCCGAGGCCATGATGAGTAAAAGAATGAGCAATGTAGGGTGGCAGTATTAGAAGTCTAGAATTAGAGACACCGACTTGGGGCCCTCTGCATGCAGCTGGCGCTAAAGCTGTCAAAATGGAAGAGACTCCTAAAACAGTAAGGCTGAAGTGAAATGATGATGATGATGATAGCAACAAAGATGACAACAGCCACAATGATTAGACCATGCCAGGCACTGCGTGAAGTGCTTTACTTGGATTATCTCAAAAAATCCTCTCTCAAGACAACTCTCTGAGGAAGGTGCAGTAAGTCCTCAATGTCAATGATAGGTTCTGGAACTCAAAGCAAAACAGTGTGTAACGAAACCAATTTAACCAACGGCTAATGAGACATAAACAAGAGTTGATTTTCAAGCATCCCATCAACATTATAATGAAACTTGGAAGAAAACCTTATTCAAGGACCTGCTGGACCACTTTTATCCTCATTTGGAGACAAGGAAAATAAAGCTCATAAATAAAGAGAGAACAAAGGACTGAATTTTGGAGAATGTTCCTATAAAGGGGTGTTAGGAAAAAAAAAGTACTTTAAGAAAAGAGGCCAAAGAGATATCAGTGCTGCAGGATGCTAGGGAAACCAAGGCTGGAAAGAGAATCGGCAGAACTGTCTGTATTACCTCTACTTTCTCCCTGCACACTGGTACTCTACTAAAACACTCTTGCTAAAGTCTCAGACGATCACTTTGCTTAACCTAATAGACACTCTTCGATCTTTATTCACATAAGTGCAGCCCCTGTTTCTAGTGACCACTCACTCCTAGAAACACTGCCTTCCCCTGGCTCCACAACCCCACACTCTTCTACTTGCCCTCCACCTCTCTGGTTCTCCTTCTCAGGAACCTCTCCCTCTGCCTGTTGCTTGAATGCTGTGAACTATTCTCAATCTTCATGCTCTCTGTGTGAACTCATTCACCATTATGTCCTCAGCTATCCATCCACTAATGACTCCCAAACATACCTCTGGCCAGACCATTCCCGTAAGCCGTAGACCTCAAACGTAGGATGTCTTCAACGAAACTCGTCAAATTCCACCCCAAACTTACTTCTCCAGGTTCCCTAAGTCAGTAAATGGTACCACTTGCCTCAGAAAATAATCCCCACCTCCCCTCCTCCCTCAAATCCAATCAATCCCCAACTTCTTTTACATCTTCCTCCTTATTTTCTGTCAAATGGGCCTACTTCACTCCACTGCCCCTGTTACTCTGCTAATGCAGGTCGTATCATCTCTTCCTTGGATTATTAAAACAGCCCTTCTGTCTGCCTCTCCTCCTCTAGAATATAAACTCATTGAGAGTTAAGAACTATGTCTGATGTATCACTGTATTTAGTTTTTGTCATAATATCCAGAACATGATAGGCAATAAATAAGAATCTGCTTGGGGGGGGGAAAAAGGGGGAAAAAAATAAGCTCTAATAGATGGAAGAGGTAGAGACCTGACCATGGATAATAAATAGTGAGGAAATGAATTTATAGATTATAATATTCTGGTTTTAGAAGACCACAATTACAGATATTTCACACAAAACTACCTTCTCAGAAAGATAACCTTATCAACCTCAACATAAGAACCGAAAGAAGTACAGTTAGTTACAAGCTGAAGGATATATACATTCAGAGCTAACTTAATGCTGTAATAAAATCTATTTTAAGCCATAAACACACACACACACACACACACACACACACACACACACACACACACACACACACACACAGAAACGAAAACTGCCAAGATGAAGAACATATTTGTCCTTTAAACACTCATCCAATTACCTGGCAAATTTTAAAAACAGCCTTATTATAGATATAAGTAAAATGTTGCTTATGCTCCCAGATCTATTAACTTCCTACCCGAAGTTATCCCTGTGTGTCTCATTTTCAAGCAACATGAAAAAAGGCAGAGGAGTAAGAAGAAAATGTTAAGGAAGAGTCACAATTGCACAACGAAAGAAGTGTCTATTGTATAGAACTATATCATCAAGCTGTGAAAAACATTTAATTTTTAAGGTGAGATACAACTATCTGAATCTAAATTTAACATCCAGGAAACCTTGAATTAGTCATTTGGCTGGAAAACCCATGTTTTCAGCCAAGAAGCTGCCTTACTTGGTCACAAAGCAAAGACACACAAGGCAGAAAATCAGTTCTGTTCTCCTACTTACGGGCTGAAACCTTAATATCAGGGTTCTGCATTTTCCCACTAACAAAGGCAATAACCACAGAATATTTCCCTACTACTACTATGATCTTAAAGATAAGAAAATAATGAACTCTGAACTGAGGTTTTACATAAAAAAAAATTTTAATTAATCATCATTACTTCATATCAAAATGGTCTTAGTTTTACATAGCTTTATCTCACATACACATTTTCATAATAAGCTTGGCTGAGCTAGTATTTTTCATTTCCAATAGGACATAATCCCATTTAATCTTTAAGGTTATCTAATACCTGCTTTTAAGAGGTAGAGATAAGTTTCACCACTTACTAATAACAATATTCATGTAAAAAGAAGTTACTATTTAAAGAGTGCTGACTAATTCTCCATCTGCACTATGAAAAGAACAGGAAAAAAACTATTAGCAATGTAGAATGAAACACAGTAAAAATAACACTGAACTGGGCTCTAGACACTTCCTTCCTGTGTCACTTCCCTACTTAACAAGTCAGCCTCCCAGGCTCCATGTCTAAATTCTGGAGAGATGACTATGAAGGTATTTCTCATGCTAACGTGCAGCAAATTACTGGTTACAATTACAAAATAAACCCAGGCTTCCTTTCTTTTAATTAAAGTATTAGTTATCATTCTTCCATAAGCTTTTCCCAGGATAATCTCTTCAATAAAATGTGTTCAGAGAACTGGACAACCACATGCAAAAGCATGAAAGTGGACCACTATCATACACCATATCCAAAAAGCAATCTTTAGAAGAAAACATAGGGGCAAGCACTTTGACAACTGTTTGGCAATGATTTTTTGGATGTGACAACAAAAATCAAAGGCAACAAGAGAAAAATAGGTGAGCTACATCAAATTAAAAAGTGTATGCACCACAAAAGAAATAATCAACAAAATGAAAAACAACCTACAGAATGAGAGAACATATTTGCAAATCATATAACTGATAACGGGTTAATAATCCAAAATAGAAACTCACACAACTCAAAAAACAAACAAAACCAACAGACTTTAAAATGATCAGGGGAACTGAATAGATATTTTTCCAAAGAAGACATGCAAATGACCAAAAAGTACATGAAAAGGTGCCCAATGGCATTAATCAGAGAAACGTAAATCAAAATCACCATGAGATATCACCTCAAATGTTAAGATGGTTATCATCAAAAAGACTAAATAAGTGTTGGTGAAGATATAGAGAAATGGGTTCCTTGTGCATTGTTGGTGGGAATGTAAACTGGTGCAGCCACTATGAAAAATAGTATGAAGGTTACTCCAAGAAGTAAAAACAGAACTATTAAAATCCAGCAATTCCACTTCTGGGTGCATATCCAAAGGAAATGAAAACAGGATCTCAAAGAGATATCTGCACCCCCATGTTCACTGCCGCATTACTTATAATAGCCAACATAAGGAAACAACCTGAGTGTCCATAACACGTGAATGGATAAAGAATATGTGGCACATATTATATGCAACGTAGTATTATTCAGTCATGAGAAGGAAGGATATCCCACTCCTCGTGACAACATGGATGGACTTTGAGGGCATTACGCTGAGTGAAACATGACAAAGACAAATATTGTAAATCACTTATATGTGGAATCTTAAAAAAAGAAAGAAATAGATACTAGAGCAGTGATTGTCAAGGGCTGGGGGAGTGAAGGAAATGGGGAGACAGCTGTCAAAAAGCACAAACTTCCAACTCTATGATGAATAAATTCTGGGATCTATAGTACAGCATGGTGATTACAGTTAATAATGCTGTATTGTATATTTGAAAGTTGCTAAGAGATCTTGACTATTCCAACCACAAAAAAAGATATGTGATTACTTGATGTGATGCAGGTGTTAGCCAGTGCTATCATGGTACTCATTTTGCAATACGTAAGTGTATCACATCAACAGGTTGTATACTTTAAACTTACACAATGTTATATGTCAATTACGTCTCAATAAATCTAGGGTGGGTGAAACACCTTTTCTCTATTCCGAAATTAACATTTCATCATAGTGGAACACCAGAAAAATTATAAATTCACTTCCCAGAGGTTACAAAAATTAAGATTTTAGGTGCGTATTCTTAGAATTTAGTTAGTCTCAGTACAAGAATACAGAGTCCCTAGGGGAATTGTTTTGGTTTCTAAGCCATCGGTTTGATTCTCAGGTAAGCTAATTAAGATCCATTTACACTATGGCTGCTTATCAGACTTATTAACATGTCCAGCTATCTCTGAGAGGCCTGCCACTGATCGCAATGGGGAGTGTGGGAGCATGGACATGTCAGTGCAGGTATGCCCTTCTCCTGAAGAAAAACAAAATCAGGCCCTGGAAATGAGAAAGTCATTTTTATAGGAGCCGAAAGCAAATTTACATGGTAGAAAGAGAGACTACTTCTACTCTTAATTCCACCACCACCAAACTTTGTGAACTGTCAAATTACTTCGGCTTTCACATTTCCCTGGGTAAATCTGGGATTAATAATAATGCCCCCACCTGTGACGAGGCCAATGGTGAGGCTCACTCAGGTGAGACACCAGATGGCACACCGCTTTGCAAAGCATAAATGCTAGAAAACTGCACACTCCGTGATGTCTGTGATGTTATAAAGAGTGTTTGCAAACTTTACTGCACATAAGAATCATCTAAAGCATGTCCTCCTGTGGGCCCTGCACCCAGAGATTCCGAGTTAATCACCCCTCCACCACAGGGGCAATTTGCATCTCTAACTCTCAAGTGACACCAGCGCTGATTCTTAGATCCCACTGTGAGCAGTGCTGATATTTAAAAATAAATAAATAAAAAGAGGCTTCTTATTAAAAATAATTGTCTTCTTTGAATCTTTTACTTATTCATTAAACTCCTTGAACATTTAACATATGCTCATTCCTAAATCAGATTGCAAACACAAAGTTCACTCCCTTCTCAGAAGCTCAATCTGGTTAGACACCATAATAATGGGAGGGACCAGGTGCAAGAGGAGCCCAGGAGAGATACAGCCTGAGACACACCCACAAGGTGCTTTAATCCTATCTGACACCGCGCCTAAACATCACCAAGGGAAAATTTCATTTAACGCAAGTCTGTGTCCGTTTCCACAATGAAAAAGATCCAGAGTTAGTTTGTGCATGGAGTATCTTTTCTATTGTGATACTAACAAGTACAGAGAAAATGACAAGACTGAAGGCAGCTCCCACTATCTGCCAGAGAGAGAAGTGGCCTTGATGCAGCATGAAGGTGGACACCGGATAACATTATCAGGAATGACCCATTAAATAAATTTTAGCTATTATTCCCTTAATTGGTGCAATCTCTAATTTGAACCTGCCGTAGTACGCGAAACAAGAGAAATCAAAAACCTTCTTTTACTCTGACAAATATAAAACAATGATTTAGGAAATGTAATACTGAGGAAGACATCTGGCTTATCCAGCCAAGCACCCTTTCTCTAGAGACTAAAACCAAAGGACAATATACAATCAGAAAGACAGCTGTCTGACTTCGTGTTTACAAAAGAGCTATAAACATTACTGACTTCAGTAATTCACCATGTTATGAAGCTATCAATTAATTTATATAAGTCTTACTAGAAAATACATAGATTTGGGACCAGTACCTACCTACTGTGGTAATGAATTGTATATTTTACTTATTATACCAGGGCCTGGTATAATAAGTCCCATATGTAAAATTAATTCCTTTCATTTGTTCCAAAAATATTTCAGTAAAGCTGCAGGGAATATATTCCAGTTGAGGAAGAGTGGAATTTCTTCTATATGTCCCTGTTTCATCCTATTCATACCCTTCAGTGTTTAATAGCTGGGTGTATTTAAAGCATGTTCTCACTGATACATGTAATCAAAAGCAAAGATTTAATCAAATGGAATCATAATCACCGAAGTCAAATTTACTTGCTTCCCGCCTGCTTTGATTTGAATTAACTACTCATCCAAATTACACCGAGGCCCTTCCGGATTCCAAGCATGTCCAGGTGCTACATGCAGTGCTTGGGAATGGCTACAGGAAGGACAAGGACAAACGCTCGACCTTGCTTCAAAGCTGCTCTTAACGACTGTTCTGTAAAATGACCAATTCCACAAATCCTACATTTCAGATACAAGAGCAAGAGGGAGATGAAAGGTAATGCTACTTTTCTAAAAAAGAAACACATGCCTCACTCTAGCCATAGGTCTAAAGAAATCATGAGAAATATTGTATTTCTCTTTTCATAAACACTCTGCTTGTACTGCAAAGCCAACCTTGGCACCTGTGTCATCAGATCTTCTTATAGTTAAAACCATTTTAAGACGCCTCTATTACAACAATATGGCCTCATTCCAAGGTCTGGATTCTCAATTTTTAAAATATTTTTAAATACTTTTTTTTCAACATTTAGAGCAATAATTCAATGTATTCCTACAAATCTACAGCCTTCATAGACCGAGAAACAAACAAAAAAAAATTTAGGAAATGAAGCTAATAACAACCTTGAAAAGACGACGACTATAAAGTAGATGATTCAGTGTTAGAATTACTCAGCACTCCTTCAGCTAACACTGACAATCGAGTACATGACAGACACATGGAAAGCAGAACTGAAAGGGGTATACAGTCCACCACAATACAGTGTAATAAGTGTTATATCTGTTTAAAAGTAGTGTAGCCACTTTTTCAGATTCTAGATGAATCAAAAATACAGATATTAAAAATGTACTAGAAGAAAGTCTGGGAAATTTTTCTTGTAATCTAAAAGTGGGGGAGTCTTAAGTTTGACACAAAACCCAGAAGCCATAAAAGAAAATACTGATAAATGTAACCTCGTAAAAATAAAAACATGTCTAAATCCAGACATTGTAAAGTCAAAAGGGAAAAAGGGGGGGATATTGTGATATAAATGTCTAAGAACTAATTTTCTTAATATGTAAAGAGATCTGGCAAATCAATTAAAACAATTAAAAAAATAGATAGTTCACTATAAAAGGACGTAAACATTACTTGAACATTGTATTTCTGAAATTTTCAAATGTTAAAAAAGTAAACAAACTAGCATGACCCACCCTATGTCTATCACCCTACTTCAGTATCATTTATGACTAATCTTGTTTTATCTATACCTCTACCCACTCTCGACCCAAATTATTTTGAAGTAATATATCCAGCTATAACCCAAATATCATAACAAATCATTTTTTATACAAATGGCAATAAGTTTAACGTCACTTATGTCTTTTTGAAAAATGCTCATCTAAACCACCTTGGAAACACTGCTTTTCACCTATCACATCGGCAACGATAAAAATGTTTGATAATGCAATCTATTGACGAAGGAATATAGGATTATCGGAACTCTCAAACATTACGGATGACATGAGAACTATTATTGTATGCTTGGCAATAATTATAAAAATTTAATCAACCACAGAGGTCAGTAAAACATTGAAAATGGCATATCAAGAATCTGGCTGATTTTCTTCACATTTATTATATGTCGATATCAAGATAACTGTACAACTAGAAAGAAAACTGGTAGGTGCTATCAAATGAATGGAGCTTTGATAACTACAACTAGTACCAAGCAATAAAAGCCGTCTTCATTAAAACACACACACACACACACACACACACACACACACACACACACACACACACACACACAAACTCCCCCCCATGCCCACCTACTCAGACCAGCTCAGGCTTCCATGGTTACATGCTCGCATGATACACTGTTTTTCTTCTGTTGCGCTTAACACAATTTTTAGTAATATACTTATCTCAGGGTTCTCTGATTAATGTCTTTCTTACTCTCTAGACTTTAAACTCTGTAAGGACATAGACCATGTCTTATTTGCTTGACCCAATTTCTGGCCCATGGCAGATATTCAGTATACATGGAATTTATTCTTTCATTCAACAAATATTTACCCTGAGTCAGGTGGGTACTGTGCTAGATTCTGGAGATATGGTGCTGAACAAGGCAAATGAGTGCTTGAAGCTCCTTTTCGATGAGCAGTCGGCTAATAACCAAACACACACACACAAAAACACACACATCACAAAAAGTGATCTGACATGGTCCATTTGATCTGCAAAAAATTATTATATTTTCCATACTGATATTCCCAGTAGATTTTCATTTTTAATTCTTTCTCCTAATTAAAATAACTTGAATACTTTAATTCTTAAAACACTAATTTATTTTTCACTATAATCTAACAGTTGCAAAATAGAGTGGAAAAATAAAACATACAATCTTACTATCAAATACAAATACTTTTAACATTAAAGTATATCTTTCCTGTGTTTCCACAAAACTTTCAACATGACTTTCAAAATGGGCACGGATCATGCCCTCTTCTCTGCTTTTTTATCACTTACTCTTCTTTCACTCATAATAAAGATCTAGGAACATTGCAAAATGGCCTCTTCCCAAAAGAGAAAAAGGTCTCCCTGGCAACCATAGTTTCATTCAATCTTTTCTGCCCTCTTCAAGACCAAGTTCTACCAAAGCAGAACAGACCTCCAGCACCTCCCTCTGCAACGAATTTTCTGCCTTAACATTTAAACAGGACCATATTCAAATAGATGGAGTGGTTGCCTTACACATGCCAATCATTCTTTTCCCACATTCTTTTCTCTTTTATACTCCTGACAAGATATCACACCTTTGAGGAGATTTTATTTCTTTCATGTATTCTTCATGCCTTTGTTTGTTAAATATTAGAGAACTTCTTCCAGTTTCTTTGAAATAAAATTGATATGAAAATGCTCGTGAGCTAGATTTTGGGAAAGAATCAATGATTAGGCAGTAGGAGCTGAAGAAGCTGGTTATGAGTTGCACAGGCTGCAGATCGCATTAGTTGTCTGAAATTAAAGACACTGCCTGACTCTGTGAGGACAGTATGGGTAGCGGGTGGCCCTGGGAGATTAGCAAAGCACATGTTATTACCCTAATGTTTATCAAATTGGCAACAATAACAGTGGAATATTTTCCTTTAATAAGAAGCATAGGTTTACAGGTACTAGACAGATTATGAATGAACAGAAAGACAAAATAGTCTTCCTATAAACAGACAACAGATACTTTGGGAAATGTTAGTTTAGATAGTTTGGGGAAGGGGAATCAAAAATAAAATCCAATATGTGGATCACCAAAGTAATTTTTAAAAAATGGCTGAGAATGTATTCTGGTTCTGTAGGACAGAATTCACTAACCTAGTTCCTTCTACTTTTCTAGCAAAATAGCACACAACATTAATTCTCTTTACATAAAGACAAATGGGAAAAAAGCCTGCAATGCATCACAACCAGAATATATTAAATAAGATGATGCTGAACAATGAAACATTTAGAAAAAGTTACAGTGCTGGTATCTTGCCTCACAGTAGCATTTATATGCTAATGATCTGGAATAGGTTATTTCATGGGGGGTGGGCGGTGAGGAAGAGAATATGCATGCTAGGGAAGAAGGAATCATGGTTCTTTTTGCCAATGCTCTTTCTTTTAGAAAAACAGATTCTTATAACGTTAGCATTAGATTCCTTACGGTGATGGTAAAAAATAAAATAAAAAATAATCCCAAATATTGTGACTTGACTTCTCTCTAAAATAAGTGCCACTACGTCCTCCCAGTAAAGTTGGATAAACACAAAGTACCATGCAAGCTTCAAGGGACAATCTGACAAAATTGCTTCTCAATCTTCTAAACCTCTAGAAGCAACAATGCAAATCACTTTTGAATGACGTTTCTAAGATAATTATTTCTTGACAAGTTTTTAAAAAGCACTTGATAGCACACAGCCACAACAGACTAGCTCAAAATTATCAGTCATTTAGAATCCCAGACCAAGAATTTAATCTTTGATCTTCAAAAATTGGTTTACCCCAAACATTTGCTTTTTCTGTACTATTTTATCGCAAAGAATTTTGGCCCAAATTTTTAGATTTGTACATTTTATAAAATGGGATCATGTTACAGACATGAAACCAAGACAAATAGCTTGTTCACTTGCCAGTGTCCGATATGTATATCCGGTCTACAAAAGCCTTCAAAATACTGACAAAAAATGAAAAAGAGGAAGAGTCCCTTCTGCTGACTCATTCTTCACAGAGAAACATTTACTATTTCCAGGGCAGTATGCTGGATTTCCACTCATGACTTCCAGAAGGGGCTTAAGGAATAGAAGAGGAAGAGGTGAAAACCCTTCGAAAGACGCACGGCTTTTAAGGGTCCTGTAATAAGATCTGCACAGAAGTTATCGATCCATGCCTTTTTGTTTTATCTCCAATATATACAACAGTTATGTTATTTCCCTATGAAAGTTCAGTGTATTCTATTCCTCTAGGAACTCGCAGCAACAAGGCAAGCAGCAAATCAAAATTTTGTAGTATTCATGAGTAAGGAGGTAAAAGGTCTTCGAGGAAATTCAGGCACCAGGCAAAGAAAGAAGAAAAGGAAAGTTCAATTTAGGACCATTCCCCAGCTTCTCTGGATCATAACATGAGTGGGATCAAGAACATGGAAGTTGAGGAAAGAACCAAGAATATAAACTTGTATATTCATATACACACATATGCACGTTAAAGTGCCTACACTATTCTACTAAACGCTAACTATACAACCTCATCTGACATAAGATAAGCAACACTGTAAGACAGGTATTATTCTCCTCAAATTATAGACCTGGCATTCAAAGTCAGGTCTGTTTGACTCCAAAACCCATGCTTGTTCATGAAAACTTATGCTTTGAAATATTCTGTGGCAGGAGGGGGGTATAGGATGGTTTTTTCAATAATCACACTTCAAATTTACAAAGAAGTTAATTTTTGAAGAGTTTAAAGTATAATTAAAATCAATGTTATTTAGATACATGAAATATAAAAATGTAAATACATTAATTTTTCCAAAAATTTTAAAGGAAGCCTGGAGAATTCTATACTAAGTAAGCTACTATTATTTCTTTTAATTTATCTTCTTTTAAAAGCAATTTTAAAGCCCTAATTACAAATAGCAGTATTTCCTTAACAACATGTCAACAAGATCAGGATCCCTTCTACACACTGGCTAGCACCTCCCAGGCAGTCACAGTATTTGAGCAACTGAGAAGACGTGCTCTACTTCGCCCTCTGTTCTCAGATGAAATTGTAGTTTCCATTGGCCTCCACCACCACACCGCCACTACCCCCTCCCCAAATTCCTGCCTTGCCCACGTCTGGTGTGTGCAGAGGACTTGCGGGTAGAAACAGAGATGGAAGAGGGAACGGTGACTTATATAAAGTAAATTTGGATTTTCTAGGAAAGCCTCAATTACAAATATCTTGCCCCACAACCAGACGGCATTAGTCTAGGACCTAAACTTTAGTTAGGAAAAAACAATCTCCCAGTGTCTGACAGTCAAGACAGAGTTTGGATCAGAATACAAATTCAGTTTTCCCCTTACGAAACAATAATTATGAAATCCAAACCCTATTACTTGTTTTAAGCAGATACAGGAATTCTGAGACTGATTTCTCTAATAACAAATATCATCACACATTAAAGCGGAAAGCAAAGGAAAGACCATGGACTTGTATTCAACTCCAAGACCAGACTCTTGTTTGGGACCCTGAATTAATTACTTACTCTCTGAGCTCCAGTTTCCCTAACTGTCAAATGTGGACACTAATAAGTAGCTCATAAAGTTGTAGTGAGACTCAAATGAAATAATATATATAAATTGCCTTGAAGAGTTTAGTACTTAGTAAATATACAATAATTGCTTCATTCTTTGAGTATGGACAAAATGCTTTGAAACTTCTCAACTACATCAAAAGAGGGCTAAATTATGCCCATCCAAGCTGTTTTCACCAAGCTGAGTTTGTATGGGATATAGTATCCCAAGTTCAAGAAATAACATCAACAGAAGATAATTACCCCACATGCCCTAGAAAAGATACAATAAATAAAGTTAGTAACAAAACGAACTGCGCTCCCATCTACCTTGGCTGGTTCTCCGCAGTGAGGTTCTCTCCCCTCTGATAGCTACTGTCTGCCACCTGGGTTGTAGATCTTTTCACAATTTGTTTTAGCTCCTGCTCCAAGCGTTCTTTGATCGCCTTAACGGTCTCTGGGATCTTTTTCAGTTTGGCCAGCCCCTTGATGAGAATGCCCATAAAAAGGGTACTGTTTTCCTCCGGATCCAGTTCCAAATCCTCCTTGATGTCCTGCAGGTTTATCTCTCTCACTGAAAAATAAATAGACACAGATTCCATTACAAAATTCCATTCAAAAACAGAAGAGGTCTAGTAAATGAGATCACTGCTTTGATTACTCCCCTAAAGGAATCAGAGAAGATTTTTTCAATTAAATATGTAATTAAATTTTATTTACACAGTAACTATCTAAGAATCACGAAATAAAAATATGTTCTTCAAATCATACCTATCTATAATAAAAGATAGAAACAATTAAAAACAAGTAAGCAAATTTCCATGAGAAGTTTCCATAGATTACCACTTCTATGATGACTCAGTCAGTTTGCGACATTTATTACACATTCACTATATAAAATGTCATAGTTTGTGCTGCAGAATTCTAAAAAGCCAGACAGCAGTCTCAAATTCTTATTAATTGGAAGAGATAAGTAGCTTGAAATAAAAATGTTACAAATACATGCAGAAAAGGTAAATAAGTTAAAATTATAACAAATGATAAAAGAGATGAAGAAAAATAAAGAAAACCAGTAAACAAATACAAATGAGATAAAATTTGAGGAAAAGAGTAATGAAGAGTATTGCATAAACAAATTTTAAAAAACTATTTTTTTAAAACAAGTGTCTACCGTAATATCATTACCTACTGAAGATAGGTTTTGCTTATTGATGGAAGTTTCTGAGAAGTAATTACATATGTTGGAAATCTTTGTTGATCTTGAGACTATAGCTTTCATCCAAACCATCTGGTTTGGGAATGAAAGAAATAGGCTAGAACGGTGGCTCTTGACCCCTGTGAGAAGCTGGGGAGGTGGCACTGGGATCTGAGGCTTCTGTTACCTACCGAAATCCTTTCCCTCCAACTACCAAAACTCTCATGTGATTTCAGAGGTTTCAGAAGTGCCATGAGAACCACAGGTTAAAAACCTCTGGCCTAAAAATAATTCTTTCATTTTACAAATGGCTGGATTAAGACAGACAAAGCAAAAATGAGTACAAGCCTAAATATGGATCTCATCTTCTCCTTTCTTCCACTCCTCAAAACAACTGGAATACAATACCCTGAAATAATGTATGCATTCTTCTTTAGTAGATTCAAGATTAACTAAACTACAAGCCCACTCTAAGTTGTTCAGCACCACTGGAATGCACTGAAATCTATTTATTAGAGAAGAATGAAAATATCCCAGTAGATGAAGCCTTTGTAACCACTACATAAATTTTCTAAAACTTCTACCTCAGATGACACGTAGGCTATTCTCACTTTTTGCTCCCAACTCATAAAATATACTTAAATATGAACCAAAGGTATTTAACTATGAACCAAAGATACTGAATGATATGAATGAAATTACTTATACAAGTTTATTCCAAAGTTAATAAGTCTTCTACACGTTTATCCATGATGCTGTTGTCTTAAGATTCTCTAGAGCCCAGAAACCCATAAGGAGAGAGAAGCACATTTAAAAAAAAAAAAAAAAAAAAAAAAAAAAAAAAAAAAGATTTTCTTCACAACATCAAGGGCATTCGTTGATATGGCATTTTATTATTATTATTATTATTATTATTATTATTATTATTATTACTGGTAATCTAGGAGTAGAACCAAGAAGCCTTATGCTCTAAAGATGACAAAACAATTCTGAAGGCAAATCAAAAAAAGAATACCGATGTTCCCAAACGTGACATTTCAAAAATAGACATTTTAGTTACTGGTTTTGTTTTATACATAAACCTCTAGGCACCTCAAGCCACATAATTACTCCATCCTATAAGACCAACCCAACAGCAAGAAAAGTACTTAGCAGTCAATGAGCCATCTAAATTTAACACGTTAGAGGGGGAAAATGAAGTAAAACGATAAGCAGAACTTCAGGCAGGAAAAAAAGTAACAAATTTAATAGGAACAAAATAATCTTCACAAAAGAGCACATATGTGTAACGAACAGGACCATGTAAAGGGCCACTTGAAATTTGCAGCCACCTGACTCAAAAGTGATTGGTAATGAGATAAACATAGTTTAAATCAATAAGCCCCTGGATTATGGAGCATATAGCTACTTATATGCACACTGATATGACAGTTTATTAAAAATAACAAACAAGCAAGATATGAATAATAAAATGTCACTGCCCCAAATGGCACATTTGTTTAGAATCTTTTCTTTCTGTTTGTCTCTTGAAATCTCCTAGAGCATAAACACTGAACAGATCCAATATTAATTAATTTATACTATCTATTTCACTTACATCAGCTGAAAATTAAAAGGCAATTTAAAAGGATAATATAATCAACCATGAAGACTAGTCTAATAATCACAAAAGCTCTGTGAGGTCAGATAGAATGATTGGTGCTTTGTGGAAAAAGCCTTGTACAAAAATAATTATGCTGAAATTCAGTAAGGCCTAACACCACAATTAGAACAAAATGTACATATTTCCAAACTACTAAACTCAAATCATCCCCTTATATCTCATATTTCTATAATATGTACTCAATATGTAGGTTTCAGAACATTTCAAAAAAAGAAATACTTTACACCCTTTTCCAATTTTCTTATCTTTGATTTTTTTGCTCTGAGGATCTTAACAAGTAAAAATATCGTAAACCTGGTATTAAATGCTTTCAATGATAGAACAGTATTAAATATCAAAACACTTTAACACTTTCATGTCCTTTAACTATTTATTTCTACTACAATCCTATTGACCTCAACTGTTTCCTATAAGGCAGACAGACAGGCATATATGCCTATATATCCATTTCTAAGTGGATGTTAACTCACGTCAGTGGTCGAGGCTAGGCATGAAATCCTGGAAGGGGGGTTTAAATAAGACACTTTGGGACTCATGAAATGATTAACTAAATATCTAAGGTCATTTCAAACTCTACGATTCCATGATTCTATTAACTACAGTTTAAATCTCTACCATCTCTGACTATAGGGCCTATAGCTGATTATGTATATATATAGATAGCCCATTAAAAAAAAAAAACAGATTAAAAAGGTGCGTAACCCATTTACGGAGCTAAATATTTTATAAAGAAAACTACTTTTCCTGTTTCCCATTGAGTAAAGAAAACAATTAAGATCAGTCCATGGCTTTCTTTCCTCAATATGTTTTGGAAAGAAAGATCAGTAACACAGGCCATACCTCTACACCAGTGTCATCAAATTGCAGAAGATAAAGGCTATGGCGATAAACTTTTTATTGAATAAGCTATATCATTTGTACGTGTTAATTAAGCTCTAAAAGATAACGGTAGTATTTACTGTAAAAAAAAATTCCTGATAAATGTCATTCCTTACACTATACTTGGTACCTAAATTATGTAAATCCACATGATTTTGACCTATATAACTTTACCTACATATATTCAAGAACATTATCCTTATATAATTGTCTACCAATATTGAACAGAATTCAATATAAAAAGGAGCCTTCAAAAAATCACCAAACCTAATTAGACCACTAGGTATCAGGAGAATTACATATCTACAATGCTGTTCCCAGAGATGGGAACCTGACCTCAGAATACTGACAGTATTCTCAAGCAGAAAACAATGAGTTACCACTTAAAAATAATTCTTGTGCTTCTGATCCAAGTGTCACTACAAATTCATACTTCTGATACCCAAGCTGCTAATATATATATATATATATATATATATATATATATATATATATATATATATATATATTATATAAATATATAATAAGAAATTTAAAAAGAAAAGGTCTGGCTCAAAATTTGGAGTAACATCTTCATAGACAAGAAATGCAAACAATAAGTGGAGCCAGAGTGTGTGTTCAATGAGCTCTGGGTAGAGACACAGGCAAAGGCAGGTGGATTTGGCCCATGTAGGTTTATAGAGACTTATGCTCCACTGGCCAGGTAAACTGACAAAATCCTTCACCAAGGGCTGCAAGCCCAGGACCAATCAAGCTCTAGACTAGACTGGCAGGTTGCTAGCCTCACCAAATCTTTATCCTCCATTCATGTCCCAGTGGAGGCACTTGGTCAACTACATATCTTAAATACTATTCGGTTCATCAATGAAAAATTACTTCTAACATGTTTTATTGTAATTAATGCACCCGCTGGTGCAGATTGAGAGAGCAATATCTGAGGCACCAGTTGCCTCTAGAGTATAGAATCTTGATTAGAGTCTTTCAAACGTTAACTAACTACCCCTGGAGTGTGGATTCCTGATTAGGGTACTTCAACTATGTTAACTAAGCACCCCTAGAGTACAGATTAAATTACTTTAAAGAAAACTACAGACAATATACATTCCACTCCTGAAAGAAGGCTGTCTAAGGCTATTGCCAACTGCTACTTGGGGCTATCATTTATAGGATCTAGGAGTTTGTACAGCCTCAGAACAGGGGTGGTTTCCATTCTGAGGTGGACATGAAGGCCACATTGCAGTGAGTTTTGAAAGCACAGTTAATGTGCACAGGTCCTTCCATAAGTAAAAGTGGGCTGAGGGAAAATGATGGGTTTGTTTGTTTGTTTTGCTTTGTGGGAAGGTAGAGTGGAAGGTTCGATTAAAATAAAAACACAAAACTAACATCTGCTGAATAAGTTTCCCTTGAGATAGCACTTGATGTGCATTATCTCATTTAGAGCAAGGAGGATGTAACTTTGAAGATCAAAGAATAGCAGCTAATAGAGAGAAGCTACTAAAAATATAACAGGGATACAGGGTAAGAGAAGAAACAAAAAAAGATGAACTGATAGTTTATATTAATAGTGACTAAAATGTATAAGGTTGCAGCCCTTTGTTAATGTATGTTTTTGTAAGTTCAATTGCCCATGGAGACAGCATGATGTAGCAGAAAGAAAAAAAGCTTAGCATCATACATTTTAGATTTGATTATCATCTCCACCAGTTTCTAGTTGTATGATCTCTCTCAAGTCATGAAATGCTGGGCCTCAATTTCTTCACCTGTAATGTGGCCGATAACGTTTATCTACAGAATTACTACATTAAATGAGATGGTACATTAAAACAAAAACAAACCAAAGAAAGTAATAACAGATAATTTTAAAATTTCTAGCTTTAGGAAATTTCTAGCTTTAGACAATGGTGGCTGAGCTGCCCTATCTCTCGATATTTCTTCAAAAACAGCAGTGAATGTCAAACATGCCTCTGGAAGACTGCCCCAAATTCAAACAACTACAAATAAAATAAGAAAAAACACTAAGTCAGCAAGTGATCTCTCATGTCCTGCTTCACTCATGCCCACAAGACTTGTTGCAAACAAAGTAGACTATGCAAAACTGTGATGAAGAAACAAGCAGGAGCTAATGAATGAACCTAAGATGATCTAAACAATTCCTAGAAAAGTCCACCCTAAGTTTTGAAATACTGAAAGTTAACTAAGCAAATTAGAGCATGAACTATAGGTAAGAGACTTAAAAAGAGACACAACTTGAGACACATCATTTCTGGGGGAGAACAAGACAAAATAGAGAAATGCTCTTGGTTACTGGATGGTGATGGTAGAAAGAAGAAAAGGAAAAACAGGGGATCCTACAGGAGTCAAAGTTCTAAGAACAACTTCCCACCAAACAAACAAAAAAGTCTACTGAAGTACCTAGATTTTTGCTATAGTGACAAAGGGAGCCAATGAGCTAAGATTCCTATAAACACCCCTACCATAAAAATGAGCAGGAAAATGAACAGATTCACATAGAGTATATCAAAAAAAAAAATTCAGGAAATCAAACACACAACGAGGAAAATTCCTGTAATAAACAAACCATAAACACAAGAAACTACATTACAATCTCCAGATGGAATTAATATACTCATGAGAATTTGTGGAAAAAAAAGCCACCTTAAGTCAAAATCCAAAAACTAAGAAACACATGGACAAGTGAAGTATAAGAAATTGACAAGCTCAGTTAATATATGAAAGAAAAGACAAAATTATCTCATACGTGAAGAATAATTTATAAAATACCCAAGGGGAATAAACTCAAATGATTTTTATAAAGGGTATTGAGGAATATAAAGAACCAAAATAGGAAATATAAGGAGCTATAAAGAAATAAAAAGATCAAAGAGAAAGTAGTAGAAATGGAAGCCAAGCAAAAGAAAAAATATTAGAAGAAAAAACAATAGAACTAATACTTCAAATTAAAACCAAAAAACTTACCAAAAAAAAGTCTTCAATTTACAAAATGAGAGTCCACTGGGTATCAGAGGTAAATTAACCCACAAAAAATCAACATCAAGACATACCCTACTAAACTATTCAATTCCTCAGCTAAAAAGTCCTCAAGGCCTACAAGATCAAGTAACTTACAAGGACAAAAAAATTAGATGGGATCAGAAGTTTCATAAAACACACATAGCTTTTTACAAAAAAGCTTAATAAGCAAAAGCATAAACCAAGAATTTATACCCACTCGAGCTGTCCTTTAAATTACAAGGCTATAAGTAAAAAGTATTTTTCTTTTTTAAAGATTTTTTTCCTTTTATTATGGTGACATTAACAAAATCTATTAAGTTTCAGGTATATGATTTGACTATCTATATATCCAGATAGAGATGATATAGTTATTGCTCTGCCCATAGTTAGATGTCTTTTCTGTCACCACATATTTGACCCCTTTTACCCCATCTACCTCCTCCCTTCCCCCCTCCCTCTCTACCCTCTGGCAACCACTAGTCTATTGTCCATGTCCATGAGTCTCTGTTTGCCCTGTTTGTTGCTTTTAGGTTTATATCCTACATATAAGTGATATCATGTGATTTTCAACTTTTTCTGGCTGGCTTATTTTGCTTAGCATGATTATCTCGAGGTCCATCCACGTTGTTGCAAATGGCAGTATTTCCTCTCTTCTTATGGCTGAGTAATATTCCATTGTATATATGTACTACAGCTTCTTTAGCCAATCATCTATCGTGGGACACTTCGGTTGCTTCCATGTCCTGGCCACCATGAATAATGCTGCTATGAACATCAGCATGCAAATACTTTTTCAGATATGAGCCTTCAAGTCTTTGGGGATAAATACCCAGTAGAGGAATTATTGGATCATATGGTAGATCAATTCTTAGTTTTTTGAGAAACTTCCATACTGTTCTCCATAGTGGCTGTACCAATTTGCAGTCCCACTAGCAGTGTATGACGGATCCTTTTTCTCCACATGACAGCTATTCTAACAGGTGTGAGATAGTACTTCATCGTGGTTTTGATTTGTATTTCCCTAATAGCAAGTGAAGTTGAGCATCTTTTCAGATGATTGTTGGCTATCTGTACGTCTTGGGAGAAGTGTCTTTCGGGTCCTCTGCCCATTTTTAAATTGGATTGTTTCCTGTTGTTATTGAGTTGTATGAGTTCTTTCTATTTTTGGATATTAGGCCCTTATCAGAGGCGTTGCTTGTAAATATATTTTCCCATTCAGATGGTTGTTGATGGTTTCTTTTGCTGTGCAGAAGCTTTTTAGTTTGATGTAGCCCCATTCACTTATTTTTGCTTTTACTTCCCTTGCCTTGAGGTCAAATTCATAAAATTCTCTAAGTCCAAGGTCCCTGAGTTAAATTCCTATGTTTTTTTCTAGGGAATTTTTGTTTCAGGTCTTATATTCAGATGTTCAATCCATTTTGAGTTCATTTTAGTGTATGATAATAGACAACAGTCTAGTTTTATTCTTTTGCAGTGTTCCCAGCACCATTTATTGAAGAGGTTTTCCTTTCTCCACTGTATGTTTTTGGCTCTTTTGACAAAATTATTTGCCCATAAAAACATGGGTTTTCTTCTGGACTCTCGATTCTGATCCACTGGTCCGTGTGCCTGTTTTTCTGCCAATACCATGCTGTTTTGATTATTGCCGCTTCGTAGTATAGTTTGAAGTTGAGCAGAGTGATGCGGCCTCGTTCTAAAAGAGTATTTTTCAATGGAAAGAATTCTGCACCTATGAATCCTTCTTGAGGAATCTTTTAGATGAGTTTTATCCAATCGAAAAAACTGAGAAAGTCTCAGCAAAAGACAGATGAGCACCTAAAATATTTAAATAAAGGTTTAAGACAAAGTGAAAGCAAGAGTATGGATGAATGGCGACTATACAAAAGTAGAATGTTTGTGAAAGTTAAAATAATGCAACTAAAAATTGGCAGAAGAGACGAAAGGGAAAATAAAGTATATTGTTGTTATCTAGGGAATGGATGGGAATTAAAGGATACTAATAAAAACAAAAATCTGCGAGTTAAAAGTTACAGAAAAAAGAGGCTTAGAACATTTTCAATGGTTTTTAAATATATTAAAAGACAACCACTAAAAAAAAAAAATTCTAAACCAAAGATTTTATAAAGAGCAAAAAATTGATATCTCAGAAACAGCAAAGATATACATATTTAAAAGTAGTATGACACAGTTGAGACAAATCTATCAGTCATATCAATATATTCGAATAGATACAACTGGCCTATAAAATTTTCAATTTGACTCAAAGGAAGGCCCCTATATACTATACACAACTAAAACAAATGTAGAGAAGCTAGAAATAACAAACCAATGTAAGCCAATCAAAGAGCATTAACCACAACAAAGAAGGATTTTTAATACCAAAAGCCACAATTCACAATGAAGCTATAACACTTATGACTATTTATGTACCAAAAAAACAGCAACCACCTCTGGAAACAAAGTGATACATAGAGGAAAACACACTAACAGAAAATTTTAATACGAACACAAAAAAAGGAGACAGAAGACCTAACCATCATAATTAAATAAGATAAATCTTACGGATATATATCAAACTCTACACTTAATAATAATTAACCTTTTTCTAAAATACCCATGGGACATTCACAAAAACTGATCATATGTTAAGTCACAAAGAAATATAAGTTCCAGAAAAGAGAAATATTACAAACACCACTCCCTGAATTCAGTGCAACAAAACTAGAAGTACTAAGAAAAACCAAACACGAAGACCCTTTCATCTTTAAATTTGAAACTCTTCTACTAAAAACACCTGAAACACAGACTGAAATAAGACACTATCTTTTTTTTTCCAAAATGATAGTGAAAACACCACATATTAATGTCTATAGGATACGTTTAGTGTTAATGAGAGGAAAATTAATATCATTGAACACTTATCAGTGAAAATCAAAGCATAATTTCAATTTCTAGCTTAGAAAAAGAGCATGAAGAAGGAAATAATAAAGATAAAAGACATAATGAGGTAGAGAAAGAAACAATATACATTATCTAATCAATATGTCCAAATCCTGGTTATTTCTGGAAAATAAACATACTAGACAAACCTCTAGCTACTTTGATCAAGAAAAGGGAGATAGCACAAATGAATGACAAAAAGGAAACAAAAAATTTCAAAGCCATAATACTTTATAGACTCATATATATAATTGATCAATTAAATGAAATGAATAATTTCCTGGAAAAATACAGATTATTAAAATTTATTCCACTAGAGACAGAATGCTTAAGAGAACGATTTACATAGAAGTAGAGAAAATTATTGAGAAATAAAAAGCAAAAAATTAAAAAGTATGTGATCAAACAGTTTCACAGGACAATTACCAAACATTTAAACATCAGATAGTCCCAATGCTCTATAAATTATTGTGATGAAGGACTAGGCAAATTCCCACGTGGGAGGGAAACAAAGCCCTGAACTGAGAGAATTCTTTCTATACTGTTGGCAAAGAGTACAGAAAAAATTCAACACACACACCAAAGTTAGAGAAGGGTTAACACTCCACAGACAGAGCGTGGTCTCTCAGAGTCTCAGAGAGAGCCTAAGAGAGACTCAGAAGGACAAAGACAATAGAAAGAGACAAGAACAGTGAGAGAAAAGGCACTGAGAGACACCCAGAGAAAGACACTGAGAGGGAATTCAGTGTAGATATCAGTCTTTAGTTCCTCTGGGTTATAGTTTAAAGACTCAGTTTACCCATTTTCTTTGATATGGGCATACAGTGAAGGAGGGTAAGAGCATGGAGCAGGAAAAGGAAAGAATAGGTAGCATGAAAGGCCTGCTGACAGTTCCCAGCATTTAATCCATAGGTTCTCTATGGTTTTAGCCATAGGGAATGAACAATTTTATCTTGTGTAGGGTAGCCATTAAAGACATTTTCCTGTTTCCCCCTCACAGGAGCAAAAAATAAGTTGTTTCAGCTGGCAACCCCAGCAGAAATCTTCCTTTGTTCTGCAGGTGTCCCCCATGGCCTGGCTGCAGGGCTGATCAGCATATTGCAATCTCTGAATATAGCTTGATTTAACTTTTTAGTTCTCTTGCCTCCTCCCTACATTACTTCCAGAAAGTGGAAAATGAAGGAAAACTTCCTAATTCCTTTTATGAAGTAAATTATTATACTGAAACCAAAATATAAGAAGATTTAGACTACAAGTCAATATCACTTAGGAACACCTATATATAAATCTTAAATAAACTACTAGCAAACAGAATTCAACACCACATTGAGAAAATACACCACGGTCAAGAGGGATTTATTCTAGGAATGAAAAATTAATTCAACATTAGGAAATCCATCATTAATAGAGTTAAAAATTAAAAAGTGATAAAAGGCATAATAACAATTCACAAAAGATATATAAAAATGGGCTTTAAACATGAGAAAAATTGTTCGACCCAATTCATCATCAGAGAAATGCCAATTAAACAATATTGTGATATTTTCACCTATCAAATTGGCAAAAATGAAAAAGTATGACAACACATTCTTAGCAAAGCAGTGGGGATACAAGCAGTCTCATACACTGTTGGTGGGAATGCAAACTGATGCAACTCTTCTGAAGAACTTGTCAATGCCAGAAAAAACACATACAGGCTTCTCTTTTGATTGAGTTATCCCTCTTCTAGATATTTACCCTAATGATATACCTCCAACAATATGAAAATACATATGCACAAGATTATTCATTGTATCATTGCTTGTAATAACACATATATTAGAGGATGGCTGAACTATGGTAAATAGACATGACAAAGTACTATTCCCGTGTGAAAAGAAATCTAAATCTCGATGAACTAATATGGAGTGATTCCCTAGATATATTATAAAGTGAAAAGAGCAAAATATAAGAGTATCTATAGTATACTACCCTTCATAGAAGAAAGATGTAAGAAAAAACATACCTGCTCTTTTGTGCCAAAAGAAACACAGTAAAGATAAACTAGAAACTAACAAGATTGACAATATGAGACAGGTGAAAACGGAACAGAAAAATGATTCGCATCTACTTATTTTTACATATTAATGGAGAAAGAAATGGCCTGATAAAAACTGGGCAAAAAAAACAAATCACAAGAGATCCAAAAGGTCCAAATACATAGAAAGATTCTCAATACCACTAGAAACCAGAGAAATGCTTTAAAATAAACTGAATAAAAACAAAACTTGTCAGATATGTAAAAATCAATTTGCAGAAATCAAGTTCAACAAAGCCACTTTTAAGGACAGGAAGTAGAGAAACAGAAGCTCTCACACACAGCTCAGAGGAATCTACGTTGGTATAAGCTCTTGAAAAAGCCATTTGGCAAGAAAAGTTTAAAATGCACAACATTCTTATATGTATACACACGCAACCCTAAAAAAAGGGATTCCCCACGTGTAGGACATCGTGGCCCATATAGAAAATGGTAGTACATACACAGTACAACTAGGGTAAACGGAGGTGGCTGCATGTGACTGAAGAGGACTTGCCTAGGGATTCTAACTGCCCAAAACCCAACTAGCTACCCCAAAGGCTGAAAGGTTCAATATCTCGGATAAACCTATAACCCATTCCCAAGAAATCAGGGGTTGGGGCAGCTCTGTCCTACAGAAATATGTACAAGAATACTCATTGCCGTAGGTCCTTAATTATGAAAATGAAAACAACTTATACCTTAACTACAGGGAAATGGTTAATGATCTATTTCATAATAAAATGCCACACAGGAGTTAAAATTTAAAAACTAGAGCTATACTGTCACATAAGAAAATCCAAAAAAATAAGATGTTGAATGAAAACCCCAAGTAGTAGAATATGTTGTTTTATACAATTAAGTAAATCATACAACTAAAATTAAGTAAATAAGTACATTAAGTTATACAATTTACTTAAGCCTTAAATATTCAAGTGAATAAGTCTGTATAAACATAAACATATAATGTGTATTGTTTATATATAAATATACACATATATAAACTATAGTTTCTATATTTACGAATGCACAACAGTACACATATACACACATAATACAGGAATGAAGAATATAGGAAAAAGATGAAGAATAATTTCAAAATAGCAGTTACCACTGGAGTAAAAGAGAAAAAAAAGGAATTAAAGAAGAATTCACAATCACAGGGGGCTTCGATCATACCCGTAATGTTTCATTTTTTTAAAAAGGAGACTCTTAAGTGAATATAGAAAAATATTAACATTTATTAATCTAGTGGGAAGTATATAGTGGTGGTTATATCTATATATATATCTATATATATGGTTATTTCTATATAGTCATATATATCTATATATGGTTATTTCTATGTATTCATATCTCTGATGAATATATTTATAATAAATATATTTTAAATACTGAAAAAATAAACTCTAGCCTTGCTTCACTTTTACTGTAAAAATATCTTTAATTTTATTTTGCCTATCTTGTATATATATATTCCTCAATTGTATGACAAATGATAGAAATCAACAGATATGTCATAAGAACAAATGTAAGATACTTGAGCAACAGCTGTTAAAATGCCTTGGGAGACCCCAACCTGAAGACGGAAGTAACTCAAATATTTTGGAGAATCAGATCTTCATTATTCTAGACATGTGAGTTCCAAGGAAAGAAATTTTATCTCCTTTTATGTTGAGTTTTATAGCTCTGACCCCAACTAGAAAAAAATGTTTAAAATGTCAGACCCCATATTCTTAAGATAAATATTAAGTCTCAGAATGAGACTATGAATAAAATACACAGCAAGAAAACAACGGCAAAAACGAAAATCATTTAATGTGTGCTCTCTTTAGGTTTTATTGCCTAACCTGAGCTGGTACCAAACAAAAAAGAAGTCCAGTTTCATTACAGTTATGTTCACAGCAATCCCAGCAGGAACGTGAATAAAATGAATAAAGAAGCCACAAATGAAATGCCTGTGTACTCTGGGAGTAATTGCTCAGTCAAAACGTTCCAAAGGCAGTATGCCAAATGAAAGGACTTACTGAGAATCCAAAAGCTTAAACCAACATTTTCCTACAATTATTGGCTTTTCTCCACACTTTTCCCATCCTTCAACTCAAGTTATAGTTGAATTACTACATCTAAATTACGCATTAGTTTCCCTGAAAATTACAAAATACTGTGACTGGTGAAAATAATAAAAAGGCTTGGAAAATACATCCCTTACATATTTAGAGGGGCAACAGCATGAGGTCAGCCACCGACGATTAATTACCATCTTGGTTGAACCTGAACCAATCACTCAACCTCCCTGGATTCAATTGCCAAATTTATAAAATGAGTTTTAAAAATATATGATTAACTGGAGAGTATAGCAGTTTTTCATATGTTTACCAGCAAAGATGTCTTCTTATGCAAATTGCCTGTTCATATTTTTGCCTATTTCTCTATTAGCATGTTTTATTTATTTATTGAGTTCTTTATATATTCTGGATACTTAACCTCTGTCAGGCCAATCTTTCCATATATATGGACTCTTCTGTGAATTGCCCATTATTTGCCCAGCTATTTATTATGCCATTTATTTCTTCATTATTATGTAGGAAAGCTAAGTAGATGCTAATCATTTTTCTCTTAATAGGTTTCTGCCAATCTGTGCCTTGATTTTGCATTTTATGTTTTATTTTTTAATTAGATGATGCATACACATTTATAATTCTATACAACTTTTATGATAACCTAAATATTTAATAATATACTTAAATGTGATATAAATACAATAATCATATTGATAATGACAATAGTACTGGTCCTAACTACCTCATGGGACTGTTGCAACAGTGGAACAATATATCTTGTAAAATGTAACACAAACTGACAGAAAATCTCTCACAGAAAAGTCATTCACAACTCTACCTCTAAGTAAGACATGTGAAATATGACTCATTCACAAGCAATCAAAACTCTCATTTAATTAAACTAATATGAAAGTTCTCAGGAAGTACCACCAACCTGAATTTATGGCACCGCAATGGGAGATCTGGTATACCCAGGGATTCCTTATTGGAACTCCCCGCATAAAAACGTCAGTTCTAATGGATTGCACCCTCAATCCTACTATTTCACGAGATGAGAGTGGAGCTTTAAGAGCGTCTGTTAAACTCACTGCAGAAAATGACTACTATTTCTAGGCTGACCTGCAGAGCACTTTACAAATAGACTCTTAGGACTTACTGTTCATTATTAATAAAACAAAATTTCTGCCCTTTATTATAGTATATTTCATCAGCCACACATTTTTATGTGTACTTAGTAACATTTTATGCAGTTCTCTACATTTTTTACATCTTCCTCATTTATGCAATCCCTTTAATAGTGTGACCCAGATTAATATAGTTTTAAACACTAAAACTGCAATGATTTAAAAAGACTTCACACATAATTTCAAGAAAGTCAAATTTCTACACGTTGGCTCCCAAAGATAAAATAAGTCAGAAAATAGGCAGTGCGGAGTGTGATAAGCAGAATGACACCAGAAAAACACTCAGGTCCTCATCTCCAGAATCTGTGAATGTCACCTTACATGGCAAAGGAAACTTCACAGATGTGATTAAGGTCAAGAAGCTAGAGATGGGGAGAGTATCCGGAATTATCCAGGTGGGAAACAATCTCATCACAGGAGTCCTTAAAACAGGAATAAGGACGCAGAACAGCAGGTCAGAGAGATGCGATGTGAGAAGGATGTGACCGTCCCTGGTGTTGAACATGAGGGAAGGGACCGCAAGTCGAGGAGAGCGGCAGCCTCTGGGAGCAGGAAGAGGCAAGGAAATGGATTCTCCCAGAGAGCGTCCCTGCCGACATCTTCATTTTACTGAAGATGATACTCATACTGGACCTTAAAGCTACAAAACTATAGAACAATAAATTTATGTTGTGGTAATTCATTATGATAGCAATAGAAAATTAATGCACAGAGCATACCTAACTCATTTGCCAGGAAAAAGACTGAGCGTCCTCTGGAACCCAAATCCTGATTTGAAATCACAGTTCTACTACTTGTCAGCTGTGTCAACCTAAACCACTATTAACCTTCCCTCAGCCTTGGCATTCTCATCTGTAAAACAGGGCTAATAATACAGTAAGTCCTCACTTAATGCCGTCGATAGGTTCTGCAACTTTAAGCAAAACACCATACAAAAAAACCAACTTTACAACAGGCTAACTAATATAAACAAGAGTTAAGTTCCTATGCACCTCACTATGTAAACCAAAACAACATCATTCAAAGACCTGCTATAGTACCTAACTCAAAAGACTACTGAGGCACTAAATGAGTTAATCCATGCAACGCATTTAAAATACTCTTTCACAAATAGAAGGCACTAAACACATCTTAACTATGCTATTATTGATTTGAATCAATAATTAACCATTAATAATTTTCAGTCACCCACAGAAATCATGTGATCAACAGCCTTCAAAGCAGTCAAGGAAATGAGCCCTTCTAAAAAGAAAGTCTGTAAGCATATCTACCAGCAGTCCACATAATGGTCCCAGCCCCACTGAACTACGACGTGGCTTCAAGAGTCACTCCCAATAATGAAGGAAGAGACTGCCAAAGTCACAGTGTCAACAAGAAATCCACTAAGTGATAAACGCTAACAACAGGGCCTAACGGAAAAAGTAACCATCAAAAAGAGCTGTCTTATTAAAAATAATAGATGCTGCAAAATTAGTCTCTACTGAAATTTTCCATAACTGGCATTTTTCAGCTTGTTGGTATTTATACAACACTTTTCATTTGCAAAACACCTGCCCTATCATTTCTTCATAAAATTAAAATTTTATTTCACTTGCCTACTGACTCAGCAACATTTACACGAATTGACATAACTGGGCTAAGCAATGATGATTCACACTATAAAAACAGAAAACTATAACAACTGGTAATTTCCACAAAAGCTAGAGGTAAGATATAAATCAAATGTATAGATATATTCTCTGTTTCATAATTCCACACACTACAACAGCTCATACAGTATCAAAACCCAAAGAAAAGCAACACTATATCAGAAAGAGGGAGAAAACAAAACCTTGTAACTCCACGAAAAGGCTTGAGTACAAACCTTTGTAAAGTACCATATAAAAACCAGTGTTCGGGTTTTTTTCAAAATCAGTAACCAAGACGACTAACAGAAAAATGTATCATAAAATAATCCCTACAATAAAAGCAATAAACGTCAAGATTCCAAGCCTAAAAAACCCTAAAAGTTACTAAAATGATATTTTAAAAGGTAATTAATATGCTCCAACAACATATTGTTAGGCTCTCAAAAACAATAATTTCAATTGATTACACAAAACAAATTGATCAAATCCAAATTATTGTTCTACCTTTTCATTATTTCAAGCTCTATAGGACTATTGAGCTACAAGAACTATGAGAACTAATTTTATCCTAAAAGCCAATGATAATCGACTTTACTATTTCTTTAAAAAGCACTGAGGACTTTGGCTGTCAAGAATGGAACCTGCAGGGGATCCCACAAGACATCCAGTCCCCTTCTCCCCAACCCAAAGCGGCAAGAGCAGAGAAGCTAAGGTCTCTGCAGAGGCTGAACTGAACTCTGTGATGGGCAGGTTGCAAGTCATACCAGAACTCCCTAAATATATGCATACAGAGTCAAAGTATAACCTCCCTCCCCCAAATTTAAATATAAGCCAAAATGGCTCTCCTTTATCTCATTCAAGAGTATCAGTATAGGAACATGATTAGTTTGTGAATATGTCCTCAAAGTGCATCATGTGTGTATGGGTGTGTTTACAGGAACATACTGAAGTGGAGAGGCCACTGGGAAGATGCAGGAGTCAGGATATGAATCAGAGATCACACACTCAAAAGACCAGACAGGGAATATAATCCATGAAGTAGCTGGGTAAAAGCTAACAGGAGCAACAGAGGTTCTTGCAAGAAAGTAAAACACATACTCCATTAAAAAGCATTCAGATTCAACTTCAGAAAAATAAACAGTGCCAATAAAATAAAGCACATCCACAGTTTGACTCAGCAGGCAGGACAGATTCAGCTGTCAGTTTTCAACCCTGATAAATGCAAGAGCCCCCCACCCCCCTCCCAATCATCTTGTCTTATTCTCTCTGAGGGTGGCAAAGGGCTCATCACAGGCCCCAAGGTACCAACCTCAGGATGTCCTGGTCTTTGTCCAGGAACTGCAGCAAACTAAAAAGAAGTTTAGTGGCTAGAGAATTAAATACTTACCACTTGAGCTTCCAGGAGCAGAAAACTGAGACGTATCAAGGAATTTTCGAGGAGTGGGAAGGTTTGTAACATCCATCAGAGGACCAGGAGAAGCATCTTTCACAAGGGAGCTGAAGGGGAAAGGCAGTAGTAGTTACTACTTTCTACAAAACCAACTTAAGTCCCACTACATGCCAGTCCTTTATCACTTCCTTTTGGTCATGAGCCCTCTTCACATTGTGACTTTAAATATCTCCCACGTATATTTTCCATAAATTGGTGATTGTTGCAGACAGGTATAAGAATGTATTCTAAGGGTTCCAAGTATTTAAATTTTTATTGTCTTTTCATTTTGATGGAAGTTTAAAAAAAAATGATGTATGTTCTGGATTGTCTGGATGACCACCTTATAACCAAATTATGCTGCACGATTTCAGCACCCTCCTTTATTTCTGAATTAAGATTAATTTACTGACAAAGAAAGGTCAAATGACACCATATCATGATAACTGAATGAAGGTTAATTGTAGTTAAGCCTAGTTTAACTTGTGTTTTTCAAGCTGGAGTTTTTTGACATATTCTGAGAGTTCACTACATTTAGTTTTCTTTAAAAAAGGTTCATAAATATCATCAAGTTGAGAATCACTGCAAGAAAAGATGATTTATGAAATCTCAAACAGGTTAATTTAGTATTTGATCTCCCTTTTCACCTTTTCCAAAAAGGCTTAGCCCTTTGTCTCGATGATTAACTTTAGAGTCTCCAAAATAAACATTAATTTTAAATAGCACAAAAACTAAAAACATTTACATTTTCAAATTAATTCCCATTTATAAGCATCTGTAATGCAAGAATGTAGGCAATGCCAATGCAAATAACACCTGTGCCCTACAGGCTAGAAACAATCATCTAACCACCTTGCATCAACAACAGAAAAGCTTCTCTAAATCCCAAGGGTAGAGGGGTCTAAGCCATAATCTTCACCATCCTTTTCCAATCCCAGTACACGTCATCTGTAGCAATACCTACTCACGGAAGTGGTTTGCAAAGTATGTTATAAAAGCAGGGCAGGCAGAGGGAGAGCAGACAGGAGACCACAACTGCAGGAAACTTTCCCCAAATGGGATGGAAGGATGTACATAATTCTGAAAAACATCTACCCCCTACACGCCCACCATAATGATACAGCCCCAGCTCCCTCATACACTACTTTTGGAACTAAAGTGCTAGGGGTGTGTGTGTGTGTGTTTAAGCTAATTAAAAAATATATTCTTTCAGAAAACTCTGAAAAACAAACTTTGTTAGAGGGTGAAATTATCATTTAAGGTATTATTTTTATCAAGTGCTGATAATGTGTGATCCATTGTCCTAGGCTATAAGAATAACTATGAAAGTCATTAACTTCTCCCTTTTCACTTAATAATAAGAAGGGGGAATCATCACTGAAACAAGTCTTGAGCATCTGTTATGTGCTTGGCACTATCCCCAGTGCTGAAGATCCAAGTATGACTAAAATGTGAGCTAAACCAAACTTAGCACATTTCCAATAATTGGAATCACTTACAGACCGAAGTGAACCCTCAAGTGAAGATACAAAGTTAACAGAAAACATTTACCAAGAACTGAACTGATAGAGCTCTAATAACTCCTTTCCACCAATATAAAGCTGTAATTTCCTATTTGCCTATCCATCTTTTAAAAAATGCTTTCAAATCCACTGGCTTATCCCATTCTTTTATCTATCACATCAATAGACAAATCCATTAGATAATACATTTAATTTTCATTTATTTACTACTATTGTCTTCTCATTTTTCTGTTCAACTACCTCATCCTCTTCTATCTTCATTTACTCACAACTGGAGAACCAGCTCTATACACCTCCCTAGCCCCTGGATACACATGTCCAAAGAGCAGAGGATAATCACTGATGTTTATGATTCTACTACTACTGAGTCACTAAGATTTATTTCCATTTTAAATGGCAGGAAAAATATATAACACATCTTATAAATATTTCCATAACAAAAGTAGTTATTTTTAAAACACTGCTAAATGAAAGTATCAATTAGCAGGAAAATTCAGGTATATAGCTGGAATGCTGCCTGCCAAGCCTATAAATGAAGCAGTAGTTAGTACATACGTATGTTCACAGTGATATGTATATATATATCTATACATACATATATATGAGTATAATACACACTTCTATAAACACAGATGAGCACATGATTCACTTTACTTTAAAACCTATAATTATTTTCTCAATTTTAATCTAAAAATATATTTCAGTTAAATATAGGGTGATAAATGGCTTGCCCTTTTAACTTTGAAAAACACAACCTGCTGACTTTATTATCAGAGCCAGAAGGGCCCTCAAACCCCATCGATAAACTCTTAGCAAGTCAATTTACTGCAAACTATTTTCATAGACTCATCTCTCTAAAATTTTCCCTTTGGCTTCAATTTTCTCCTTTGTGAACACTAACCCAAAGGCAAGTTACTCTGGAAATGACTTTCAGTTTTTCTCTTGTTCTTTTACAAAAGGACTTCATCTCAAGAGCACAAGAGAAAGGGGACACACCCACTCATTCAGTTACTACAGACATGAAGCTCAATGGAAGGTAGGTGCTATTATAAAACATAGCATTTACGTAGTATGGCATTGAAAGAGTATGTCCATCAGTTTCCACTTCGGAAAACAGAAAAAAAGTCTGTTTACACCATACATCAATGATAAGGTTCAGAAAGTATTAATTAGTAACTTCAAAGGGTTTTGAATTTCTCAGAGGAAGTATTTTTGAAAATGAAAAAAATAGACTGTTCTTTTTAAGTTTTCAATATGATCTGAATAGCTTTATTTTGAAAGAAATATTGATAAGTTATTTTTCTTTTTAAACACATATGATTACAAATTGTTAAGTCCATTCAAAATCATTCATAGCTGAGCTGAAAAAGACAGCTGAGGGACATAAAACCCTTTCTAGTATAAGACCATCTCCCCAGAAATACAAATTGTATATTGAGACTAAATGTGGTTTGCTATTTCATAACCACAAGATGGTGGACAGGAAAACTATAAAGCAAATTAAGATATACCAAAAACAAGCCTTACCACCATATTCCCAAGGACTTTCTGGCTATCTAGTAAGGAGTCACTTCTAAATGTGTTTAATATCAATATTTCAAGCCATAAAAAGTTTGTTAAGAAGAGTTAGAAGTGCTGAGAGTTTATTAAATATTGGCTTTTTAATTTGAACTTATTTCTGTCCCTTCACTCAGTAATAAATGTGTCCAACTATATCCAAAATTTATAGAGGCAGCTCATTTGGCTTATTTTACATGCAAACTAAAACTTGACAGCGGTGAGTTGAACTTTAAGTTGAACATCTAGTAACTAATATATTCACCACTATAACCCCAACAGCTGGTACAGTACCTGTCAAAGAACAAGTGCTTATAACTTTGTTAAATCGAACTGAGCTGAGAAATATCTGTCAAGGATGATATGCCCTTAGTAAGAAAATTTAACGGAATAATGAAACAGGAAAGGCTGGCACAGTAATTTTCTATAGTTTTAAGATCCATCAGGACATACAGAAAAAATAATGATTCAGAGGTATAAAAGTAAAAAACAATCATGGTCTCAAATGACAGATCAAGAGTAAAGACATGTAATACCAAATGAAGTAAAGCTAAAATCTAAGCAAAAAGGAAAAAAAAAGAGAAAGAACTAAAAAATAACAAAAAGTAAACAGACATATATAAAAAGAAAAAAATTTGAGAGACAAAATAGGCAGCAAATAACACAATGGGGTCAAGGACGCTGTTTACACATCCAGAGACAAATATGGACACCAAACTCCATGGGCCTGAAGTTTTCTATTCTATGAACTAGAGAGTGTCCAAGAAAGCAAGGTTAATCAAGTATTAACCCAGGATGCATGCAATAAGGGATTAACTATTTTTAAAATAAATTTTTATTGATTTTATCTGACTCTAAAGGCATTATGGGTTCTTTTTTGAAAACACAAAGAAAATAATCTACTCATAACTTTTGATGTAATGCCTTCCGAAATATTGAACAGAAAGGAGTCTGTCTGTCCAACCATCCCAGCCCCCCGCCTCCACACACACACACACTCAACACTAAAATGTACACATGCTCTTTTGCAGCATCCTTTGGATCATCCTGTATAGAATTTTAAATCCTAGTATTTCCCTTCAATAGTAAACATGTCATTTCGTTTTTAAAAATCTTCAAAAGCATCATCAATAACTGTATTGCTATTAATAAAGTAATAATACATGCTCGGTACAAATACATTCACAGGGCAGAGGGTATGGAATAAGTCTTTCTTTCCTATTCCTCATCCCCCGTCTCCACTTTCCACAGGTAATTCCTTTCATCATCCTTTTTAGCATCATCCTTACAGGAATTTTCTATATCCACACATACATTTTCTTTCTTTCTTTTATTTATATAAATATATATATGTAAAGGATACATATTAAATAAATATTTTTTCAAATTCTACTTCAAAAATATCTGTTCTTTATATGTATGTGCCTTTATGTGATTTCTTTTTTCTCCTGCAGATGAAACCTGTTGGGTGTCTGTGTGCTTGTTTTGGGATACCAACAATTGGAACAGTGTTTGTATTTGGAGATACTCTCCATTGACTGGGTCAAAGCAAAAAAAGAGAACCCTACTTCCTACTATAAAAGCTTAATAGAGGCCAGACATACCCCAGGCTCAAGCTGAATGCTTCCATCCGAGACTTTGAAGAGATAAAAGAAAGATTTAGGGACATTGAAAGATCATTTCCCTGAGAGTTAAAAACCTAGCAGGTGCAGGCATCGTTCCAAGCAAGGCAGCAACCCAGCCATACAGACCCTTACTTGTCTATGATGTGTGCTCAGCTGCTTCATCTCTCCTTGATCCCTCCTGGATTTTAGAGCCTGATTATATAGATTTCTTTCCCCTATATTCTGTGACCTACCTGTACCTTTTCATTAAATTTCTTACCTTGTTTTAGTTACTAGGACTGACTTCTGTTATTTGCAATCAAGAACACCAGCTAATACATCTTCCTTGAACTAGAGAATACGTTTTATTTGTGCTGTCTTCTCTAGTGACTTTTCAATATTGAAATCTTTAAGTTATATAATGTTGATATGCAAAAATTTAAATGAATTAAACATATTTTCTCTAATTATTAAAACCCAAAATAAAACAACTTCTGTCTCATCTTAAGAATTCAGAATTCCTATCTCCTGCCTATCTAAATTTCAGTCTCTACTAACAATCCTGTTTATTATATAGTCTTTGACCACACAGATCTTTTTTGAAATAATTTTTAGCTCATATTTTTAATCTTGTAAAAATAGATTTGGCAGTTATTTATATGTAAATTTACATATTTAATGGTGTTTAGTCCTCATATTAGTCATAAACTACCTACAACTTCATTGTTCTCAAGTTGCCAGATTTGGTTTACATCTCAGAGTTCATCTTTGAGTATTTGTCTCAGAAAAATAGTGATTTGTTGTTGCTGTTGTTAATTTATATCTGAGAATGTCTCTGTCCTCCATGCGTAGCAACATCCACTTGGGTGGGTATAGAAATCTTTGGTCCCAACTCTTCTCCATTTACCACTTTGTGTTCTGGCATTTCATGTTCAGCAAATCTTGGTGAGCCTGATTTTTGCTATGTGTCAGCACTAGATTTAACTGTATAAAACAGAAGACCCCAAAGCAGTGGCCTGAATAAAACTAAGTTTTTCCTTCCTGTCATATAAAAGATGTCCCCTATTCAAGGTTTTAATGGAGGCTCCATGTGATTAAAGAGATTAAGATGTAGCTTCCATCCTCAAGGTCCTCTTGTGTCCAAGATGGAATGATGGTACCAATCCATGTCCAACACAGGTAGTCAAGGAAGGCAAGTAAAGGGTATAAGAGTGAGCATACCAATTCAGCTGGCACCCTTACAGAATTGTGCTATGATCCCTGCTTCAACAGCTTGCAAGCAGAAGTCTTACTAATCACTGGTAGCCATATAGGAGGATGGAAAATGTAGCCTTATAGCTGGGCATATAACCACCAAGAACAAAATAAGATTGTCAAAAATCAAGAACGGGGTAACAGATATTGAATGAACAAGTAACTATGTCACAGCAGAGACGTTTACAGAATTTTTTTTTGAAATTCATAAAAACTTCCTAATCATATCTAAGAGTAATGCTTTCCATTAATTTCACCTTGAATTAACGGAAAATTGGTCTGATTTGCAGACCATGGTCTTTTTTTCCAATTTAAGTAGGTTTCGTTTTACTCTATAATTATTGCTCCTGTTTCTCTCTATTCATTCTCTAGGGCTGCCATAACAAAATATCACACACTGGATGGCATAAACAAGAGAAATTTATTCTCAGAGTTCTGGTGGCTAGAAGTCCAAGATCAAGATGTTGGCCATGTTTGGTTCTTCAGAGGGCTCTCTCCTGGTAGATGGCCATCTTATCACTGTGTCTTACATGGTATTCCCTTTGTGCTGATCTGTGTCCAAATTTCCTCTTATATGGACACCAGTCATATTAAATTGGGGCCCACCCCAGTGACCTCATTTTAACTTACCACTTGAAAGACCTTATCTCCAAATTTAGTCGTAGTTTGTGAGTTAGGACTTCAAAATATGAATTTCAGGGGAACATAATTCAGCCCATAACACTGTCATTTTAGTGTCATTCTGTAGAATATCTAAAATTATTGATCACTATTCTCCATCTTTCATACCTATTTTCTTTCATTATCTTGTCTTTTCTTCAGGATGAGCTAAGGGTTCACTCAATATCACTATTCAGTTCTTGCTGATGCTTTAAACAGAGACATAATTTCCTACTTTATTTTAGTTTTCCTTACACTTTGTTCATGTTTTAGTTAGGTCTTTTTGCATCTTTCAATTCCATTCTTATTGCTCCCCACTAACATTTTATAAAAGTGATGTGTTTGCTGTATACAATCACAAAATTTCAGTGACATTCAACAATAAGCGTGTATTTTGGTGGTTGGCTGATGCACGCTAGGCAGCTCAGCTGACCTTGGATCAGTGCCACATGTCTCTCATCCCCCTCCTGAGACCAGCGCCATTATGGCAATAGCAGAGGCGTGAGAGGATATGCTCACACAAGTCCCTCCTTGTGTCACATACTAACGATCAGCATGAGCAAGAGTCCAAAAATCAAAGAGCAGGAAACACTCCTACTTAAGTGGAGGGGGAAGGAGTGAAAATTCTGATCATTTAAAATACTATATCATCTTACATCTTTTGAGAAAGCTTGAGCTTAAGTCTGCTAAATTTTTCTTGTTCTGCTTTATAAATTTTTTTCAAATAAATGCTCTTCTCTGAGACCTCGATGTAATTCTCATTTTCCCTTATATAGAATATCTTCACAGAACCTAGAGTGTATTTTTGTTTTATCCTTGCATGGGAAGAAATCTATTCAGACCTGCTATTACCACAGACAGTATGAAAAGAATTCCCCTAGCACTGCCCCACCCACTTTACCCTCTGCTAAGGCAGTAACAGTTATCCTACTGAGATCCAGTGTTGAAGTCTCAGGGACATAATCTTAGCTCAATTTGTGAGTCTGGATGAAGTTTTTCTAGTGCCCATCTGCAGAAAATAGAAATGCCTCAATTCTTTGTCAGGGTCTCTAACTAAAACTGAAGCATCACACACAAAGTTGGCAAATTCTGTTTGAACGGGATAGGATTTTAAAGATTTCATTCCCAGCATGCAGTGCTTCCAGAGTTCACCTTGTCTATAGCTGATGAAAAACTATGAACATGAGTATTTCAGTAGATACTGCTAACCTGTACTCTAAGATGATCCATGGCTATTTTAAAGGAATCTAGGGAGGATGACATGCATAGCTCTCTGCTACATGTTAATAACACCAATGTCCTACTGTCTTAACTGTCTTAAGATTTAGTCTTATTCCCTACCAGGGCTAAACTCACCTAATGAATTCCAGCCAGCCCCTTAAATACAGGATTGTGCTACAGTTAGCTCAGAGATAAAAGTAAAGTGTTCTTTCTGAACCTCTCCGGAACTATTTCAGAAAGAGGATTGTCTAAAGTTGAATTTAAGCAACAGAGAATCTTATAACTTCCATTCATACACCCATATTTCTTACTTAGGTTGACTTCACTATCCAATTTAAGATTTTTTTCTCTTCCTTTGGAGATATACCAGAGTATCTCTGATCCAGCATACTAAAGGCTCATAGCAAATGTTTCTTTTGTACCTTCATGTATGAGGACCATAATGTGCAATGGAGGAACAAACACACTTTGAATGTCAGACTTTCAGAATATGCAGTATTTGCTGTTCTCAAACCATCTTATACTTTTAAAGACAGTAGTATGTTAAAAAAATAAAAATAAAAAGTAAAATCAACTACAACAATATTCTGTGAAAGAAACAATACTCCTTAAAATTCTACATTGCCACAATACACTGGAGCAAAGCGCCTCTCTAACCAACCTCATTCTCCCCTTGTCCTTGTTTCGCTGCACAACTCGGCTAGTGGATTTGATGTACAGGTGCCGGTGCAGTTCGTCTATGAGAACCAAGTGCAGGTTCATCTTCTTGCTGTGAAGCTCCAACCTAAGGTCACTCAGTCCTTCCACCTGGAGCAGGGGGCCCTCCAAAGACTCGACTGCTGACACCTGAAAGGAGGGAAAAAAGACAAGTATAACTACTAAATAGCTTAACAAGATTATAAATATGAAAGACTATTTTTTTTAAAAGATAATGTCAAAAGAAAGTTTATGAAAACTTTATGAGTACATATCACACACTCTGTACAGCAGACCACTTTCTCCACAGTCAACCAAGGTCCAAAAATAGTAAATGGAAAAATTCAAATAAACAATTCATAGGTTTCAAACTGTACACTGTTCTGAGTAGTGTGGTAAAATTTCACCCTGTCCATTTCCATCCCGCCCTGGATGCGAATCACCCCTTTGTCCAGCATATCCGCGCTGTAAGTGCTACCCTGCCCGTCACTCAGCAGCCATCTAAGTCATCAGACCCACTGTCATGGTGTTGAGGTGCTGTGCTCAGGTCATCCTTATTTTACTTAATAATGGCCCCAAAGCACAGGAGTAGTGATACTGGCAATTTGAATACGCCAAAGAGAAGACATGAAGTGCTTCCTTTGGGTGAAAAGGTAAAAGCTTTCAACTTTAGGAAAAAATCACAAGCTAAGATTGCTAAGATCTATAGTTGAAACGAATCTTCTATCTGTGAAACTGCCTAATTTATAAGTTAAGCTTTATAGCAGTATATATCTATAGGCAGAAACATAGTATACACAGGGTTTGGTGCTATTTGCGTTTTTCAGGCCTCTACTGGAGATGCTGGAACATATGCCCAGTGAATAAGGGGCACTACTGCATAACACAGACAGGCCTACTTCTGCCTTTGAAGGATTTAACATCTAAGACAAGGCTAAAGAAAACAATCTTGATAAACAAGAAGGCATCTAAAATACCAAAACAAATCTATACACCCAAATTTATTCCCACATACATTGCCTATCAATGGACACAAGTAAAATGACCTCCCCCATTAAACGATTGTATCATTAAGTTTCGTAAGAACTCCATGTATTTATGGTTTATATCAACTTTCAAAGTTAGGCTTTTAAAACTAAGACTACATAAAAGCATACTATCTTTTAATAATATTTTTAATAAATGTTTTAAATAATTCTCATGATGATCATGAATCGGAGCTTAGTTAGCCTACATCTACATGTATGTCCACACAGAGTCTCTTTCTCAATACACATACACACAGTGGTCAGTGCAATTTTTACATGAACGCTACATGTGGACGATAGCAATCATCACCTCTTCTTGGCCTATTCCAGTTTGACAGAAGAAATGGGCTTGAACAGTGAACAGGAGACAAACTATAGAGAGGAAGATACCCCTGGTATAAAGTGCAATTTAGATTTTAAGACAAAGAAGGCTGGATGAATAAAAATGGTGTAGGAATGCCTTCAACAAATGGAGACGATGGACTCGGGGAACCTAGAGCAACACATTTTGAAACCGAAGTGATAACTGCGAAGGGAAGAAAAACAGCATGTATGAGATGATCCCATTTATCCATGTATTTAAAATTATATTTGTCTTTACGTATAAAAATCTTGTATTTCTTAATAAAAAGATTAAAGTGAATAGTATATTCAAGGTATTATTCCTTGGGCGAAAAAAAAGGAGGGGGTAGAAAAACTCAGAGAATGCAGAAAGAATAACAGAGAAGAGATGACTACAAGCTGATCTCAGAGGGGAAAGAACACTACACCAAGCTCCCTGAAGGGAGTAGCGAGCCATGACTGTTACACTTCTAAATATTCCTAATATGTACAGATAAAGGTATTAATTAATACTTTAGGGTAAAAACATTAAATGTAATTACACATACAAACATGCTCCTAAAAAAGAAAGCATTTATACAGAAGCAATAGACAATGGAAGCCATGAAACAAACAGTGATAAATATGGATCACAGATCTATACCAATATACACGGTCACTGAGGAGCTTATGGACAGTGAATACAGAAACCTTGGTAGCTGCCCAATGCCAACTGGCTTAAGAAGGGAGGAAGCTGGAATGGCTCACTCATATGATGTGCTGTAATCAAACGTCGGTAGCAAACAAGTTTCCTTAAGCTAACCGAGAAAGAATCAGGAATGAAAGAGAGACAAGCCCTGGGCCAGCTGTGCCCTCTGAAGCCCCCCAGTTCATTTTCATGCTGACTTGCAACTGCCCCTGCTACACAAGCCCCTGGGCCTTGCGCAAGCTGCCAGCCATTCCAAATAGAAAGGCAGCCTCACAAAATGACCAAAGTGTCCCCAAGGAGGAAAAACAACAACAAATTCATTTACACTTATGCTCTAAAATGGATTTTAACTTGGGTTGCTAGCAGAGAAAAGAGGATGCATTAACCTTTAGTGACATCGAGATCTAGAAAATGAAAAATAATTTGGTAAACCACTGGCCCATCATGTAGCCTTATCCCTTAAGGTAATTAAATCCAGCTGAGATATTTAAGCTTAAAAACCACCCACTGCACAGCCAGACTTGATTTGTTTGTAGGAATCTGCATGAAGATTTTTAACCCAAACTGCTCATGTTCCAAATACGAAACTATATGGCAATGTCAACTTTCAAAGCCATTTGATTAATTTTTTTTTTAAATATAGATAAAGCACTCAGCACAGTGCCTGGCACATACTGAGGTTCACTGAAATTATTTTTAACAGAATCTCCTTATTCTGTGGATAAAGAAATCTCAGTTTTTTAATGCAGCATTTTCAACAAAGTGCTATTTCCTTCACAGAACCATTATAACCATTTAGATGACAAACTTTCTGAATATGACCCCAAATACAAATATAATTAACACACATGCACACACATATACATGCATACACACATATATATATATATATATAAATACATACACACATACACACACGAGTAATCTTAATTTCAAAGATCTGAAAAAACACAAAGAATAGAGAATAGGCTCTTATTTCTATGTGAAAATACAGTGCTTATTTTCAGGTCTTCTCTTATTATAAGTCTGTTTACAAAGCTACAATTATGGAAGCTAGGCAAGGTCACTGTCTTCCCCTACTCTAAACTTACTCAAACCAATTTAAAGGAGATCGTTGCCAACGCAACATTTGATCTCTAGAACCTCAGTTCAGAGGCCTGACATTTATCCTGTTTTTAAGTAGCTTGTACCATGAAGTTTACACACAAAGAAAACCTTGGTGAGGCAGCACAGTCAACCCAACCACCACCACAGACAGTCTATACTGCTGTAATGGGGGTCTGGTTTCCAGGCACTTATTAACAACTGAGGCTTCACTAGGAGAGGAATCCATTTACATTTAGGAATGAGCATAACCACTAATAAAAATACAACTAAAGAGATTCTTTTAATATACAAGAAATGGTTATTTTATAAATTTCACTGTTCTGCAAATTTAATGACTAGAGAGCACTTAAAAAAACACTAATTAAACATCAATGGAAATTCAAGAGATGCAGCTGCATCAAAGTAAATGGTGTCACAGGTTAGTGGCTATGAGAAATTATCAAAATTGGGTTTATAAGTGTGATACACAACACTGAATAATATCACAAATATATATATATTAAAATTACAGGACAAAATGTAGCAGATGAAGGATCAAACAGACAACATACAGTATAACAGTTCATTGATAAATACTGTCCATACATCTACTCACAAAACAAATATCATTCATTCGTGGCCCAAATGATTTCTACTATGACCTTTTAGAATTCTCAGGTATGCCACATCATTTCTTTTGTGTGTAATAGATTACCACACAATGAGTCAACTAAATTTATCTAGAATTTTTTTAAACGTCTATTTTCAAAAATGTTGTTTTAGGGAAAAAAGATACTATTAGTAGGAATTTTTTCATAGAACTCCAATTATTATCTAACAGAACACTGAGTTCTACTCAACACAGTTTGAAACTGCTCATATAGATAACAGAACTGTATTGAAGTTGAAAACAAATATTTCTGTTAGGATTAGGAAAATAAGCAAACATTTACAAAACGTTTTAACACATAATACTGACCAGGACAACATGTTTGGCCATTAGAAACCTACCCACTAAAACAGAAATTTCGAAAAATGCATCCTTAACTCGAAAAATAGGTCAAAGGTACTGTTAAAATGTACACAATCAAGAATTGTCCAGCGTTTCAAAAATTTCACCTTGAGATAAGAGGAAAGTCTACAATAAAATAAATCTTTGTAATTAAGAACTATGGTGCCCACATATTTTCTTTCCCAAATGTCTATTTCTCAGTTTCATTTTAGTTTAAATTAGGAAATTATTATTTCATATTTAAGTATCTTATTTCATATTTAAGTATTCTGCTAGTATCACTCAAACTGATTAGGTAAAAATATCTAGTTTCGTGCTTTAATGCAAACCAATGAAAATGTTATGGCGAAACACCAAAATTGGCCATTTTCAATAGCAGCTTAGCTTCCTTAAAGAAAAAGCTAGAAAGGAAACTACTGGTCTTTTTAAAATTTTTGGTTGGAGGTGAGATATACAAAGGTAAATGACATTAGTAACTGTTACTAAATAGAACTAAGGTTCAAGCCAAAAAAAAAAAAAAAAAAGAAAAACTCAAGTATAAACAAACCAACCTGATAACTAAACCATCTGCTAGCTAATGAAAATGCTTATTTTGGCAACAATATAAGAAAGCAAATGTTTGCCACTGTTGAGTCCAAAACAAATATTTCCTTCACGACTCTGATAGTTATGTGGTTCCAAAATGTTTTATCACTTTTCAATAGGTCAGTATGTCTCCCTTAAGGAAGCATTTTTCTAGTAAGACAAACATTCTGAAAAAGTCACCTTGGCCCAACTTACTGATACAGTAAAAAGATATAAATTAGACTATTCCTGAGAACTGATACCTTCTCCTTTCCTATATATATGACACAAATTAAACTGTTAGAACAGTCTTAAGAACACCAAAAATCTGTCTACAAACAACAAAGAAACATGCTTTGAAACCCAGAAGAGGAAGATGTTTTAGGCTCCAGTAGGCTCTGCTCTGCCCATGACTGAAGGCCTCAGGGCTATTGACAGTTTGGTACTTAAGACAGACTTCCCAGGAAAGCTGCTGGCACAAGGCAAGGCCGAGTGCCTGGAGCAAGAGCACTCTTTTTTCCCCTAACTCCTCAGCTTGTAGCTAGTCTAGCTAGTCGACAGTGATCAAATCAAGCAATCAAAAATGCCCATTCTTAAAATCGGTTTGCTAACATAATATTGATCTGATCCATTCAGGTGCCCCTTCTCCCTCAGGAAACCCAATACCTATAATGCAGACTCAGCATGCTCTCACCATTAAAAACAGGATGCTGCCCACCTCCATTCTCCCTTCATTACTGCCAGGGTTATTGCACGTTTTTATTTAATAAACCTTCATCAGCTCAAATGAAGGGTTGTTATTAGTTGAGCTAACAGCCAAATGATAATGCTCCAGAGAGATATCAGTGCTTGTTGGTGCATTAACAAAGAGAGGAGAAAGGCTGAGGTCAAGCATGTGTCAATGTAAATGAGGCGGTATTAGGTACCAAAGGCTTAATGCAATAGACTGCCTGGGAGATAATGGAATTTCCAGGATAAAGCAAATGAGATGAAGTTATTGATAAGTGAATGAAGGGAGGGGGCTGTAAGATAAAGTGCTGTCAAAGAAAAGGCCTTTTACTTCTGAATATCTTCTTCAAAGTATCTTCAAATCTCTTAGAAAACAAAACTCAAAAGAGATCAAATGTGACTTCTAGCTTTATGAACAATAACCTATTACTGCTATGAAACACAGTCTTCTAAAAGCATACCATTTTATTATTTTTAAGCTTTCTTTGCTGTTTCCCCCTTATTTTTGTTTTCATTTTGTTTTGTTTTGTTTTTTCTTAAACATCAGGGCATTCTACCACAAATTATTCTTATTATTTTATTAAAGCAAAAGTCTTTCTCTTATAAAGTAGGGAGGAAAAGCCAGGTCTTCCTAAGATAGTCCATCAGGCCAACCCTCACAGAATGACAGTATCTGAGGAATAAAATATAAGAGTTTGCAGTTGTAAAGTACCTTTAAAGGCTGTCAAAACTGGGGTCCTGCCCCAATTCTACAGATTTAAAAAAAAAAAAGGTGAGGCACAGAAATGTATTTTTTTAACCTTTATTTTTCTTCCAAATTACAGAAGTTATAAACACTCAATCAAGAAAACTTGCAAAACACAAAGGAAAAAGATGGCCCATATTCTCATTAATTAGACAATATATTTTAAACTCATTCTTTCCAATCATTGTCCACACAAAATTTTTTAAAAACTTATTTTTAAATGTTTTCATTTGGCAACATATTGGGAACACCTGACATCACTAAATATGATTTTCAGTATTTTCATATTAGTCTATTATGACTATTCCACAAATGACTTTAACCAATTCCCATACTTAATTGCTAATTATTTACTTCCATAAATCGTACTGTGATAATTATCCTTGTATACATATTTCTGAACACGGAACAATTGAAATTCTTAATTTTTCCTTAACAGAACATTCTAGAAGTAGAATTCCAAGACCAAAGTTATGCACATATCTAGGGCTTCTGATGCATAACGTCAAATTATGACTCTTTTTTGTTCTATATGTACTTAAAACAGATCTGATCAATTATTTTCCTGATAAAATTAAACTATACCTAACACCTTATGAGAAAGATAAGAATTGTAATTGCTTATGAAATAATCTCATGAAAAAAATCCTTGTTCCTAATCTTATGATCCCTTTAATTCTCAGTTTCCATCAGTGTTCCATAAAGAGCACTGAAACCTAGGTTTCTACTCCAAAATACAAAAGACCACTAGGCAAGATATTCTCATTTAGCAAGTGTCCCAAAGACACTATATTTGTCATCTTACTTGTTATTCTAGGACAAGAAAAAGTTGGCAGAGGAGGTCTCTGAGAATCACTTCAGGCTCACACTTATATCAAGACAATTCACTCACACTCTGCAAGAAGTCCGAATCCATTAGAAATGCTCAGTACTTATACAGCTCTTTACTAACATAAGCTATTAAAATCCCACAAGAGAATGCAAAAGGGGTATGCCTTTTTTTTTTTTTTCATTTTAAGAGCTAAGCAACATGTAATTAGTACTGGGATGAATCTCAAAGAAAATAGACCTCTTTAATAAGCACTTCCTATCTACTCAAGCCAAGCAAAAGCTCAGACCATCATCAGATATAGAGGGCTCCCATGAACAATGTGTATTGTTACCTGCTGCAATTGACACAGATCCCCATCTGGCCAAGACTTACCAGTCAAAAACCTGTTCAAACAAGTTCATGTTTGAGGTTGAAACCAGAATATGATGGAGGATGTCTGCAAAGGATTTGTGTATTATTCTTGATTTGATCATTCCTCCTACAGACTAACGTGTAAATGTGAACACACACACAGTGATCTGATTAAAACATGTATGCATTTGTGATGGAAGCACCAAGGAGATAAATCATGCAACGTAAACAAGCCCAAGACTATACTGCCTTTTGTTTTTACCTGACCTTGTGTGATAGTGATGACAATGCTACCTATAGCATTTGAAATTTGTGTATTGCCTTATATTTTGTTACAAAGCACTTTACCTGTAAAAAATTTCATTTTTATTCTTACAACCAAAAAAGAGAGAAAGTGATTTGTCTAAGCTCACAAAACTGGTGAATTGTTAGGTCCAGACTGGAATTAAGAACATCTGGCTTTTAAATCCATTTTGTTTGCACTATACCACCTAGCCATCACCTGTCAATAAATTATTTTTACCCCAATTTCAATCCATTAAGTCCAACAACATATCAGGTAAGAACTCACAGTAAAGATGCAGGAATCAGCACCAAGATGACAGCTCTGATGAGTGCTAAGTCAGCCCAAACCTAAAAAGCATCTACTTTAAACAGAATTCATATTGACAAAGTAATCTTACTATAAAATCAGAATAAAAGTTAAATACTCATCAGCTCTATCCAAAAACTTGAACAGAGGATGGCAACAAAGCAACATTAGTCAAACTTCAACATTTGTACATAAATGTGAGGACAGCACTGTGATGTCTCTCCATGCAAATACTTGGTTTATAACTTCTTAGAGCTGGTGTTAAAGTCAAGGGTAATTCGTTTTTGCTTTATTGCATAGCATAGGCAACATCTCACATCAATGCTTCCAAATTTGTCTATACATTGGAACCACCTGGAGAACGTCAAATCTTCTGAAGCTATGTCCTACTCCAGAGATTTCAATGTCTAGGGTATGACCTGGGTTTTAGAATTCTTGAAGGATTCCCTAATGTGAAGAGTTTGGGAATCACTGCCCTGCAGCCAAGTGAGAGAACTGAAAATTGCTGAACCTTATGATGTTTAGTGCAATAAAACAATTTCTATTTGCTTCAAAATAAAAGAGGCAACTGAAGAACAGATAAAAGTGCAAACTAAAAGGAAAAGAAATCCAATACAATAACCTGGTTCCTATCAGTATGGCTTTTAGAAACAGGCCTTCAAAAACAAATCTAAATGAAAAGAGCATTGCGAAGCAATGATGCCCTATATGTTTACTCTCTAGGTAAGAAATAAAGCTGCCACACTAAGGCGATTCAATTTTGGACACAAAAACCAAGGTTATTTGTTTAATAACTTTATTTTCAGCTTTTCCTAAATCCTTTTGAAAAGAAAATCAGATGTCCAAGGGGAAAAAGGGGTCCCAAATGCAGCTAGAAGCAGCTTCACTTGACCACCCTATTTAAATAGTGAACTGTCATACTACCCCACCCCTAGTATTCCTGGTCCTCTTTATCATATGAGAGAACTGTATTTGTTCATCATCTATCTCTCCCTACTAGTGTGTAAGCTCCTTCAAGGTTAAGACTACCTTCACAAACGCATATAGACCAACAACGCAGGTGATCAACAACGGCATCACATTCGTCAATCAAAATATGTGCAAGATTCTTTCTGATAAATTATTAGTATAGAACACTGGCATCGTTACTCAAGTCAATATTCTACACTAGGAACAGATGCGCTTTAATGGTGGCTATTTCATTATTGATCCCAATATATTTTTTACTAAGTTATAGAGAAATCTATATGGAATACTGGAACATTTTTGCAGAGTCACTGAACCACTTTCAGGTAAGTACAATAAGTTTACTAGAATATTCCAACTCCTGATATCTTTTGAGCTTTCGCCTCAATACCTTTTCCTGAGTCATGATGAGGAAAAAACAGTCCTGTGAGATCTCAGAAACTTTCAGGCCAGATGAAAGAGATGTGTGTTTTGGCCCCTTTTTCCTTACTTGTACATTAATCATTTGATAGTGGATGCATGGTCACCCGTTCCCTGACCATAATGAGAAAAGAAGAATTACTCTATTTACCAATGACACAGTTTTACTGGCACCAGTAGGAGCAACCTAGTTGGTCCACTGGTCCTGCTATCTAAGCACTGCCAAAAAGAATAGTTTAAGATCAACTACTCTCACGCAACACATTTTCGATGAGCACCCTCCAACAGTGAACTGGCTTATATCGAATTACAATACTCAGAAGAATAACACGTTACTTAAGAGTAGATTTTGCAACAAACTAATCTTGGATAGTTTACCAACAAATTACATTGCTTATAATTAGACAGTCAATGGATAACCTTGAATATGTAATTGATGTCAGGTAAAGAGGTAACTGATGACACAGAATATGAAATTTGTCCATGCCAATTCTCAAAAATAAGGCACAGAATTTTAAGGTCTTGACCATCCATTAGTGCATGTGTTTTAGCAGACTAGTTTTCTGAGAAAAATCGTATCTCTGCCTGCAGTAATTTCTTTGTATAAAATGCGGAGTAGTCTTTCATTCTATCTGTCCATGTTAAGGAAGAAGAAATCAAAAATGCTTAACTTGCCAACTCTACTCCAACTCTTATCAGCTCAAAACAAGTCAAAGAACAGAACAAAGCTCCAGAAAAAGAACTAAACAAAATGAGACAAGCAATATAACCAGAGTTCAAAACACTGTTTAAGGATGCTCAATGAACTTAGGGGAAGAGTAGATGAACTCACAACTTAAAAGATAGAAAAAATAAAAATAGAGATGGAAAACATAAAAGAAAACCAGTCAGAAATGAATTCAATATCTGAGATAAAGAATACATTAGAGGGAATCTACAGATTGGATGAAGAGAGGATTAAAGCATCGACTTAGAGGATGGGGTAGCAGAGGATACCCAATCAAAACAGCAACAAGAAAGGGGAATTCAAAAGAATGAGGACAGTTTAAGAGACCTTTGGGACAACATCAAGCATATCAACATCTTATCATAGGGATACCAGAAGGAGAAGAGAGCAAGGAATTGAAAACCTGTTTGAAGAAATGATGGGAAAATTTCCCTAATCTGGTGAAGGAAACAAACAACCCCAGGTAGTTCAGAGAGTCCCAAACAAAATGAACTGAAAGAAGCCCACACCAAGACACATCATACTTAAAATGCCAAAGTTTAAAAACAAAGAGAATCTTAAAAGCAGCAAGAGAAAAGCAATTAGTTACCTATAAAGGATCTCCTATAAGACTGTGAGCCAATTCCTCAACAGAAACTTTGCAGGCCAGAATGGACTGGCATGAAATATTCAAAGTGATGAAAAGCAAGACCTACAACCAAGATTACTATACCCAGCAAAAATATTTAAAATCAAAGGATAAAGAGCTTCCCAGATAAGAAAAAGCTAAGAGTTCATCACCACCAAGTCGGTATTACAGGAAATGTTGGGAGGTCTTAAGAAAAATTTTTAAAAAGATTTACAAAGGGATGGAAAAAGATTTCATGAAAATGAAAAAAGCTGTGATAGCAATACTTATATCAGACAACGGAACAGACTTTAAAACAAAGGCTATATCAAGAAACAAAGAAGGACCCAGAAATCCCATTTCTGGGTATTTAACCAAAGAAATCCAAAATACTACTTCGAAGGGATATTCGCATCCATATGTTCATTTCAGCATCATTTACAACAGCGAAGATATGGAGGGAACCTGGGTGTCCATCAATGACTGAGCGGATAAAGAGGTCGTGGTTCATAAATACAATGAACTATTACTCAACCATAAAAAAAATGAAATCTTGCCATCTGAAACAACATGGATAGACTTAGAGGGTATTGTGCTGAGTGGAGAAAGACAAATATTGTATGATTTTACTTACATGTGGAATCTAAAGAACAAAACAAATAAAAAAGAAACAAATTCATAGATACAGAGAACATGTTGAGAGCTGCCAGATGGGAAGGAGTTGGGGTGGGGGGTGGGGGGAGGTGGTTTGAAAAAGGGAAAGGGATAAGAAGTACAAATTAGTAGTTACAGAACAGTAATGGGGATGGTGAAGTACAGCATAGGGAATATAGTCAATAATACTGTAATAACTATATGGTGTCAGATCCGTACTAGACTTACCAGAGTGAACGCTTCATAAATTATATAAATGTCTAATCTCCATGTTGTACACCTGAACCTAATAATATTGCATGCCAACTACAATCGAAAAATAAAAAAATTTTTTTAAAGTCTGCCTCAGAACAGTTTTTGGATACATAGGAGCCATCACCAAATCCTTTCTTACTGTATCAGTAAAAATAATTATAAATAACATTTCTAAGCACTTACTATGTATACTGTGCCTACTTTACATGTACAGCTTAATATCTCTTAATCCCTTCAAGAATCCCTTAGAATAATCCTTTATTCTAAACTCCAACTTTCAGCAAAGTCAAATTAAATAATTAGCTCCAAGTCATCGAGCTAGCAAAAATCAAAGCTGTATTCAAGCTGAGGTTCACCTGACCCACACTAAGACTCATGCTGACATCTTGAATGTTGTCCAACAATTGCAGAGGATCTTGTAAGATAAAATATTACAAATATATTATTTTATTATAGGGACTTAGAAAACTATGCAATTAAATAGCTACCTTACTCTCTCTATTCCAGATGTTGCCACATTTTCACAGTGTTAAGTGAAATAATTCTACCACACCAGTCTCTGAGCAAAGCACTCTGGGATCCTCTAGGAAGAAGGCAGCTACATAAATATAAGTTATAATTATCATAATAATCCTTATCTGACTATACAGCTATGGAGTCTCTTTAAAAATGCATATAAATTTTTAAAAAGACAAAATGATTGGGAAACATTCAAAATTTCTCCAATCTCCAGAAGACTTAGAAACGAAGAAATTATTTTAGGCACAAGCCTTGTGACTGTCAGCTAAAGTGCCTCAAAACTACTCACGCTGGCTTGGTTCCCACTGATTGAATACAATTATGAATTGACTTCTACGGGTTGATAAATCAGAACTTGTGTAAGTGGTTTACAAAGCTCATCTGTACAATTCCAGTTTGATGCAGACTTCCATACAAATTTTCCTTTAACAAAAAGTTTACAAAAATATTAACTATCATGTAATACCTTCCTGCTTAGCTCATGCCATTGGGAAGAAGCTGCAATTCTTATATTAATAAGTCTTCCCAGAATTAATCAGTCATTGTACATTAGAACCAGCAGCTGGAGTGTTTTGAGTGATAATGAAACCTGTAACAAGGCATCTTCAGCCGTCTTTTCAAGACAATAAGGGAATTAAAATTTCAATTTAAATGCAGAGGTTTGAAACACGCTTCACTGGCAAAATTACTTCAATTAATGTGAGTGGAATACAAAGGACAGACTGCAGAAATGTGATGCAGCAACCAGAAATTATGTCATTAATGTGTTTGCATCAACCTAGCACAATGACTGCAAAGGTCTAATTTAAACCATACATATCGCAAAGCTACAGGCTACAATATAAATCAAGTCTCTGATTTCAATGTGACGGATACAGGCTTCTTGTTGGATCACTTTTAGCTTTTTGTAAGCTAACAGCAGCTGTTTACCTTGAAGAAGGAAACAAAAGGCCATGCCTATTTGCAGACATTCCCTGTCATGACAATTTAATTATTTTATGCAATACTCAGGTTATCACATCAAAAGAAATAAATATCCCATCTAGAAGCCAAGTCTATAGGTATTAGACCCGTCTAACGGTGGGGTAGGAATTGTAGAAACTGACAAGAGCCATGGGTCACCACTGATTTATTTACTCTGGATTTATTAGCCTGAATAGGGATTAAATTACTGGACATCTGCACCTGCCTTAAAATAAAAATGCAAAATCTTTTGTCAAACAAATCCAAAGAAATCAAAGGGTTTTGAAAGGCTGGATTTTGTCTTCACTTTCCTCTGATGTCTTTTAGCAAAGACTTCCATTTGGACCCTTCAGATGCCTTACGTAGATTTTACCTCTAATAGCACATAACCATAAGAAAAGGAAATGTGATTATTTCTTCATACAAAGCCCAATGAAAGAGCAATTATAAACATTACTATTCACTCTTACAAACATAAAGCCAAATTGAAGAATGTATCTGACCTTTAGAGTACACCTTAAATCTTACCTCCATGAAATCTTTATTGTAGATTAGGATATGCCAACTCCCAGATCATGCAAAGTGGCTACCTCATCTAGAAAAATGGGAATGATATCAGAAACCTATCTCCTATATGTTCTTAAGAGAATTAAATGCATTAACAAATTTAATATACTTAAAATGGTACCAGTACATAGTAAGTGCTCAATCTATATGATTACTGTTGCTTATTTAAAAAAACAAAAGCAAAAAATCAGAAACTAGAGAAACTTGCCATTAAAAACAACGAGAAAAAAAAAAAAAAAACAGTAACAAAAAGGCAAAAAAATCAGACCAGAGCAGAGGTCCTAGAAAGAAATTGCCTTTTTCCGTTTAGTGGTATGAAAGTCTTTCGCACAGTTACCCATTTGGCTAATGATCTGTGAACTCTGACTATATGAGGTGCAATATACTAAGCACAGGACAAAAAATAGATTAAGATATAGAGACCCTGCCCTCACTGACCTACCATACAAATGACAGCAACTGTATTACAGTGAAATATATACGGCTTATGGAAACAAAGAAAAGCATTAATTCATGTTAAGTTTACAGAAAAATACATAATTTTTTTAAAAGAGAAAAGAATCTAATTTCTCTGGGACATTTAGAGACTTGAAATGTGAACCAGTCTTAAAGAATAAATCATAATTGTCCAGGAGAACAGGATTGGGATTAGTTTCAGGGAAATATGTAATCAACTAAAAAAAAAAATCTACTGCATCCCTATATATCAGCAACAACTGGAAATTATAATGGAGCCGTTTTAAAAAACAAAAAATGAATACTGAGAAACAAGATATATGTAATACAGTATCTCTAAGAAATGCATTATAAGCCCTATAAAAGACATAAATGAAGACTTCAATTAATGAGACATAACCTGTTTACTGAATACCTCAATACCTCAATATTACAAAGATAAAATTCTCTTAAGTTTAATCGAAATCCCATTACACTTTTTGTAGAACTTGGCAAGCTGATACTAAAATTCATATGAAACAGTAAAGGGCCAAGAATAGCACAGGCTATTCTGAATAGTAAGATAAGGGAATGTCTTCTCCTGCTATCAAGATATGTCATAAAATTATAGTAATTAGAACAGCATAGTTTTGGTGCAGATACAGTTGAGATCAACTGAACAAATAAAGAGCTCAAAAACAGACCCATATATGTGTGAAAATTTAGTATGGGACCAAGACGGCATTAATAAATGGTCTGAGCCAAGTGGCTATTTATATAAAATACAAAATTAGATCCCCAGTTCATACCATATATGAAAATAGGTTCTAAATGGGTTAAAGAACATAAGAGATTCTCTTTATAAGACATTGGAATAGAAAAAAATTTTTCTTAAGAATAAGAAATTTTAGAGCATTAAATTTTGAAACTTTGTAACAAAAAGACATTATAAACGAGATATACCACCAACTGAGAGAACACATTTACAATCCATCTAACAGACACAGGATTAGTATCCAGAATATATAAAGAACTAGAAATAGAAAAACGAAACTTTTGGGAAGTTTATCTCATACACTCGCACTTTTCTGAAGGTGACTGCTCTTCCCTCTCACCCCACACCCTAGGCTCCCCACACCGCAAAGCCACTTGGTTTTAGTTAGAACTGATAATTACAGTACCCAAGCCAGCCCAATCCAGATCCTACCCCTCATATTAAGAAAGATTATTTTCTTCTACAAAGCTGAAGAGATGTATGCTACACCCTTCTCCCTAAACACCCAAGCTCCACCCACATGTGGAGAAGAAACATCTACAGTAGAACAAGAAGACATGCAAAAGAACATACGGTGGCATTCAACACATCTGCCTGTCCTTTCAGCAAATCGGTGACATGAGTAAAGCAATTCTTCTACTGAAGCTAGCTACACTTGGATTCTGTAACTTGCAACCAAGACTTAAAGCTTTTTAATGGGATCCTTAAGAAAATACGTCAAAAAAAGAGACAGTATTCATTATTGATTAACTCTTAATAAATTAGCCCTTAAGTAGCAAGACATAAAACAAAAATCTGAAATTCTAAAAGGAACATAATTAAGAGACACGGAATTCATTTCTATTTTTATTTTTAACCTATTTTTAACATATGATACTTAATGAAAGCAGGCCCACCACAAAAAAATTGTGATTCAAATAGATATGATTCAAATAGCTAAATATATGTTTATCTATTTTGATTGCTGAATCTCGATAATTTAGCACATATATGCATTCCTAACACGCAAACCAAGAGTTAAGCTGAAAGGTGACATTTTTCTTTTGTCAGACACCCTATAGTCATTATTACAGATGTCACTTTGAACAAGATACTGAAAAGATCCAATTCTTCTGCCACCCAAGAGATCATTATTAACCTCCTACCACTGTAGAAACAGACTATCCACTCCCTCTACATAACCGGTTTTAATCCATGATAGAATATCATGGCGCATCTCACCCCTAGGCTACCAGATTTCCTTAAAAGCCTCTTATGAGGGACTTATGGCAAAATTCTTCTGAAAGTCTAAATGAATTAGAACCAATGAGAAGATTTAACCCATTTCCCCCAATAATTCCTCTTGGTACCTTTTCCTGTGTTACAGCCAATCTAATTTGGTGAAACAAAGATGAGACTTTCACCTGTCATGGAAAAGAAAATCCAAATACACTCCATCTGCTATTGAGGACTTCTGTAGTCCTCAGGCAACTTTGAATGAGATGGGGGTGGAGGGGAGGGTGTCTGTGTGGGTGGGCCCTCTCCAAGAGCCACAGGCCCTGGGAAAGTGAGGGTTATTAGACAGCAAGATGTGTGTTTTTACTTTTTATTCATCTTCTTGATGCTCAGCCACATGCACCACTAATTGAGACCTTTCTAAATTTCATTCTAATTCAAAAAGTAGAACAGATTAAGATCAAGGCTAAAAGCTAAGCTGTGGAGTGCTTCTGCTCAACAAAGTTACTTCCATAATTACTACCCCCAAATTATTTTCTTTCTTATCAATCAATGTAAAGGAAAAACAGAGCCCTAATGTAAAAATTCTTTCAAAGAATTTGTGGAACATCGAGTTTACAAATTCCTAAAGTTCTCTTTCATATAGATTTCATTCTTTAAAATGAGATTAACTATCTCCGAAGCTAAAACACCTCTCATTACTATTCCAACATGATTAAAGTACTGATTGCTTGCCATTATATTTCTTGCTATTGTTCCAAGGGCAGACAATACATAAATAATAATCGCCTACCATTCCAAACACTGGTTTTAGGGAAAGAACCAGCAGGCTTTACTTGCAAAGGCTCATGAATCCCAAGAAGGCAGTTGGTAATGTGCTACATGAATTACAGAATTCAGAGAGAACAAAAGGAGTGCTTTGATATCTCAGCAGAAGTGGCCATGAGCACAGGCTGTTCTCTTACCAGCATGTCGGTGGCACTGAGATAGTGCTTGCTGGCCATGCACTGTTCCAGCTTCTGAGGCACTTGCTTGATATTCTCAATCTCATCCAGCAGGTTCAGTACATGCTTATGTTCAATTCCTTCAATCCACAATTTCCGAAGCTCATCCCGTTTGCAGTGCAACAACATCTTGCATGAAAGCAGATTCTCTTTGACCTACAATAAAACAGATTCAATCTTGGGTCAGTCCAAAGTCTTGCCAGCCTAAACCCCAAATCTGCTTAGTATCCTTCATTGGCACTACTGTAAGTGACAGGTCCTCATTCCCACTCCCACATATTCCCCTTGGTTGGTCAGCTTACAATATTCTAGTCCTGGTTCTGACACTAACTCACTTGGGTACTTCTCCACCTCTCTGTGTCTGTATTTTCTCTCCTGTGAAATGAGAAAACTGCTCCTGAACTTACCTTTGAGTGAATCTAGAAAAAATTACTTTGGATATAAAGTACTCTGAAAATATGAATTATCACAATGACGTTAATATATTAAAAAAGGAATGATTGATATGAGGGTCCGTGCTATTATTTCTTCTCATTCTTCTTTCATTCTTCCTAGTCAAGCTCATAGGTCATGTGGTCCATCCTGTTAGATCAAGAACTTTAACGGAATTTTTCAACCAAGGGACTGGCATCTCAACTGACTAAAATGAAAATAAGGCTAGTTTCCAGAAAAGAGTAGGCATATCCAGAGATAATCTCAAAATACAAGAAATTAGGACATAAAGTTTTTCCATGTACACTGATTTTTAAATATTAAGACAATCACAAGCATTCTCATAGATTTGCATAGCTTAGTGACCAGCACAGGCACTAACAGAAAAAGCAGAAAGGAGCAGGGAGGGGTAGTCACAATGTACATGACGAGTCGATTTTCATTTTCACCTTAATGAAAATTTCTAATTTTACAACATGGAAAAATAATAAGATCAAAATAAACTGAAAAGTGACCTTTCACAAATCACAGAACTACTTTCATATACTTTTGGTATTCCTTACATATATTTTGATTTAAATTACAATTTAATATTTGTTTACAGTCTTATTTTTGTCTGAGGTAAAATGTATGCATGAAAACATTTCCAATGTACCATTTGGTGAGTTCAGAGAATGCATACACCTGTATAATTCAAACCAACAATATACAGGTCACTTTCATCACCCTAGAAAATCTACAATGCTTCTGATAACTGAAAATTCGTCTTCTACAAGATCTTATGTGGTGCACAAACTGACGCTATACTTCTGGTGATTATAAAGCTAAATTTCAACATTTTTCGAACACAAATGGAAAACATGAAGATGCAATGTTAAAATTAGAAGGTTTCTTGAAAAAAGCATCTCATCTATTCCAACAACTTTAGGACAATACTATCACTACTTTTATGAAACTCTGCAATGGAAAAAAGAACCCTGAAAAAGAAGATTTTTCAATCTTAAAAAAAATAATAAAAAAATAAAAAAATAATGGAACATTATCAGCTTTTGCAGGGGTCAGAGACCACTTTGAAAGTTTGTTGCAGATAGTCCTAATTACCTGTACTCCTTCCTGCAATCCCACCAAAATTATAGCAAAAGAATTACTTTCGAGCAAAAAAAAATCAAGAAAAAAGCAAATAAGAGATGGCAACAAAACTTCAGAAGCTGGTAAGACAGTGGATGGTAGGAAACCAAATTAGAAGAATCTGAAAAATCTTAGCCTGGAGAGGGGTTTGGTAACACTGGAAAGGCAGTACCAAGAATACCAAAGGGTTAAAACTTTCTATAAGCAGTATTGTAAACCCTAAATCCTCATCAAACCACAAAAACAGGTAATTCCGTCCCCACCCCAACAATGGCTGAATAGAAGGTTTATGATCTGAAGAAACTGAATCAAAAAGGATCTAGACCAGACACACGGCTGAGGGAGGGTATGAGGCACTGGATAGAAAAAGGAGGATGAAGTCCAGGGCCTTTGGAACAGTAAGATCCTCAGGCCCAGAGCCCCCGCCCTCCTTCCACAGTTGGCTCCAGCTTGACTTTCAGCCCTAGCATGGAAACTTATGGCTTTCCCGTAAGTGCCAAGTATAAAGACCCTAGATAGTGATATATGAGGTGTCACCAAGGAAACTGCTGGGCCCAATCAGCTCTGTAGTGCCTCCCTCTTACACGCAAATAGTTAAGCATCACCAGTCAAGGAAGGTCTATAATATCAAAAGACAGGAATCAAAACAAACAAAAAGAAAAAAGTATTGGAGGGGAGAGGGGGAACAAACTAAACAGAAAAAAAAAAACTCTACTATTCTTAGGAAAAATAAGATATTACATCAAAGAAACAAAAACAAGATGCTATAAAAAAAAAAGCTCAAGAATAAAAAAACTCTTTGAAATTAAAATTATTATTTAAAAAATCCACTAAAAAGGCTAGAAATACCCTTGAATAAAATCCAAAGACACGAGTAGAAAAGAGATAAAAGAAAATGAAAAGATTGATCCAAGAGATCCAATACTTGCTAAATAGGACTTTCAGGGGAGGGAAAAGAAAATATATGAAGTGGATAAAAACACTAACAGAAAAATTACCCAGAAGACATGAGTTTTCAGACTGAAAAAGTACACCAAGTGTTGAAGACAATGGAGTGAAACAAGGACCCAAGCCAGGGCACATTATCCTGACACGCAAGAACACAAGGAATAAAGAGACAATTTCTTAAAAGCTTTCAAAGTGGGGAACAGGACCCATAAAAAAGAGTGTGAATCAGAATGCATATCAGACATGCAAAAAAAAAACCCTTATGTGTACCATTATCTCAGCAAGCTGCTGAAGAAAGTGCTCTGTCAATGCAAGAGAAAAACAGAAGAAACCCAGGATTCAGGGAAGGGGGCTAGGGGCTCCGCAGAAAAAAAAAAAAACAACAGCATTATTCAGTCACTGACTCCAAGGAAAGCAACAAAATTATACAAGCAAAAACAGTATTCTGGATGGCTTAGATGTAAATACTTACGTAGTTAGAATAAAGTGAGCACTATGTATTTAACCATAAACTAGGATACAACTATAGAGAGGAGGAGGGAAGATGTGGAGGAATGGGAGAAAGAGTGGGGAAGTGACTAAATCTTCATCTTCCATAGCTGGAAGTTCATATACAGTGTCAAAATGAGGACAATTGAGAAAAACAGTAAATATATTACTCAGAAATACAGAAATAGAAATATCTGAAAAAAAAAATACTCAAAGAGGAAAAAGTTAGTGCCTGAAGTGTTGGAATTGGGACTGGGGTAGGATGAGGTAGGGAATGCTGAATTTTTTTTTTTTTTTTTTTTTTTATCATCATTTGTGGTTTTATCTGATTTTTTAAAACACTTCTCTAAGCCAGTCCCAGATCCCCTTGACACTCTTCCTCTGGGTTAAGAACTCTATCTAGGTATTAAATCCATTGTATTTTAAATCTTAGTCAAACTCTTAAAATTTGATCTCTGATATTCTACTCATATCACCTTGGTTCTACAAATCTCAGCTTTTTCTTCTGTAATGGTTACCATGAAAACAGTTAAAATGAATTTTATGTCATACAACACTCAACTAGGCCCTTGATGGAAAGACTGGGGGATAAACTTGCCAAATTTGGCAAACTCCTTTCAGATTGAAAAAAGACCATTATGGCCTCTCACACTAGGATAGACAAATGTAATCAACTCCCTTCTCACTTTTGCTTAGTACATGAAGGAAAAATAGAAAGGATGGTAGCACTGGGGAGGGGTGAGATGGCATCAGAATGTATGAAAAATGAACATCGCCAAAATTATTCCCTAAACTGAGTTAGCTAACCAAAGCTGCAGACGTGAGAAGCTTTACGAACTTTTAATAATAATCTCCCTGAGGCTTTAGTTTCTTGTTTTGTTGTTGTTTTTTTACTTGAAAGTCAGTTATGAGGAGATGTTATTTTAAAAGTTAAGGGACTAGGGGGATACTAGTCAGCAATAAAAAAAATATGAAGAATCTCAAAAACATGCTGAGTAAAAGAAGCTAGATGCAAAAGAGCACATAGTGGATGACCTAGAATAGGCAAAAATAATCTACAGTGATCATTTCAAATAAGCAGTTGCTTCAAAAAGGATGTGAGAGTGGAAATGACTGCAGAAGCAGGAGAGAAATCTCTGGGGTGATGATAACACATTCAGGGGCATATACAGTTGCCAAAATTCATTAAACTACAGTCAAAAATATTGTATTTTATATGTAAATAATAGCTCAATAAATATGATTTTTTAAACAAATGGGAGAAACAGGACTATGTCCATCAATGAATAATAACATAAATGTGACAAAGGTACCAAATTACACATTTATTTCTCAAGTGCCTGTTCTACTTTTATAAATGTGGTGACAGCATTTTCATTTCATTCTATTTATCAGGAGAATTAAAATTGAAAAATTATATTACTCTCTGCTTCTTCCTTAAATAAATCCATGAAGAGCCAAGCAGTTCAAATCATAACATCAAAACCGAAGTACAGAAATCCTTCCTCAAACACAAGTTTCCTTTGCTTCCTGAGAATTATAGTAACTTCATAATTGCTCCTGATCACCTGTTCAACAGTAACAAGAATTTCAGTTTTAACACATAAGACCTGCAAGTCACTTTAATTAGAGACTACTAGAAAAAGAGAAAATAAGGAAAACAGGGCCCAAGGGATTACTTTGACTAGATACGTAAGATCATACAGACAGCAGACCAATATTTTTGCAACCCAGCCTTGAGAAAGACAGAGAGGGGAAGAACACTAACCAGGCCTCTGAATAACACTCTGGTAGCATTTGTGAAGAGGGACCAAGGTAGATAAGAGAGGCTGATGGATACAAGCACAGGGGAGGTGGTGGAAACTATTAAGTCATAAAATCAGAATTCGGATCAAGAATAAAGGGGGGAAAATGCCTTTAAGTGTGCATATTACATACAATAAGTATAACAAACATGCCGGCATCATTGAAATTCTAAACCAGAAATCTGAAAAGCTCCCCATTTGTAAGGGATGGTAAACAAAAATTAATATAAAAAATTATTTTTAATTCTAAAAGTACAAAATACCATGGTATCTTCTTTTCATAGTAAAAATAAATCTGCATATTAGTGGTTTCATAAGTATTTTCATAATCTATAGAAAGTTCCTAGAAAGAATGAACTTTAGAAACATTGCTTGCTATTCTGTTCAAAAGCCCTTTACAACTATAGGTCATTTTAAAATTACCCTCAAACTTATTTCCCAGGTTTTTGTTCCCTTACTTTTTCAAGCTACCATTCTAAGGTCGTAAATTCTGAGAGGCTCCACTCAACCCTTTCCAAGGGCCATCCTCAGCTTTCGAGTTACAGAGTAATGCACTGCAGACGACTACCTAGAATTATGATATCTCATTATTGCCCACTGTTTAGCGTGTCCATTTCGAGGCTTTTTTACCCTTTCTCATACAAGCAGCTAGGATTTTCCATCTCATATGTGAACTATAAATAACTTCCTAGCAAAACCAACTTGTTCTACTGTGACTTTTTAAATTAAGGATATTCTTCCATCTAATTCTACCTTTCAAGGTATACTTTCATATAAAAGCCACAAAATTATTTTAGTTAAATGTTAATGAATGTTGTATTACTCAATGATTAAGTCCTAACGACTTCATTTGGATGATCATGTATAGTTAGTTATATCTAATTACAGGCAAGAAAAATGAGTTAAGAGCTTGACCTAGCATCAACAAGGCAGCCAAAACTTGGATTAAATGTAATGTGTTTGTTCACACATCACAACAGAGACAAGTATCTGTATTTTTCCTTCAGCCTACCTGCTCCTAGGATAAGCATTAGGTGGACTTAGTATCTTTAAAGAAAGACGCTATCATGTCATCCACCACTATACCAAAGAGGAAACACTCAGATTCAAATACCAACAAACATCACTATAGGGCCCAAGTCTCCAATTTGTATCTATTCATATTTATCTATTTTGGTGCTGCGGCTGTAGTATCATTATGAGAGACACTGGCAGAACCTGTGGACTCTGAGTTTTCTAATACAATAACATCTCATTTTGATCAATTTTACAATGTGTTTTACAATGCTTGGACCACCCCGGTATTTTGCTTATTGTCCACATTACTTGGAGAGATCAATTGTATATATCTGCATTTTTTTTAAATCTAGAAAAATTCCAAATGAACTTGACTGATGTAAAAAAGTTGGACCATCTTGGAAGAGAGTCAAATCTGCCGGCTCCTATTATCCTCCAGGATACATGTAGGTTCCACCAATATGACATAAATCCATACATGAAACCAATACCAAAATGGGAAATGTAAACAATTCTGTGATCTCAAGCTTTTAAAGGTAACAAAGCATGAACACAAACATTTTCATCTACTTTGGTCCAGTAACATCTATTCTCAGCACAGTGGCTAGAATGGCCTTTTTAACCTTAACATGTCACTCCTGTGCTCAAAACCATACCATGGTTTCACATCACACCCAAAGTTTAAATGAAGGTCCTCGCAGTGATGAAGACCCTGCCCGACCTGTGCCATCCCTCACCCACCAGCTCTCCTCTCTCTCCGGCGACTCTCCCCACTTTGCTGCTTCCCTACAATTCCAATCATGTTCCTGCTTCGGGCTTATATATCCGCTATTCCTCCTTCCTCGGGTGGCTTCCTCACTCTCTCCCTCCTTCACCTCCTCCAGGTGTTGGCTCAGCTGTAACCTCAGCGAGGCCTTCTCCGACCAATCTATTTGGAACAGCAACTCCCTAGTCTCCTTTCCTTTTATTTTCCTTTCACATCACTTCTTACCATTTGTTATACTATATTTTCTTTATTAATTTATAGTCTGTCTCTCCTGACTAGAACGTAAACTCCACGAGGACAGGAATTTTTACTTGTTTTATTCACTTTTATACACCAGAACCTAGAGCAATGCTCAGCACAAAAGACACTTAATACACAGAGACTAAATCGATGCTGTTAAAGTATCCTTTGTTTTTCTGTCTCCTCCCATGAGTGTGTGAGCGCCATGCGCAGCGGGACTGGTGTTCTCCACTGTTACAGCCCCAGCATCAAAAACAGAACCAGCCATGCAGCTAGCGCTCAACAAATTTGTTGAGTAAATATTCATTCTTTTGGCAGAGAGTAGAAAGAAAATGTCTACTCAGATCCACACATTCTCAACATCTTGCTTGGCTCTGAAATAATCTAGTCTAGCAATCATCCCATTTTTACCTTAAAACACACATACCTATATTTCGTACATAATCAAAGTGCAATTTAAAACCAAAACACCAGGGAGATCAGTGAGGAAACACCGCTGTTTCCTGCATGATAAAAAATGGACTTTCACAGTATAAAATTGTCAATTATACAATAAAAATAATTCACTTTAATTTTTTCCCCACTTTTTTTCTTCTTGCATTTGTCAATTATTAAAGGCTTTTTTGAAGAGAGCTTCAGCCCTTCCTCTCCCCAGTACTGAAGCTAATTCGTAACAGAATTATGTGACTTTCTTAACAATTGATAAACACAGGTTTTCTTTTTTGGTTTTCTTTTGCTTGAAACTTCACCATACTTTAAAAATGAGGTTAGTAAGAAGACTGAGGCTACTAAACAACCATGAAATAATCAAGATGAGACTTTTTCAATACCAGCCAACACTCTTTGAGCAAAGATGCTATCGCCTCAGAGGGATAGGCAGTCAAGGCAGAAACCCTGTAGCGCTTCCCTTGAGATTAGGACAAAGTCCTTTCAGTCAAGGAAACTAATCAGAAAACACAAATACCAAAGGTCCTTCACCCTTACTGTGATTACCCGAGGCAAAGCCAGAAGGTCAGCAGCTCTACACATTCATTTTCCTGACCTCTCTTGGGCTTAGTATATTGGGTCAGAATGGACTATGGGTTACTTTAAATCTGGAGGAACTGATCTATAGCTTTACCTAGTTTCACAGATAAATCCATAGGATGAACTCACCACTGTAAAGGCTTAGAATTATAGTATTCCTTTCAAAAATGTCCTGTTAATTTTAAAATGTAAAGAGGTCAGCACAATGCTTCAAAAAGATTAAGAGCTTACTGATTCTGGAACTGTACTCAGAGGTGAAACTGATATCAACAGGACTGTTGGAAGAATAATTTACATATCTGCTTACAAAATCCTAATATAAGGTCTAGAAGACAGGGAAGAAAACACATGAGAATGTCACAAGCACAACTATTATTGGGCAGGTACAGCCCAGGAAATCCCTGAACCAATCAAATCACACAGGGCAGTGCATTTCAAATGGTCTCTGAGGCCCTCGGCCCACGGAAGTGCTTGAGGGGCAGCCACCAGCTGCTGAGGAAGGGACCAAGCCTGGGGCTCCAGACCTGTCCCATCAACATCAAGCAAAAAGAGCACCACCTCCTTCAATGTTTGGATGTTGGGGGCCTCATTTTAAAAGGGGGGGGGAGGTGTGAAGAAGTTTACTGCTTTAAAAATGCCTGAAAACCAGCCACAAGCGCTTTAGAGTCAGGGAGACCAGAGTTCAAATTCTAAGTTGGTCGAATGAGGAATAGACATAACCACGCCTGGCAAAGGAATCGGTGTGAAACAAGCGGTAGAGATTATTATTACTTATTAAAGAGCACGAAAAGGTATTAAAGGAGTGACCCTCAGAATACATTACCAAGAACCAAATCACTATGATGTGACAGTATACGACATTTATTTGATCAGTGCCTCCCTTAGCCAAATATAAAAATACCCTGATGAACGCGCATCCTTTAGGCACTGAAGACAAGGGAACCAAGAGCTTTTCATGCACCCATCACAAAAGGAAGGAGGCAGGAAAAGGCTATGGGGGAGAGAGGGAGGAAGGAGGCAGAAAGAGGAAAGAAGGGAAGAAAGGCAGAAGGGAGAAAAAGAAACAGCTCCAAAATATAAAAAGAAAATTACAAAAAAAAAATTAATACATACTTAACACTACTAAAGAATATTAAAGAATGTTGGTATTCATAAATATTTCATTATATATTTCAATAATTTGTAAGTTAGACGTTCTCCACAAAAATTACGCACTCACTGCAGAGAAATCACAACTAACTTCAAATTAGGTGGCATACTCAAAAGTAAAATTTCAAAAAGATTTTCAACCAGTACAGCAATACACACATACAAGTGTGATATGAGCACACGAAATACATTTGATACCTGATGGGAGCCTCTATTAGTAAGAGGCTCTAGAGCCTATAAACAGCTCTCCTCTTTGGTTTGGATTCTTTTCAGTATCCCTCAAGTTGTGCCATCTGTGTCATTTCACCCTGCAGTGAGAATTAAAGGCAGAAGCCAAAGATAGACAAAAGGAAAAAGCAAGCCCAGGATGCCCTCTCCGGCCAGGATTTTTCAGCATATACACGTCCACCTGCATTACTCCTGAAAGCATCCTTAGGAATCACTCGTGAAGACCATTCGCCAATACCCAGACACCCAGCTCCAAGCCACAACACCTGGACAAAGAGGAAGGTGCTGCAATCACCAGACCAGAGGAAAGGAAGCTCACCTGCTTTATTTTATTTCGGGAGTTTGTGATGCGCTCTGTGATGCTCTGGTACGTGCGAATGGCTGTCGTCAATTCTGTATAGTGCTGCACAATCAACTCATCAGATCACGGTCACATTTCTCATAGGCTTCTTCAAGGCGACCCTTTTCATTTTCTCTGTCTTCCACATCATCACTGGTAGATAAAGTCCTAGTGAAGACAGAATACATAAAGCTAAGTCAAACTTAAAAGCAAAAAAGAAATGATGAATTAGTCATTATGTTAGCACATTCACCCCCAGACTAGAAAATGAAACAAGTTACTAACAGAAAATATGAAACCACCTTCATGGAAAATTCCAATAGACCACCTAAACGGATTTGTCGGTGCCTATCCAAGGTGGCTTTCCCTTCTCTTATTCCCTGGCATACCAATTTTAATCAGATAAGAGACAGTATAAACTCTGCAAGAGTCTAGACAGGTTCTGATTTGTTTGAATGAATCCTAGTTCTTCCTGGTAATTCTATCCTCCTTACTAGTGACAAGTCTGGCCAGAGACCTAAGGGCTTCTGGGAATAGTCTGCTTGAGGGAAGATAAGAAGCAGATCCTTTTCCCCAACACTGAATATTGTTATGATGCTGAGATACTCAAATACTTCAGCCACCTTACAATCCTAGAAGGGAAAACCAAAGAAATGCCACACGACTGCAATGATGTCATTGGCATGTCACCACCAAAGCAGCCAACCCTGCAGCTGCCTTACCTCAGGACTTGTTAGGGGAAATAAGTATCCATTGTTTAAGTCGCTTTCAGCTGGTCTTCTTTCATATATGGCTGAAAGTGTACTAACTGATAAAATCACTCATACACTGAGGGGCTACCTTCCAAATAGCTCATTCATTTAAATAACCTCAATTTGGTACAGAGTCTCCAGTGGCCTGGAAATAAGGTCATATTAATTCTAAACCCTGTTACAACAGCTATAACATGAGCTATACTACAAGGCAGTCCCTACATTTACTATTCTTCCAGCAGCACTAACAAGATTGATATGAATCAACAATAATCGGAGAATGAGATACTTATTAAAAACCTTTCAATAACTTAGTTTGATACATGGGCCATAGATCTGTTTCCTCTATTATTAGTCTTGGATAATTTTTTTTAATTTAGTGTTATAATCATAACAAAGAAACCTTTTTCTCTTATCTGTTCACTGCAGTAATTTAGTTTCATTAAATTCCCTCAGATTTGTCAGTTTATACATTCAACACAATTTATTTCATTTATCTTTTTTTAATTTAGGGAGGGGGGTATTTTAGGCTTTCAATGATTGATGCAATCAATTAAAAGTCCATCATTAGAACTGCTTTCAGAGATGGTCTGTCAGTGAATCAATCACATATCCACTCCTAGATATCTGCAAGCAAAATACTGTACAACACACTTCTCCAAACTGTCATTTAGAGCAAAAGATCTTAATTCATGAGCCACATAATACAAAAAACTTCTTTTTCAATTTAGAGGGAGATTCAGCAGGCCAGTCTTGACTTCAATCTAACCTCCAAACAACTTTGTAAATGTGTTATAGATGCCAAGAGATCAGATATAGCATGAGTCAGGGAGGGTGGCAATGAAGGAAAAAGTAAAACCTCTAAGGAATGTGAGGTACACTCAGGGAAGCAACACACTGGGAACTCCCAGACTTGAAGGCCTTTACCATGCCCGACTCTGTCTTCCTCCATCAACTGGTGATCCTGCACCAAACTACCTCCAAGATTACTTTCAGATAGAGATAGTGTTGGACTAATAAATAAATCACAGTGGAGAATTATGGGAGATTTGGTTTCAAAGACAGAGCCACTAATATTACTTGCAATACTGGGTACACAGAGTAACTAAGCATGTCTTTCTGTTGTTTCTGATACATAACTTTGCTCTTTAAATCTGAAACCTTCCCAGCTGTTAATCTAAAATAAAGCACAATCAGAAAATGCCTGCAATTTATCGACTGTCCCAAAGGGAAGAGTTCCTAGATATTTAACTCTATTATCTTCCCTTGTAACGGCAAACGGTCACAGAATTTTCAAAGCTACGGTGAATCAGTTTGCCATCTTTATAATGCTTTGCATGGGTTCCTCTCCACCACCATTTGTGGCAGGGAACATTTGCCAAACGTTTCATGTTGTACGTTAAGTAGAATTACCATTAAGGAAAATGTCAGGCTCAGAGAGGACGCCTTCCTGGGTACTGGCTGTCACTGCAACACGTCGCCACAGCATTAGGAGTTATTTAGGAAACAGAAAGGGTTACTAAAATAAAGACTGAAGAGTAAACTGGGTCTATGGGGGTTTTCGCAATTTTCATTTTTAGAGAAAATATTTATATAAGGAAAATAGCTTGTGCCAGGTTTGCCCTCCATTTGAAATTCATCCTCTTGGTGTAAACTGGGCTGAATGACATTTTGCTTTTAGTGAGAAAAAAAAAACTTAAATTAGAGAACTCTGAGACTACAAATCATTAAAGTTTTCTTTTTTTAATTAAAGGCAGCAAGGATAAAAATAATAATAGCTGCTTAATATTTAGAAGGCTTACTAGCTGCTAGGAACCAGCTGTGCTGCATACTTTACAGAATGTACATTTAATGCTCATAACAGCCCTTTTGCGTTGGTCTTATTAGCCTTCCTTCCCTTTTTTACAGACCTAGCTGCTGAGATCTGAACAGGTTAATCTGCCCCACCTCACACAATGAGAGTAAGGAATAGATAGCACAGAGATTCAAAACGGAAATTGGTCTGTTTTCAGATTATGCTAACTGCTGGAGTCCTGGGCTCTGGTGTCAAACTGCCTGGGCTAGAATCTTGGCTCCACCATTTGCTGCCCCTATGACCTTGCTAATGGTATCTCATTTTGCTTATTTAAAAAATGGAGATAGTAAGTACTCCTTCCTTATAGGACTGTTGGTGAGAATGAAATGAGACCAAACAAGGCCTGGCATATCATCAGTACTCAGTGAATGTCAGCTATGGTTGCTATCACAGTTATAGTAGCAGTCTCTTAGAGTCATAGTAGCAGTAGTCCTAGTGGGAGGAGGAGAAGCAGTAAAAACGGTAACATTTTTCTACAATGTAAGGGAAAGGACACCCTTTGGAGACAAAAGTTTGAATTTCATCTCCAATACTACATCGCTTGGCACTGGGCATGAGATTTGACCTGATTCTCACTTCACTCATCCTTAATGTCAAGAACTGTGAAGAGGCTATGATTTTTATACTATCTACAAGCTAACAAGTCAGCCTATCGCAGTTTTATGGATGCTGGTAAAAGACACAAAACTCCTGGGTCAGAGGCTAAGAACTTCATTATTCACAGCACAGCAAGTAGCATGAGCACCAGCTCATTTGCTCAGTTCCCCTACCCCAAGCCCCATGAGGGTTAAACAGATGGGCCCAGATGGATACCTACACACACTGTGAGTTGCTGGAGAGGAACTCTGAGCTTAGAAAACTGAATCTTTTATATTGGACAGTAAACATGGCTGCCCTTTGCTCTGAAGGGAGAGATTATCTCTGTCCTCCAAGGCTGTTTGCTAAACAAACAGCCTTGACAAGATAGTCTAAAACAAAGGGCACTTGGTGCTTTGCTCAAAAGAACTCCCAAAACACAACACTCCCAAGAAAAACTGTCTCCCAACACTAATGAAACCTAATTCATTGGGTTCCTCCACGGATGGCATGGTGTCAAGTAAATGAAGATTCATTCCCAACCTGTTCTTTTCTACAAAATGAGACCAGAAATACAATGTCTCACATAAATATTTGCAAAATGAATGCATAATAGACCATAAAGCAGACTAATTCCAGAGAGAAAGTTCCCAGGCGAGCTGCCAACACCCAGCAAATTTCGGTGTGGGATGGTCTTACTTGAAGCCAGTCACTTGATGTGAACTGATAGCAGTGCAGAACACTTCTCATCCTGCTTACCTCACCAGCCAGGGCAGGAACCTCTCCTCAGCTTCCTAAGCCTCTGTGCAATGGAAAGTTCGCTAGCTCGCAAGCAATTCACCGCAATTTTGAACAGCTCTACTTATTACAAAGCCTTCCATTAAAATAAAATAAAAATCAACCTCTTGATAATATCTATTGATCCTAGTTCCCACCTATTTCAGTAACACAAAATAAGCCTATTGTCTCTTTCATAAAATTTCTCTTAAAACGATAATGGGCTCTCAGCCCTTCTTTCTTTGCCCAGTTAAATGCCTTCAGTTTCTCCCACCATTTCTTCCACAACCATCATGTGCTTTTTCCTCCAAGGTCTCTTCAAAAACAGCTAACACTCACAGAGAACTTACTCCATGCCTGGCATTAATCTAAGTGGTTTACATATAATAATTCGTTTATTCCTGAGAACAATCCTGTGAGGTAGGTGCCATTATAACTCCTCCTTTTACGATAAAGAGACCTGAGTTGTGTTTTCCAGGCACAGAGCTTTCAAGTAGCAGAGTCAGGCCTCAATCCTGGGCAGTCTGGTTCTTAAAAGCTTCCCTATCTCACCTCTCAACATGTGGTACTCAGAACTGAACACAACATACTTCTAATGTGGTGTGACCGGTCCCAACAGGAAGTGGTTTTATAACCCGTAATAGACACTAGCCTAAAGCTCCATTGCCTCGTTTTATTTAGTCCAAAAATGATCCAAGATCCTTTGACACTAAGTGCTAACAAGTCAGCTCTCATTCATCTTCTATTTGGGAAACTTTAAAGTTAAATGCAGAAATTTACATGCACCCTGTGTGCTACATTTTGGGAAGGGAAGGTAAAAGTGAAGCAGAGGATATGTGTCAAGTGTCTATTATTTGCTGGGCAATGTAGTTAACAGTTATTTTGCAGACATAACCTAAGGTAATCTTCGAAATAGTTTAGTGAGGTAGTATTACCCCACCCCCCTTTCTACAGATAAGGAATCAAAGGAACAGAAAGTTAAAGTGACTTGCACTCATGCGCACAGCTATTATTGGAATTGGAATTAAAACTAAGTATACTCAACTCCAAGCCCATTCCCTTTCTACTTTAAATGTTATGAAATCCTACTTTTCCTGCCCTCAAGCTCCTGAACGGCAGGACTGCACCCTAATCAAGCCACAGCTCACATGAAAAAAGTGTGGATAGCTTGAAATGTAAAAAGAGCACTAAGCAGTTTTAGTAGTTAACGTCTTGAATCTGGACAAGATTTAAAAAGTACGAGCAAAGGACAATTTGAAGTTGCCATCCCAAGATGCATTCAAGATACTGAATCATTTAGATTTTTTTCCATTCCTATCTCAAAACCATTAAGATTTACAAACTATTGCCAAGTTCATGGAGGATCAAAAAACATAAACTAGGTTCCAGTTAAGTTGGACACAAAGACATTTCTGGATCACTAAGGATTTGGGGCTAAGACAGCTCTCGCATCATGCATGATGAATTACATCTCTAACCATGACTAATTAACCCACAGGAAGGAATTCATTCACCTCATGAGCTAAAAGAACCATGGTATATATAGCTATTAACAGCACCAAGTTGGAACGCAAATGTTATATGGGTCTAGTGAATTCACAGCCTTTCGCTCCAAGCAAGCCCTATAAACAATCATAAAAACCCAGAGTAAATAACTGCAGAGCCGAAAAAATGGAATTTGTCAGTTTTCCTTTTTTATATCAGTTTCTATATTTCAGGGTAGCCGGTCAAGTGTTTTAAAGGAAAATAACTAGTCACTCTCACTGGCTCCTTCTACGGAGTAATTTTGCTTTCACTTCAGACTTAATAGAGTAATGGCGTACAGACAGGAGAAAGTACACAAAAGTCGATATCACTCTTTAAAAAGACAAAAAGGAAGATCAAATAAAAGAAAAAAGTACACCTATGAAAATAAGGTTAGTCACCCAAAGTAACCCATCCTTCAAGAGGGACAGTAACTTTCAAAAACAGAAGAAGGGGATGCAAAAAGAAAGAGGACAAATCTGGAATACCACCGTTAGAAATACACCAGAAAAGTTTCTTTCTACTCTCATCAAATGTATCAAACATGAGGTATTTGCAACTTCCAAGCTCTCTGACCTTGGACAAGTCACTTAACTTCTCTGGGTCTGTTTCTTTCCTTGTCAAACAGACAAGATGATAAGAGTACCTGCCTCTCCAGATGGTGGTGAGGACTGGAGAAGTGTGTGCACGTGCTTTGTAAAATATCAAGTGCAATGGAAATGTTGGCTTATGCATCAGTAAGAACAAAATAAATCATCTGAGAATCATAAGTGTCACCCCCAAATTTCCCAAAGCCTCCCCCATTGGAAAGTGCCTAAGGATATTTATTTATGAACTGAGATCAGACCTTTTCTCTGTATTCTTATGGCGCCAGGTACATTTGAGCGCTTAGGAAAAGCTAAATAATGAGCAAGATGCAAGATCTGAAGAAGTCACAGAAGGTTGTTTCCTGACTTAAACAATTGCAACTAAATTATCTCCTACAAAGAAATGCCTATGCAAAAATCTCTAGGAAAGAAAAACACAATAGTAGTGACCCTATTGAGTTCATCTAGTCATTCAACAAATAGTTACTAGGCATCTTCTACTTAGCAGGCACAGTTCTAAGTGGCTAGAATTACAGCTGTGAACAAAATCCCTCTCCTGTGGAGCTTCCATTCTTGTGGAGAAGCAGACAATAAAATAGAAACATGTAATACGTGGAGGCTGGGAGGTCGCAGTCATGGAAAATGCGAGGCAGGGTAGGAGGATGGGGACTATTTTACACAATGAAAACAGGGAGTCTCTCAGAAAAAGATGACATTTGAATGGGGCATTCTAAGGAAGGGGGGCGGGGAGGGAGATGGAACTATCCAGAAAAGCAGATTCCAGACTGAACAGAAGATGGACAGGCCCTGAAACAGGACATGTTTGTCCTGTTCAAGGAACAAGGAATGGCAAGGTGGTCAATGTGGCTTTAGATAAGTGAGGAAGAGTGACAGGAATAGGAGATGAGGTCAGGGAGGAAACTGGGAGCCAGATCAGGTACAGTTTGTGGGCTTTTACTCTGGAAGTATCCTTTGAAGCCACCTGCAGGTTAGCAGGTTAGGTAAAGAATGGCAGCTTTCAAACCAGATTTAATAGTGGATACTAATATTGAATAACAATATTTACTTTCAAGTTTCATTTTAATTCTATCCTATCTCTTTCCAAAAAAAGATCTGAGATGGTTTCTACAAGAATGCAGACAGTAGTACAGAAGTGGAGCTTGTTAAAGAGATGCAGGACAAAACAATGCCATATAAATGGAAAACACAAGTATGCTGGTCATATGGACAAACATAGGTTATATGAAATGAGCCCCCAATCTAACTCTGAGGTACCTAGCAGCCAATGCAAAAACAGTCAATTACACAATCTTCATTATCAAAAAGATAGATTCCAGTTCCTCTGAGGAAACAGATTTTAAATTAGTCTTAAACTCTAAAAAGAAATTTTTCACTTAAAACAATAAGGAAGGTGTCTATGGCCATGCCATCCTGAACACACCTGATCCCGTCTGATCTCAGAAGCTAAGCAGGGTCGGGCCTGGTTACTACTTGGATGGGAGACCACCAGGGAATACCAGATGTGTAGGCATAAAAAAATAAATAAGGAAGGCAATATACAGTATAGTGAACAATGTTCTCACAACTTCCTAAAAACAAAGTAACAAATTTTACATGGGCATTTAAGTCCTTCAAGAACACAAAATTAAAATACGACTGAGAACTACAAATTTTAAAAGACTGATTAGAGTCCACGTAGCTTTCCAATAATCCATTTTAAACTAAGGATAGAAATTTGGGAATTTATAGGCTAAATAAATCATATTTTACAAATGACCTCCTCTCAGCAAGCCTTTTAATAGTTCAAGTTGACCAGACAATAGTTATTTTTGAAGAGAGTCTACAGTACAAGTATTTGGTGTTAGAGGGTTAAATATTAAAATTCAGAAAAGCAGCAGTACGGTTAACAACCAATCATCACGAAAAATTAAGAACCTGGCCAGGGCTCTTGCCTGGGCCTTAAGGTTACCTACAGGTAATGGCAGACTATCACTCTGGAAGCAGTTTAGGGCACGTTAACAAATAAGAGTCCCCTGCTAAGGACTGAATTGTGACACACATACACACATCCCATTCATATGTTTAACCTCTCCCAAAGTAACTATATTTGAAGGTAGGATCTATAAGGAAGGTAATACATATTAACTGAGGTCTTAAGGAACTGGATGTCCTTATAAGAGGGAGCCCCCTCTCTCCATATACACAAAGAGGAAAGGCGCTGTGACGACACTGCAAGGAGGTGGCCATTTACAAGCCAGGAAGAGAGCCCTCGCCAGAAACTAACCCTGACAGTACCTTGATCTCAGACTGCTAGCCTTCAGAACTGTGAGAAAATAAATTTCTGTTGCTTAAGCCACTCAGTCTGTAGTATTTTGTTATGGCGGCCTGAGCAGACTAACACACCACCCTACAAAACAAAGGCAGTATTAATTTGGTTGGGTAAATTCTCAAGGCAGATGCTATCAGTCACCCCTCCCTTGGCCATAGCAACAGATTCTTGGCAAATCCACAAGAATTAGCTGCCTAATACAGCCTCAGATAACTAAACTAATTAACCTGCTATAAGAAATATTTAACATTATACACCTGAATTTTGGAGACACCTGCAGAATAATTAGCATTAAGTCACGCTTTCTGAAAATAGTTAATAGGCTTAATTTTCTACTAAGGGCATTCCTTGTTGGCATCCAGTGACCTCTCCTCCAGGAATAAAAAAGATTAACAAAACAATTAATGGAAATGCCTTCAAGCAACTCAGAAAAACTAATTACAAGTAAGGCTCCACACATCCAAAGATCACTTATCAGGAAGTTACAGCTCTACAGAGCACAATCTACAATAGGAATCAAATTTCCTTACTGATCCCCATTCTGGAAAGCATAAAATGGGCCTCTGAGCAGAGGGCCTGGATGTTACAGAGCCCCTACACTTTTTACTCATCAAGCACCTGAACCCCTCAACCAATGCTCCTTTTTATAAATTGCGTAAATGGAAAGAAGATTCATTGAGGAATCCTGATTTTATTTACAAAATATTCTAACACATTTAATAGGGCAAAAACTGAATACTTTTAAATTTTCAATACTCATGAGTTAACCTGTTTTGGAACCTAAGACAAAACTTAACTGGGCAAAAATTAACTATTAGCTTATTGATCTTTCTAGAACATAATATTCCTTTCTTATTGATCTTGACGCAAGAGTCTAGAGCTGACATGATTCTTCAAAACATTATCCTCTTTTCTTTTCCAAACTGCTATTAAGCAGAAGACATCAAGATTACACTATTAGATCTATTTAGCCTTTATTTCAAAGTGTGAGTTTCAGATTTTCTTTTCCTTTAAAATATAAAAAGCCAAACTAAGAAATGCCTGACAGCAACATACACCTATTGTCAGCAAGAGAACTAGACAGTTCTAAGTATGAGCAGAGTAAAAGTACAAATGAAAGAAGGAGGGAAAGAGACTGCTAAGAACATAAACACTAATCACACAAGTAGGTCTCGAAAGCCTATTACACTTTGTGTATGATGAGGAGTCTATAAATACTTCCAAAGAATTATAAAATAAACCCTCTCATAATTCCATTTGTTAAAAATCATGAATTAATATGTTTAAGATGTATATCACTATATCATCACACAAGATGACTTCACTCAAAGCATAACCAAATCTACATTACACTTTTAAATCGGATTTTATTATATTCAATTATACACTGCAATTGCTTGTTTCTTAATTATCTTATTAGAGCCCACAAAATACAAGATAATCCCATCCCAACTGATAGCAATTCATGATGACAAGTCCTTCTGAAAAAGTTTTCTGATGCATAAAAACAACATCCCTTAATTCAGTACAAGAGATTCATTTAATACCAAGTGACAGTAAGCAATTTCTGCTTTAAAGTCAATTGAAAATTCACTGGTGTCTTGCTCCAGACAGCACTTAGGGCCAATTACAACACCCAACACATGCAGTTTTTCAATATTTCAATTAACTCAGTTATACAAAACACTTCTGGGGACCAAGAGCTATAAATCTTGGAGCCAACAGAGAAGGCCATTATCTAAAATTAAGTAAAATCACCCTTAGTAAAGCATAAAACTGAGTCCAGGGTTGACAAAGTCAAGTTAAAATCTACCCCCGCCCTTACTGAACCAAGCTCTGCCTCTTTCGCTCTTCCATCTGAAGCCCCATATCATCCTTAAAGCTTTACCCACAGTGATCTTAGGTTTCATCTCCAATGGGATGTTTTTGCTATAACACAGTGTAGCTTTTGGTCATTTTAAAAGTCTATGCTATTTGCTCACATGGAGTTCCCGGTGAGTTCCTCGGAAATGCTGTATTTGTTAAGATATTAATAGATGTTATGTGGTAATAGGTTATTGTGGATATTCTGGATTACACAAATTGAAAGTTTCTTAACCACAGACATCCAGGAGCCTTTAACATGTTACGTGCATGGTGCTTCTGGGAGGGAGGGTATCAAGAGTCAGGGCTAGATGAACAGGACATGCAGAATGTATTATTTAGCATTTCTGTGATTTATTAATCTCCAGAACCTTGTCATTCTCACCCTCCTCCCTCTCCTCCAAATAGACACACATACGCATGTACATTTTTACAAAAATTTTCAAACACGAACACAAGAGACTTGAATAAACCCAATTTCAACAATTAAACACTTTCCAATTTTGTTTCACCTATACCCTGACTCAAGCCCTCTTCCCCAGTTATTTTGATGCAAACTCTAGACGTGTCATTATGTCTGGTATATCTTTCAGGATGTATCTCTTAAAAATAATCTTTTTAAAAAAAATAAAATAAAACCATAATACCATTATCTCAGCTTTACAACATTAAAATGCTAATGGGTTTCTTTAACGTGCATTCGAATCACCTGGGAATCAATACAGATTCTGGTCAGGTGGGTCATATGATGACTGAAGTTCTATATTTCTAACAAGCTGATGTGACATTTTGAATATAAAATGTTTCCCATTATATTCGGCACAAATACAGCACCAAGTTGTAAGTGGAAAACACCTTTTCAATTATGCTACTATTTTCACAACAGCTTGATAATAATTGTTTAATAAATGAAAGTCTAAAAAAGGTTAACTTGAAAATCTTCAAATGTTTAATTTTCTTACCATGTCGAATGGCACACAATTTTCCCTTAGAACTTCCTGTCAAGTGGTGAGCTCCCATATTGTTCAAGGTGATATTCCCAACAAATAAAGGGCTGGATACTAAGTAGACCAAGGTCGTAACTCATTCCATGACTTGATAGCAGTTAAAAATGTAAGCAGCAGCATAGGAGAGCAGAGCTCACCACCACAAACGGGAAAATGCAAGTGCAAATTACAAATATCCAAACGCAAGCAAAAATGAAAAGCAAAACAAAACCACGAACAAAAAGTCAAAATATTATGCCACCCAAAAACAAACAAACCAAAGCATTTACCAGCCCCGTGCGATCTCAGGCTAACAATACTATCTCAGGCATTCGATAAAACAAAAACCATATTCTTAAAAATAAAGAAATACGTAAAGATGCAATAAGAGTTCCAAAGCTTTTTAAGAGTTCTGAAGGAAAAATTCCTGAAAAAGTACTATGTAAAATAAAGGTATTTATTTAACTGCTTAATTAAATACACTGCAAAATCAGAAAGACCAACAGTGCCAAGATACCTACTTCACTTTCATGCCATAATTTTATGAAGGGCATGTGACTACTTTCTTCTCTGACCATTTGTGACCAACTGAAACAAACAAAAAAGAAAAAACAGGTTTCAAAACCCTGGACGTTAAGGCAGTTAGATTTGCATGGCTGAGCGATGGAGAGGAGAGCGAGCTACCCAGAGCCCTCCGGAGATCTGCAGAGGATCTTCCTTGAGTCCTTCGCTAAATATCATCAGCGCATGCGTGGGAGGAAACTACGCAAAGCCTGGAAAAGAAACACCTGAAAGGATTAACGGGAACAACGATCTGAAATCACACGCAGCTGGAGTGAAAACTCCCATCATTCCCAGAGCATTGGGAGGAGTGCTCAAAAAATTTTGGCCAAAGTGGTGAGACGAAACTGGCCCCAATTTTGAATAAATGTTGAACAGATGTTGCTCTGCTCCCAGTTAGCAAAATTTAAACAAGACCTGAAAGGGACACACCATTTCCAAGTAACTTAACCACAACCTAGAACAAAGCTCAGGAATATATAAAGGAAAGCAAAGACATCCAAATCAGTACCCAACAAGGTAAAGTTCACAGTATCTAGTGTCCAAAAAGTACAAGGCATTTAAAGGGGGAGAACATCAATCGACAGAAACTCACCCCAAAATAACACAGATGATAACATTAGTAAACAAGAACACTAAAACATTTATAAAATCTGTATTCCATATGTTCAAGTAGCTATCGGAAAGACTGAACTTATGACCAGAGACATTAAAGATAGCAAAAAAAAAAAAAAAAAAAAAAATCAGACTTCTAGATATCAATACTACAATTCATAAAAATCACATTATATGGAATTAACGGATTGGGAATTGTAGAACAGATTAGTGAACTTGAACCCAGCAACAGAAGTTGTATAAGAGAAAACAAGAAAAAAAAAACGAACCTCAGTATTCAGTGAGCTGTGGGACTACTTGAAGTGGCCTACAACAGAGAAGTCTGACACACAATATGTAGGACTTCACACACTGAAATCTATTTTTTTTAAATTGCTGAAATTAAAAATTAAATGGGGAGATAACCCTGTTCATGGATCAGAGGACTCGATACTGTTCATACTCAATTCTCCCACATTAATCAATGCAATCCCAACCAAAATCCCAGCAAGTACTATGGTAGAAACTGGACTAGCTAGTTCCAAAATTGCTATGGAAATTCAAAGGACCTTGAATAGCCAAAATAACTTTGAAAAAGCACAACACAATTGGAGAACTTACACTATGTGTTTTCAAAACTTATAAAAGCAATAAATCAGGACTGTGTGGTACTGTCATCAGGATTAGCAGACAGACGGAAAAGACTGAGTCAAGAAACAGATCCACATTAGTCAACTCATTTTTGACAAAGGCGCAAAAGAAATTCAGTGAAGAAAGGATACTCTTTCAACAAATGGTGCTGGAACAACTGGACATCCACATGCAAAAAAAAAAATGAATCTAAATAGATCTTACACCCTTCACAAAACCAACTCAAAAGGGAAAGCAGACCTAAATATAAAACACAAAATATAAAACTCCTAGAAAGTAACATAGGGGGAAATTCAGATGATCTTGGGGTATGGCAATGATTTTCGAGATATAACACCAAAAACACAATCCATGAAAGAATTAATAAGCTGGGCTTCATTAAACTTTAAAACTTCTGCTCCAGGAAAGGCACTGTCAAGAAAATGAGAAGACAAACCAGGCTGGAAAAAATTTTTGCAAACACAAATTTCCAGATACATCCAACAGCCCTATCTAAATGACAATGGAAAAAACTCTCTCAGTTGTGCAGTAGAGCAGAGTTAATAAAGACAATCAAAAATGTAGTGTCTGAAGATGTGATACACACGCGCACGCACACACGCATGAATATTACTCAGCCATAAAAAAGGAATCACATCTTGCCATTTGCGACATGAATAAACTAAAGGATTTCATGCTAATTAAGTCAAAAAAAGACAAACGCTATACTATTTCACTTACATGTGGAATCTAAAAAACACAAACAAATGAAACAAAACAGAAACAAATCACAGACACAGAAAACAAACTGATGGTTGCCAGAGGAGTGGGAGATGGAGGATGTGAAAAAGGTGAAGGGGAATAAGAGGTGCAAACTTCCAGTTATAAAATAAACAAGTCAGTCTATGGCCGTGCCATGCTGAACGTGCCCAGTCTCGTCTAAGCAGGGTCGGGCCGTGGTTAGTACTTGGATGGGAGACCACCTAGGAATACCAGGTGCTGTACGCATTAAAAATAAATAAATAAAATAAATAAATAAACAAGTCACAGGGACGCAATGTACAGCATACGGAAAATAGTCAATAACATTGCAATAACTTCGTATGGTGACAGATGGTTACTAGACATCATGGTGATCACATTGTAAGGTATGTAAATGTCAAATCACTATGTTGTACACCTGAAACTAATATTGTATGTCAACTATACTGTAAAAAAAATTTTTTTTAATCTAGTTTCTGGTGAGGGCATGGGGAAACAGGTACTCTAATACACCAATTACAGGAGTATAAATTACCATCTCTCTGAAAGACATTCTGGCTTATCTATCAAAATACAAGTGCACGTACACAAGCTCTGATGCAGCTAGTCCATCACCACTGCCATGAACTTAAATCATGGATATAACCCAAATGCATACGAATCCTCATGCAACACATTTTAACAGATGATAAAAAGAAATAAACCAAATTGTTAAGAAAATAAAATCAAAAAAGAAATCCACCAATTAAATAGATTATGGTGTATCCATATGACAGAATACTACATAGCCACTAAAAGGAAAGACACAGATCAATGTGTGCTAGAAAAGCTATCCAGATAAAGAAAAACAAATGAATGAAGGTAAAAAAAAGTATACATAGTATTATCCCACTTGTTTAAAGAAATATATGTACTCTTTATAAATATTCTTTAAGTATTATATAAATTCATAATTGCATTGCTATATTAAATAACACATATTCTTTTAAGATTATACATTTGCATGTAGTTATAGTCTTCTGTTTTCCTCAAGGAACCACAGGACACTTAACAGGGATGTATTCAGGAAGGAAATGAAAAGGGAAAAAAGTCTTAACTTTTTTATTTTGTTCCTCTTGAAATATTTGAACTTTTTAAATATGTAACTTATTTTAGAAAATTATATATGATTTTAGAAATCATATACATAAATTTTTAATGGTAACAAGGTTATCTAGGCACAGAGATCATGAGGCCCTTTGATTTGCTTGCTACAGCTTTCTGTCTCAATCTAATAAATGTTTTATATGTTCTCTGTTTATATTTTATGTTTTACATACACAAGTAAGCATACATATATTTAATGCTAGCTTCTTTAGCTAAGTCTCAAATTAGCAAATAATAACCATCTGAATTCAGCTACACAAGGTTCCCTGATTATAAAGAGAACATTCTGAAAACTGGAATCAAACATTCTAGCCAACCTAGCAAGGATATTTTGGTGGAAAATATCCTGGTTGCTATCTGGCAAATATTAAAATCCAGTTTCTAAGCAGAGAAGCTGCAGATCCTAACGAGGAGGAAATGAACATGTAAATGCTTTCTCAATGCCAAATATGCCAGGCACTTTACTATCCTCGTATTTAATTTTCCCCCAAACCACAGCAGATCATATTGTCACCCTATTTTACAAATGAGACACTCAGACATGGTAGCTTTCAGTGCCGATCCCAGGTTACTTTACATGGATAATACAATAAGTTTCTACTAACTATACCACACCTTCCAGCAAAAACTGTGACCGCAAACACCTGTAAGTCATGGCTGGAATAAATCTGACCATATTACTCAACATTAGAACTACATGCCTGGAAGCCTTCAAGAAATTCTGATGTTAAAAAACTATGACATGGGTTCCCAAGAAACTAATTCTGTGTGTTTAGCCAGGAACAAAAAGGGGTAGGGAGGTTTTGTTTGTTTGTTTGTTTGTTTTTGCCATGTATGTTGTCAGATATCCCAGGATTTCCAGAAAGTTTATAAAGTTAAGTCTCCAGGTATTCTAGTTGTAATTTTCAAACCTTACTGCATCAGTAACATCAAGATTCACCAGGGTACAAAGGGAGGCAGAAACCCTAAAAACCATCACAAGCGGCTCAAATCAAGAGAGGAGGTGGTGCCGAAACAAAACTAACCACCTAAAACAAGTTCCAGGACTCTACTTCCAAGCTCCAAACAGGGTGCACATCCCTTTCCTGCCACAAACGGTGTCAGGGACCTCAGAGCTCTTTGTTCAAAGCTCTGATCAAAGCCTGGACCCCTTCTACAAAGTTTACTTTGAATTAAATATGGGGCTGACCAAAACTCTCTGAGGAGGATGGGAATTTAACAGGTGTCCACAATAAAGGATTTTCTACGTTTTTGAAATTCCATCTTCTGTGAAGACATGAAAGTTGATGAAACGTGAGCCTTCAACTTGCCTTCAAACTTCCTTGACATCGGTAGCCAGAGTCTGTCTACAAAAGCCCTGCTCTGAGGTTTCAATAAGGTCTCCTCAAGTCACAGCCAAGTCTGTCTTCCCAATTAAACTGGTCATTAAAGGCCAACTTATAAAGAGAACAGAATCAACATTTAATTGGAAAGCAAATCACCTAACAGTTAGTGGTAGACACATTTCCCAATTAAAAATCTGACAAGAACTCACAAAAATAAAATAGCATCTCTCAAATGCCACCCTGCTTATTACCTGATTAGAAGGCTAGCTGCTCCAACCTCATACCTAACACAGGTTGTGGGGGAGGAGGAGATCAATAGAAAAGGACATGTGTGTGCACGCACGTAAAGCTGTCCAAATCGTACATCAGCAGGTAATCACGACTCTGTCCACCCAATTAGTTCCATTTTAAAGGGCCAGTGGAAAGACTTAAAACCAAAAACTGCAGTTAGCCACAGCCTCCAACAGACTCAATCCCAAGCACTGTTTGTCTCATCAAAGTCCCACCTCACAACCTGAAGACCTCCCCTGTGAAGCCATGGGAGTGCACCCTTTGAAACATCTGACGGTCCTGAAATATTTTTATTTAGTACTCTTTATATGGTTAAGAATTTCATAAAAAGTCTCAATATACTTTTTAAAAATATTCCTCTGCAAAATGTACTACTTCCATTACAATTACACTATACTTCATCTTTGACATTTAAATACTTTAAAGTGATGGACTTAGCACACTAGCAAAACAGTGATTATTTAACTATTCGTACTATGGCTAGAAACAGTGATGAGATTGGGATATCCCATGTCTACACCTAAAATGTCCTTATCCACCTGTAGTTTTTTTTTCTAACTGCTATTAAACGATGACTGTAACAATAAATGCTCTTCCTGTTAATAGGAATAGCATTAAAAAATACATAAAAATCATTATGTTCACACATACTATAGTCTAGAAATGATACTTTTTATAAATCTAAACAGGAGAATTGAGGGAGAATTTTTTACTCTGTTATCCAAAAAAGAAAAACTGCTCAGTGATTAAAAAAAAAAAAAAGATAAAAGATAAAGCTAAACTAAGCAAACTTCTCAAAGGATAGTGGATTCTATCACTAACAAGTAATTTATTGTGATAAAATGATAGGTCCACGGAAACATGAAAGAAAGCTGGCACATACAGTTCCACGTTCCCTAAAGATACGTCTTCAGGAAGGCTCAGATTTTATAAACGTGTCTAAAATGGGTTTTCCTTTCTGAGGCTTGTTGCCAAAGCAACCAGGAAAGCTATAGTCTTTGAGAGAAATTTTAAAAACAGGTTAAGGATAAAAGGAGGTAAACAAAGTTTTATAGGAGGAATTAAGAATCATGAATACAATGTTGCAAGAAGGGTAACAGAAAATACAAATTGAACAAATAGACAAAGCAGCTACATACTTATTCAGTTAAGGTATAAAATGTAATGACTTATGTGTATGTGGCTAAATGATTACCACAGTAAATTTTGCTCACAGTTACAAATTTTTTCTTGTGATGAGAACTTTTAAGATCTACTCTCTTAGCAACAACATTCCTCATTCCATTCCCGGAAGTACTCTTCCCTCCAACTCTCCCAGACCCCAAACATCAAAGTAATACTACTATCCTCTCATTTACATCCACTCTTTATGCAATTTAAACCACTGGGTATGTTCGAAAGCACATCACGGAGGAAACAGGAGAGTTAGCAACACCCTTACTCCAACCCCAAATTTCCCTAAAAGAAATTTTAATATAAACATCAATACTCAATACCAACAACATCATCTTAAAAAGGTCATATGTAACCATGAACTCCAATCCTTTCTAAACTTACCCACGATGTTAGATTGGAACACTCCATTATACCATGCTTGTAACAGATATAACAAAATGAAAAGTGTTGTTCAAATGGTCTGAGGTGGTCAAAGAAAAATGAAAACAATAATACACCAAAGAAGTCGGAGTAAAAAATACCTAAGGCTAATGTGAAGGTAGTGTGTATAGGCGTACGAGATGGATGAATAACCACAAAATCACACTCCCCATCCAGCAGTGGGAGTTTCCCCCTGAAGAACACAAAAGCATCAGAAAGCAATGTATGTTTCTGAATTGGTATGAGTAAAAAACCTTTCGTTTGTTTTTCGTTCTTTTTTCAAATATATATCATTTAGGGTAAATTTAACTGCATTTAAGAAAACTGATTTATAGCCTAAAAGAAATGGGTAAAGCCTACAGAATCTTAAGTACACAGGTGAGGTGGTCATTTATACATAGCTACTACCTACCCTAACTCCTCCCTCACTCCACTCCACCAGAAGTAATCACCTCTCCTCCTGATTCCCATATTTCATCTGTCTCTTCTAGTCTTATGTCATAGTTTTTACTTACATATTTTATCCCTCAAGTATAGTCATCTATAACATCCTAAGTCTAGCCTACTGTAACATCATGTCTAATTCATCTTTGCAAAACTCGGAGTATTCACTCATTCACTTGACATATTTACTATGTATTAAGTGCCAAGCACCATACTCCAAACAGGCAGTAAATACGTACTGTTTAAAAGAAAGTTGACTGCAAGGCAGAAAAAAAAATAAGTCCAAAAAAGAATCCAAATAAATTCATGTATTATATTTTCACACAGGATTAAAATGGGAAGCTACAAATATTTTAATATCATGAAACATCTACACTGCCTGTGTATTGTTATAGCAGGAATGTGGATCCACAATAGAACAGCAGTTCCTCTGTATGGCCTACCAAGTATATTATTTCCACACAGAGAATTATCATCTTAATGCTTTAAAACTTTTGGTAATGATTAATTATGCCACAATCTTAAACTAGAGGTCCCTAAATAACACCCATGAGATAGGTCTTTATCAGTCCATGAGCAGTAGGCATTTGAAAAGTTCAATTTGTTCATTTATTCAAGAGCTTATTAACCAGATATTGGGCCTAGGTTTTTTAAAATATCAGTACACTCCAGGAGCCCTCCAAGGACTTGATCAAAAATTTAGCTTGCGGGGAAAGTGGGGGTTAGGGGCGAGAGTGTTATGAAAAATACCTGAGGTGAAATTCAAATGTCAACAACGTAAAAACGTGTCAAACATTTTATTTGGGTTTTTAGTCACTTTCTCTGTCACCCTTAATAATGTCTGAAAGGGCTCCCCCAACCTTTAATTCTTCATTTTTTTTTTTAAAGCCCCAAGAAGGCCCGCCACTGCCACTCCCACCAGATGTACTCTGGGAAAATAATGTGCATAGAGGATAACTTGAAACTTGTTTTGTTAAGTGTAAGAATAGACAGGGGTAAGAAGGCGAACAAAAATCAAAAACGATGTGTGCCTTCAAACCCCCAGTCTTTCTGCCAGCTCACTACAGAATCCTGTATGGGAGGGCTGTGGCCATTCACAGGTGGTTGGAGGTATCCAAAGTGTGACAACACAATCTGCAAATCATGACAGGCATCTCCAGACTTTAGGGCCTTAAACCCAGAAGTGCAGGAAACGAAGCATCTTCCTTAGTGAGCGCTGCTGAAGGCAATCAACAAATAAACGTGGTATGAATAAATGAGCAACACCTGACTTTCTCTACCGAGCCCCAAACGGCGTGCTTTTAGAGCCCTGGCACCCGAATGGAAAGCTCTGGCCCTAAAGAAAAGGCGAGGCTCCTCCCGCCAGCCCAAGAAAAAACGGGGGATCTGTGGAAACCCTTGGGAGGGGCTGGGGGGAGGCAAGGAGGGAAGGGAAGGGACGGCAGGGTGGAACCCAGCTAAGCCTTCTCCTTTCCAAGGCGGAGGTTGAGCCGCTGCCCGCTGCCCCCTGTCCCCTGACCCTGCCTCCTGCCTCCCTCACCTGATCACAGAGATGAGCAGCCCCGAGGGGTCTTTGCTTTTGCTCACTGTGCTTCTGTATTTCCCACCAGCTGCCTCTGCCGCCATCTTGGTAGGGGGCGGGAACGGTGGGCTAGAGGAAACCGAAGGCAATGTAGTAATTGACCTCGCCGGAGAGCTCACCAATGGGAAAAGAGAAATTCACAGAACTGGCTAATCGCCGGAGCGAGGAGGCGGGACTGAGGCTGCGAGTTTCGAGGCCCGGCGCGCGCTGAGCATTCTGGGAGTGGTAGTTTTCCTTGCGCGGTTACTGGGCGCGGAGGAAAGCTAACCCAGTGACCACTTCGTGAAGTCATATTTATATTTATTATTATCCTGAGGGATTTTTTTTTAGCTGCTTTGTTTTTAGAATTATATAAGCTTTTAAATTAAATTTACCCGCCGATGCCAAATTGTGTTCGTTGGGGTGTGTATTTAAGTGGGGCGGGGGGTGGGGAGGCTCTATGTTTGAAGTCTCTGTGTAAAGGTTTTACTTTAAAAGTCAGTAAAATACGAAAATGAAGAGACAAATGCTTTTTTTAATATCTCTAAAGCTAAATGTTTTACATTTGTTTTATATGAGTTCAACTATTTTCTAGTGTTGCTATAGTTCAGATAATTTTTAAAAACATGCACTCAGGAATCCAAATAGATACTGGTAAAGACCAAAAAAACTGAAACTAACCAGATTCAAATTCTTTATCTTCCTAAGCTAAATAAAATTTGAATGGTAATAATGTACATGTGTGCTTTAGTAGTATTTTTACTGGTAAGTTTACATATTTCCTGCATTTGACTTATTGGCTTTAGTCATTCATTCAGAAGGTGAAATTAACAAAGATTAGACTACGGAAAGTGGGCAAATCGAGAAATAATAAAGAAAAATAAATACGGAGAAGGAAGGAAAGAGATGATCTGCTTAGTAGCAGGAAAGACTAAAGAACTTAAGAGATAAATAGAAAGCAAACTCAGGGGTCCTGGAGTTATGAAGCAGCAATCACAGAACATAACTATTTTTATTAAACAGACACTGAAACTAGAGGGGAGGGGTAAAAATTTTTTAAAATAAATAAAATCGAAAAAATAAAAAATAAAATATATAAGCTTGGAAAAAATAAAAAATAGACATTGCACTGATAGACGTTCACACTGATTTTTAAAAATCAGAAGTATTTATTTAAAAGTGTTCATCACCTTTGGCCCAGTAGTTCCAGTTCTAGGGACTTTGTTCCTAAAGAAATACAGATATAGAGGAAATATTGAAAATTTTGAAACATAGAAGTAGTAAATAAATTATAGAACTTCCCTATGAGGATATAACATATACCCACTGGTTATCGTAATTTTAATGACCTTTAATGAAAAGAAGATTTTCATGGTATAAGTACAAAAAGTAGGCTATAAAATTAACTCAATGTCTAAAGGGAGTTAATTGGGCCTAGTAGCTAAGAATATGAGCAATAGAAAAAAAAATGATCATCCATCAGTTGAGGCAGAAAAAGCTCTTTAAAAAACCCAAACCCCTTTTCATAATGAAACACTCAGAAAACTAGAAATAGATCTTCAACATGATAAAGGATATTTATTTAAAAGCCACAGCTAACATAGTCAATCGTGAAAAATGGAAAATTTTCAGCTATAATCAGACACAGGACAAGTATGCCCACTGTAGCTACCACTATTCAACAAAGTGCTACAAATTCTAGCTAAATTAAGCAAGGAAAGAATAAAAGGTATCCAAATAGCAAAGGAAGAAGTAAAACTATCTCCATTTTGTAGACAACATTTTACATATGGAAATCCTAAAGAATTTTTTTAAGTGATTAGAGCTAATAAATAAATTCAGCAAGGTTACAGGATACATTATCAAGACAAAAAAAATCAGTAGAGTTTTTAATACACTAGCAATGAACAGTTCAAAGAGGAAATTAACAAAACGATTCCATACGATAGCTTCAAATATAATAAAATACTTAGAAACAAATTGACCAAGGAGGTGAAAGACTTATATACTGAAAACTATGAAACATGCTGAAAGAAATTAAAGAGACCTAAATAAATGGGAAGACAATCCTGTGTTCATGGATTGAAAGACTTAACATTGTTAAGATGTCAATATTCCCTAAAGCTATCTACAAATTCAATACAATCTGTATGAAAATACCAATGGCCTTTTTTGCAGAATTGAAAAAAACTATCCTAAAATTCACATGCAATTGCAAGGAGCCCCAAATAACTAAAACAATCTTGAAAAATAAATTTGGTGGATCAGACTTTCTGATTTAAAAACTTACTAAAAGGCTACAGTAATCAAAATTGTGGTACCTATATAAAAATAAACACATAGATAAGTGGAATATAACTGAGAGTCCAGAAACAAACCCACACATCCATGATCGATTGACTTTCTGTAAGGGTGCCAATATCATTCAATAGATAAAGAATAGCTCTTCATCAAATATGCTGGGAAAACTGGATATCCATATGCAAAAAAATAAAGTTGGACCTTATTTAGCCCATTCAGGCTATTATAACAAAATACCATAGATGGGAAGATTATAAACAGAAATTTATTTCTCACAGTTCTGGAGGCTGAGAAGTCCAAGATTAAGGTGACAGCATAGTCATTTTCTGCTGAAGGCCCACTTTCTGGTTCATAGCCAGTACTTCTCACTGTATCTTTACCTGGTAGAAGGGCCGGGGTATCTCTGTGAGGTCCTTTATAAAAACACTAATCTCTACCTCCTAATACCATCACTCTGGGGGGTTAGGAATCAACATGAATTTGGGGGTGGCACACATTCAGACTTCAAATTACATACAAAATTTACCTTTAAATGAATTAAAGACCTATGTGTAAAAGATAAAACTCTTAAAAGAAAATATAGGGTAAATTCTTACAACCTTAGATTTGGCAATGAATCCTTATTTAAGATACCAAAAGCATAAGCAACAGAAGGAAAAATAAATTGTACATCATCAAGATTGGAAACTTTTGTACATCAAAGGACACTATCAGGAAAGTAAAAAGACAACCCACAGAATATGAGAATATATACACAAATTATAAATATATGTGTGAGCCTTGATCCAGCATATGGAAAAAATTCTTACAGCTCAATAGCAAAAGACAAAAATTCAATTAAAAACTGGACAATGGACTCGAATAGACATTTCTCCAAAGGAGACATAGAAATGGCCAAAGAACAGGTGAAAAGATGCTCAACTGTATTAGACATTAGGAAAATGCAAATCAAAATCACAGTCAAATACTATGTCATATGCACTAGTATAGCTATAATGTTTAAAAATAGAAAATAAAGAAGGAAGGAAAGAAAAATGGAAAATAAATATTAGCAAGGATATGGAAAAATTGGAACTTCATAAATTACTGGTAGGAATGTAAAATGGTGCAGTTGATATGGAAAAGTTTGGTGATTCCTCAAAAAGTTAAACATAAAATTACCACATGACCCAGCAATTCTACTCATAGGAATATATCCAAAAGAATTTAAAACAAGTACTCAAAAAAAAAAAAAAAAACTTGCACACAAATATTTATAGCAGCACCATTCACAATAGCCAAAAGGTGGGAAAACCTGAATGTCCACCAATGAAATTGGTAAATGTGGCATAATAAGTGGTATATGATAGACGTATAAACAAAATATGATATATCTATACAATGGAATTTTATTCAGCCATAAAAGGGAATAGAATACTGATGCATGCTATAGCACTGATGACCCTTGAAAACGTTACAGTTAAGTGAAAGACGCCAGACACAAAAGGCTACAGAGTGTATAATTTCATTTATACAAAATATCCAGAATAGGTGAATTCATACAGACAGAAAGCAAATTACTAATTCTCAGGTGTTTGGGGGTAAAGGGAGAATGGAAAATGACTGCTTTATAGATGCAGAGTTTCCTTGGGGGTGGGGGGTGATGAAAATGTTCTGGAACTTAATAGTAGTGATGGCTTCACAATTTTGTGACTATATTAAAAGCCATCGAATAATACACTTTAAAATGGTTAAAATGGTAAGTTTTATGTGGTATGTATTTTACCACAATAAAAAAAATAAAAAAGCATGTTGTGCAAGCAGGATTGTCTAGATTCAATTTAGCTCTCCACTTAAAAGCTAGGTTGCCTTAGGCAAGTTATTCAAACTTTCTGTGCTTCAGTTTCCTTATCTGTGAGCAGATGATAATAGCACTTCCCTTAGAGGATTATTGTGAGACTGTATGAGATGTGCTTGATCAACACTTGGTAAATACCAGCTATTATTACTAAAGTATGGTACAAATTTTGTTTAAAATACACCTCTGTGGGTATTATGAAATGGTTTTGAGAAGAATACAGGTAATTTTTCCTTTTTTTTTTCTGTACACTTTTCTGTTTTTCAAATTTTCTATGAATAGGTGTGGCTTTTATACACAGAAATAAACAAAAGAACTTTTTTCAGCAGCAAGAATTGGATAAGCATCAAAAATGATGGGTTACTTTTTTCACAAACTGGAAACGCAATTATGTGATAATTAAATCAACACATTCCAATTAAATCTTAATTTAATAAACTGTTTTTGCTTCTCTGTTCCACTTCCTTCACATTCCACCTCAGGAAACATTACCCACTGCACCTTTCATCTTCAGGTGACAGACACACCCATTGCTTCTATTCTAGGTGGCCTTCTAAACTCACTCCAAACTTGCACTAAACTGTGAACAATGAAAAAAAAAAGAAAATAAAAAAAGGGAAAGGCTTAGTGGGTCTGCCCATTTAAACCTTCGGCTTTCAACTGGAGACTCTCAAACTCCCCAGGCTACTTGAAACCTTGGAACCAGCTAAGTTTATCAAGATGTAAGGAAATGACTATAGGCTTCTCTGGTGGAGGGGCTGACATGCTCTGCAGGGAAATCAAAGGAAATTACCATAAACCACAGCGTCTACTCAATGCCCACAGAATAAGAGAATAAATGCTGCAGATGCTTCAATGGGAAATAAGCAAGGAGGGCTAGAATGACTATAGCAATCTTCCAGGAATAGGTGAGTTATAATTCAACTAGACCAAAAAAAAAAAAAAAAAAAAAAGTGGGGTAGAGACTTAAACACCTGAGAGAAAAGAAGGGCCACACAGAGAGGTTAAGCTGCAAAGTGAAAACATGCATTCTATGCTAAGGGGATAATTTGACTGGAATAAAGGATTCGTGGAGAAAAAGTGGTGTCATAGGGGAAGAGATACATGGACATCTGCTCAGTAGAGACCTTGAACCTCATGGCCAGGCATTGGTTATGCTTGTGCAGTGAGGATAAGAAGCAGTGTGTGTTCAGGTCTTGTTTTATATTGTCTATTATATTGTAAACCGGGGCAGACTGTTTCTTATTATTACATTTGTAAATATACCCAGAGGCTCTTAAAGCCACGGGAACATCCAATTAAATTAAAATGCTTTAACCTCTTTGGATGAGAGGTTCTGTATAAATCCAAGGTATTGATATTCTTATTATTGTGGATAAATTAAATGTGTAAGTCAGGCTGGCTCAGCAGCAGAATTGCTTCACTGAGGTTTATAACAACATGCCGAGCCTGGTGTCTACAGGACACCCAGACCCAAGGGACTTTTAAAAGAGTATCTCATAATAACAGCCAGGTGGGCAGAACCCTGAGAAAGGAATTATTTCATGCCTCCCATTAACATTTCCTGGTTCCAAGAGTCAGCTCACCTAGATATAAAAAATGTGCTTTAGGCACAGCTGAGTAAATCAAGGGTCAGCATATAGATTATAAACTGAAGGAAGAAGTCAATGATGCTTTCATCATGGAAAAAAAGCAACTATTTTATTTATTTGGGATTTAAATTTTATATCAGTTATTTTAATTACTTCAGTTTAAAGAAATCTTACAGAAATATAAGCTTAGTTTAAATGCGCACTCACTGTATTCTATTTGGAGTGGAATTTGTAAGATCTCAATAGACTGTACTGCTCACTAGTTGATTTTGTTTTCTCTATTCTCACTACCTGGTTCTGCCTATGTTGTCTGAATGGCAAATTGCAGTTTACTCTTCATGCTGCATTTGTGTTCCTGGGTGTTTTAGGTTTGCTAAAAATGACATTTTCAATAATAAAGGATAACTTTGTTAAAAGGGGAATGTCTTTTGTTTCTGTGGGACATGAGCCTCTGACTGCTGGTAGCTAAGGCAGCAACTGTCACTCAAATCCTCTTCCAGATTCCACCATTCAACAAACACCAAATGCATAAAATGTTCCATGTATAGCCACATTCTTTCTGGGCATCCTCACCCAGGTATCCAACCAATGCCATCAACTGAACCCACTTTTCCTTCCCTCTTCTAACCGCACTGGTTTCTTCCCCTGTATTTTCTGTTTCAATAAATGGCTCAAACATCCATTGAGTGGAAAGACAACCTATGGAATAGGAGAAACTATTTGCAAATCTTCTATCTGATAAAAGTCTAGTATCCAGAAAATATAAAGAACTCTTACAACTCAGCAACAAAAAAACAAATAATCCACTTCTTTAAATGAATTAAGAATCTGAATAGACATGTCTCCAAAGGAGATATATACATATCCAACTAGCACATGAAAAGATTCTTAACATCATTAGTCATTAACTAAATGTAAATCAAAATCATATGAGATACCACTTCACATCCACTAGGATGACTATAATTTAAAAAAAATAATAAATAAAGGATAATAACAAGTGTTGGCAAGTATGTGGAGAAAAGAAATCCTAGAACATTATCTATAAGAATATAAAATAATGAAGCTGCTGTGGAAAACAGTTTGGTGGTTCCTCAAGTAATTAAATAAAATTACCAGCAATCCCATTCATAGGTATATATGCGGAAGAATTGAAAACAGGTGTTCAAATAAAAATTCGTATATAAATGTTCATAGTCATACTAGTCAGAATATTCAAAAGATAGAAGAAACAACCCTAATGTCCACAAATGAATAGATGAATAAACAAAATGTGGCATATCTATATAATGGAATATTATTCCATTAGAAGGAATGAAGTACTAATAGATCCTACCACATGGTTGAATCTCAGAAGCATTATACTAAGTGGAAGAAGTGAGACACAAAGGGTCATATTGTGTGATCCCTTTTCTATGAACTATCCAGAAGAGGTGAATCCAAAGAGAAAGATTAGTGGTTGTCAGGAGCCAGGCGAAGGCAAATATAGGGAGTGACAGCTTTATTAGCACAGGGTTTCCCACCAAGGTGATGAAATGTTCTGGACATAGATGGCATTGTATCCCATTGTGAATATGTTAAATACCACTGCATTGTACACTTCAAACTGATTCATTTCATGTTATAAATTTTACCTTTAAAAAAAGATAAATGGAGAGAGAGAGAGGGAGAGAGAAAGAGCTAGGATCTTTTAAGTCATTGTTCGGTCAGACATCAAGTTCTATCATTTTGGCCTGCATGATGTTTCTTCCATCTGTCCCTTCTCGGCATCCCCACTACCATAGCCCGATCATCACCTCCTTTCTCAACTCCTTCCCTAGTGTCCCACTTGTTACCCCTTTCTCATAGATCACACTCATTCCAGTCTACCCACCACTCTTGTTGAAATCTGTCAGTTCAAATGCGTCAAACACAGTGTTTGCAGCCTTTGCAGACATGAGGCTGTTTCTGTGAGGCTTGCTGATCAACTAATGACTTAGGATCAATCAAACTGTGCTGTATTCTTTGTATTCTGGATTTCAAAATATTTTCATTATGCATTATATCAAATCTACCACCATATAAGTGGAAATTAAGGCTTTGTTTATATCTTGTAATACATACCAAATAAATCCTATAAACATTCGCCCCAAAAGGGCAAGAATCTGATTCTTTTACTTTTGCTTTAAAAATCTCCAAGGATTCACATTGCCTGTAACATTGTTTTGCAGCTGTTTACTAGAAAATCAGATCCAAATTATCCAGCCTCCTTATTTATTGTTCCTCTTTGTATGTATTCTCTAGCTGTTGCAGTAAGTGACACCCGATGGAGGAAATCGTATGCTCAGACAACTTTGTTAGAGGAAGGAGAATTTATTAGCTGGTGGAGCACGTGGGGCTTAACAGCACCAAAGCACGAGCTCTCCTTGGTTAGATTTCTTACAATTTGTATACTTCTGCAGTGTCCATGCAAGAGGCGTATGATTCCTTTGTCTGAGGTTCTACATGTACCTCATGATCGGGATGGGGAGGGGGATTTTTGGGTGAGGGCTGCAAGGGGGGAAGGAATTCCTAGACCACCAGACATATCTATTTACAGATCATTTGTCTTGTAGGTGTGAGAAGAGTTTCCAGAAGGCCATTCAGAGATCTATGGGATGTGGTTAATCTATAACTGGCTGAGTTGGTCATTTCTGTAAGCTCTTCCCTTTGTATTTTTCAGATGCCTCTTCTCCTCTCTGATAGCCATGTCCCAAATATGCCAGATATTCTTATATTTCCCTTTTTCCTACTTCATTTTGCTCAGCCTGAAATGACTCTGTGCCTTAGATTCCATTTCTGTTAAAATATTGCAACCTATCTTCAAGTTTGTTGAGAGACTTAGAGATTATAAAATATTATAAGCCACTCAGAATATGTTTATTTTTAAGAAAAAATTTTTTCAATTAACCTGGCTAATATTCTGCTTACCCTTTAAGGCCAAAGGCCAGGAACTCATCTAAACATTCATGCACGACATATACACACACCAACGCTCCCTTAATTCTTGGTTAGTAGCAGTTATGAAAAGATAATACAATTGTTATAGTGATGTGTTTGATCCCTTTAGTCTTGTTCATTTGTAAACCTGAGTGCAAAAACACTACTGTATGCATTTTTATACCCTGAGTGCCTTCTAAAGAGGAGGGTCTCAGGAAGTATTTGTTGAATCGAAGCATCCTCTATATGATTTTAGTATATAATGGAGCTGAGACTGAATCTTACAAAAATACTTGGTTTTAAGGAAAACTACAGCACAGAGGCTAATAAAAGTAACCGCAGTCATCAAACTAACACCAAGTAATTTAATCACATTATTTCTTTAAAAAGTGTTAAAAGATTTCACCATTTAGTAGAATTAATTCAAATGTCATTAGTTCGAATGTGCCATTGAGGAACAATAACAAAAAATAGAAATCATTTTTGATAGATTTATAGATTATAATCTCAATATATAAAATCATGAGGAACATTAAAACAGAGTCAGCAACATAAATTCATATCTGAAATTCTTCGTACGGTCTGGAGTAAAATCTTCTAATGTGTTGTTTACTTTATTCACATATATAAGCAAAATTATAGATAATACAAAAATACCTGTGCTTGTTCTGTAAAAATGCTTATACAAATTTATGATGGAATAAAACAAATATCCAAAATATAAAAGCTTTAGAATTTTTATTTAAATACTGATTCGATGCTTATTTTTTCCTTAATCATCTCATCAGTGATTTCAAAAATAAAAGAAAACAAACTTGTACCTGACAAATAGTGAAGTTCCATGCCAAGATTTCAAGTATTAATGTCTCAAGAAGCTCAATCACCTTTAAATTATAGTTCCCATTACAAATGGATACTAGCTATAGGAGCCTGACCACCATTTGTTATCCAGAGATTGAAAGTCTTCACAGGGGAACCTGATCCACAGTGGGATTAATTATTCTTTATCAATTGAACATCTATTGAACAGATTATCAAGTTGAATTGGTTCAGCTGATAGGTGAAAAATAGCTACCTATATGGTATAATTTGATTAGTTCTCCAAAACTAACTTGCTTCTATTAGTCCTGTTTCATAAAATCCCTTGTGGAAAAAAAAAAAAATCCAGTGCCTATGTGTAGAGGGTGATAACACATTAAGATTTATTTGCATTATATATACATATATTTTCCCCCAAGAGATATATGAGTAATTGCGCACCAAGAGACATGTAAAAGGTATTCAAAGCAATATTAGTTATAATATCCCTAAACTGGGCATGACAAGAAAACACCCAACAATAGTGGAATACACAAACAATGCCACAGTCATACAATGGAATATCCTAGAGCAGTGAAAAAGAGGTCAGCTTCAACTGCACACAACAACATGAATGAATCTCAAAACTATAATGTGGAATAAGCAAAGACAGACAGACACAAAAGAATGCATACTGTGTAATTTCATCCCTATAAAGTTCGAAAACAGGCCCAGTGGACTATGTTGTTGTAAGTCAAGATCATGGGTACCTTCTGAATAAGAGAGGCAATGTAGTACTTGGAGATGAGCACTAATGTTCTTTCTTGATTAGGTAGTGGGTACATAGATATTAACTTTGTTTTATATCTTATACTTTATATCCAATTTTACTATGTTTTTTAAGGTGACAACGTATTGTCAAATATATCATTCACTTTTTGAAGTATGAATATATATACTGAATTTATATATAGATTCTGAATATATTATGCTTATATACGCATTACATATACTTTTAAGAATACAAGAAGCTGATAATATGATAATCTTGGTTGCCTCAAGAGGGAACTGGGTGGCAGAGGGTAGGAGTGAATTTTTAACATTTTTAACCATATAAAGTGTTATGTATTCAAAAAATAATAATTTAAATAAATTTTTCCAATAAGCTTCACCCAGTATTATAGACATTGTTCTGGCAGACTTTCATAGTTTTGATATTCTGGCTTTTACTTATTGTGTTTTACTTTTGTCACTAATATTTTGCATTGCACAGTGCTCACATTTGTGTCCTGCTAAGGAAATGACTGTTAACCATTAGCTTCTATTGGAGAAATTCTATGACATTTCACTCTTCTCACTTCCTATCTTCAGCATTCTCTAACCAGGTTCCATTTCAGCTCCAAAAATCTCTTCTAATATTTCACTGGCAATTCTGATTCAGTTTTTCAGAGTTCCTACACACAGTTCATTCACTTTTTACACATTCTAAAGCTTAAATTTTTTTTAATTAAATGATTGCTCAAAAGCTCATCAAATTCTTTGATTATGTAAATAATTGCTCAGAAGTACCACTTTCATAAACACTTGTATGCGCTAAGTAAATGCAAAATAGATGATATTTATTTAACTTTACAGATCTGTAAAGTTTCCACACTTAATTTCAAAAATATTAAGTAAACAAATGCTCAGATATGCATACAATTCTTAAGAAACAGTCACTGCCACCTGTTCAGTGCCAACATTTGTAAATTAATAAATATGGTTTTCACCTGAGCACTGAGTGCTGTGTTCTTTGGCTGGAGTGATGTAGAAAATGTGCTCTTCTTTGGAAAAACCCAAATAAGATTTTTCTATGTGAGATCAGTATGAGTGTCATGAAAAGCAAAATGCAGAGAATTATGGGAATGAGTCACAGGGCAACTTAACACCTTAAATAGTCAAAACTGTTTAATCCTAAACCTATTAAGTGACTTAAAATATAAGAAGTTCCAAAATAATTTTTTAAACAAATAATCTGTTAACAGATGGGAAAACGAAAATAGAAACAGTCATCTGGAGTGGGTCTATTCAAGGTTTGCATTCTTTCAATCCAGGGGAGAGATTTAAAAAGTTAAGAATGGTATGATGTAGGTACTGACCAGTTAGAATAGACGTCTCAGCCTGGTCCTGGAGGTCATCTGCGGGGCCAGGAATTATGGCTTTACGTGCTGTAGAGTGGCTATGAGAGGTCTGGGGAAGAGAGCACCTTGTGGAGGGCTTCGGGCGCTAGTTATTTACTGACAGTGCAGTGGTGCTTCCCCTTATTTGCAGTTTCGTTTTCCGTGGTCCTACTTCCTCTGAGATCATCCTCGGTCTGAAAGTAGCAAATGTAAAATTCCAGAAATAAACAACTTGTAAGTTTTAAGTCGCACACCCTTCTGAGGTGCGATGAAATCTCGCGCGGTTTCTCGGGGCGTGGCTCATCCTTTCTCCCAGTGTCTACACGCAGTGGACGCTCCCGCCCTCTAGGCACATAGTCGCCATCTTGGTTATCGGGTCAACTGTCGAGGTATCGCCCTCAGCTCTTGTGTGCAGGTAACCTTTATTTTACTTAATAAGGGCCCCATAGCACAAGAGTGGCGGTGCTAGTGATTCAGAAATGCCAAAGAAAAGCCGTAACGTGCTTCTTTCAAGTGACAAGGTGAACGTTCTCGACTTAATAAGGAAAGAAAGACACAAACAAAAACCTCGTATGCTGAGGTTGCTAAGATCCTCTGGGAGAAATGAGTCTTTCTATCCATGACATTGAAAAGGAAAAAGAAATTCATGCTGGTTTTGGTGTCCCATCTCAGACTACAAAAGTTGCGGCCACAGTGCGTGATAAATGTTTAGCTGAGGTGGAAAAGGCATTAGATTCGTGGACACAAACAGAAAATATGTTCCGAGCGATGGCAACGTGTTGTGCCAGAAAGCGTTGAGCCTATATGAAGACCTCAGCAAGGCATCCCCTGAAAGGAGTGACACCAGATCGTTGACTGCGATAAGGGATTGCTGCATGGATTTGGGAATAATAGATGTGGCATCTTATCATCTCACATCAACACAAGAAGAAGGGTGAGTACAATAGAAAAAGATATTATGAGACAGAAAAAGAGGATGACCACATTCACATGACTGTTATCACACTATATTGTTATAATTGTTCTATTTTTTCTTAGTTGTTGTTGATCTCATTATTAACTTATTTATAAGTTAAACTTTATCATAGTTATGTATATACCTACATATAGATATGTATATCTATTAGAAGAAAACATAGAATATATAGGATTCAGTACTCCGTGGTTTCAGGAATCCACTAGGGGTCTCAAAACATATCCCCCATGAATAAGGGGGGACTGCTATATATAACATTTCAATATTAACACCATTGCAACTATATTGGTGTATATCAGGAGACTATCAGCCCTGTTTTAACCTGATAACAGTTTTAACCTTGCCAATAAGAGGTGTTTGATATATATACTAAACCATGTTCTGGGTGTCCTAAATATATTGTTTCTGGTTTCTCTATAATCTTTTTAGTTAGAAATAATTATTCCAGATTCTAGCAAAAGGAACTGTGAGAAAGAAAGAGTAAATAAATGACTTTGAACTTCCACATTCATTCAAAGTGATTTTTTTGGATGTAAGAACAAAATGTAATCCATGAACCTTAATGGGATCCTAGGTTTTTAAAAAGCAATAACAATAGCTGTAAGAGATATTTTAAAAGTTTTAAATATGGACTGTGTTCTTATTTCTTTGTCATGAGAATGTTGTAGACATATAGGAAAATGTCCTTATTTTGAGGAAATTGTTGAAATATTTGTTGGTGAAAAATCTGGTCTCTGCAAGATATTTTCAGATGGTTTAGAAACAAAAGATAAATATAAGTAGATAAAACAAATGTAGCCAAATACTAGCAACTGGTAAATCTAGGTATGCAGGTTTTCAGCGTTCTATTTTTCAACTTCTCTATAGGTTTGAACATTTTAAAAATAATATATTGATAGAAAAAATAGAAAAGATTTATGTAGAAAAAGCATATTTATTATTTATTTAATACATACATAGCAAAGGGCTGGACATGGAGAAAAATTAAGCAAATGTGAAAGTGGAGTCCACCTTGTAGAAACACACTGGCAAATTGAAACCACTAAAGAATGGTACATGATTATAACTTGATGTTAGCTACTGCATAGTTTTAGAAATGATATGTTTAAACGATGACACCATCAGTCAATGGCACAGGGAGGAAGGGAGTGTTAATGATGTTACCCAGAAGGTACCATCGTGTAGCTCAAAGCAGGGAAGTAATACTACTACTACTACCCACCATGGGGGATGAAACAGCCCTGTAATCACTACCGTACAGGGAACACGGATTGCACCAAAGCAAAAAAACAATGGCCAATGAGACTGAGGCTGTGTTGCACTTTGAGCAGAAGGATACATTTTAATTAGCAAGTTGAGCAGGCGACTAGTAAGTAATTTGTAGACTCCATAACAGATGGGCAAATCTTTCACAGAAAATACGTCATAAAGATTCAGTCCTTAGAGGTGATTCTTTGACAGGCAAATGTATTTGCATTTGCAGCAAGACCAACAAGGAACATATAAAAGAGGGCACAAACTAGACCTGAATTATTCTCTTCAACCTGCTGGCTTAGGCTTTTTACCAGAGTACTAGAAGGTATACTTCAGAGTATATTTACTATAAGTGCCTAGAGAAAAAGAGGCTATTTTCCTTACAGAGAGACCATTCCGTTTTTTTCAACTAATCTTTGCTGCCGTTTCATAAAATTCTGAGATAAGGACTATTTCTAAGTATTGTTATATTTAGATGCCTGGACCCAATGAACCCCATATCATTAAGTCTATATTCCCCTATTCTGAGTGGACAAACACAAGCTAAACAGCCCCTTTGCAGAATCCAACTTCAACAACCTTGTTTCGGTCTAGTGTGCTGTGTCACATTAACATGAGGGCTTCAAAGGTTTAGAGGTTTTCAAAGATGAGAAGCTGAAAACGGAGCTAGAAAAAAAACAGAAATGAGAGTAAGAGAAAGGAAGAACACATGCGTAGAAAGCCTAGAAAGATAAAGTGGGGCTACGTAGGACGAAGGATTTGCTGACTATACAGTCTAGAAGCTGCACAGGAAGGAGTGAGCGTGGGAAGTAAACACACATGCACGCACACACAGAGTTTTCACAGAAAGCCTGCAGGCCACGAAAATTCTGTTTTCTTTACAAAATCAGAATTGTTCTTACGGTGGGAAGGGCTCCCTGGCTGACCTCTCCTTCACAGTCATCAACCCCACCTTCTATATCCTTCCATATCATTACAATGTGAAAACATGAGCCTCAGCCTGCAGCAAAGTCGGAAAGGCCTTTGGCATATCACATTGGGTTTGTGTCAAATTTATTGCTGAATTTCACTGGCTTCTCCAGATCTGGTTTATTGCTGATTTTAATCTTGTTTGTTTTAGGCTTCTGAGCCCTGCTGCAAAATACCTAATATACTCTTTGTACCTAGAGACTGTATAAATAAAATGTATCATACTGCCATTATAATCACACTATATCATCCACATTACGCAGCACCCATAGGTGGCCTACATTTTTAATTATTCCCCCCCAAAACTCTAAATTAATACAATGAATTTAGAAACTCCTCCACCTCTCATCAGAGCAAGTAATTGAATCCTCCATTATGATAATAAACCATTTTCCATTGTAAGTGCTCATTCCCAGAGGGCTTTGCGTTGCACTGTGCAGTAAGTGTACAATAGTTCTGAAAGGGCGCTGTGTACTGGATATTCAGATAATAGCACTTTGTTATTTTGCCTTAGATCACAAACCACTTTTACTCTAACACCGCCCCCCCCCACCCCTTCCCAGTATTCTGTGGCAAAAGCTGTCAAGGGAGCTTCCTTTTCTAGGCAGACAAGCAATTCCCGGTCTTTGGTGTTGGGGATGCTCTTCTCTTCCTGGTACAGAAAAGCCACCTTTCTCATGAGAAATTTTATGGCCTGGTTTAAGGTAAGAGTAGAATTCGAAGAGCTCTTCCTGCATCTGCTGTTTCTCAAGTGCCTTCAGCTCAAAATAATCAATGCACCAAAGCAGGATGTTTGCAGGTAGCATGTCCAGAACTCCTTCAGCAGGCTGGGTAGGCAGCCCACACCGCGATGAGGTTGGAAGGCCGATGAAAGGCCTGGCTGAACAGATTCATGTCCCACCAAAAGCCACAGGGGTGAAAAATCACTCATCAGTTTCACGCTTCACATTAGAAATCCCTCCAAAAATAAAAATAAAAATAATGACGAAGGGGAGGAGGATTAGTATCTGATCAGCTCTCTTTGCAAAGCACCCAGAGATTCCAGACTGCCAAACAATGGACTCCACCCCTGCCTTTCCTGTATGGCTCCAGACAGCTTTTCCCACCCGAATGAACTCTTAACTGCTTTCCACATTTATCATAGCTCTGAGCTTTTGTTCATTGAGCTGCTTCTACTAGAAATAAATCTTCTCAAGGCATCTTTTCTTAGGGGGTCTCTTTACCCGGATCTAGGCATGGGGAACCCTTGACAGCAAAAGCCAGTTAAAGCCCATTGAGTTCCTCTGTCTATCCCTGGCAGTACCGAAAGCATTTTCATAACAAAAGGATTAACTGCCCATATAAGAGTGGAACATTTATATACAGTAGCTAGCAGTTGATCTTCAGCATAAACCCAGCATAAAATTGATATACAATGTCATTCTCTTGCACTTCCAATGCCTTCACACTTAAGGGCAACCTATGCTGTGTACACAACAAAAAGGGAAGAATCTGTTCCCTGGGAGGGCTTCTGAGGGGTACCAGAGATACTAAAAGCCACAAGAAAACATGGGGCTTCTTTCTGAGTCTTGTCCTTTGCACCAAGCAACTTTTGTTGTTAAAGTACATAGGTGACTAGCAAGTAATTGGTGGCACAATTGGCAGATAAGCTTATCTCCCACAGAAAATCATTCAGATTCCAGACTTAGAGACAACTCTTTCACAGGAAAATGCAAAGGGGCAGGAGGGACCTTCTGCAGGGCTAGTTATGTTCTATTTCTTGATGAGGGTGATAGCTACCTAGGGATGCTCATTTTGTGAGATTTCATGCAGTTGTGTACTTTATATGAGTTATATTTCAATTTAAAAGCTCATTAAAGTATTAAAGAAAATTGAATATGTTAAGTACTATTGGAATTTTTGAAGGAATTTTAATTAACTATGTAAATGGACTAAATATTAATCAGTTTAAACGTTATTGTTTGAAATTTGCTAATTCTGTGAAATAGAATAAGATTCGTAAGCCAAATTTTAAAGCTGAAAGAAAATATTATTCAGCCATACAAAGGGATGAAGTTTTGATATATGCTATGATGTAGATAAACCTCTGAAACATGCTGAATAAAAGAAGCCAGACAACAAAAGGTCAGATCATACAATTCTATTATACGAAATATCCAGAATAGATAAATACATAGAGACAGAATGCAGATTCGTGGTTCCCAAGGCTTAGAGGGAGGGAGAATTGGGCAGAAATTTGCTGAATGAGTAAGAGGTTTTACTTGGAAGTGATAGAAGTGATTTGGAACTATACAGAGGCAGTGGTGCATAACATTGTGAGTGTACTAAGTGCCGCTTTAAAATGGCTTCTTTTATGTGAATTTCATCTTAATAAAAAACTTAAGGAAGATTGGATGTAGATTTTAATACATTAAAATTTAACACATTTAATAGCAATTTAAAAACCTCTAAATGGCCTTTTCCGTGCACCAAAACAACCCTCAAAAGCACACAAAGCAATTGGACTTTCTTTTGGCTTTGAACATGGGAGCTATTGATGGGGTCAGGTTCATGATTGTGGCAGGGATAAGAGAATCAATCACTCTATACTCTTTGTATGCAAGAGTTTACTGTCTCTACAAGTCTAATTTCATATGTTCTTCCTAGCAAAATGGAGTCTTGGATACTGCAAATAAAAATATAATCAATGTAATCTGAAGAATGGTTTGGTCTTTGCCCCTGCCATTTGGTAAACCCGAATTCAATCCATTTGAATGGCCTTTCAAATTAACCCCTTGGAAGGAAATTCTACAAACTTTTTGTGATAGATCTTATACCCAAAGAGTAGGATGTGCAGGGAAAATGCTGATCTTGATGATTCAGCCTATGTAGGAGTATGCTATGTGGTCCATAAGGAGGTGGACATTATGTTCACTTGTGATTTAAATGGAGATATTTTCCAGTTTGGCAAATGAGATTATCTTGGTGGTACTGGAAGAGATTGAGCGTATCTACAATTTGAGGAGAAAGAGAACAAATTCCAAGATATAGGTACTTGAAAACTTTTCACAGCACCTGCACTTTGGGAGCTGTACTTAAGATGTGAAACAGGAATATTTATGGACTCAAACTAAGAATTATTTGCAAACTAATATACATGCTCTAATACAAGAAAATGACTGTTCCATCATAGGCCAGCAGGTGACAGTGACGATGTCCTCAGCACCAGTCAGACTACATTCAGAGGTAGAAAGTAGGTCTCAAATGCAATTAGAATTGCTAGATTTAATAAATATGCAGGGCACCCAATTTGATTTGAATTTCATTATGAAGAACATTTTTATTTAATATATTGGGGTGACATTGGTTAATAAAACCATATAGGTTTCAAGTGTACAATCGGCAATACTTCATATATGTATAGAATTGTGTGTTCACTACCAAAGTTAAGTTTCCTAAGAAAAATTTAAAAGTATAAATACATTCCATATATTGCTTGAATATAATTAGACTAAAAAAATCATTGATTGCTTCATCTGAAATATAAATTTAACTATTTTGTATTTGGCAATCATAAATCAGGTGTATGTGCGTGTGCGTGCACACATGCGTGTAGGAGAGACTTACCCTGAGGCCAGAGAAGACATGTAGTCATCCAATTATACAGTGTTACATTGTCAAACTGTCCCTGTTCATTTTAAGATACAATGAAAAGGCTAAATAGTCATCTGAAAATTTGGAGTTTCCTTTCTCTTTCCTGATCCTCCCAAACTGTCTCTGTTTTTTCTGTTTTAGAGCCAAGCAGATTTCTAATTAACTTCTTCTGTCCCTTGTATCAGTGGTCCTCAACCTTTTTAGCACCAGGAACCGGTGCTCCTATGAGAATTTAATGTCTGATAATCTGAGATGTAGCTGAGGTGGTGATGCTAACGCTGGGGAGCGGCTGCAAATACAGATGAAGCTTTACTTGCTCGCTTGCCTACTGCTCATCTTCTGCTATATGGTCCAGTTCCTAACTTGCCACTGATCTTTACAGGTCCATGACTAGGGGGTTGGAGATCCCTACATATTGGCAATCATCCTCATGGTTTATGTCTCCATTGAACCTGTCTCTTTTCTCTTTGTTTTCTTATCTCACTCCTGAGGTTTGATTTTATTTAGGAGTCTTCTAAAAACAAGTAGAAAGTAAATGAGGACTGTCAACTTACCTCAACCTGGACCAGGTTGGGGGAGGCAGATGGCAAAAGCCTGAAGCCAAAGAAAGAAAAACTCATCTTTTATTTTTCCTTTTTGCCACACATCCCGGAATATAGGACCTGCTGTGTCTGTGTGTATTTACCTTAGAAACAAGCTTTGCATAAATGGGTGAGCCGCTTGACCTCAGGTTGTTCAACTATAAATAAAAATAATCTCAATCTAGGACTGCAAGTAGGCTCCAATGAGAAAAGGATGTGAAGATACTTTAGAAAATGTTAAGGGCTATGATTATGGAGTTATTTTACATGTTTTTCTCTCTTGGAATACCACATTGAAAACATGCTTCTATCTTGATTTAAAAACCATCAGTACATTCTATTCACCTTCACCCTAATCCCAACAACTAGTCAAAGGTGTTATAAATAGTGATAAAGGAGTTTAACTAAGGCAGGCCACGTGCCACGTTCAGCATAAGTCACCAGCACTTTCCAATTTCCTTGGGTTAAGCCCCTCCATCACAGAGCAGGTGATGGTTGGGAGAGAAACAGTCTCTTTTCAAAGCCACATTGGAGTCTTAGGAAATGACAGTGCTTCAGATACATGAAAGGAAGCGTTCTGGAGCTAAACACCAGGAAACATCTATCAAAACACAAAGGAAGTGACAAATTACTTTATAATATGCAGAAAAATATGCATTTGAATGATAATCTTTAAAGACTTTTTTTTTTTTGGAAAATAACACATTTATAGATGTTCTACAGGAGGATCGGTGACTGCTTTATTCTTCTATTAAATTTTCCCAGAAAAGGAAACTTTAGGGACTCAAAATGTACTTGCAAATCACACTTAAAGCTTCTCTCTTTATCTTACTTCTTACTGGCTTTTTTTTTTTTTTTTTTGACTTCTGCTCTTAACAAAGCACTGTAACTCGGATGGTTAGTTACATCTATCACCCATATTGGGTCTCTGCTGTAATTTTTCATTTTGGTTTGTTTTTAAAATATCCTTCTCGTGGTCTCTTCTTTTTAGCTCCACAGAGATAGCTGTTTTCTAGCTGTTTGTATTCTTACATCCCTTGCATCCAGTCCAGTTTTGTTAATCCAAGTTACAACCATTTCCTACCTCCTATAAAAGGGGATGCACCTCTCAGGAGCCTTTGTCAATTTGTCAGTGTTAGTTGCCAGCCAAGGATTAGGTCACAGGTCTCTTAAGAGAAAAAAAAGTGTGTCGGGGGTTGGGGGTGGGGCATGTGATGTTCTAGGGATAGGATAAAATAATCCATTGGTGTATCAAGAAAAATAATAAATATTTATTTCACTTACAAAATGAAAGGAGCTAAACTTTAATACTTAGTATATGCATTGACATTCCCACCCTCATTTTCTCCATTCATGGTTTGTCACCAGTGGCGTGCCAAACGTCCTGGGAAGAGTGGGGTCTCCACAATCACTTGAGATTGACAAGGACCCCCATCCTCATTAACTTTTTCATAGAATTGCGAAATATTGCAATTTGCATGTCCACAGTTACATGATCTTAATGCAGGTTATGTTTACAATCCACAGAGTGCAGAAGGACCTTGAAGATATTCCTGCAGAGAGGCCATAAATTAAATTGAATTTTAATAATGTCAGTACAAAGGAACAACAAGAAACTGGCAGGGCTGACATTTTACCTTCTCCGGGCGAAGGTTGTCTTTCAGCCACATTACAAATGAAAACAGTGATGATCTGATAGGGCTGATCCATTTCTCTTGCTTAAAAGGTTTCCACGGAAAAAGTTTTACATCGCAAATAAAATAAAATCTATTTTAAAATGTTTTTTTCTTAAATAATTTTATAACCATATTAGTATAATGCTGGTTATATATAATGTAAAATGAACTACTGATATTTTGCAGTCGTTAAGCTCAAAGAACCATTACTGACAGGTTTATGCAACCAAAAAAGTTTGGCAACCACTAGATAAAAGTCAGTGGTGTGCTGAAACTGGCTTACATGGGCTCATGAGAACTGATAGTTATATTTTCAGGGGGTTTTCAAGCATTCGTTAAAATTTTAATTATGCAAACATTTATTACAATTTTTAATTAGTCAAACATAATTATATAAATTACATTAAAAACAAAGGGAGTTACTATCCAAACCTTGTCATTTTCTTATTATTTTACTACTACTATTTTCCTATTATCTATGCTCCTGAGGTTATTTACATCTATTTTATGTGTATGGTGGGAGATTAGGCATCTATTGCTGCATAACAAGGTACTCCAGACTTTAGCAGCTTAAAAGAACAGACATTTACTAGCTCAACAAGGTTCTAAATCGGGACTCTGAGAGCAGCGGAGCTGAGTAGTTCTGGCTCAGGGTTTCTCATGATGTTGCAGTCAAGATGTCAGTGGGGACTGCAGCCATCTTGAACTTGACTGGGGCTGGAGGATTCTCTTCCAACAACGTTAACTCGCATGGCTGTTGGCTGGACGCCTCGGTCCCTTACCACAGGAGCTTCTCTATCGTGCCGCTCACAGAATGGCAGCTAGCCCCAAAGTGAGTTGATGAGAGAGAGAGAGAGAGAGAGAGAGAGAGGCAGCAGTGCCTTTTGTAAGCTAACCTTGAGAGAAACAATCACTTCTCTCATGTTTTATTGGTTACGCAGACCCACTCTGGAACAGTGTGGGAGGGGAATAAACATTAGATGTGAATTGGAGGTGGGGGTAGGGAGGCTATCTTAGAGCCTGACTAGCACAGGTGGAAATACTATGTAGTGGAGTGCTACTGTCTATCTCTTCCCAACTCCATATTTAGTGACATCACAATGCTTGAAATTGTCTAAGGTAGAAATATTAATACCACAAAAATCAGCAAAAGCTGCTAAATCAATTTGTTTTGCCCAGAGAGCCAGTTGTTAAACGCATACCAACACCTCCCAGGTTAGGATACACCACCACACATGCTGAGTTTGGCAAGGAAATGGTGTGGGGGGGGGCGGGGAAGAGGGGCAGGGCTACCCATAGGTAAGAATGTCTGGTAGGAAGAACTAGCTGGAATTTAGTTGGGAGTAAATGGGGGTTAAAGAACCAAGGCAGAAGGAGCAAACAAAGACTGAGGTAGTAGGAGGTGGGATTAAGTGAGGGGCTGGTTCCTCTGATTCTGAAGGAGGGCAGCCTGCAGATTGCTCCATGCTCATTATAAATGCCTAGGATAAGGAAGACTAGACAGACCCTTGCCAAGTATGACATGCTGTGACCCAAGGCTCCTACTCCCGAGGGGCTAATTGGATTATATCTGAATTTTGATCTTGAGCTCATATCATTGCTCTAATCTGGGACTGAAACAGAAGTGATATAAGATTGGGAAAGCAAGATTTTGAGCAATGGTTAAAGAAACAAGGAGCATGGTAGAGGAATAAGAGACAATGGGAATGGGCTTCTGGGTAATAAGAGGCTCTTGCACAGGAGAGTGAGCTGGATAATGACAATAAAAACCAGAACTGACTATGTCCTATGAGGTGAGATCTGTTTCAGTTTCTATTCACTACTAGATAATGAATGCAGGCTTGTTTCATCATCAGTACAACCATTCCAAATCCAATTTAATAAGTTCTATTTAAGGCCTCCTATGTATCATAGACTGGGCCGAGCTCCTGGGAATGGATGCTTGGGTGGGAGGTAAGAGGACTCTATTAAACAGTCTGTACTCTAGATGACATTACAGACTTTAGGGTCTAGTTTACAGCATTTTAAGGAACCTCCAATTTTTTTCCGAGAACAAATAAGGATATTCAAACTTAAAAGCTGTGCATGGGTGTGTGTTTTAACTGTGGTAAATGATATATAACATAAAATTTACCACTGTCACCTTTGTAAGTGTATATTTAAGTGGCATTAAATATATTCACAATGTTGTGCAACCAACTATCACCTCTACCCATTTTCAGAACTTTTTCCTCATCCCAAACAGAAACTTGTACTGGTTAGACAATACTATCTCAAGTAATGTTGGAGCTTTTTATATTTGGATTGATTTTCTTTTTCTTAACACTGTCAAAGTCTGGACATTAGGCATTAAATGAAGACACATCAAATCATTAGCAAGTGCTAGTGAGCCTGCCATGAATTGAGATGTTTTAAGCCCAAATAAACCAAGGCTATACGCTATATGGTATAATCGCTGATAAATTAACACTGAAAATTTAAAGATCAATGAAAGAACAGGTTAATCAATTTAATTACAGTATTGGGGAACAACTGAATGCTACCAGCCCAGCAACGAAGACCAATTAGTTCCAATTTACACCAAACAAAGAATTATGTGGGCTGAAATAAGAATAATAGCTGTATCTTTGAGAAGGTGGCTTTTAAACCGTGTATGAATCCTGGCTGCTCTATTCTGACTTGCATATCTGTCACCAGGAAAACAGAAGTTTATTAGCATGTGTACCTCATACACACATGAGAGATACCCAGGGAAAAATGAGTAATGCTATGAGGTGGCTTAGAATTAGGACTTATATTGCATCTTAATAGAGTAAGTAGAGAATAAATAATTTGGGGGGAAGATAAATAGATCTTTAGAATATATGGGAGGTATATTCTGTGTCTGGGTGTAGTGTTGATTTCTAGTCTCCTCTCTTGTAATGAGAGTCGATCTTTCCTCATTGATGAAACTCCTGGAGAGGGGATTTATGACAACTGAGTTCCCTTTGGAGGATCTATCTCTAGGCAGAGAAGGGGAGTTCAGAGAAAGCCTCTCCCTGCATTTGCTGTTTTTCAATTGCCTACAGCTCAAATAATCAATATACCAAAGTGGCATATTTTGAGGTGGCACGTATTGAACTCATACAGTCATATTTTGGGTGGCATATTCTACTATTCTCTGGTATTTATATATCAACTCCCAGCATTCATCGTAGGGGTAGATTTAAAAAATATATAGCATACAATGTAAGACTGCATTTGAATTCATATAAGAAATTGGAGAGTCAGATGAAAAGGTTGCAGGGACTTGAAAACATGATGAGCAGCTAAAACTTTACCTTGAAATCAAGAATTCTATCCAAGAATTTACTCTCGAATCATTGGAAAGCATTTTCAGCATGGAATGAAAGTATTTTTATCCTAGGAATGTTATCTGATGTATGTTTTTTCACTAAGATGACTGACTAGCTGCTGTGTGAAGAATAAATCATAGGAGAGCAATAGTAGAAACAAAGAAACCAATTAGAGGGTATTCTAAATTAGTAACTGGGGCAAGAGATGATGGGGGCTCAGGCTAAGGCAGCAGAGATTGAGAAAAGTGGTATGATTCAAGATATATTTTGAAGGTAGCATCAACAGTATTGTAAGTAAAGAGTGAGATAAAAAAAAAAAACTCAGTGGTGACTCTTGGTGTTTGACTTGAGCAACTGGGTGACTGGCAGTGCACTTTGGGGGTAGACATCAGGAACTTGGTTTTGAACATGTTATGCTTGAAATGTCAGTTAGACATACAAGCGAAGCTGTTGTGTAGGCAGTTGGAGCTGCAAGTCTAGCTTTGTCTGACTTGAGATGTAAATTTAGACCTTAATAGCATCGATTTAGGTGTCAAATATAGAAATAACATTTAAAGCCAGGAGATCATTTAAAGCCAGGAAGACATTTCTACCCCTGGGCCAGGTATCTTCTGTTCCCCCTCCAGACCAATTCCCCTTCACTTTTACCCTGCTTTTCGCATCAAGGGGATTGATATGTGTGTGTATGGAACCAGCAGTGGGCTCTTTTGACCTCTGGATCCTGATAAAGTTCCACCCATGAAGGACCCTCACTCCATCCCCAAAAGCTGAGAGGGAGGAAGGATGAGAAGGTAGAATGATGAGGTCTTTAGTTGCCTCTTCACAAGAGAGGTCACTACTACTCTCTCAAGATGGCTTTTCCCACTTAACTCTCTCTTCTGCATCCCAGTTACATTTCTGTTTCCTCAGGCTGGGGGCTTTGGTGCGTAACAGCTCTGTACAGCCTCTGGCCTCCCCGTGGTTCCCTACGTCCAGCTCATACCTTTGTAAGTAGTCCACTTATTGGACATTCTCCAATTATGCTAAGTTTATTATGCCATGTGTTTCCTCTTGGGCCCTTGAATTATACATCCCCTTTCTCCTCTTAAAAATCACTCCCCTCCCCCCGCAAAATAATGAAAACAATGAGCCGAAGCACAAATGCCACGTTGTCATGTAGAACTCTGAGTCGTACTACATGAAGATGGAAAAGTGAGGGAGGAATGACAAATGATTCTGCAAGAGGGACTAAACAGGAAGATCAGTTAAAAGGCTGTAGCAACATGCATGTTCACCTCTACTTCAGATCCAGCACAGTCACTCTCACCCACTTCTGCAGGAGATAAGAGATTTACTTCCTGGAGAAATGAAACCAGAGGATCTGGATTGGAGCAGGAAGGTGGATATTAAAAGAGGAATATCTCTAGGAAATAAAAATCAGAAAGGATCAATTTTCTGAAAAGTTTGACTATAGAGAAAATTTTTTTGCAGTGGCATATTACATTTCTCTGTGATTGTATGGGAAATGTTGACGATACTTCAAAGAATAATAAGCAAAAAATGAGTATTTTTAAACTTCAGGTAAAACGAATTTGCACAAGGAAATAAATGTAATTATGGCACATCGGTTGGCTCAACAGTGAACACTATTTATGTATTCATTATACCGAAAACAGATTTAGCATTTTACTATGTTAGGAAAAAGGGAAGTATCTATTCACTTAAAATGCACATACCTTATGGCCCAGAGATTCCACTTAAAATAATTTATTCTGTATATTTGTACTTATTCAAGGATATTTATGATAATGTTGTTTGAAAACAACCTAAAGGATAACAATAGAGTTACATAAATAGTATTCCACGCAAGGATTATTCAACTCTCAGGAAGAATGAGGCAGCACTATTATGTACTAACACTGAAAAACATCTCCAAAATATATCAAGTTAAAAAAAAAAAAAAGCAAGATTCAGAGTATTATGCAAACTTTATGGAAAAGCGCACGCGTTTGTACACGTCTGGAATAACTCTGGAAGATACATGACAACGGTAACTTTGGTGGTCCTAAGGAAGGGAACCAGGTGGCCAGGCGTGGGATGAGAGGAAGATGAACCGGGGTGGAGGAAGCCAGTGGTGCCTTTTTCTTACAAAGCCTCTGGCACTGTTCGACTTGTTTAAAAGTATGTGTGTATACAGTTTATCCGCTCAGGTCATTACTCGAGTCTCTTCCACGGCCATTCATGCACATGCACAGGGTGGCAGAAAACTTTGAGTCACCCAGTGCACACGTTCCCAGCTGATGGCTAGCAAGGCTGCTCGCAGTTCTCACACTGTAAACCAGTAACCGTTTTGCAGTCCACTTAATGCCAGGTGTTCTTCATGTTCGTACTTCGCGCTAGTGACTTCGCTGTGTAAAATGGCCCTCAAGTAATGTACATGTGTCACTGTTTATATAGGATGTGTTTATGTGGAAGTGAAATTTCTGGGTCCAAAGAAATGAAAATGAAAACCTTTGACAGATACCTTCAAATTTTGTTTCTGAAATTTATCTTCCCAGCCTCTGTGAATGGGTACATCGATTACCCTCACCAACATTAAAGATGAACAGCCTTTTAAATGTTTACTCATATGATGGGGAAAATAATGCTATCTCATTTTTTAAAACTTTTAAGCTTGAATATAGTATTCATATGAAAAACTGCCCATAAGTGTACCATTGCATGAATTTTAGAAAACCTAGTGCAAACATGTGACTCAGCACCCAGATCAAGCACCCTGAATGAAAGCCTTCTGTCACTATCCTCCTCTAAGTCTTCACTTTTAAGAACATAGATTCCTTTAGCCTTTTGGTACTGTAAATAAATGGAAGCATAGTACACACTATTTTATGTCTGGCTTTTTTTGACATGTACTTGTGAGATTCCTTCACATCATTGCAGGGACTGTGGATCACTCATTCTCATTGCTCTTTTTCTTAGTATTATTTAAATTTGTTTTTGTTGCTCTTAGATAGGATGGTAATTAGTTTATAAACAGATAATAGGTGTCTTTATAATATTAAATGTCCCCATTTAGAAACATAGCAGTCTCTCAATGTATTATTTTATTTTCTTCTTACAGATATTGCACATTTCTTATTAGATTGCCTTCTAAGTAATTTCTAATTTCCATTGTTATTATGAAAAAAATCTCTTTTATTTCTATTACATGTTATTATTGGATTTTAAGAGGAAATAGGAAATGCCATTTTTATATGCTGATTTCAAATCTGGTCAAATTTATGAACTTTCTTTATCAACCTAATAGTTTTAAGTAATTATCTTGAACTTTCTCATTAAATGGTAATTTGTAAAGGAAGAAATAAGTACATTTTTATTACCTTTCCCCAATTTGGGACTTACTTCTTTGTCTTCAGGCTCACAGCTCCAGTACAGTATTGCATGGCTGAGCTGATGCAGACACCCTTCCCTCATGGGAATCCATGGCTGAATTTATGGCAGATATAATTTATCAAGTTAGGGTGTTTTGTTTCCTGCTATAGTATGAAGTACTTAATGTTAATCAGAAATCAGAATTAAATTTGAGCAGATTTTTAAAGCATTTGTCAATGTTCATTTTTCCATTTTTTAATGTAGAAAATTAATGGAATGTTTTCCATCTTTTTCTATTCCTGGAATAACTTATATAAGAATCATTTGTTTCTTGAAAGTTGATAGAACATGTGTATAAATTGCCTGAGACTGAGCCTTTTAAAGGATAGATCCTTGATTGCCTATTCAATTACTTTCATAGGTATTGAATTATTGAATTCAGTTTTCTACCTCTTCTTTATCCTTAAGTCAATATGGAAATATATATTTTTCTGGAAAATTATCCATTTCTTCTATATTTTCAAACATAATGGTAGAAAATTTACATAATTTCTTGGAATTTAAAAAATAGCTGTTGGACCTTTAGTTTGTTTGCTTTCTTTTTTCTGAGGTTTATTTTTTTAATCTTTATAGAAATTGCCAAAATTTGTTTATTTCACTGTTCTTTTAAAACAGTTTATTTATATTAATAAAGTCTACTATATTTATATTCTGTTTTACCAATTTCAGCTTTTATTTTTATTTTTTAAATTTTATTTTATTAGTTTCAAATATAGAGTACCTTGGTTAGACATTTATGTAGTTTATAAAATGATTGCTCTTTCCTCTGGCTCTACACCTAGCCAATATATTAACGCTAACTGCATTCCTCTGCTTTTATTTTTATAATATTTCCCCTTTACTTTTGTGTTCTTTTCAAATGTCCTTATGATGCCTTACTACTTCATTTTAAATTTTTCTTTTTAACCTTTCTTATTTTCTAATAAGTATGTTTAAGGCTGTAAATTTTTCTTGGCCACATCCCACAGGTTTTGATGTAAGGAGCTCCTGCGGTCATTCATTTCTCAATTTGTAATTTCTGCACCAATTTTCTTTTTAAGACAAGGATTTTTGGAAGTGTGCTTTAAATATACGAGTCATATCATATTTTATTTTCTGGGGACTTGGATTTCTTTTTTTAACCCAAGGGAAGACACAACAATGAGAATATACTTAAGACTACTGCCTGTATACTTAAAAATAGTTAAGCGGGTAAATTTTATGTTATGTATGTTTCACCACAATTTTAAAAACTTTTCATGCAAAAAAAATGATAAGTAGATTTCTGGGTGGGCTCAGTGTAACCACAAGGGTCTAAAAATAGAAGAGGGAGGGCAGAAGAAGGAGAAGGATGGAAGAATTGGAAAGACTTGGCCTGTCCTTTGCTGACTTTGGAGATGGAGAAAGGGGCCATGAGCCAGGAAATGCAGCAGCTGGTAGAAGCTGGAAAAGGCAAGAAAACAGATCCTCCCCTAGAGCGTCTAGAAAGAAACGCAGCCCTGCCAATACCTTGACTTAAGCCAGACCTATTTTGGAATTCAGAGCTCCCGAACTGAAAGATAATAGATTTGTATTGTTTCCACATGTATATTTTAAGAAATCCCATTGAGCAGATCTTAAGAGAGACTATAATTATGCCAATTCTAATGAACTTTCATTAGTGATAGTTAATTGAGCCCTGAGTTCATATAAAATATAGCGTTAATATCAGCCCCTTTCTATATTTGCTATAAAAGCAATCTAAACATGATATATATGGCCTCACATATAAGCCATCGGGAAATCCTTCCTAGAAGATACTCAAAGCCTCTTATCTTCAAGCTGCCATCCTTTTGCACAATCTTGGTATGTAGAGCACCATCTGAGATTTTCAATGAGAAAATGGAGGCAGAAGGCTGAGGGGGTAGAACCTCCTAGGTTAGAACTATTTCCACCATCCTAACTGAGCTCTCTCTAGAGAACCTGCTCACACAATGAGGATTGAAACACAAAGTCTCTGGGACCCAGTCTCAGCGAGGCCTAAAGAGCAAGAGCTTGGGAAACATTAACCTGAAACGCTATTAAAACTTTCATCTGCGGTAATTGCAATGGTAGTGAGAGTGTAAGCTCAGCAGAGAGAGAGAGAAAGGCCACAGCTTACCAACCTCTTTACCCACTCCAGGGCTTACGGGAGTTTCGTTCCTGGAACTCTGTACAGAGCCTTTGACACTGTGTCCCAGATGTGTTCCACCTGCTTATCCTTGAACTTTAAATTGCATTTGAAGAGCTAACATTTGCTTGTTTGGAAGGAGGCTGAGCTTCTTTTCACCCCATCTCCCTGGCCATTTGAAAAAGGTTGAGAATGAGAATGATTCCTTTAATTATTGGAGACAGAGTCTCATCTTGCCAACAATATTTTCATCAATCTTTTACTATTTTTAAAAATAGAATGAAGTGATTTTCAGGTTTGGTTACAGTTCTTCTGACTTATGATTCCCCAAGTTCATAGATTAGTTAGTGCAGGACTTTTTGGTCTATACAGCGGGTGAACCAAGGCAGGGGTTGGGGGAGTGATAACGTCAAAGTTACTCAAGATTGGAAAAAGGAGAATTTGAAAACTCATGATGGCATAATGAGAAATCCAACCAGAAGGTTTCCAATTTTCCCCCTCTTCCTCTCAGTGAGGCCTTCAGCATTTTAGAATAATTATCTCCTAGTCTTCATCTATAGCTCTGTTTCTACAAGGTACAAAAAAATGAAGATGAAGATGAACTCCATATTTAAAGCAGAAGCAATTCCTTTCTCTCCTACCCTGCCCCATACCTCAAATTACCAAATAATTTCTACAGTTTTGAGTCCTGTAAAAACAACAACAAAAAACAACAACAACAAAAACACCTTAAAAATCTTCTTTAAAAAGTTTACACTTTTGATGTTAAATACTGTTTCAAATGTGAATTTTGGGGCAAAAATATTTGCACACAGTAATTATATTAGGACTTTTACAATGTATAATTTTTACAAACTACTTTCTTATGAATTCTTCCTCAGAAAGCAGTTTACTTAAGAAAGCAGTTTATCAAAGCTGTAATTTCTTAAGAAGTTACTAAGGAAAATTATTTATGTGCAGAATAAAATATTGATCGAATGGTTATAACTTGAAGTGTGTGCTCACATAAAAGAAAAATAAAACGCAAAGATGTAAAGGCACTCAAGTGAAGAGAGATGTAGAAATAAAATTAATTACAAAGAGGTTTTTTTTTCTGAATGGCTGAAATATTTACCTGGTCACAATCTCCTCTTTATGCTGCTCCATGGGAAAAATCATGATAAGACCTGAAACTTGATTTGTGTGAACTCCTTCAGCAGAAGCTGTGAGAAAGGGGAGTCATTGAAACGCTTCTTCAAGTTATGCAATAGCCATCGTTGATGGAAGCTATGAAACAACTTTTACCCTGAGGCAGAAAAGCATGGACATAAACCATCTGGCATATTATGACTTTAATATATGAGTTCAAGAGAAATTATAAAGACTTTTTAAAATCAAGCCTAGGAAAAACTGTGCTATGAGCGATCGTGTTTAGAATTTATAAGACATGAACTGAGTTTTGCCACGTATCATGTTTCTCTACCCCACCCCCCGCAACTGACCCATAGATTAGTGCAGTTGAAGCAAAGGGCACTAGAGATGAAATGCCAGTGTTCACCAACATCCAAGCCTTTTCTGTGCCACTGTCGAACATTTCATGAGACTCATTCCCCTTTCCAATTTGCAGTTAGGTGTGACCTCTTGATTGAATTCAGCCCTGGACATTATTATGGCCACTACCATGATAGCCTGTAAAAAAACTCTCATATATACATCATGTTCTGCAGTCTCCTTTGTGTTTTTCGCCTGGAGATAGGGTTTTTCCAGAATGGGTCTCCGAGTCCTTAAAAGATGCATAGAACCATGAACTCTAAGGAGTGTGGATCCCTGAATCACTGCATGGGAAGCCTCGCCAATCCATTTAAATTGGATATGAGCAAAAACGAACCTTTTATGTGTTAATCATCTTGAGGTTGGAGTTATTTGTATATATGGCAGAAAGACTACCTTGATTAATACAATGCTTATTAAAATGACAGATTCCTTGTCATATTTCTGAGATATGTTGAAGCAGAAACCCTTGGAAGAAGATCCAGCAATCTGGAATTCAAAACAATGTTCTTTAAGTAATTCTTTGCACACTGACTTTTGAAAAGCCACTGGTTTAGACTTTGATTTCTTTAAAAGTTATCCATATATCTTCAAATGAAACCTTTCCTAAAGGTGTTCAGTTGATTTTTGTTCAAAAAAGTTTTAACTCAGTATAAAACAATGCATTTGAAAAACAATGTTATCTCGTTTTCAATGCCATGCTCATAGTTTTAAATCATATAGGTAAGAGTAGTAACATTTATTCAACAAATATTACTAAAGCACCACTATGTACCAAGAACTATACTAGATGCTGAAGATACCAAAATAATCACATTCCCTGCTCCCACAGAGTATATGGATAAATATGATATATATATTGTGATAAGTGGAAATACTTGCTGCTCTGGAAGTAAATATGAAAAACATTTAGCTCAGGTGTGGCAGACTCAGGGAAGATGTCTCAACTTAAGCATGAAGGGTGAATAGAAATTAGCCTGTAGGAAGGGAAGAAGAAAGAGGGAGGGTACGACATTGTTCCAAGTAGGCAAACAGCACGCACAGATCAGAAGGTGAGAGAGAGCAGGCAACATGATGTTAACAACGGGTGTGATGAGAGCTGGGGCTAGAGAGCTAAGTGTGGGCCCGGTTGGTAGGGAGGTGGAAGTCAATTTAAGGAACTTAGAAAATGTCTTGAGGGAATAAAGTACCATGAGGACTTTAAAAGAAAACATACTTTATCAAATTTGCTTATAAAAATTACTCTGGCCATGTTACAGAGAATGGAGTGGATGGCCAAGACTGGAGGAAATCTATTAAAAAGACTGGTTTGTATGTGTTATAGAATTTCAGGTGATAAGTTAACTAATTAATTTATTCAGCTAAATTTTATTGAGTCCCATGCAAGGGGCTTGAGATACTAATTAATGTGTTTATTTAAGAAAATTTTTGAGCCCCATGCAGGAGGCTTGGGATATCGTTGGTGAAAGGTAGACATGATTCTGTCCTCATGAACTTTAAAGCTTGGAGAAAGAGAGAAAGCAGGGTGCAGGGGGTGGAGGAGGGAGAGGGAGAGAGAGGGAAAAAGAAAGAGAGTTTGTTTGAGATTGAAAATGTACTAAAAAGGTGATAGTGGCCAAGAATAGCCACTATAAGGATAAAGAGAAGTATTGCACTGGTAATTGATAGAATGTAGAAGCGGAGGAAAGAATTTCAAGATAATACTCTTCTGACATGAATAAATTGAGCCGAAGAAGACAGGAATAAGACTAGGTTGAAAGAGAATATGTTCAATTTTAGATTAATAACTACCTGATTTCAAGACGTTTTGTAAAGATACTGTATGTAATAAAAACAGTGGGTATTAGCATAAAGATAGATTTATAGATCAATGGAACGAATTAGAGAGTTCAAAAATAGATGCACACATATATGGCCAAGATTCTCAACAAAGGTACAAAAGCAGTTCAGCGGAGTAAAGAAGTCTTTGCAATAAATGATTCTATAACAATTGGACAACTACATACTAAAAAAAATACTTTGATCCATACCTTATACCATATAAAAAAATAACTCAGAATAGATTTTAGATCTAACTATAAAGCCTAAAAAAACTGTAAAACTTCTAGAAGAAAATATCTATGAACTCAAAGTTCTTAGATACAATATCCAGAACTCAAGCCATAAAAGAAAAAAATGGATACATTGAATTTCATCAAAATTAAGAACTTTGTAAGAAAGAACTTCATCAAAATTAAGAACAACATTAAGATAATGAAAATACAAGTCACAGACTGGGAGAAAATATTTGAAAATTACATATCTGGTAAAAAACAAACAAACAAACAAAAACCCCTTAGATCTAGACTATGTAATGAATTGTCAGAACTCTATAAGAAAAGAAACAATTATGTTTAAAAATGGGCAAATGATTTGAGAAGACACTTCACCAAAGAAGATGTATAGATGACAAATAATAACATAAAAAAAGCTCTACATCATTAATTGTTAGAAAATTGCAAATTAAGGGTACAAAAAGATGCCACTTCACACACCCATTAGAATGGTTAACTTAAAAGACCAATCATACCAAGAGTTGGAGAGGACATGGAGTAACTGGTACTCTCATAACCTAAATACTCCACTGGTGGGAATGCACAATGGTGCAATCACTTTGAAAACAGTTTGGCAGTTTCTTAACTGACCCAACCATTGATTTTTAGGTATTTACTGAAGAAAAATGAAAACATATGTCTATACAAAGACTTATATGGATACATATATAGCGGATTGATTTATTTGTAATAGCCCCAAAATGAAAATAACATAAATGTTTATCAACACGTGAATGATTTAAAAAATTATATCTATACAGTGGAATACTTAGCAACAAAAAGGAATTAACTAATGGTAATGTAATAATGCATTGTCCTTTTATGGTATTTTTAGTCTTACAAGCTATAGGACTTTTTAAAAATCTTATTAGAAAACTATCTTTCCTGAGATTGATCTTTCCTAATCTCTCACCTGGCAACTCTGCGTTAGCACAGTAACTTGAGTTAGTTATGATTGAATGGGCTCTACGAAATGAGGGCATTGGATTAGATCAGTGAGAGGTTCTGGACCTTTTTTTGATTGCTGACCTCTTTGTAAATTTGATGAAAGTATGACTCCTTTTCTTTTTCCAGGAAAATGAATGTTTGCACATAACCACACAATTCTACATTCAATTTTAATGTAGTGTACAGATTGTCACTTAATATAACCTGAATTTTATTATCGTGGGTTCTTTTCAGTTCTACAATGTTATGACTACAATTATACTACAGAATCAGTTTGCTTATTAGCCAACTAAATTTTTTTTAGGTCATATTGAAATCTTTTCCCTTCAACTTGTCTCTCAGATCCCTTTCTGTAATTGCTGAGGTCTAGAATAGCATATAAATTCTCTCTGACTGTAGCCTGATATTTCTCTCCTAGTGTGACCCTTCCCTGTCAGAGCATGTGAGGATCTTATGTTATCCACCCCAACAGATTTTATTTGAAAAGGATCAGTCTCTTCGACTGAAACAGCTGAGCCTGACATCCTGTTTTGTTGACTGGCAACAGCTCAACTCTGCAGCTGAAGTGGTGGAAGGAACATCAGAGACACTTACCATCAGCCAATTCACTCTGACCTGGGAATTATAAGTCAGAGAGAGGAGTCTGGCACAGAAGGCAGTGCAAGGAACGGATGGCCTGATGACAGAGTCTCTGCTGAACACATTGGTACTTGTGGTTTCGAGTGCTTAGAAATGACAAAACTAGGAAGAGACCATTGGGTGAAATGAGGAAAAGAGGAATGACACCCCCCCCCAAAAGCAAGCAAGCAACAGACATACACCGTTATAAAAAGTCATATCTGGTAATAGCCCTAATGTTTTATTTTCCTTAAATTAAAATTAGTCACCAGGATGGTATCTCTCTCTTTGTGTTAAAAGATCACTAACAGTTTGTCCAAAGCAATAGTGGGAGATCTAACTGCTCAGTATCCAGAATAGTAGCAAATTCTAATCCATTTGAGAAAATAAGAGAGCTTCATAGACCAGACTATTTCTTCCCACTCTTCATCTAGGCAGAAAAGTTACCTTTACTCTGTTTCTCTCTATCTATGCCTTCTCCTTTTTAATAACCGTTTTTTCTCTCTCCACTTTCTACTATACTCTATCAAATTCCTAGAATGGTGATATAAATTCGTACAGTTTATTTCTTATTTTGGTTTCATCTATTGCCCAAAAGATTTTAAATGATTTACAATAAAGACTAAAATAATAGAGAACCACTAAAGGATAGTAAAAAATAGGAGCCAAGCAAGAGGTGATTATAGTTGTGTCATAAAAAATTAAGCTAAGCAAAACTATGATTGATTCCAAAACATAGCTCTGACCTCCCTGGAAGTCAAGGTAAAAAATACAATCACTGAGGTAGTCTTCATTACCTATTACATTAAAGGTACTAACATGAAATTTTTCCCTATTAGATTCTAAAATGTATTTATCTACCATGGAGATATTCAATTATGTGGTATATTTAAATATTTTCAAGTTTATTTGACATATAGAAACATTTTCATTAAGAAAGTTCTCAAATATATTCTTGATAAATGCCAAGAGGGGAATTTAAGTCACGGATTTGTTAAGGTGTTCTCATAGGTAGCTTCAAGATGTCTGCCATACTAGTGTTATTTGCTAATTTTTGATTGACATGATAGAATTTAGGTTGAGGAGAACTTAGTCTAGATAAATAAATAGTTGCCTATGCTTCTTGGAAAATTCTTTACAATTATCAGTTGTCTCAGGTTGGTAATTAACAAATAATTATGGGCAGGTTATTTGAGACCTAAAGCATAGATCTTCCACATTATTGATCTAAGAATATTTGTGTGCTTTAGGTATCTGATATGCAGATGGCAATGCCAAGGTTTTATTATAAAAACAAAGGAGTTTGATTTATATTCTTGCCTAGATGGAAAGTCATTTCATTTTTACTCTGGGTAGGTTTTAGGTGCATATATGAACAGCGCCAAAATTTTTCCTAGGAAACAGCTTTCAATAAGTAAAGTATCCCTGATAACTAAATTAAATAACAAAGTTATTTAGTCTAGAAACTGAATCACATCTGTCCATGGCAAATATTTTGAATTTGCCATACTTAATTTTTGGCTTTTCTTTTTGATAGGTTAGTTGATAACATTATTTGCTTTCGAATGATGGCTAAAGAGAGTAAGACTGTAATATCATTAAAGAAAAGAACAATCTTTCTGTTTGCATGGGACAAGAGAATGGCTCCAGCTCATCTAAAAGTTGTACCAATATATGTGGTATGAGTTTCAGGGAATGGAAAAGAAGTTATGTAGCTGCTATTAGTAAGGCATGGGATCTCTTGTTTCTGCTCCTCAGGACTCATTTAAGGATACCGTTGAACTTAGGCAGAGTAAATAAGATTTAAATTATTCATTTCAGTAAGGACAAAAGGGGACATGTACAAGGTATGAGAAGCAAAAAAATTCATAATTTTAGCACGGTTGTTAAAACAAGAGGAAATGCGCATTACAGCTTTTCATATTATACCAAATTTTTTTTTCTTTAGATCCAAAGTCTACTCAAGTACCTTGTCCTATGATTTAGCCTATGAAACAAAGAATTCCTTTGCTGTGTCCAGCTATTTCCCCTCCGGGAATTTAATTATCTTGTAAATCAGTAATTAGTCAGGTAGAAAGGTGGTTCTAAGATGAATATAGCAATAAAAGACACTTCTTCGAGTTTTAAGACATAAAAAAACAAATCCAACCAAAGCCATAGTGTGCCATGAACAGAAGAATATAATCAATAGAATCATCTGGACCTGAGATCCAAATAAACCACAATAAAAGCAGCAACAACAAAATGCCTGGGTCTTAAAATAGGCTTTAAAAATAATGTAATAACTATGTATGGTGTCAGTGGGTAGTATACGTACCAGGTACTAAACTTAGGGTGCTCACTTTATAAATTTAATGACTGTCTAACCACCATGCTGTATAAGTAAAACTAACATAATTTTGAGTGTCAAATGTAACTGAAAAATTTAAAAATTTTTAAAATAGACTTTAAGTCAAAATTGGTTACAAGAGACAAAGAAGGTCATTATATTATGATAAAGGGATCAGTTCATCAAGAGGAGATAACAATTGTAAATATATGTGCATCCAACATCAGAGCACCTAAACATATTAAGCAAATATCAATATATCTGAAAGAAGAAATAGACAAAAACAGAATAAGAGTAGGAGATTTCAATACCCCACTTTCAAGAATGGACAGATCATTCAGATAGAAATTCAATAAGGAAACAATGGACTTGAACTACACCTTAGACTAAATGGACATTCCACCCAGAAGAGGTAGAATACACAGTCTTCTCAAGACCACACAGAACTTTCTTCAGGGTGAATTGTATATTGTCACAAAAGAAATTTTAGCAAATGTAAAATTAAAATCTTATCAGTATCTTTTCTGATCACAATGTTTTGAAACTAGAAATCAATCCCAGGAAAAACTGGAAATTTTACAAATGCATGGAGATTAAACAATACACCTATAGAACAAAAAATAGGTCAAAGAAGAAACCAAAGGGAAATTAAAAATATCCTGAAACAAATTAAAATGAAAACACAACATATCAAAATTCATGGGATGTAGCAAAAGAAGTTCTAAAGGAAAAGTTTGTAGCAGTATACTTCTATATTAAGAAAAAAGAAATATCTCAAATGAACAGCCTAATGTTACACCTGAAGCAACTAGAAAAAGAAGAAATTAGTCTGAAGAAAAAAAAGTCAATAAAACTGAGAGCTGATATAAAGAGGGGGGGGGCGGGGGGAGAGACAAACTCTTACCTAGACTTACCAGGACTAAAAGGATAGTATAGCATTAATGAATCAATAAATATAATATACCACATTAATAAAATGGAAGATAAAAATCATTTAATTATCTCGATAAATGCAGAAAAAGCCTTTGACAAAACTCAACATTCTTTCATGAAAAAAATCCTGAGAAATCAGGATTAAAAGGGGCATACCTCAACACAATAACAGTCATATATGGCAGCCCCACAGCTAACATTCTTACTCAGCAGTGAAAGGTCGAAAGTTTTCCTTCTAAGATCAGGAACAAGACAAGGATGCTTCCTCTCACCACTCCTCTTGTACATAATGCTGAAAGCCCTAGCCAGAGCAATTAGTCAAGAAAAAGAAAAAAAGTCGTCAAAGTCAGAAAGGAAGAAGTAAATTTGTCTCTGCAGATAATACAATGTCTCATACAGAAAAATCCTAGACTCCACCAAGGAATTGTTAAGACTAATATATGACTTTATTAAAGTCGCAAATACAAAATAAACATACAAAAATCAGTTGCATTTCTATATACCAACAATGAACTATGAAAAAATAAAATAAAAAAGACAATCTCATTTACAAAAGCATCAACAATAATACAATTCTTCGAAATAAATTTAACCAAGAAAGTGAAAGATCTTTATGTTGAAAACTATGAGACATTGACAAATGAAAGTGAAGGAGACATAAGTAAATGAAAAGATCCCATGTTTACATATCAGGAGAATTAATATTGTTAAAATACCCACACTACCCAAAGCCATGTATAGATTTAATACAATTCCTATCAAAATTCCAACGGCATTTTTCACAGAAATAGAAAAAAAACAATTCTAAAATTTGCAACAGACCACAAAGACCCCCAATAATCAAAGCAATCCTGAGAAAGAAGAACAAAGCTAGAGGCATCACAATTCTTGATTCTAAGCATTACTACAAAGCGATAGTAATCAAAAAAGTATGATACTGGCATAAAAATGTACACAAACCCATGGAACAGAACCGAGAGCCCAGAAATAAACCCATGCATTTATGTCAACTAACATTTGACAGGGAACCAAGAAGACTTAATGGAGAAAGGAGAGTCTCTTCCAGAAATTGTACTAGTAAAACTGAATAACTACATGCAGAAGAATGAACTAGACCCCTATCTTACACCATTCAAAAAAAAATTAACTAGAAGTAAAGATCATTTTAGGGTTGGCAATAATTGGAGCTAACTGTGGGGGCTGGTGCTGGTGCTGGTGCTGGCCAGAGAGAGGAGTAATTCCCCAATCCCATCCTACATCTATAGGCATTCAGAAATGGAGGCAGTAGAGTCACTTGGGGAAACTATGTTAGACTCTGCCCCCTTCCCTCTGAGTATGAAAGACATAAAGGTAGAGGAGGTATTGTCCTCCAGCCTGAGGCCAGATCACAAAATAGCACATCCGAGTCCCCAAGAGAAGACGAAAGCTCACAGGACGAAGGAGGAAACCTGGGCGGGTGGGCTACTGTCAAACAGGGCTGGTTCGGAGCAGAGTCCATGGACTAAAATTCTCACCCAACCTTCCCAGCAGGCCGACACCACCACAGTGAAAATGGCTGTAAACTCGAAAGGGCTGTACTCGTCTCACACAGGTAGTCGTGTGGCTGGCTGCCTCTCCTGGCATGGCGTTTGGTTGGAGGCAGGGACAGACATGGAGACTCCAGATCAGCAGGAGGCCCAGCAGGTCCCATTGCTATTGCATAACTGGCCGGCCTCAAGGGCAAATGCCTTCTCCTTCTTCTGGCACCGTCATCTGGCAGGCACTGAAGGGGCCTCCCCACAGGATTTGGGGTTTCAGCAAGTGGGGCTCAGTGCTGTGGTGATCTGGGGTCTTATGGAAGATGTGAGTATGATATGCTTGTGGGTTTGGGACATCTGGGTTAGTTTAGGGAGATTTTCAGGTCTAGATTTGCATCAAGAACTGAGAAATAACCATGTGATGTGCTGGGATTTGTGTGCCTAAAAGGTAGAGATTATACAGTGTCCATTGACAGCAGAGCTTAAAAACTTTCCTGGGGAGACTGGTCTCGTCTTATCAAGGAAGATTCACTTGAGCAGCCTGCCTGTAAATTGAAAAGAGTGGCCCCTGCAGTGTGAGGGCGGTTGGCAGGGGTACTCACAGGCAATACTTCTTGGGATAAGGGTTTGTCTCTAAGAAAGGGCAGGGACATTGACAGAGAAGCAAGAGAGCCCTAAGAGGTAAACACAGGGTAAAGGTGTCGGGGAGGACCTCAGGGATTGTAGTGTGCACTGGTAAGCTGGCTCTCTAGAAGGACTGGCACCCCCGTTTTCAACATCTTTTCCCCAGGGATTAAGCCTTTCGTGTCCACTGATAATTCGAAGTATCAAGGTGGACCTCAAGAGTGAAGTCTTGGGCTCTCTGCCAGTAGGCGCATGGAGAAGTTTGGCTGCAGGGCCAATAATAATGGGAAAACAAAAGAACTGTAAACATATTTGCACACTGAGTTTGTGGAGCAAACAGTTATATGATTGAAATAAGTAACGCCCTATGTCCTGAAGCATTCAGAAGTCAGTAAGACAGTCAGTGTCACCATTTCACTCCAGCTCAGATGTTACATGACCTTGTTGTCTAAAACCTCAAATAAGGTAGTCTTAGAAGAGGCTGGGAAATATTTACATAACCCCTTTGCCACCATCTTTTGCAAACAGGACTCCAGATAAGCATCACTGGGTTTGTCTGACATTTGCCAAATTTCTACATAAATAACGAGTACCTGAGAGTACCTGAATCTCTAGCAGCTGGGAAGTAAATAAGATTTAATTGGTTCAGACTGATAAGGTGGTACATCCTGGTGACTTTGTTTTGAAACAAGATTAGATACCCTTATAGGAGCTGTGAGAGTGTAAATTTGTGTAAAGATGACACTGAAAACCTGTTAGACACAGCCTTGGGCTTCACAGAGGTGTGAGGGGAAAGAAATTTCCTCTGTGTTCAACTGTAGAACATTTTAACACCCTCTGTCTCTGTGGATGAAATACTGTCATCCTGTTCAGTCTAAAGCCTCTCTATGTTCTTTTTTAATATTCAGTTTTATTCAGAGAAAATGATACATGGTAATTTTAAGAGGGAGCCATCGCTGGCAGAGGTCAGGATGGAAATATTAACTGCTCCAGGCTGCTGGCACCCTTATTAAGGAGACAGAGTGTATGCAGATCAAGACAAAGACAGACTTCAAAATGGAGGGAACACTTACTGCACTTTGGTAAAGAGACTCGAAAATTTTTTTCTGGTCGGAAAATGACCATTATGTGGCTCCCATGGTGCTGACCTGCAGGCATGATGGGGTTATAAATCTCTTTGCAGCAGCAGAGTTCAGTCCAGGACTCCTGGTCCTATAATGGAAACTCTGAATGTACTCATTTGCATGAAATGAAGTGAAAGAAGTAGAAGTAACAGGAAGAAGGAGGAGGAAGGATAAAGAAATGGGTGATAGAGAAGGCCTACAGGAGAGTGGGTTTATCACCTACTTTCTCTAATATGTCTTCTAGCTGTTCTCTGATGCTCAGGGGTAACCATTCAAAGCACCGGATCTCTGCTGCTGACTGACCCCGGTCACCTGGCTAGGTGGATGCTTTCCACCTCAAGGAAACTGACTTGGCTTGCAGCAAGGAAAGCAGGTGTCCAGACTTTCGGCAAGCTTCCTAGCACTCTGAATTTCTCTGGTGTCCCAAGATTTACAGAAAAATGACAACACTTTTCCTGTGGCCTGGCGATGGAGGCAGAGACTCAGACATTGGAACATAACTAATCACGGCCACTCATAACTCAGGTAGTCAAGTCACACGTTTTAGGGATGAAGCCAAAGGAGTCTTATCAATGGGACAGTAGGTCATATTGAGAATATGGGCACATTTGTCCTGGTGCTAGTGACAAGTGTGGAATATGGAAATAATTCTTCGTTCGATTGTGACACGGTGCAACCAACCCCAGATCCTATGGATTTTGCTTCCTTAAAATTCTAGATCCTGCCTCAGTAAGAACTGGATGCTATATTTGGTTAGTTGATGGGCTGAGACCCATCAATTTCAATATCCCTAGATTATGGAAAAATCATTTAGAGGCCCTTCTGACTGATGGGCTATTCTTTTTCTCTTTCATCATCACAGCATGTCGACTATGTGCTTGCCATAATTAACTAACTTAATAGCAAACTTCAATGATGTATATCAGCCTTCAAACCCACTAAGATCTTAGGAGGAAAAAAGAGACTAATTTTTTTTTTTCTTACTTAACACAATCCCCGGGGAAATCAGAAACTAAGGAAATTTCCAATGATGAAATTAAAAACTATTTCCTCAGTGGATTAAGTCAAATAATAGAGAATAATAGTGGCTGTAACTTAGCCGTAAGGGATTTTTTTAATGTCATTTCAGAGTTGACAATGCTGGCACTCAAAAGGCCTTCAATAAATGTTGAAAGAAAAAGATGGAGTGGTAAAGAGAGAGGTTTAAAATTGAGGGATGAGTGGACATAAGGGTGGGAGAAAGGGGACCTGTAAAAGGAGGATTGCTGACTGAAGTTTAGCTCTGATTTTTGAGAAAGTCGATGAAGAGAGACTAAAAACTATCTATAAATAGGTATGTTGGAAAAATATTTAATTGCCTCCAAAAATAGTTAATAGTTACACCAACATATAACAAATAATAATGGGGATTCTATAAACATTTTTTTAAGTGGGAGGGGTCCCCCCAATATTGCTTGTAGTTGTGATACTGGGCTTCATCTGGAATTAGAATGAGTAAGGCTTATTGAGGTCAGGTACAGATGAAACCTAGGAAAAGTATTCTCTTGAAACTTTTGGACTACAATGAGAAAACAATGCTACCCATAATTGTGGCCTCTTAAAAATATTATTTATATAAGATGCATGCATATATATACATACGTGTGTATGTGTATATATACACACATATATACATATACATAGAGGGGGACAGGGAGAGGAAGAGGGAGTTCTTAATTTAAAGATTCAGTTGTAGAAATCAGTGCTCAGTGGAGACCCTTTCTGGTGATTAAATTAAAGCTGTCTGTAATTCATGAGAAACCTGTCTTTACAATTTGGGAGCTGAACATTAACATAATGTTGACAGGTGATTTGTCCTAGTCCATAGTATTTTAGTTTAGGGCTCGGGGTTAGAATTATATACACCTTTATCACACTGCCAGAAATTCTAAGTGAGGGATGTGACCTTAATCCATAGATATTAATCAAAACCCAATTAAATACCAAATGATTAATGATGACAATCTCAAGTTCCTCTTCTGAACTCACTTGAGGAAGAGAAGACAGCTAGAAAATATTTAAAAAATGGAAATTGGACCACAGGAAGGGGAAGGTAGGAAGAAAAAAAATAATGAGAAAGGCCTAGAGAGGCAATCAAAAGTAAAAGAAATCCCAAGAAAAGTCATCGATTAGATAGGCCAGGGCACCCAACCCAGGTGATGGCTGGCATGACACCAACAGAAACATATATCACCCTCCTCCACAAGGCAACACTCTTGCATCTAAAGCATGAAGTCTTATGTCCAGAGCCGCCACCTGTACTCCGTCCTGTGCTCTTCCTCAGTCACACCTCCCACACTGTACAGGTTCCACCCTCCAGAGTGTGGGGCCCTGGAAGGGAGTGAACATCAGGACTCATACAGCCCAACCCGCTTCCAAACAGCATTAAGTTTCCCACAGGGGCTTCAGTTTTCTTTCCCAGCTCCACCTTTCTCTAGGTAATTCTGAGGCACATATATTTAGACCCATTATCCTTTTATTCTCTACTAGCAAAGTCTATTTCTCTCTCTTCCTCTTTCTTCATTGTTAATAATTTATTGTCTGTCATGTTTAGTCTGTCTGTTTTAGTCTATTTGTTGTGGATTATAATTTAAGTGTAAAGAAATAAATCAAGATTTTGTTGTTATTGTTGTTGTTGCAAGTGATAGAAATCTAACTCAAATTGACTTTAGCACAGAAAGGAGCTTATAGGTTCCTGTGATGGGTAAGTCCGGAGCTTCAGGTAGGCTGGGTCCAGGGGCTTGAACCATATTAAATCATTAGAACTCAGTTTTCTTTTCTCTCATCTGTAATAACATCATCTTCAAGAAGATTTTTCTCCATGAGGGCTCTAGCCACTTCAAGCATCTATCATCCTTCTAATAATAGCTAGAAATATTTGCAAGAGCTTATCTTTCCCTGTAATTCCAGTGAAAGTGACAGGATTGAATCACATTTCCCTGGCTTGGGTTGCATACCCATCACTGAACTGATATTCGATGTAGTCAGCAAAATGTAACGTGCCTCCTGGCCATGCTTGGGCCACACGTCGATTTCTGGACCTGTGGGTGAGATCAATTCTGCAGAACTACACAGCCTGGGAGAGGGGTTGTGTCCACGAGAAAGTCAATAGCAATTAATGTCCACTACGTATCTTTTCTCCTCTTCTTTTTCTCTACATTCCTTAAAACTTACGAATGTCTTTTCCTTCGCTTTTCAGAAGCCACTTCCTTACCATCAGTTCCAGTTGGCAGATGAATTTCTCAGTTACTAATCAACCCAAACGATGTGTTTCTCATTCCCCGTTTTCCTTTCTCTTCTCTCAGAACTTTCAGACTAAGTGAAAATATTCCCCTCAGCACTTGCCGCCTGCTTTCAAGGCTCTCCTAGATGACTTGCCTCTGCTCGGGTAATTTTCTCTTTTCTGATTACTTCTGCTTTCCTCCAGATCGTGTCACATCATTCTGCACCATTTTGCCGCTTGCTTCCATGCCTCTTAACGCTTCCCTTTGCCTCATTCTGTCAGCATCTTTGAGCTTCTGGTCCTAAAGAAGCTTTAGCCTGCCAAACAGTGCTGATGTTAACATACTGCAACACAATTATTTGTTGAACTATTGACCAAAAAGAAATAGGTTCTTTTTTTTTTTTTTTGATCCACAGGAATTTGGGGGATGGTGGGTAATTTACTATAATGAATTGAAAGATTATTGCACTTGGGTAAATATATGGAATTATTTTGAGTGCCAAGAGTTAGTAATTTGGTGGTGTGGTAAATATCCTGGGAGGTTAAAGGGAGCGTCCTGAATTTATAGGCTGGACTTTCTTTCCCTCACAAAATGTGTAATGCTAAGGTTGCAAATTCAAATGTCCACAGAAGCCTGGCATTAGATCAGAACTGGCTCTTACACAGTAGCAAGTGATGGGGAGCTGGAACTTGCAGACCCTTCTAATGAAGGCGTACAGAGGTTAAGAGCACAGATCCTGGAAACAGTCTGAGTTCAAATCCTGATTCTATCATTTCTTACCTCTGTGATCAGGGCCTAAATTTCTGACTTCTCTGTACCTCAGTGTCCTATCTGTAAAATGGGAATATCACCAGTATCTTCCTTGTAGGATCCTTGGGGGTACTAAATGAGTTAATATAGATAGAGCACTTAGAATGGTTTGGCATGTAATAAGCACTGTGTAAGTGTTGGCAATTATTCTTTTCAAATCCGACCTATTATTTCCATATAGGAATGTATTCTATCTCGTGAGATCTTTTACTCTTTCAAAATAAGCTAGAAATGCAGTTTTTCATGCTAAGTTCCCCAACTATATTTGCTTGAACTGAAACAATTACTTTTCAATTTAATTGATAAAAATATTTTAAAATACCAAGAATGCTCTGTTGATTAGGAATGCATTCAGTTGCCGGTTACTGAAAACCCAGTTTATAGTGGCTTAACCAAAGACAGCTTCCCCCACCCCCCACCACATAAAAAGATGTCTGATAGAACCACTTTAAAAAATTGTTCAGGAGTACATCTCCTAAGACCAAGCAATTCCACTCTTAGGTTTATATCCAGTAGAAATGTGCACATGTGTTTATCATTAGACTGTTTAAGCACGTTCACTGATAGTAACTAAAAACTGAATAGAACACAAGTGTTCATCAATAGTAGACTCAATAAATAAATTGTGATATATACATATATGGATCCAATACAGTAACGAAAACAAAGGAACCATAACTCCAAACGCCAATAAGGCAAAACCTTACAATCATAATATTGAGTAAACGAGACCAGACACTAAATAATATACACTGTACAATTCCGTTTACATAAAGTACAAAATTAGGCCAAATTAATGAGTACTGTTAGAAGCAGGAAGTGTTCTCCTTGAGAAGGTAAAGGCTGAAAGAACACATGAAAACGGGCGGACACCAGCATGCCGATCATGTTTCTTGATCTGGGTTCTGCTTTCTTGGGTGTATACAGTTTGTGAGATTTTGTTTGTTGACTTGTAGACTTATGGGTTGCGTTTTTTCTGTATGGACATTGTACTTCGATACAAATGTTTTTAACGAAGAGGAAAAATTCTAGAGGTGAGTGGTTTCTAGTATTGCTTCCAGGGTCCAGGTCTTTATGTATTTTTGCCCTACATCCTCGGCTTGTTGGCCTTCATCCTTAAGCCTGTCGCCACGTGTGATGATTGCCACAGCACTCTCCTTCACGATTCACCTTCATGGTCATCTCTCTTTTTATCAGGAAATCAAAAATTCTTTTCCAGAAGCACCCCTCACCTAGCCCAATAGTTTTTCACTTACACCTCAAAGGCCAAAAGTGAGTCATGCACTCCCTCCTACTTGCAGGAGAGCGCCCCACCCCAGCCCCGATAGTGGGAAGTGCCAAGGAAGGAGACATTTGTCTGCAGTAAAGGCAGATACATTTGCAAGTCAGGTGTAATAGTTGCTACTCCTTTCTAGATCCACATATAAGGGTATTGCCCTGTGCGTGTTCATGGACAGAATTTAAACTTAAATTTCAGATTTATTTTTATGATTAACATGGCTGATCACTGACTTGCCGGACCTGATAAGTCAGGCTTACCCAAACTGATAAGTCAAAGAAGAAATTGAACATCCACATGGTCCAGAGTGATGGGACACTTTCATCATGAATTGTGGGGCTTTCTTTTGATTGAATAAATAATGAAATACAGGATTGCTCTTCTACAAATATCTGCACTAGTCAGATTTCAGACTACAAAAGCTAATTTTGTGCAAAAGTAAAAGTGGGCTTATTCTTGATTTGAACACTGAACACTTCTTCCAAATATCCCAACTGAGCTCCTAGTAATCTTGGACTTTAACTTTTTGTCTCTATAAATTTGCCTCTTCTAAGTATTTCATATAAGTGGAATCATACAATATTTGTCCTTTTGTGTCTGGCTTAGTTCACTTAGCATAATGTTTTCAAGGTTCATTCAAGTTGTAACATGTGTACAGACTCTGCCCTGTCAGCACTTCATTCCTTTAAATGGTTGAATAATAGTCCATTGAATGGATATATCACACTTTGTTTATCTAGTCATCTGTTGTACATTTGGATGTTTTCCACCCTTTGACTTGTAAGTATTGCTGCAATGAGCATTAGCATATAAGTATCTGAGCCCCTGTTTTGAGTTCTTTTGGGTATTTACGTAGAAGTAGAATTGCTGGGTTATTTGGTAATCCTATGTTTAGCTTTTTGAAGAGCCACCAAACTATTTTCCACAGCACCTGTACCATTTTACATTCCCATCAGCGATGTAAGAAGTTCCACTTTCTTCAAGGATACGTTCTTTAACTAAATTTCTGTCATTAGTGGACACACTCCGCATCTGCGTGCCCTCATTTCGCATTCTGTGAAAGAGAACACAATTGGCCTGGGTTAGGTTGGGTCAGGCATTTGTCCCTATATCCCAGGCAGTGTGGGGAAGGGATCAGGATCGTGGGACATGGATGTGGTCATGTGGAGGAGATTATGTGAGCCGTGAACAGTCAACCCAGGAGGTTTGTACAATGCTCAGTTTCTTTTCTGAAATGAGGACAATAAACTTAATACAGTGTATCTGTGAGGATTAAATAAGGTCATATGCATGAAGTTTTTAGTAATTGCCTAGTATTCGATAAATGATGGATAGTAAAGCAGCAGCAGTTGTCTCAGAGTGGGGAAAAGGATGTCTGTGGGCGAGCACAGCTCTTCCCTGTCAGGTGTCAAATACACCCGGATTTCCTATTATGAAGGAAACATTCAGTTGTAGGTATATAAGTCTTGACTTTATCCAAAGCAATTTTTGAGCCTATTTCTATTTTTATCACATATTACCTTGAGGGGCAACATGTTTCATTTCTTTACAACCTGCTTTGTTGAGTGCTAATTTGTATTTGTCCTAAAACCACTGCTTTTAATTCCTGAGACAGCTTCTTGTTTCTACCTTGGTAGCCCTCAGGACTTTTACCACAAGGACTTGTTCACTTTTCTGAGTTCAAGTGAATGGGAACATTTGTACAGGCGCTGGACTTTCTTCTGAGTTGCATTCCAAGTTACATGTTTTCTTTGCATATCTTCACAGACAAGCTTATAGCCTTTTTAGCTTTATGGAAGTGTCGGAGTAAAATCACTTCTTTACAGCATTTGTGTGAGTTGCTGCCTATAAGATGCTGAGTGGCTGCTTGGTGACTGGCTAGGTGCTGTCACCATCTACAGGCCTTGTTCCTGTCGCTTGTCACCCAGCACAGGTGATCCAAACTCATACATCAATAAAATGACAAATTACCTTACCTGCCTTTGGAGTTACTGTGATCACAACCCAAAATTCATGAATACAAGAGTGTACTGATTAAGAATTTAGTGAACACATGCATTTTTTACCCTCTTTATTTCTTTTATGATTAAGAGTGCAATTAGAGACATCTGAAAAGAGATTTTCCTCTATATAAAGCTATAGAGATATGACTCATACTTTTCCTTGTGCTCCATAACTTAGTTAATCACATTAACCCAAACTCTGAGAAATGCTACAGTGATATGATCCATATGTGACAACTGGATATCTTCCTTTTCTCTACTCACCTCCCAATTATCTGCACAAATGCAGGAGTTCGGTGGTGCAGATAATTCAAAACAGCAAACAATCCAAATGCCATTTCTGCTTGGCTTGAGAAGACATTATGTAGATTTTTGGCAGTAAATTTACCTTCTTTATTACATTTTGCTTAGATTCACAGTAAAAAAAAAAAAATATTTCCATTCTCCCTGAATATATGTGTGTATGTGTTGGGGGGAGGCAGGTAAGGAGGTAGGAATGGCATCTCTAGTTTTCAAAAGAATTAGAAAACCTTAGAACTCGAAGAAACTTGAGAAATCATAATGCAACTTCTTCATTGCTTTTAGAGGAGTGAGCCTAGGCCCAGGAGGTTATGTCACTGATGTGGGAGATGCTAAAGTAAACTGGTGGCAGAGCAGGCACCAGACTTAGTTCTCTGCGCCCTCATTCCAAGTAGAGAAACATATTAAATATTAAATCAGAAGCCTGACTGAGTGTTCCAGACTTCGGGTTTCCTAATCCAAACGCATAAACAATCTTGTTAGCCTCTCCAAAGGGTGGAGCCCTCTGCATTCTTACTTCTGGAGGCACACAGCTTCCTAACACGGCTGGGTCAAGAGGCCCCGCTCTGATGTGGACTATATGACACCCATTTCCCAAGGCAGCAAATAGCCCTCATGGGCTCTGAGTCTTCTTACCACATACTGTTGTGATTTGAATTGCTTGGCATCGGCTGAGAGCTCTCAGGGAGAGTCACCTGAGCTCCATGTGTGATGGGGGCAGGGAATTGTTAGGAGGCCACAACCTTGGAATAAGTAAAACTGTACCTTGGGGAGTTTGGCAAGGGAGAACACATGTAAGCACTGTGCTTTGAATTCGGACTCCAGCAGCATGTGCCAACCTGATGGGTAACCTGGAGCTTGGCTGCCAGTGAGTTAAGTTGACCTTGAAATAATAGCTAGAGAGCAAACACGAAGCAGATAGGCAGGCCCCACCTCTGGCTAACCTCTCCAAGAAGTACAGCAGTGAGGTTTGAGAAAAGACATTCACAAGATCACCCAGCCAGCAAACATCAGCTCAGGTGCCTCTGGGGAGCTAGGTGGCTGGAGGGGACAGTAATGAGCTATGCTGTGTTGCCATGTTCTGCATTAACTTCCAATCCGACTGGTGCCTGTGCCAAGGGTCATAATCAGCTAATGATTTTCACAGTTCAGAGGTGGCTGGCAGTAGTTTTTCCGAGCTTTCCTGTGTGGGTAGTTCTCAGTGTGTTGGGGCCTTCTGGAGCAATTCAGCAGAAGGTGCTGGAGCACCTGGAGTTGCTCAGAGGTTGGCATGGAATTGGAGGCTGATTTCAATGGGAATGAAACCCAGAGATTAAGAAAATTCTCTGGGCAGGAACACAGACAGGGTTTGCTTTGAGCTTTCAGACTGGCAAGTTGGATTTATTAATACCACTTGCCTGCCCTGCATACTCCTATTTTATGCCAAGAATGAAGACAAATATTTACCTGTGAATGCATAATAATGTCTGAAGCTACATAATGGGTGAAAAGACTTCTTTTAATCAGAGATGGATTTTTATTAATGTTTTATTAATTCTTTCTAGGCAAAGCCTTTTTCTTTGCTCATTGCTACATCTGGTTAGAGCTGCTAGGGTTATCAATAATATCATGTTACAATAGATTACTAACAATAATACATAACGATATAATTTTAATGTATGAAATATTAACAATAATGAAATAGTTTATATAGAATTTTTCATTTAATTCTCACAACAGCACCATAAAGTAGATAAGAGCATTTTATTATCTCTAGGGCTTCAGAGAGGTAAACTGCCTTACCCAACGACATAGTAGAATAGAAACTTGAACCCAGATCTTATAATTCTTTTCCAGGTTCTATGGCTCTCCTCCAAATACCTGGAAGGAAAAATTAAGTGGCTGATGATAAGACAAAGTGAGAGCTATGAGTTCCACCCTAGTGCTTGGCAGAGTGCTCGTTGATTACATGGGCAGAGCAATGCTGTACTGAATGCCCTGCTTTAGGTTACACCTGGCATTTAGGACTGAGAGCCGTCTATTACCAGCTCATACAGGACACAGAACAGGTATTTGCCTATATAGGGTAATTTAAGGATCATTAGAAACAATTGGAAATGCAAATTCTTAGGCCCTATTTAGACATACTAAATTGGAAACTCGAAAGGTAGATAGATAAAAAGGTCTGTGTTTTGATAGGTCCCAGGTAATTTTGATACACACTCAGTTTTGAGAGCCACTGGCTTAGATCAGGTGTCAACAACTTTTTCTGTTAAGGACCAGATAATAAATATTTTAGGCTTTGGAGGCCACACAATTATCTGTCAAGGTTATTCAACTCAGCCACTGTAGTGAAAGCAGCTGTAGAGAATATGTAAATAAGTGGATGAGGCTGTGTTCTGATAAAACTTTATTTAGACAATCAATGCTCACTTTGTTAATGGTATTAAGGCACATCAGGGTGAGTATAACTATAGAATAAATTCCTGTAAGTAAAATTGATTTTTCAAAGTGTAATGCACTATTTTATGAAACTTTGAGCAGTCTCATTTATTTCTATTTTCTGATGACTCATTTCTAGTCTAAGATCCTAGCTTCCCAGTATTATAAAGACATTTCCACTGCCTTCTAACTTGCAATAATGCTGTCGAGAAAGCTAGTGTCATTCTGATTTCTGATCTTTTGTATATGACTTTAAAATCTCTAAAAGGCTTAGGCTCTTTATTCTTGAAGCACTGAAATTTCACAATGCCGTCCTTCAGTGTGAGTTTATTTCATTCTTTATATTGACATTTTGGGGATCTTTCAATCTAGAGACTCATGCCCTACAATCGTCTTGTTTATTTCTTTGACAATTCCCTCCCCTTGGCTTCTTTGTTCTCTTAGTGGTATATCCATTAATGAGATGTTGGATCTCTTGGTTTGAACTTCTGTTTTTCTAATTGTTTCTTCCATGATTTATCTCCATATCTTTTTGTTATATTCTGAGAGTTTTTTAAAAAACAAACAAACAAACAAAAACCTCTTTTATTCCTTTATTGACAATGTACACAATTTTTTGGTAATATTTAAATTTTTTAAGAGCTATTTCTCTGTAATTATTTTATGGTTCCATTCTTTTCCTACAGATATATTATCTCATTATTTCTAAGAATATCAATTATATTTAATTTTTAAAATAAATTTTCTGCTACCTACCTTTTCTCTATTTCTTCCTAGTTCCTTTTTCTTTCCTGTGTGTGTGTGTGTGTATGTGTGTACGCGGGTGTGTGTTTGTGTGTGTTTGTGCGGGTGTGTTAGTGTCTTTTATTTTGGAAGTCAAGAGATCGCTGGTCGTTGGTTCATATTTTAAAAGTAGCTGTGAAAGGGCTGAGCTCGCTGGCTTCGTTTTAAGTTAATGGACTAGCACGCTGCTTGATTCTCATTGGTGGAATTCACAACTACTTGTATCTCTGGATATTTTCTCTGGGACTTTCAGTTACTCCAGAGGAGAATTCTATAATTTATTTTCTTTGAGTAAAGGATTGTGGGGTGAAAAGAAGGCCATGGCAATGAGGCTGGCTGGTTTCTAGTGTTCTGGCAGCTGAGCATGGGGAAGGAGCTGGGGGACGGGGGTTCATTTTACATAAAATCTTTTTTTTTTTCTTTAGCCTGGTGTTTATTCCTGCCTTATACTGGCTGGCGTCCTGAGTTTGAATATACCTTGGTTTCATTTCTTCTTGGTACAGAGTATGTGGAAGATAGTCGCCTGGCCGCTCAGAATGGTGTGAGGCTCTGAGGGGTTCTCTTTGCTGCTTATACAGATTTTTAAATCAATATCTCCATTTTTAGACCCTTTCCTCACTCTCACTTTCTGTGGTCTTTAGGGTCTTAAAAATCTTATCGTTAACTAATTACACTGGCTTCCTCCATTCAGCTATATCATTTAATTCTTTCATTTGTTTCATACATGATCATTTGAAGTTATAAATATTTCCTAATGTAATGGATCATGAAATTTGTGTTTTTTTCTCATCATCCTTATTGCTTTCAGGTATTTCTAAGAAGAAAAGGGAGCAGGGAAAAAAAAACTTACTCTGCCATCTTAAAAATTTCATTTTGTTAGATATTCTCAAATCACCCTTCGTAGAGTTTGCAACAATCTATATACAACAATATAAAAGTGACCACTCCCCATATCTTCCTCGCCATCTCAACATATTAGCTTTTTGCTCTCAGTCAATCTTAGTGAAAAATGGAGACATTTTTTAATCTATACTTTTTGTAAAGGGCACTAAAACCTCATTCATTCTAAATTTAATCATTCAGTAAGTACATGTCTTGCATACAGATGTTTGTAGATAAATTACTATAACCCCTCTTTGGAAAATATCGTAAAGCACTCACTTTTCTGATAGTAGAGTGTCAAGACATTGTCAATAGACAATATTCCACTGTCAGTGTCAGTGGAATATTATTTATACTTTAGAACTTGCACATGAATGGATTGTTTGTTATTATAAAGAGCCCAGGGATGCAGAATCTGAAGAACTCTGGATCCCAGTTTGGCCCCTTAGAGATTCCTCTAAGGAAGCAAGTAGAGGTGACGGAAAGGGGTTGGAGATTTATCCTGCATTATGCTTTCTTTTCAGGCTTCTGACTCCTTATCTCTTAGTTTTACTCAGTATGTATCCTCTAAGCTGTTCAAGGTAGTATATGAACTCTTGACAATGAATGTTTTCATAAATGGCACAAGAGCCCCTGTTAGATGCCATGTGGATGAGACACATTGGGCACAGAAGCCAATTTGAGTCTCTGGGCTGTCGTCACTGAGGGTTGCGGAAGGAGCAGTTTAGAAGAGGAAGATCTCATTGTTTATCCTCACATTTGAACAATGAGAGGGAATTGGGCTTTCCATTGGTGGCCAGTTCTTCCATTGAGGGTTCTCGGGTATCTAGAAACACAGAGATAAAGTACTAACGACGCGAAATGGAACGTCTGTAGGGAAGATTTGCCCCATTTTAGCAAACAGAGTACACCAAACTGTGAAACAGCTCTGCTAACATGTCAAAGACCTGTTTCCTCCCCCTTTTTACATGGCTTGTCTACCTAATTCCCGATTCCTACCTTGTTTCTGTGGCCACATTGAGGAAGTAATCTCAGTCCAAGGGAGAGGTTAAGCGAATGAGTACAGAAGGGTTTCTATGCAGTGTGGCAGGTCAGCTACATGAAAACTTTTTTTTTTCCCTTTGAGCCTTAATGACTACATCTTGTCTTCTAAGGATTACTCTCGAAAATTGAAATTGGTCTTTAATGTTCTGAAAAATTAAAAAACAAACAAACAAATGATAAGGCTGGTTTTATTTAAAGATGATTTATGTTTCTGAATCTACTTCACTGCATTTCATCACCCTCATAAAATAGCAAAATGGTAATGAACCTCTTTCTTACTTGACATGAGATGAGAAAATACAACCATGTACTCTGCCAGACTTTTCAAGGCGGAGAACAGACAGGGCATCTCTTACATTTCAGTGACATTTTGAAGCATGACTTTAGTTTCCCTAGGGAGTGCCAAACACTTGTAGGTCTCCAATGCCATATCATATTTCTATCTTATTTAAGAGACACCTTAAAAAGCAATTTCATCAATATATATATATATATTTTTTTGTCACTTGACAAGGGAAAAATATGCTGACAGACGAAGCCTACAATGTCTTCTATCAATCAAGCACTTTGGGAAATCAGAAATGACAGTGAAACCCACTGCATTAAGTAACCATGGTGCTGGGAATTAATCAGAAATCTGGTGTTGTTGAAAATAAATGAGTTTTTAATAAATGAGACTTGAGAATTACTTACAAGCTGTGGATTATGGGTCTGTGCAGAGGAGGCTTCTGATTCATTGGGAAATCCACAGGGAGTAACTGCTGCTAAAGTAGACAGGAAAATATGCTTGTCCCCTGGAGAGAAGGGAGAGAAGGTTGCTTAAGTATGTGCCACTTCTCTCTCTTGTTCATTCCTGCATTGGCCAGGACAGGTCTTTGCTTGAGTCCCTTCTCTTTTTTTTTCTACTTATATTCTTACTCTCACCATCTGATTTATGCCTTAGATGTAAATTACCTGAAGTTTTAGAGTAAATTATTTAAAATATGACATTCAATTTCATAATTAAATTAATCAATATCGTTTATTTAAGAGACATTCAGTTAATGATTTACAATAGGCAGCAAGACCTGGTTTGCCCAACCCTAACAATCAATTAGGTTTAATTCAAGACAACATACCAATTAGTTATGGAGTCTTACTACCTGTGAGATGCTATGCTCTGTATTAGGAATACAAAATTGCCGAAAAGTTCTCTCAAGTTCTTAAAATCTTGTGGAGAAGTTGGATCTGAATACAAAGCAAAGTGTCCTAAGTGCTTACATACAGTTATAAATTGCTACAGAATGGCAGAGGAGGGACAGAAAATTCTAGCTTGAGGTGTTTGGGAAGAGGTCACAGGTAAGGAGGCATTTAAAGTCTATGTTAGATTCAGTGGAGAAAGAAAATCCTTTTCAATAAATGGTTTTGGGAAAACTGGAAAGCCACTTGCAAAAAAATGAAACTAGATTATTGTCTATCACAACACACCAGAATTAACTCAAAATAGATTAAGGGCCTAAATATAAGACCTGAAACAATAAAATGCATAGAAGAAACACAGGAACTAAACTCGAGAACCTTGGACTTAAAGAGTATTTTATGAATTTGACCTTAAAAACAAGGGAAGTAAAAGCTAAAATAAATGAATGGGACTACATCGAACTAAAAAGATTGTGCTCAGCAAAAAAATTGTCAACAAGGTAAAGAGAGAACATCCGAATGGGAAACTATATTTGCAAGCAACCTCTGATAAGGGCCTAATATCCAAATATATAAAGAACTCATGCAACTCAATACAACAACAAAAAAGCCCACCAATGAATCCAATCAAAAAATGGCAAAGGATTGAACAGATACTTCTTCCTAGAGGACATACGAATGGCCAATAAATATATGAAAATACGCTCAACATCACTAGCTATTAGGGAAATGCAGATCAAAACCACAATGAGATACCATCTCACACCTGTTAGAATAGATATATCAACAGAACAAGTAATAACAAATGTTGGAGAGGATGCGGAGAAAAAGGAACCCTCAGACACTGCTGGTGGGACTGCAGATTGGCACAGCCACTATGGGAAACAGTATGGAGATTCCTTTAAAAACTAAGAATTGATCTACGATATGATTCAGCAATCCCTCTACTGGGTATTTACCCAAAGCTTGAAACCCATATCCAAAGATATTTGCACACGGACATTCATAGCAGCATTATTCACAGTGGCAGGACATGGAAGCAACCAAAGTGTCCTACAAAAGCTGTGGTACATATATACAATGGAATATTACTCAGCCATAAGAGGAGATGAAATACTGCCATTTGTGACAAATGGGTGGACATTGAGATAATCGTGCTAAGCAAAATAAGCCAGACATAAAAAGTTGAAATCACATGATATCACTTGCATGTGGTATATAAACCTAAAAGCAACAAATGAGCAGGACAAACAAACAGAGACTCAGGGACATGGACTATAGGCTAGTGGTTACTAGTGGGGTGGGGGAGGAGAAGGAGGTAGATGAGGTAAAGGGGGTCGAATATAGGGTTTGGGGGAGAGTGAAGTGGGTAAAGGGGATCAAATATATGCTAGCTGAAGGAAACTGGACTTTGGGTGGTAAACACACAAAAAATGTATACCTGAAAATTATATGTAATTTACCAATGTTGCCCCAATAAACTTAATTAAAAATGGAAAAAAATAAAGTTTATGTTAGAGAATATAATTAAATATATTTACATAATATATATTTATAATATATTTACACAATATAATATAATTATAATAGTGATGGAGTCTTGAAAGTGCAGGATAAAGAGTTAATAACAATGTATCTGTACTTGAAATTTCTAAGAAAATAGATCTTAAGTATTTTTACTATACGCACATACACAAAATAAAAAGGAAAGAAAAGAAAAAAAGGTAAATATGAGCTGATGGATATGTTAATTAGCTTGATTGTAGCAATTATTTCACAAAGTATATGTGTATCAAAACATCAGGTCATATACCTTAAATATATACAGTTTTTTTGTCAATTATACCTCAATGAAGATGGTGGGGGTGGGGAGTCCAGGCCATGTTTAGAAACTGTAATTCATTCACCCACCATTCAAAGTCTGCTCTAATTTAGCTACTGTATAATGTAGCTGAAGTGTAAGGTTGAGTCAGAAATATAGTAGGAGATGAGCCAAAGAAAAATTTAGGACTAGAGTATGAAGGACCAAGAGTTCATTTGAAAAGTTTCATTTTATCATCTTTAATATAATTTTCATAAACGAGATTATTCTGAACCTATTTTCCATTGCTTGATTTTTTTCACTTACCATGCCTTGGACATATGTCCACGTCCACACCTGTAAGATGATCTCATTCTTTTTTTCTGTATCATATATAGAGATGGGCTATAATTTATTGAACTGTATTCCTATTGATGAATATTTAGGTGGGAGACAACTACCATAAGCATTTTCTTCAGAAAAAGCAATCATCCCAAAGGCCAGTACTATGTTGTCAAATTTTTTTAAAGGAAAGTATATTAGAGCCAAGATTAAATAATATCAATCGACCAATCAGTCACTATTTTCAGAGGACTCTATGACGTCAGCAAAAAGACAGTGCATTCAAACCAGGTAAGTGAGGTGAATTTAATAAAGTTCCATAAACTTTATCAAAGTTGATAAAGCTTTATAAATGCACTATTTACGAAAGTATAGTCAGAATTTGGGGACACTACTAAAGAACGATGTTACCTGCCACAGGCTAACAGAAGGAGGCTGTCAACACCTCTCGGCCAGTCTGGCAAGAAGGAGGAGTTGTTACCGGAACCAAAAGCAAGAAGCTATACAGAGAGGTGACCAAGCAAAGAGTGGGAACCATGGAGAACAGACATCTTGACCTCACTCTCCTGTTGACTGTTATCTTTCATCTGGGTCTCCATTGGCCAAAACATTTAGCAGCCAGAAGATAGATGGTGCAGTCTACAGAGGTCAGCATCCTTGCCCCGGGGTCACGAAGCAAGATGGAGAAGAATAGAGAATCTGGAGGTGCACTAAAAATAATAATAATAAAAATAAAGCCAATATGAGGACCAATGAAACGTTATTAAATTATTATATTAAAAAATTAGACTAAAAATGGGAGTTTTCATTGAGAGCTTCAGGATACATACTGGTCAGGAAAGAAATGAAATATTTTTGAGGGTGAAAACAGGACTTCTAGGAATTCAACAAGATACCTGAGCAGTATTCCACAAAAACAGGATTTCTAAATCTACATCTTTATTCTTGACTTTCCCCCTGAGTTCCAGACTCAGACTTCAGTTGATTACTGAGTATATATTTCTATGTCAAACTTGTCCCTGACCCCGCTCTCCTCAACCACTCCTCTGCCCCTGCCTCTACTTCTCTATTTCTCTTGTCTTATGAGCTATCACTTCAAGTTTCTTCATCAACTAACTAGATTGTCAGACCACTGAATCAAGACAAGGAGGTGGCTCCTTTTTTACCCTCCCCAAGGCCTGTGTAGAACTTGTCTACCTCCATCTCGGGAAGAAATAGGAACTTTCCGAAAGCAGATCTATGTCACAGGACCCCCTAGTTTGTATCGCCCCAGTTATTCCCAAACCATTTCAATTGTTAAGCCATTTCCTCACTATATGTAAGTTATTCAAGGGCAGGGACCATGTTTATTGCAGTTGAACATGTCTCCTGGTGTCCCGTTTCAGAGAAGAGAACTTAACACTCAGCAGGAGACCAGAGATGGTTTGCTCTCACTCACTGTTAATTGTGTTTGAAGTAAGCCATGTCTCAGCTTGGACACTGTCTAAGCTTTCTAGACAAACTTCAATGTAAGAACTTACGTTGAAAGTGGGATAGTAAAGGTGGACTCCAATGTAAGTCTGGGCTCCCTTACTGGGAAAATTGCTGTCAGGTCAGCCAGTATTTAACTGCTTTGTCAGCTGACATGAATATGCAAAGGGAGGAAAAAGGCCACCAACAGGATCCTGTGATTGGTGATTAGGCATTAACAGACAACTGAAGTTTGGACAGACCTAGTCTTCAGGTGCTGCAGGTATCAAGAAAGGTACTAAATCGTTCTGATTTCATGAAATGGCTGTTAAGAAAGGCTGAGCAATACATGATTATTAACACCCTTTGTGGGTGTTTTCCACATACATTTGAAAGAGGTATGGCAGCTCCATAAAGAACAGCAAACTTCCTTGCAATCCAGAGGGTTTAATGAAGAATAAGATACTGCAAACTTGTAGCTAAAATGATAGAAAGAAAATTGAATTATTCTTCCCATATTAAATGCATATATTCCTGAGTGTTTTGTCAAAATGAGTTTGCTAACCCATGAAGTGAAATACACTTCGTTTTCGCATGGGTGCATTAGGCAAAGGCTGTGGGCTCTACTCTGCTGCTTAGAAGGGAACAAAACCATCAGAATGAAAAAGCACTCTCAACGTATGGTTATATTAGCCCTAAATGGTATCACAGCTGCTTCTGGTGCCATTAGACGGAACACTGGGTGGTAATTTATAGAAGTCATTTTTAACAATTTGATTGTTGGTATATATCTGCTGAATTGATTGGTTGCAGAGACAGGTCTTTATTTGTATAATAGCAATAACATCCTTTGCAGATTTCTGCTCAATTTATTCCTGATGCTAACATTACGGCCAGCATCTATCAATTTACACTGGAAAAATATGTTCTCATTTCTTAATTATCTGTTTAATTGTAGGGAGACTAGAGTTCGTAATGCCCCCATTTGCCAGCACTCTGTAGCCTGCCAGGTCCGCCGAGAGTCTTGCTGTTTGGCTTCTGGGGCTCTGTGCAACCTCGTGATATTAACCATCTCTACCCCCTGTGTATGTGAAGGGACTTGGGCCCTGAATCACAGTCAGCAGCACAGTCTGCCCTTCTATCCCCAGAATGAAGTCTCCACAAGCCCGCAAGTGGCTTCTCCATTGACCTACTTTCCTGCTGATCTAATCTTGCCAGCTTCAGTCATCAGGAACCCTGGTGATGACACCCTCCATGTGGTCTCCCTTGGGCACCATGGAATTCTTTGCAGAGTGATTGGCAGGAGGGCAGGAATGCCCAAATTTTGTGGCAGCTCCCAAGAATGAATTATAGGCCTCATTTCTGATCAATGGGTTCAGATTGACAGAAATGAAAGTTATACATATTTAGTCAGTTTCCTCTTCACCCCAGCTGCCACCACCACTAGATATACACATAGATCTATGTAATAGATGTGTATTAGAAGGTGACTATGATAAGTCATGCCATTCATATTTGCTCATTCTTTTTCTTATTGTGAGATTTCCTTTATGTTTATTATGGTAAAAAATGTATAACACATCACTTACCATTTTAACCATTTTTTTAAGTGTACAGGTCAGTGACATTAAGTACACTCACATTGTTTTGCAACCATCACCACCGTCCGACTCCAGAACTTTTTCATCTTTACAAACTGAAACTCTGTACCCATTAAACAATAATTCTCCATTTCTCACTACCCTCACTTCTGACAACTACCAACCTACTTTTGTCTATGAATTTGACTACTCTAGGTACCCTGTATAAGTGGAATCATACAATATCTATTCTTTTGTGTCTAGCTTCTTTTACCTAGAATGTTAAAGATTCATCCATGATGTAGCATACATCAGAATTTTATTTTAAGCATGAATAATGTTTCATTGTATGGATAGACCATTTTTGGTTTATCCATTTATCCATCAGTGGACATTGGATTATTTCCACATTTGGCTATTGTGGTTTTTGTAGTCATAACTTTGATTCCTTTCTTATTGTCTTTTGTGTATCTGCTAAAGGTTTTTCTTTGTGGTTACTATGAGGTTGACATAAAACATCTTAGTCATTTTAAGTTGGCTATTGTGAATAATGCTGCCATGAACTTGGATGAACAAATATCTTTTCAAGTCTCTGCTTTCAGTCATTTTGGCCTTTGCCCACTCTTTAGAAGTTTATCTCCTTCCCCATGTGACCCCATCCCAAATTCCATCTCCCTGTAATTCACAGTTCCTGCCAATGCCTTTCATTGTTCCTACCCAGATTTCATCTCTTATTACCTGCCTTCCCTGCCTTCCCTTTTCAGCTCACAGATTCTGATTTATTTCCCAAGCTTCTTTCTACCACCAGCCTCCTATGGAAGAGGCAGAAGCCCAGGACTAGACTCTTAGAGGAGGCATTTGCCCATCTTTTCCCACATATGCCCATTAACCTATGTGGATCCCATTCCCAAGCTTTCCACAGCTAAAAGTAATCATTTCTTTCTACCTGGCAGCCCACATACATGTTCAAAGCTTATCTGACTTTAAGACTCTGGCAGAAGATAAAGGCCGAGCGCATTGCCCCATAGTCAAAGACCAAAATCTAGAAGCATGATAATGGCCTCAGCAAGTTTGAAACTCTATCAGCACTGTGACAGGAAGAGACAATTTTTGTCCCAAGTGGGATAAAGTACAAGAAAAACTCTCTCTCCAGTACAGAAACCGTTTGATTGGGGCCAGCAGCCCTTCCAGGATTATATTACACCTTTTCTAAATCACTTTGATTTTTGTATTGTTCTTTGCATCACAACTATGATCACTATTTTAGATCACTACTGTTTGTTTCATGCTCACCGCTATATACAAAGCACATGATAAGAAATTTACTGAATTTTTTCTCTTTTATATTTTTAACAATATCATTATTAATAGAGGCAGAATACTCTTTAGAGCCAGACTGCCAAGTTCAAACCCAGTTTCACCACTTACTAATGGCTTGAACTTCTCTACCCTCCAGTTTCCTCATGTAAGATGGGGTAATAATAGTATATACATTAAGAGATGTGATCATTGAATGAGATAAGCCATGGAAGTCGCTTGGCATCTACCTAGTCAGTGCTCAACTAGGTTAACTCTTATAATTATTTCTCCACCTTAAAGATCAGGGAACTGAGACAGAGAAGATTAAGAAACTTGTCCAAGGCCACACATGCTAGGTCTGTTGACTCTTAGGTTTATGTTTATAATATTTCTCAGGTTTATGGATGCCTACTCTGTTGTCCATGAAGGAGGAAATAGAAAAAGCTATATTTCAACCCTTGATATATGTTATAAATATGCAGCCCCCCAAATATATTTTGAATTAACTAGCCTATCTCTCCTTCAAGTTGCAAAGAGTAGATAACACAGGATTAAATAAAATTTCTGCCTCTAATTTTTATTGACCTAAGGCAAATGGACATCTAAAAGGCTGATATATTAATAATATCTTCCATGTACAAACACACATAAAGTGTGGAGATTCCTTATCTCACCCTCTGCTAAATATCTATCCTCAACATTCCCAGTAACCAGGAAGCGGACTATTAATCCTTCCTCTTATCTCACTACCCTCATCACTCTCCACAAATTGGTACATGAGAGATAGTGAATGTAGATGGCAGTCCACAGAGCCAGAAATGATCTCTCCAGGTATTTCCTATGGAAAAAGCTGCCCATCCCTCAAGAAGGACCAGATGAATCCTGCACAAGTGCAGTTCAAAGTCATTACAGTAAAAATCTTTTAAAATCTGAACCACTTCAAAATTACCTTTAATAGATTTACTTAATTTTCTTTGGCTTTACTCAAATCAGAAGCAGTTTCACCTTTTTCCCCACTCTCATCAAACCTCATGCTGTGGTTGATATTGATCAGTTATTTATAATCTCGCATGGCCTTATTACCATCTGACCATATGAAGGCAATAGGGCAAGTTTCTGAGTGTAGATAGTTTTAAATTGAAGCATCATTCTACCTCAACTGTAGATGGGTCTCTGGACATAGATGTGAGCTAATCTTTGAAAGATAACACCATATAATTTAGAAATTATGGAATGTATGTGAATGTCTCTTCTTTGGAGGTGATTAAGAAAAGGCTGGTGTGTTACATGTCTAGATTTTATGAAAACTTTTCTTAAAGAAAACAAAGTTTTAGATTAGAAAGTAAAATGTAAAGTTTCTTTTCAATGGCTACATTGATTTTTATAAGAGAAAAAGTAAATGTGTGTTGGGGAAAAGATTATGTTGAGGTCAGGGGTTGGAACATATTTTCTGTAAAGAGTCAGATGGCAAATATTTTAGGTTTGCTGACTATATGGTTTCTGTCACAATTACTCAGCTCTGCCATTGTAGTAGGCAAGCAGCCACAGACAATAATATATAAGTAAGTGGTCATGGATGTGTTCCAGTAAAACTGTTTACAAAAATAAGTTGTAGGCCAGTTTGGTCTGTGGGCCATACTTGGTCAGCCCCTGAATTACATTCTATAATGGGCACTTCATGTTATAGATTATATATAACATATGTATTATATGTGATATAATAATACATTACCTTAATTGCTCAGACAATGGAACATCAAGATATAGTCTAGTTATGCTAATCTTACCTAGTTAAACTATATGAACACAGGTGAAGAGACATTTTCTCATTCATCCAGTAAGGGACAATAAATAAGGCTGGCCCCAGACTTTTCCCAAAGAGCATTATGCTAGAAGAAAGTAAAGGAGGAACATAATCAGACTTCTCAGGGAAAAAGAGTGTAACTGTGAATATTACATTATCTAAGAAGCCTTCAAATAAATAACTCCAAGAATACAGACCCATGAGCACTTACGGAAAAACTATGGATAACGAAATTCCACCTTGAGCTAAATCAAAATAAAAAACTCAAGAATAGACATTCCACAATAAAAGACCTGGTAGTGAGCATTAAGTATATTTGAATATAGCACCAAATATAAAACCAAAACCAGATCCCATGAAGCTGTAGGAATTATGTACAGAAATAAAAGTAAAAGCTACAAATGTGGACACTATGAAAACAATGATAATACAGCTAACACAGATGAAGAGGTGGGCAAAGGGTGTTGAGAAGCATTGTAAGAATGAGGACATCTAAAATAAAACTGTGTAATGACTCTCACCTAATATATTTCAAATTCTCTTTTTAGCTCTAAAGAAATATTTTAAAAATTTATCTATTGAAGTGAAAGAAAGATTTATTTGGAGTTCAACAATTCTTCTGTTTCACATCTATTAAAATAAAGTAAACTTAAGTTTAACTCTTTTAATTTAAAATGGCATCTATAGTGTGAGCTCATTTTTTAAGAATGTGTTTCCAACTATTGTTCTTGTTTCATATGTGCATTTTAAAAAGATGCTTTGGATAACAAAGAGTATTGGTTGTGTTATCCTAAAGAAAGAATAAAATTTCAAGATGGAGAGATTTGAGTTATTTCTAAATTTCTTAATTTTTTGACATTTATATATTAATTAAATTTATATCATGAGCAAGTAATTTTTTTTTACAAAATGGTGGAGTGATTTTCATAAAGAAATGAATGAAAAAGAAAAGAGAATCAAACATGTTAGCAGTAGTTAACTTTTTGTGATGATACAAAACATCATGATCTCTTTTTGTTCAGTTACGTATTAAAACAACTTTTAAGAAAGCAACATGGATTTGTAAAAACAGAATATATTGTCAAAGAAGCCATAGAAAGAGCATTTTCAAGAAGGAGAGAGTGGTCAATTCTAAAAAGAAAAAGAGGTAGATTAGGACACATATTAACAGCAGAAAAGTCATAGCTGACCTTAATAAAAACAATTTCAAGGGAAGGGTAGAGGAAAAAAGCTAGAAATAAGTGAGTATAGAGTAAATGGGAAGTGAAGAAGATTCTGGGTTTAGGTGATTTGCTCCAAAATAAGTCACTATTCTTCAAAAAACACCTCTTTGGGATAGATGCTATTTCCTTTGTCCGTGCAGACAAATCAAGATTTTGCTCCTTAACCAAGGTCAAATGGCTGGTGATTCCTGAACCAGTCTTTAAGCTGAGCCTGTCTGACTCCCACACCTATTCTCTTTCATTATACCATGATCCATGTGCACCTTTGGCTGGAGGATACAATTAGAGTGAAGAGAAAACGAGTGACAAGGCTGCCTTTTGGACTGCATGCCCAGTTCACATGTCCCACTTCTGACAACTTTCCATAGTCACGAGAACACATGACGATGAAGCTCTGTGGGTACTGCTTGGCCCTGCCCTCCCATCCATACTGAATGGCCTAGGTGGACAATCAGCGGACAATATTGATTGAACTGGAGTAGACCAAATATGAGCCAAGGTCTTCTGGGAATTTTTATCGGAGCTACAATATACTAGTGTTTTGTTTTTTTTTTTCAGACTGTCAAACTAAGGAGAATTAAAATAGGCCATGGTAGCCATATTTGTCCATGTGCACATAGAGTGGCAGAGAAAACTGATTAAGAAAGACAGATAGACAAAGATAAAGATAAAAATAGAGATAATGAAAAGAGAGAGAGTCAGACAGAGACAGAGAGATGTTCAGGGAGTGTGCATGAAGGTTAGAGGTCATGTGGCTCCAGAGTGAAAAAGGGACCACTTGAGGTGGAAAAGGCTCTGCTTTGACTCATATGACTTTCCAGTTTCTGATAATGGCAAGGTCTAGCTGCACTTTTTTGATTGCGTTAGCGTGAGCAGGTCTCTGTTATAGCCAATCATATAGTCTTGACAGAGGCAGGAAGGTAAGAATTTAGTCACATCAGAGAAGGCTAATGGATATTTGAAAGCTTAAGGATTACCTGGCATCATAGCACTGGGCCTGCTACTTATCAACAAGTCATTGGATAGATGGCTTATCCATTGGAGACTGTCAACTGTATTTAATAATAATATATAAAAAAATCTCCTGAGAAATGTGACCTTGACTCCTCTTTCCAGATGCTTCCTCCTCTAACTGGGCCAACAGAACCCCAACCACAAAATTTTTAAAAAGGGATATAATAGGAAGCATCTGCAATCCAAAGACAGGTTGGGAGCTCTTGAAGCCCCCTGAAATTGCAATGAATCCTCTTTTCTTAAGAAGAACCTATGAGGATTCCCAGCCTGCTGTGAAACTGGCAACTTGAGCCACAGTCCAATGCTTCACAGTTTTTGAGGGCTGTGTGTTCCCAAGTTGCCTTACTCATCTTTGAGTTAGGTTTGGGAAGTATAAGGTTTCCCATGACTACCAGTCCCACTCATTCAAGCAGCAACTGGAAGAAGAGGAGATGATAGAATTCTAGTGTCAAATCTTTATTTATATTAAAGAGTTGGCTTTAGAGACCCAGGTCATTCATTCATTCATTCATCATAGTTTTCCTGAAAAGTTTTATATATTTAATCAATTGGTTATAAAGTTTATGATCACAAGATCTTAAGTTTAAACTCCAGGAAAATCACTTAGCATTTTTCTGCTGTAAGGTGACACTGGTAAGCCAGTCATATGCTTCATAAGTCACTTGCTGTTGATCCATCAGCATCCATTGCACCTGTTGATTCATTAGTATCGCTACTTGAGGCTCTTCTCACAGAGCATGACCTGTCCCACAGTAGGTTGGACATATCATTCTGTTACCAACAGTTTGAAATATTTTTGTTTGTCAGATCCTCTCTCATAATGACCCCTGGTTGTGGAGTTTTCCGTGGAGAACTGATAATTCAATATAGTGAATGAACTTCGGCTCTTAGATGGAGTGTGACACAGATGCTCTTCCTTGATGCATTTTATACCCTCAGCTAGCACTTTCAGCACATTAGATCACATCCTCTGAATAACGAGCATCTTGTGTCCAAGTCAATGTGTGCAACTTGGCTGATGTAGATTTAAATGCTACAACGCATTACAAAGTGCTACATGTCACTCCAGGTTGGGTTTGCCTCCATCATGGCTTAGGCTGATGGCATGCAACATAACAGGATGTGGCAAGCTCGGCGATATATAATGCAAAGTTACACAGCCTGCCTGCAAATCAAGTGTGTTCTCAGTGGAAGCAGCACATCACAACAGAAAGCCCTGCTTTCAACTGATCCTCTGTCTGTCAGTGGATGGGGAGTGGGGAGGGGGAGCCATCTTGCTTAGGTAATGGGCTGAACAACTTACAAACCACTGCTCAGTTCTAAGTTGCATTTACCCAATTCCTCAAGCAATTGCTCTCAAAAAACGAAGCCTATCAGCTTCAACCGAACGCCGCCTCAGGGAAAAGATGAGCCTGGAATTGCATGTTTGTGGTTAGAAATTAGATGTGTTTGAGATCTTGACCATTTGCCTCAACGTTTGGAGGCTCTTTGAGAGCAACTTCCCATATAGCCCCTCATCTGTTTGGCAGATTTGCATTTCACTCTGAATATGATCAAGTCACTGATACCCAAGTTGTCTACACAAGGCTACTATTAGCCTAGAAGTTGGCTTTTTGTAAATTAGCAAAACACACTTCTTTTCTACCAGGTGCCTACAAGACTGCACATTCTGATAATAACTGTTTGCTATCCAGAACAATCCCAGTTCTTTGTCATTCGAAAGGATCTCTAACCAGTCTCTTCCCAGAATGCTACTTCTGTCAGACCTCCTTTGTTTCTTGCCCACTGGCTTTGCCTCTTGAACATGCCTTTCTCCATGCAGGACCAACTTCAGAGAAAATGGACATGGAAAGCGAAGCGGTGTTTAAAATTACAAGCTGTTCCAGGACACCCACTTTCTAAGGGCGGGACCAAAGCTCGCCAGTATGTGTCCATACAATGATGACAATGTGGGCCTTCACCGAATACGAGACATTAAATTATGATTAATAAATGAGATATTGGTGTCCATAAATAATTGGCTTTCCCAAGAATAAAAATAATATCTGTTAAAAAAAATTGAAGGTATAAAGTAGAAAATTAAAATCACTCATAATCCTACCACTCAGAAATAATCACTGTTAATGTTTTGGAATATTTTCTTCTAATTTTATTATGCACGCATTAAATAAACTCAAGATTTGCATATTAAAAATATATATTATGTGTAATATGTTGTACATAATGATTATTATAATATACATAATAATCTATAACATAATAATATATGTAAATACAACATAATTTTGTGCCCTTTTTTCCACTTAATATAACATGTTAATATTTCCCTATGATTTACTTTGGATAAGTTACTAGCACAGATCGGAGGGGCATTTGTAAATCATGTGACACATATGATCAATTTTTAAGAATATTGTCTGGCTTTGAAATCTTAGCAATCTTGCATGCCGGTGAAGAACAATCCACCACCTTCCCCTGAGGAGGACCGAGTTCATTACCACAGCCGACAGCGGCTGGAGGCTGTGAGTGCTGCTTCCACTTCCTTCCCTGAGTCATTAAGCAGTAGTATCTCCGCTCCCGAAGTCTCGGTTTCCACGCCTATAAGATGAACGTAGAAATGAGTACTTCTAGGATTCCTAAGATCTGGAGAGGATCACAAGACACTCAGGAAGGGTTCCCAGATTTCCTCACACTTCCTTTTCTAAAAACCATTCTTGGCTTTCCCCAGAAGCTGGTCTTTTCAATGCTCGGGCTGGGAGCAGAAGTGAGGACTGATTGACAAAAGAAAAAGGTCAAAAAAAAAGCTTCATACTCTGTTCCATTTCCTACGTCTTCCCTAATTCCAAAGATTTTTCTCAGAGAAGTTGGAGTAAAACATAAACTTTTCTATTAAACCTGTCCAAAGCAGTAGCCACTAGCTACATGTAGCTGTTTATATTTATTTATTCATTTTTTATTATTTTTTTAATGTGAACATAATTTCTATTTTATTTGAAAACATGTTTTTTCTCTGCATGAATTCTTTTTTTTTCTAAAGGCAAGAATTTTTTAATTTAGTTTCAAGTACACAGTACATTGGTTAGACACCTATATAGATCATAAACAATCCCCCCTCCCCTGACCCTCCACCTAGCCAACATATTAATGCTAACTGCATTCCCTATGCCATGCTCCCCATCCCTGTGACCATCCATCAGCTACTATTTGTACTTCTTTAGCCCTTCACCCCATTCTCCCAGCCCCCCAAACCCTCTCCCCTCTGTCTGACACCAAATTGTCCACTATATTTGTGAGTCTGTTTTTGAATTTTTTTTTTATTCCTTAGATTCCACATATAAGTGAAATCATATAGTGTTTATCTTTCTCTGTCTGACTTAAATACCTTCTAGGTCCATCAAAGCAATATCTTTTCATCCCCTTCCTTTTCATATGTAGGGTCTTGTTTTCTTATCCTTTCAGCCACTCTATCTTTTGGTTGGAGCACTTAATTCTTTTCCATTTAAGGTACTTATTGATAGGAATGTAGTTGTTACCATTCTTTATTCCTGTTTTTGATACATGTTTTTTCTTCTTAAAGAAGTCCCTCCAACATTTCCTGTAATACTGGCTTGGTGGTGATAAATTCCTTTAGCTTATTTTTGTCTGGGAAGCTCTTTATCTGTCCTTCAACTCTAAATGATAGCTTTGCTGGATAAATTATTCTTGGTTGTAGATCCTGGGTCTTCATCCTGTCGAATATTTTTGCCAAGCCCTTCTGTCCTGCATAGTTTCTTTTGAGAAATCAGCTGCCAGTCTTATGGGTTTCCCTTATAGTAATTTTTGTTTTTCTCTTGCTGCTTTTAATATTCTTTCTTTGTATTTAACCTTTGGCATTTTAATTATGATGTGTCTTGGTGTGGGCCTCTTTGGATCCCTGATTTTTGGAATTCTCTGAGCTTCCTGGGTTTTATGTCCATTTCCTTCACCAGGTTAGGGAAGTTTTCCATCATTATTTCTTCAAACAGCTGTTCAACATCTTGATTTTCTTCAGTTACGCCAATCAGATATTTGGAGCCTTAATAGTGTCCCATATCTCCTTAAATTATTTTTATAGTCTTGGCATCTTTTCTTGCCATTCTGATTGAGTGTCCTTGATTCCTGTCCTCTAGATAGGGCATTTGATCCTCTTCTTTATTCACTTTGTTTATTCCATTTAATATACTTCTCATCTCAGATAATGTGTTTTCATTTCAGACTGGTTCCCTTTTATAATTTCCATTTCCATTTTTATGTTTTTTATCTCTTTGTTGAAGTTCTCACTGAATTTATCTACATTCCCAAAAGTTCATTGAGCATCTTTATAACCAGTGTTTTGAACTCTGCATCTGTTAGATTACTTGACTCCATTATATCTGGATCTCTGTCTCTTCTCTCATATGGTTTCTGCTTCTTTGTCTTCCCATTTTGGCTGCCTTTCCAGTCTGTTTCTATGTACTAAGCAAAGCTCCTAAGTCTTCCAGTCTTATTAGTATGGATTTGTGAAGTAGGAGTCCTGAGAGGGGTTCAGCTGCAGTCCAAACTTAGCCCAAGCCTCTGCCCCCCTATAAGGCAAGCAATTCACAGATGCTGTGCTTATAGTTGCCTTAAAAGGCCACACCAGAAACTGAGGCCAGCTGCCTCCAGTGTGAGTCTAGGTGCTGCTCAAGCAAGGAGCACTTGACTCGCTGAGGCTCTACCTGGATGTGGCTTGGGTGGAGCCACGAGTTGGGGAGGAGGGGATTCAGGGAATCTTCTAGGTGGAGCCACCTTTGTTATCCAGTTTGAAGATGTCAGGGCTATGGGGGCGCTGTGTCTGCACTGGATGGGGGAGGGCTCAGCAGGAAACAATGGATGCCACTGGCACTTCTGTACCAAGCGAGTGTCACCTCAGCCCTCACTCGACAATGTCTCTCTGTAAGTCCCTGGTGCCTCCTGCACGCAGTGGAAAAGGCACTGGTACTCAGAGCGAGCAGGTCCGTCACCTTGAAAATCCGCTCACAGATGTGGCCCCTTTAAGAGGCTTCTGCTGCTGCTGCTTCCGCAGCCTCCATCTCACTCAGCAGCTGGGGCCAGGCAGCCCCTCATCCTCGTCCCATCTTACTTTCTGCTGTTGCAGGGTGACTTCCTGGACTTCTTTCTAGTTATATGGCTTGTTCATCTAGATTCCAGGTGATTTTTCCTAGCTGCTACATCTTATTACCATCACTACTTTGATTTGTTGCCAGAGATCAACTGAACTGAGCCTCTATCATCTATGCCATTTTTTCTCCCATGCATGAATTCTTTTTTTTAAAGCATTTTATTTTGTTATTAGTTTCAAGTATATAGTACATTGGTTAGACATTTATATAGTTTATGAAACGATCCCCCTGTCACTCATCTGGCTCTACACATAGCCATTAGATTACTGCTACTACATTTCCTGTGCCGTGCTCCCTATCCCCATGACTATCTATCAACTACTAATTTGTACTTCTTTAACCCTTCACCAATTTCTGCCATACTGAGCCCCCTACACCTCTCCGCTCTGGCAGTCACCAGATTGTCCTCTGTATTTATGAATCTGTTTTTGATTAGTTTGTTCTTTTTGTTCCTTAAATTCTGCGTGTAAGTGAAATCATATGGTATTTATCTTCCTCTGTCTGACTTATTTCTCTCAGCATAATAACCTTAGGTCCATCCATGTTATTGCAAATGCTAAGATTTTATTTTTTAAAATTCTATTGTATATATGAACCAACTTCTTTACCCAATGTCTGTTGATGGGCCTTTAGGTTGCTTCCATATCTTGGCTATTGTAAATAGCACTGCCGTGAACATAGGGGTGCATAGATCTTTGCAAATTAGTGTAAAGTAAATACCCAGAAGTGCAATTGCTGGTTCAAAGTGTAGATCCATTTTTAACTTTTTGAGGAACTTCCAGACTGCTTTCCATTGTGGTTATACCAATTTGCAATCCCACCAACGGTGTATGAGGGTTCCCTTTTCTCCATATCCTCACCAACACTTGTTGCTTTTTTGATTTATTGGTGGTAGCCATTCTGACAGATGGGAGGTAATATCCCGTTGTGGTCTTAATGTGCATTTCTTTGATGATTAGTGACCTTGCTCATCTTTTCATATGTCTATTGGCCATCTGTATTCCTCTTTGGAGAAATATCTATTCAGGTCTTCTGCCCTCTTTTCAATTAGAGTGTTTGTTTTTTTTGTTGTTGTTGAGTTGTCTGAGTTCTTTATATAATTAATTAAATGAATTAAAATGGAATACGATTAAAAATTAAATTCCTCAGTCTCACTAGCACATTTCAAGTGCTCAATAGCCCATGTGTCTATATAAAACATTTCCATGATCCCAGAGTTCTATGGATGGCACTGCTCTAAACTATATTTAGATGGAGAGAATAAATACATATCCTTGGGGTTCTGAGGCCTCTTCCAGAACTTTATTAGGAAGAAATTTCTTTGAAGACTCTCATTTTTTAAAAAAGCTCATGTAAAATTTTCATTCTATGATATAAGGCATATGCATTTGCTATAATGTCAAAATTTGATTTTAAACGCTGAAGATTGAATGAAATTGACAAACCACGAAGGCATTAGATTTATCCTGCAGTTTTTCATATTGCAGCTGGAAGAACACAGCTTTTGGGGAACTAAGGCTCTTGCTCTCCTCTGCCTGTCACCAGTGGTGAGCCTCCTGCCTATCCAGAGAGAAGAGGCCATTCCAACAATATAGTTTCTAATTAGATCCTGAGAGTGATTCATGTGCAAACCTCTCAGAGAAACTCTACACTCACCCAGTGAGATACTGTGAAGCACAGGGAACAATTAAGGTCATTTCAGAATGAAAAGAGCTTTGAGTAATTATATTGCATGTGGTCCTTATTGCATGTGGGCAGTGAAAATATAAGGCAAATAATCATTAATTTGTATACTCTTAAGATTAGAAGCAACCTCCAAAGGATATGTAATGTGCACCTAAGCCTCAAATGGCTTCAGTTATAATCTACAGACTAACCCCAGTTTCGATGCATGAGATCAAGTCCTTTTATTGATTTGGTCTATATTTTTTCTAAAGTACTGTTTTCATCTAGCAAAAGCTGGTTAATAATTTCCAACAAAGAAGATGTCCACAATAATAAAAATAAAAATGAAATTTTGTGCAGAGCATGGAGGGGCCTGTGTTGGGATTTGTGACTGCTCTTCAATTCTAAAGGCTTCAGAGGAATTATATGAAATATTTGTGTAGCCTCCTGTTTTAGAATCTAAAACATTCAGATTCATGCTTAGTTCAAAATTCTCATTTTGTAGTTGAGGTGGACTTCTTCTTTGTGCTCAGGATAGATGGTAAATGGTAAATTTCTATCCCTGAAGAACATATTTTCTAAAGCTTCTCATGGTTCCAAAAGTGTATTTTAATGTATTATGCAGGTTTATAGCTTGAAGGAAATTATCTATTTTCTCTCATCTTCCCCATAGGTGTTCTTTTCCAACTCAGATCAATCTTATTTGTTTCTGGAGCTTCTCCATTTTATCCATGTCCCCTCTAGGGTGAATATGCTGGACCAAATAAGGCCCTAACCAGTGCTACAGAGTTGGATTCAAGCAAAATTACACCAAGGGCCAACCAATTTCAACTGGCCCATTGGTTTTCCTCTAACCTGGAGCCTAACACCTGTTTTTCTGTTATTTTCACCCCTGATCAGACCCCTCTATTATGATTCTCTCAGCAAACTGTTACAAATACATCATATACAGAAATTTTTCTTGTAAATATTTGTTTCAATTAATTAGCAATGACCTGGCGATGTAGCCTGACTGTATTTTTCTGCAGTTACCATGTGGTAGCTCTAGCCCCCGGGTAATGCACAGCCCAGCAACATTCCTTAACGATCCTCTTAATTACTCAGTTGGGGTAACCATTCTGTCTAAAAGATCTGCTTCGTAATTATAAAATCAGCCCAGCCAGCCATGTTGACCCATCAAGTGCTTGTATTCCACTGTGTCCTTAAAATGTGCACTGTCTTCTCTCCAAATGATGAGGAAGCTTTGGAAACTGGTGAGTGTGGGTGCAGCTGCTCTTGTAATAAATGTCTCTCTGCCTCTCTCAGCTCAGGGCTGCTCCATCCTGGACTTTCTTCCTTTACCTCCTGCCATCTTTTTCTCCACAATAACCACAAAAAACACACGGGACTTCATCCTCTCTCTCTCAAAATCATCTACAAAAAGCTAGTTGCAGTAATAGAGCATAAGCCTGAAAAAGTAATTATGGCCCCTCAGGTTGACTGGCTTGGCTCCCTGGATACAGAAGCTGTTGTTGAAATTGCCACTTAACTTGTTCCTGTTTACCTACCAGTTTTGTATCATCAGCTCCCAAATCAATGCGTGTCCCTTTGTTATTGTGTGTATTGCATTCAGTTGTGATGATTTGTGGACATTTTGGCCTCCTTTGTTGCACTGGGAGTTCTGGGATGCTAGCACCTAGCACAGTGACTGGCCCCCAGTACAAGCTTAATGCATCTTTGTGGTCAAATGTTGGTAAATGAAAAAGCTGGCAAGTTCTTAACTTTGCTGCTATATCACATCTTTTCACTTTGAAGGCTCCTGCTGGTAAACTTGTCCTGACTGCAGTGTACATGAGGAAACCTTGGAACCACATCAGATATGTGTATCTTGAGCATCTGGTGAGTAAAGCTCCCTTTTGGATATGACAGAAGCACCAGTTGGCTGTGTAATGAGATTTCCTAGTCTCCTGGGCGTCCTCTACACACTTGCCCTTGTTCCATTCAGAGAATCATCACCTCCTCATCTACTGCAAAAATATTGCTTCTCCAGGTTCCCCTTGGGAACTGGTAGCCCCCAGAGCCATAGAAATGGTGGATTCTAAGGGCTTACACCTCAGTCACCACCTCTGTCTTGTGGAAACCCTGACTCCTGGAGCAGTGGAGATAGGCTAGGAGATTTTCTTCACGTTGTGAGTGACACGATTTGAATTAAAAGGGAAGGTTTAGAGCAACAGGAATCCTCATTTATTCCTGGTGGGAATGCAAAAATGGCACAGTCACTCTGGAAGACATTTTGGCAGATTCTTGCAAAGCTAAACATAGTCCTTCTACACCACCCAGGATTCATGCTCCTGGGTATTTACCCAGTTGATCTGAAAAGATGTATTTACATAAAAACCTACACAAAAATGTTTATAGCAGCTTTATTCATAGTTGTCAAAAACTGAAAGGAATCAAGATGTTCTTCAATAGGTAAATAGATGAACTGTGGTAGGTCCATACTATGGAATGTTATTCAGTAATAGAAATGAGCTATTGAGCTCCCAAAATACATGAAGCAACCTTTAAGTTCCTAAGTGAAAGAAGCCAGTCTAAAAGGCCATATATTATATGATTTCAATTACATGACATTCTGGAAAAGGTAAAACTATACAGTCAGTAAAAATAATCAGTGGTTTACAAGGGTTCAGGGGAGAGAGAGGATGGGATGAACAGGTGAAGCACAGAGGCTTTTTAAAAAAGCAATAAACTTATTCTGTATGATACTGTAATAGGTACGTGACATTATATATTTGTCAAAACCCACAGAACTGTACTACACAAAAAGTAAACTTTAATGCGTATAATAAAAAAAATTTATTTAGGGGATTGATTTGCATTTTTCCCAGGAAAAATGCAGACTATGATAAGAGAATCTAAAAGTATAAAACAATCTCACTGGAGGAGGCAGGGGAAAAGGTGCTGACCTAAGTAATTTTGGAAATGAATGGAGTCTATAAGACTAAAGATGAAAGACACTGCACATAAGTCCTGTATGCTGGTTGATAAAGGCGTTAGCCACAGGGGTATAGATTAACAGTTCTGATACTGCTATGCCCGCATACTGGAAGGAAACAGTGAAGGGAATGACTGGCAAATGGTAGAAGCCCGGTTCCTCACTGTTGGAGTAGAAATTTACAGATCAGCAAAGGAAGGAACCTAGAATGATTTATTATCATGTGGTAATGAATTTGATTTGGAGACATCGGTATCAGCTCATGTTTAGCTTAATACAGATACAGATAGGAATATATATATATATATATATATATATATATATATATATTTTTATTTTATATATATTTTTTTCTGTTAGCTAGAAGGGCGTAAATGAACAATGCCCCAGTAGCAACAGCACACTTAGCACCCAGATTTTAGTTTCCAATATCATTCTCCAATAAAAGGAACCAGGGCTCCTTGAAGAAATGGTGGATTCTAAAAATAAGGCAAGTGCAATATAATATATATATATGGTCTTTCTCTTTGGTTCCTGGCATAGAACTCCTAAAACTCTTGGAATTTCCTGAGTGATAGGGTGAGAGGGACATCTTTTATTATTCATAATAAGCCCCTTTCACCCAAGCCTGAGTTTATGCTAATGAGGCAACATCCCAGGGATGGGGCTGGTTGCTAGAGGAACCAACCATGTGTTTAGAACTCCGGATCCTACCCAACCACCTTCAGAAAGGGAAGAGGGGCTGATGGTTGAGTCAATCACCAATGGCCAATGATTTACTCAACCATGTCTGTGTAATGGAAACTTCATAAAAATGCTAAACCACAAAGTTTAGAGAGGGGAAATAACTTTATAGTGCAGAAAGCTAACAAACACTACCTCAGCCAGGTGATCAAGGCCAACATCAACAGTCATAAATCATGTTACTAGTATATCTTCTTGATATGCTGTGATACGCTTGATATACCTCTGTGGTTTTCTTCCTCATGATAGCCCCAGTCTTATGATGAGAAAAACACAGAAAAATTCCAATAGAGAGGCATCTTACAAAATTCCTGACGAGTACTCCTCAAAACTGTCAAGGACATCAAAAACAAAGAAAGCCTGAAAAAACTGCCTTTGCCAAAATGAGCCTTAGGAATCTGGGTGGCCGGATATCATGTGGTATTCTGGAAGGGATTCTGGAGTAGAAAAAGGACATGAGAGAAAAGCTAAGGAAATCTAAAAAAAAAAATTTGGATTTTAGTTAATAGTCATGTATCAATATTGGTTGATTAATCGTAACAGATGTACCTTACTTATTGAAGATGTTAATGGGGAAACTGGATGCGAGGTATATGGGAACTCTCTGTATTATCTTTGTGATTTTTCTGTAACTTCAAAACTGTTCTAAAATATAGTCTATTCTAAAAGAGGGGAGTGGCTCTGCGGTCACCAGGGCTATCGTCTTTGTCCCTTTCTCTTGTGCCTCCACATTCTGGGAACCGTACAGCCCGTCTGCTTTGCCCGACTTCACCTTGGGCAGAGATGGTGGGGCAATGCTGGCTGTACTGTTGGCCCCTCGTAGTCACTACTACCCTTTCTCTGTGCCCCTGGAAGTATGGCCACCACGGATTGCACCCACAGGGCTCCCTCACCCTCCGACTTCTGTTAGGTTCTGCAAAAGCGCTGTTGGGAGCTTAGGAAGGAGAGAGAATTTGGAGTATTTACTCCCCTGGTGTCCCTACTGCTTAGCCGTGGGCTGGCGGTGACTCTGTCACACAGTCTGAGGCCAAAGCTCTGTGTGAGCGGGCCTCCCGCCTCCCGACAGCTCTGTCTTGGCGTTTCCCTAACTACCTCCTCTTGCACCTTCAGGCCCAGGCTGGTAACTGTTGCTGTTGTTATCTGGGTATTTTACCATTGCTAATTGGTTTCTTCTAACCCCGCCCACACCCTTGTAAGGAACCCCTTCTTTAAACTTGTCTCAATTTTCCTGCTTGCATGGGCCAGCTATATCCCGCCCCGATCCTCCTGATGTTCAGGCTGCTAGGGCCCTGATTGCCCCCAATGCCCCCTGTGTGCTCAACCCACCCTGACACCCTGGACCCCCACCAGCCTATAACTCGCACTGATTCTCTAAGAAAACAAGATCAATCTGTCTCTTATTCTGGAAACACACCCTCTCTGTGCCGTTGTCTGCAGACCAGTGGAAGGGGGGCATGAGAGTTGTACTGAATCTCCCAAAATAAACTAATAGTAAATTCCACTTTCACTACTTACTGGGGGTTTCGTGTGAAGAATGGGGGTATTGCCACAGGCCTACCTCATTTTGCCCTGTAAGAATTGCTAATGCTAACAACAACAACAACAACAACAACAATCATTAGTGAATCTAAAGAAATATGCAATAACATCACTTTTATAATCTTTTCTCCTCATTATAAAAGTAATATAGCTTCTACAGTGTTAAAATTTTTTACAATAAGCGTGTATTACTATTGTAATTAAAAAAACAATAAAAAGACAAATAAAAGTAATATATGCTGGTTATCAAACATTTGAAAAATAGTGTTAAAATTTAAAGGAGAAAATAAAAATGACCCACAATGCTGGGACAACAAAACAGCATGTGGAAAGAACATGAGAATTCTCAGTGCAAATACTGGCTTCGCCGCTTTTCGCTGTAACCTTGCACCAGTCACTTAGCTCCTCTGAGCCTCATTTGTTACAACTATCAAAAGATGGGGAGGGGACAGTAAATCTCCCTGGCGGTGTTGTGGCAAGACTCAGAGGTCATCTAAGGATGACTTTTAGTTAAATGTCTCATGCAGAAGATATATGACTAGAGACAGACAGACCTGGGTGTGAATCCCTGCCCCGCCAGTCACGAGCAGTTTGTCCTCGGGAAGGTTAGCTAATCTCTCTAAGTCTGTACAACGGGGAGATAAAAATGGTAACTATTTCCTAGGGTTAAATAGAGTCGTTCATGAAGGCGGAGCTTCTTGGTAGAGTGAGTAGCCCATGGCAAACAGATGGCCTTGCAGCCACTGTCTTCACCTTCTCCATGATCATCATCTTTACATCTTCATCATCATCAACTATTATCATCTTAGGAAAGGAAGTCAATCCCAAAGTTACCCACCAGGTCGTAAGAGTATAGTCATAGGAGCATTCCCACCCCGACATTCCCAGACCAATAAAACCTGGTAAGAATCAACAGCAGCAATAGCCTTAAATTGAAACAAACAAAAAAAGTCATTTGGTGTGAGTGAGAGGGAGGGAGGAGATGGGGATAGAAGGTGGAAAGGAGGGTGATCGAGGTGGACGTGAGGAGAGGCTGTCTTTTCGAATGTGTCTCAGCATAAGGGAAGGTGTGCCAGCTTTTATTTATTTTATTCATGCTTGTTTGCTTGCTGAAGAAACCCCCATATTGTTTTCCGTGGGTTAGGCGCTATTCTAAGCACTGCAAATATATGAAATCTGTTACAAACATAAAAACTGTACGAATAGAAACATTTGATTATATGTAGGTCTAGGAGTCTCAGGCCTTTTCTAAAGCAGCAGTTATACCTGTTCTCTCTCACCTGCACTCTCTTTCCTGGTGGTCAAAAAACATTTGTGCACCCAACTGCATGCCACTTATTCAGCAATTCTTTCAAGAAAGGTCTACTGGGCACCTCTTAAGTCAAGGAAATAGCTTCGCACTGACCTTGTGGTGCTCATATTCCAGTGGAAAGAGACAGACAGCAACAACAACAGAAAATTTGTTCTAAATTATCCTAGGGAGCCCAGGATTTCAGTATGAAGTTCATCAATAGTCTTTCTGAAAGCAGCTTCTGATAAATGCGTGGGTGGACAAAACCCGAGGACCTGTTTTGGGAATAAGGTTATATGGCAATGCATCAAGGAGAGGAAGACTTGGGTGGGATGATCAGAGCTCTGGGCTGTTGCCCACATCACATCTTTGGTGGGGGTCAGCCCAGGGTTCCTGCCTGAAGATCACAGGAGCTTTGGTGTCTTTAGGTAAACAGTCTCTTCCCACCCTCCCCACATTTCTCTTAAAGCTCTTGGATGTGGCATGTGCCCACACAACCTCCGAGAATTGGAGTAGTGCTGAACCCAAAGGCCACGTGGTTTCAGGACTTCCTCTCTTTATCTCCTGTGGGGACTGTTTCAACAAGCCAGAAGGGAATTGAGGATGATAAATTTTCTTGGAAAAATCGTATTAAAGTTCAATTTGTTAAATCAGCTGATCTTATCGATGGCGGGCACTTGTTCTAGCAGCAGAATCAAGAGGTGATAAATCCTTTCATCTGAGTCCGCAGATGGTTAACCTAACTGAGGATGAAACCAATGGGGAAGTCATCTAAGGCAGCGGTACCCAACCTTTTTGGCATCAGGGACCAGTGCTCCTATGAGAATCTAATGCCTGATGATCTGAGGTGGAGCTGAGGTGGTGATGCCGGCGCTGGGGAGCGGCTGCAGATACAGAGAAGCTTTGCTCACTGGCTCGCCTGCCACTTACCTCCTGCTATGCAGCCTGTTCCTAACAGGCCATGGACCAGTACAGGTCAGCAGCCCGGGGGTTGGGAACCCCTGATCTAAGGCATGTACTTGGGCCTTACAGAAGACCAGGCTGGTAGTGTGGCTTGATGAGTTTACGATTGTTATTTTCCCCTGGTATGTGTCTCATTGCAATAACGAAGCTTTCGATGTGGTGGGAATTTTCCATTTTCCTCCTCTGATGAGAGCAGCAGAACCACCTGTCACCTACGTTCCCTGTTTTCTACAGTGAAAGTCACTCGCTGACTGTGCCAAAATGTTTCCTGAAAAGTTTTGAAAACAAGACCGGAAAAGGAGGTTTTACGTTGCAGGCAATAAACACAAACCCATGTGATGTCAGTGCTTCATAGAGACCCTTAGGTGCTGAGGAAAGCACCCTTACAGCCTGAGGGGCATTAAATTGGGGGGGGGGCGTGCGCAACTACCTTCTGGGAGACTTCATAGGAAGATGGGGACCAGTGGATGTTTTTTAGGAAGCCCTGGAGGGACTGGCATTTACCCCATTTTTAAAAATACCTAGTTAGTACTGGACACATTCCTTGTACCAGGAACTATGTAAAACAGAGCAGAGGCCTCCTGAATAAGTCATTCCTTCTCTCAAGTTGCCTAGGGTCTAAGGCAGAGCCAGCCAACTCTGTGCCTGGTCGTTTTTCTGCAGCCCAAGAGCTAAGAAAGTTCCTTAAATTTTTTTTATATGGTGGGGTAGGGAGAAGAATATTTCCTAACCTGTGAAAATGATGTGAAATGCAAATTTCAGTGTGCGTATGTAAAGTTTTATCCAAATACAGCCCTGCTCAGACCTTTTTAAGTTGTCTGTGGTTGCTTTCTCACGACAATAGCAGAGTCAAGTCGTTAAAGACAGAGACCTCATGGCCCTCAAAGCCTTATAAATATTTATTGTCTGGCCCTTTAAAGAAAGTTTGCTGACCCTGATCTAGGGGATGCAGACAAGTAAGAGGAAGCTACCACATAATGTGGTAAGTGACAGAGGGTGTAAGTGCAGCAGTAGCTCCTTGCCTTTAGGACTCTGGGACAGCAAAGATATTGACTCAGTCGTTAGCAAGTGTCACTGCTGTTAGGAAGAGAGCTGACTTAGCAAGGAGGGAATGTTTAAAAGAGGAGCTGAGGCTGGCTGGTGATGATTAATTAGTAAGACAAGTAAGAAGGCATCAACCTAGAGAGAGATGCAGAGGGAGTGGGTTAGGGAAGGGGACTGACTTGGGTATGGGTTTCTTTGAAAGCAGAGCCTAAGACAAAAACTTTAGTATAGGGAGTTTATTTGGGAGGTGATCTCAAGAAACAGGACTGAGAGGATGAAGAGAGTGAAACAGGGAAGGGGTCAAAGGTAGTAGAGGTGTGTTGATGACTGGTTACTGCTGTGGGCAGCTCGGGCTCAGTCCTCCTGGCAACCTCGGAGGAACAGTGTAGAAGAAGCCTCAAAACTGCCCCACCCACCATGGGACAGGCAAGTTGGGTTGTCTACTCTCTGATCCTTTTATTGGTTAATCTCACACCACTTCCTCTGCACTTCAAAGTTGGACCTGCAGTTGGCTGCTGAGCACTTTTTGAAGCTTGAGAGAAAGTCCTGGGTCAGCAAGGTAGGATGCTGCCACATGTGTGGAATTGTCCACCCCTTCTGTGCAGAAGTCAGGTGGGTCAAGGAGATGTAGTACCATGAACATCTTCTGCAGAGAGGTCCACACAGTTAAGCAGGAGTAGAATTAAGTGTGGGCCTGAGGCTATGATACATTCTGTTGGACTGATAGCTCCTGATGCTAGCTACTCAGATCCACTGGCTGGCCTTGCGGCTCATGAGGGAGCATGTGTCTTATGTGCTAGAAAAAAAATGAGTTCTGGGAGCAGAAAGGTCTGATTTTCTGTGCTAGGGTTCTCTAGAGGAACAGAACCAATAGGGGACACACACACACACACACACACACACACGAATAGTTCATCAGATTATGGAAGCTGAGAAGCTCTACAATCTTCCATCTGTAAGCTGAAGACCCAAGAAAGCTAGCGGTATAATTCGATCTGAGTCTGAAGACCTGGGGACAGATGGCGTAGAGTCCATTCTGGGTCCAAAGGCCTGAGAACCAGGAGTACCGAAGGCCGGCGGAGATCGACGCCCCAGCTCAACAATCAGGCAGAACGGGCCAATTTCTTCCTTCCTCTGTCTTTTTCTTCTGTTCCGGCCCTCAGTGGATAGGGTAATGCCTCCCCACATTTGGGAGGACAAACCTCTATACCAAGTCCAACTTCCAAATGCTAAGAAACTGCAAACATCCATGAAAAACTATAGGAAGGTTGCTGTCTGTGACAAAAGTAGATAAATATTTGACCCAGATTTTTCTTTGAAATTAAAAATATATATATATTTATATAAAATATATATATATATTTATATATATAAAATAAGGAAGCTGTGGAACCTTCCTGAACCCCAGTCCATTCTGCTTCCTGATCAAAGAACTATATTTGGGGGACAGATGGTAAACATCTTCACATTATAAGTGTCTTGCTCTCCCCGAATCATTGAAAAGACACTTTCGTATTTCCAAGCAGTTGATCTTTGATTGTGTTTGCTACTTGAGCAAGACATGGGTTTGGAAAAAAAAAAAAAATCTGGTTGCTTTGAGATATATGCAAAGTATCTCACCCTGATATACGACAGTTTTCATCAAAGAGAGAAATAAACAGGGACAGGGAGAGGGGGGAAAGGAGTGGGGGGGAGAGAGAGAGAGAGTAGCGAGCCATTTCAGGATGCCATGCATACCCCGAGCTGTCAAAGGAGAGGCAGACGCAGAGAGCAATGAAAGCAATAGGGGATCGTCAACATCTGTAATTCACCGCTCATCACTTTGTGGTTCAGTCTAGGTGAATATGCTATGGAAAGAGCTCCTCTGCTTAAGTCTGTTCATCTTCACAGCAGCTGAGAGAGGCACCGAGTAAAGCCAATCCCGTTTTACAGATATGGAAAATGCACGCCTAGTGTTTCTCGACGACGGGGCTGTAGAAGGAATGGAGAAACGTCCACTTTCCGGGCCAGCGTTGGCTTGAAACAGTCTGGTTCCCTGGGGTCCCTTTCTGCCCTTCCTTTGCCAGCCTATCCTTTGCCTTTAATGGCATTTCCTTCTCCAAGGTAGTTACAAGCAGTAGTTCCGAGGTACTGCCATTTGGAGGAAGAATTAAAAAAAAAAAAAAAATTAAAGCACTCACTCTGGAGTCAATCCCTCAAGGTTCCTTCTTGTTTCAAACATTGAAAAGCAGAAATGCTCACTCTTCTTAAAGAGAAGCACCGATCAAAGGCAAGAGTTGAACCCACAGTTATACATCTGTCATTTAAACGTTTCCTCCATCATCACTGTATTTGGAGTTTGCAGTAAGCAATGTGTCTCATGTCCATTGTTTTACATTTCTTTCATGCTCCCTTTTCTTGAGAATTTGGTCATCTAACAAATATTTTCCCCCCAGTCACAAAAGTCAGCTTGATATCCTTACTCCTCCGTAATAGACAAAGGCCCTAAGACTGAGGAAAGTCAAATGGCTTTTCTTGTGGTCTTATCAAAGTGCATAGAAGAGTCACCATCTGGAGATAAAACTCTGCATTTCCTCCTTCTAATTAGGTTTACTAGCTGGTCCTGGGCTGACTGGACAGGAATAAGGCAGTGAAGAATACTCAACTAGGAAAACACATTCACTGGGGGATCTGGGTTATATAGCAAAGCATCCATCACAGAGATCTTAAGACAAACACTGATAATTCCTGCAGAAGGTTAGAATTTAGATGAGGAAGTGGAGCCCAGCAGCCCCAGAGCCCACAGTGTGTCCAGCCCCTGTGGCAGGAAGCCCGTTACACTCATTCACCAGGCTCTGGAAGACGCAAAACAGAGGAGATAGCCCCTAGCCGCAGGGAGCCCGACACAGATTCTAATTGTTGATTCTACAAGTGAAGGACTTGATTTAGAGTAAGATGTTTTCTGCATTGTCTCTAAGGAACCTGTGCTTGCAGAATACAGATTGGTTTAACTCAAAGCTACTCTGAATGCAGTAAGCAACAAAGGGCCAATGCGGCAAGATTTCAATTACGTTATGAGAATCAAGCCATGCTGGGTGCTGTTCCCTAGTGACTCTATCAGAGTCAGGGCAATTTGAGTTTCTTGAGCCAGCTGCTCTGAGGGCCTTCTACTCAGTGTCTGGAGCCCGGATTCCAGGGGCAATGTAACAGCTGCTCGTGAAATGGAATGGGATGACCCTAAAAATGAGAATCAGATCCACAGGGAGAAAGTCTTACCAAGTTGTGGAAGTCCCTTTCCAGTTCTCTACACCAGCATTTGAAGCTGGGTCTTTAGGAGGAGGCCAGGGAACTGGAGTGAGGCTCCGGTCCCACAGAGCACAAGTAGGATGGTTGTGCTTGAAGAAAGTCCAAATTAAATCGAGTCTAGAGACCAGCTGTTTTCAGTGATGACGTTTCTATATCATATCACTGTATAGAATCTCCCCATTCATTCTTTCAACCAGCTTTTTTGTAGATCCATTCTGAACTGGGCGTTGTATTAGAAAATGCAGATATAAAAAGGCTAATACATATGTTGACCTCTCCCTTCCAGAAGTCATGTTGGGCTTTACAGTAGTATTTCCTGGAATCATTATGTCAACTGCAGTGTTGGAGGGGGCAGGTTTAGGGTAGAGTTGAACAAATAATCAGGGACCCGTCTCAAGCCCACATGATCTTAACTATTTGGTGTGAACTCTCGGGTTTCTGTTGGGGCAAGGGTCCTTCTCTGGACCTCAGACTCTTTTGACAGGGGCCTTGACATCCTCTGGCACTTGGGAAATCTCCTACCTAGTGTTGGGTTCTAACAAGGATGGAATTCTTGAACTTTTATAATGCCATTTTTCCACAGTTAAGCATCTCAGCATCATAGAAACTTCTGCTGACATGCCTCACCCAGTGGGCTGGACCCCCACGTATTTATGCCATCCTCGACAAAGCTCAAATTTGCTATAGCCCTTTGGACTTAGGAATTGCCTGCCTGTCTGCCTTCTTTCCTCCTTCCCTCCCTCCTTCTTTTTCTCACTGGGACGAAGACCATTGGCTACTCTCCCCTGAGGACCACCCACAGAGCAAAATTAATACCTCAACCCCAGCCCTTCTTATTCGTGATTTCTTCCCTTTCATATCGACTTGCAGCTGGGAACCCAGCATGTCTTCAGGACAAACCCATTGTTATGACACTGTCCAGATTAATCCTTTACAAAAAAAGGCATCATTCTTGGTGTCACCTGTAACATGCCCCTCTCCTGTTCTCCAATCATGAATTCCTGTGTCTATATTAGGGAGGATGGCAGCCTGAAATTTGGACGCTGGATGGGATGATGATTTCAAACTCAAGTGTGAAATAGAGTTGACCCCTGATGATCAGCCTGAAGGAGCTCCTTTAAGCCCTTTCTCTAGATTATAGTTTAGATCAGCTTCAACACAGGAGTTAAGCTGGTGCTTTGGGGACAATAGACCCAGATTTTAGTGCCAGCTCTGCCTTCTCGTGACTTTAAACACGTGATTCAGCCCTCTAAGTCTCAGTTTCTCTATCTGAAAAACAGTATTAATATGCTCCCTCGGAGGATGATCAGAGTATTTAAATAAGATGGCATATTAAAGCATAGGCTTAGTGCTTAGTAAGAGCTCAAAACGTGGCAAATATTGTTCTTTTTATTGTCATGGTTATTATTTCTCTGGCTTCTCCCTAACTAAAATCTTAAAAGAGACTTAGTCTGACGTTGGCAATGACAGTACTGGAATATGACTTAGAATGGCATGAAGAAAAGCACAGGAAACTGTGCAGGTGAAGGAGGATCAACGAGAGAGAGAGAAGAGAGAGAGAGAGAGAGAGAGAGAGAGAGAGAGAGGAGGGAGGGAGGGAGGAGAGGGAGAGGGAGGGAGAGGGAGAGGGAGAGGGAGAGGGAGAGGGAGAGGGAGAGGGAGAGGGAGAGAGAGAAGGCTCACACATACCCTGTCATTGGAGCGAAATGTGCTGTTTTTCTTTTTCTGTTTCATGTTTCTTTCTTGGTTCTATCTTTTCCTTTCTATTATGGACACATTGAACATACGCAAAGATGGAGAGCACACTCTAATCAACCTCCCATGTGCTTATCTAGCACCAGTGATTATTTGCCAACCATGTAAAAGTTGCTGTTGGTGCCTTAATTTCTCCATGCACAGTAAGCAATCACCAATGCTAGTCCCCATCCTTGCTAACAGGAATGGATAGTAATGAAGGAAAGAGCCTTGCCATCGCTCCTGCTCCCACAGTACCTTCCTTGAAAGCCCTGTAAGACATCATTTCATCATTTCAAGTACAAGAGATTTCTGAAACACTGATGTTTTCCTCTCTGGCATCCTGACCCCAAACTTGTTCCCAAACCCAGGACGCAGCCATATCACACCTCCTCTCATATTATGCGATATGAAACAATTCAAGATTAAAGTGACTAACTGCGAACTGCTAAATACTTAATGTCAAGAAAAAAGCCGTTTTAAGACCTGTAAAAATTCAGGCAATAAATCGAAATTGTCTAGTGGAGAAATGTTACATTAACTTAGATTTTCCAGTACCTTAATTTTGTCAGACGGTTGCCAATCGGAAAACACACAGCACATTTACTGCACAAATTTATGAACATGTTCGAGCAGCACTATCCATTTCCTCTGGGTTGTTTTCTCTTGGCATTTATAGCAACTTCAGTTTGTCACTGCGCAAGGATAAATGATTTTTCAGTTTTGACTCCCAGCTGTGGCCCTTGTTGTCAGTGGAGTGAACTCATGGCCAGCTCACTTTCCTTCCATCATCCTTGAAAAATCGGGTTGATGTTTAAAACTGTAAGCGAAAGAACTTAAGGCAGAACTAGAGAGGAGCTAGAACCTAAGGATGAGGAGCTCTCCCTTCCCGTCTCTGCCAATAATTCACTCTCAGAATCCAGGTTGCTACATTTAATGTATTTCTGAGGTTGCTCTGAGGGTAATAATACTTGCCACAGAGCAATCCTTCAGAGATAGAGAGAGATTGAAGTAAAAATGAGGTGAAAATGCCTGTGAGTTATAGAGTTATTCCTAGGATTAAAGGGGTAATGAATGAATGTGAATCACATTAGAGTTTCTGGATCTTTCACGTTGTCTTCAATGCCTGGAATGCTTAATCCCCTTCTTTGCCAATCCATGTACAACATGCACAGGTTGCACACTGCACAGCTGTGGGGGCTCCCTTCACACAGGTCACAGTGTGGTCACCTACGCAGATCCTCCACGTCTGGGAGGCATTTCTGATCCCCTCGGTCCTCAGGGCTCTCTTCCTTCAGTGGACACTCAAAGATGCTACCAGAGGGGCTTTAACTCCCCAGGTAAAACCCGGTCCCCTCAGAGATGTTGAGTTACCGCATAAAGCCATAGGCAGGGTTCCTGGGCCAAGGGCACTCAGACATTGCTACAGGGAGACTGGCCTGAAGATACTGCTGAGTAGCTCAGGACACTGCTGCTAGAATGAGCTGAGGCCAGAGCCAGTGGCATGCACTTGTCCCAGCCTCCGGTTTCATCTTTGAGAGCTAGCAAGGACTGGGTTTAGTTGAGTGGAAACTAAATCCCACCTTGCTTCAAACAAGAACCTGGAGCTTTTCTATTAATATCATTCAGGGCCCCAGCCCAACTCCCGCTGTAGACTATGACCTGACCAGTTGGCCTTGTTCTCTAAGCCTGGCTGGTACCCCTTCACATCACGACTTCTGGCCCACTGTCCGAGCCCATTAGGCAGCCAGCACAAGGCAGCTGCACTAATCACTTGATACTTGTCACATATTACCTATGATATCTGTCGTACATGGTACTCCACCACCTCAGCCTGGAAGACAGCACAGTGGGTATTCAAAAAGCGTCTGTTAGTAGCGCTAGGCACGGAGATTGAGCAGGCTTAAATTTCCTATAGTAATCCAAGGAGGGTAGCTCTAGTGTCATCTATTTTTTATTGCCTGGTATTTGCATGCCTCTGGGTAGTAACCCAAACCCGTCTCTTCCTGAGTGAATGTGGCAGGACTTTGCAATTATGAGCCTGTAACTTCCTCTTCCTTTTGAGAAAGCTATGCAATTACCAGGATCCTAACTTTTTCTCCTTTTGTGAAGTTTTCCTACATATTATCTTGTAGCTAACCTATCATTATCAGCAGCCTCCCAGGGTGGGCTCTCAGGTAGCTGAATGTTCTGTGGAAAGTTTTTAATAAATACTTAAGGAGAACTAGGGCAGGAGATACCTAAAGGTCAGCATGAAGAAAAGGGAGGTAACATTTTTGTGGGACTTTCTGGTGCCAGGATATACATGACTTCATTTAATCTTCACGACCTCATTTCACAGATGAGAAAATCTAAGTCTCCGAGAGGTAAGCAACTACACAAGATAGGGCAGGACTTTAAAAGTAGAACTTGCTGCAAATCCAGAGATATTTGACTGTAGGGCTCACGCTCCCTTCTCTACTCCTGCTTCAGAAGTCCTTGGGTTGGTAAGATAACTCAACAATGAAATTACCGAAGGTCAAGGAAGTAGGTGAAGAAAACGATCTCCTATACAGATGAATTGTTCGGTGATAAAAGAAGACAAAGAGAGATAATATTCCTGTAATTGTTGGCCTTGATTTTATCCAAGAGAAGGGCAAGGATCACATCTGTCCCATTTACCATTGTCTCTCCACGGCTTAGCACAGTGTCTGGCTCCTGATTGGTGCTTAATTTGTCGAATAAATTTCTAGTCTCTGACATGAGGCTTTTTTTTTTTCTTCAATTAGATCTCAGCAAGAATAATCAAATGCACCTTTATTGGTTTTAGCTACTATGCTTGCAGATTGTTTAATGAATATGTAATCAGTGGCGCTTCATCACTTATCCTAAATCGTTCCTAGAAGGCAATTGAGAGGAGTGGTTTTGAACTGTTTGGTTTGGGTAATCAGGAACCGTCCAACATGATAGTCACTAGCTGCATGTGGCTATGTAATTTAAAATTAATTAAAATTAAATAAAATTTAAAATTCAGTTTCTTAGTGGCACTAACATTTCAAGTCTCAGCAGTCACATGTCGCTAGCGGCTGCTACATTGGACAATAAAGATAGAGAACATTCCTGTCATCACAGAAAATTCTGTTGGACAGCACTGGTTTAGAGCATAGTCTTTGGTGTCAGACAGAGTGGGGCTGAATCCTAGTTGCACTGTCCTACAGTCGTGTAACTATGGACAAGTAATTAATTGGCAACCATAAAGTAGAAATAACAGTAGTATCTGTCTTAGCTTAGGTTCCCAGAAATCAGAGTCTAAAACAGAGGCCTATGGACGGACAAGTAATTTATTGAGGAGTGTTGTTGCAGAGAAGAGGAGCGAAGGACAGTGTACGTGAAGCAGGACAGGAGGAAGAGCCCTTGTATAGATGTATGTGTGAGCAGGCTTCAGCTCTGAGAAACGAGCTATTGGATTCTGGGAGACTACCTGAGAAGCCTTATAAAGTGCAAGGCAGAGTCAGTTGTCTGGGGAGTGGAGAGTAGATGCGAAACATTTACCTATTGGTTCCTGCCCCCTTTGCTTCTCTCGTGGGGGCGATTCAGACAGCCATCTCTAAACAGTCTAAGTTTTGTTTGCCTTGCTCTGCCAGGCAGTGATCACCGCAGTTGCCATTCACCCCTCACGAAGAGATTTCCCCCACTGAGCTCCCCGGGTTCCAGACACATTCTTGCCGCCTTGTGTTGTGTGACAGTAGCTCCTTGTGTAATCAGGGTCAACTACTCTTGCCAGTATAAGAGTTCCTTTCTTAGCATCCTTGTGCTTCAGCATGAGGATCCCAAAGTGATCAGGTGGCAGTGGAAGCTTCAAGCTCAGGGACTAAGTCCCCCCGGCGCAATCCCTCCCCGCTCCATGCATCCCAGCTGTTGGGGAGATAGCACCACATATCTTCTCAATGCATATGCTGCATCCTGGAGCAAAACGTCACAACCCAGTACGACGTTGTTCCTGAGATGAAGCCTTATTGGGAAGAACAGTTCTTAATAAAGTATTCTATTAGGCCGGTAGCTTCTGAATAATGGGATACATGGTCAGGCCAGAGGACCCTGTGGTCATGTGTTTATCGTTGCACCTGTTTGCCCTAAACATGGACCCTTTCTTCTAAGGCAATGTTGTGCTTGTACTGTACACCACACACAGGCATTCTGTACACCAGTGATAGTGGCTCTGGTAGAAACACTGTGGGCTGGAAAAGCAGACACACATCTGGAGTAAGTATAGTTCTGTTAAGGGCAAACTTCTGCTCCCTCTGGAATAGAAGGGTCTGATATAATCAATCTGCCACCAAGTGTCCGGGTAGTGTCTTTGAGGAATGATGCCATATCTAGGGGTCAAGGTCACTGCAGATTGCACATTTAGTGTAAAAGGGACCCATGCTGTTGGACCCCTACATAGTCTCTCCATTCTTGCCACCATGGTCACTCTGTTTTTAGGTCCATTGTCTACCACTGGAGTGGCTTAGGAAAGAGGCTGGCTGACATCTATAGGATGAGTCATTCTGTCAATTTATCTGGCTTTTCATAGCCTCCTCTGCAAGGGGTGTTCTCTGTTGTGCATCAGTGTGAGGCACAAAGACCTGCGTGATTTCTGCTCATTCCCAGAGGTCCATCCACATGTCTTTTGGTAGACTTCTCTGTCTCATATCTTCTGGTCTTATTCTTTCGAGTCCCTGATCAATCAGCTAAAGCATTCACTGGTGCCCAGAAATCTGTGTTTACCCAGACCCCAGGCTACTCCATCTATAGGAATGGAACAATTAAATGTATTACTGCTCACTGCTCTGTCTACTAGAAAAGTTTCCCTTTACCACCGGGCTTATGATATCCATCTTTGACCAGCACCAACATGTAATGCCAACCCATCCATGAACAAGATGCAAATGTTTTCTTCCTCCCAATAATCCTTTGATTGGCTGTCTCCTCCTGTTCCATAAAGTCATTGGTGTAAGTTGAGGGATAGATGGTGCAACAGGAGTAGGTGATGTGGGGACTGGGCCAACTAATCATAAATTTGCTTATGCATTCTGGACCTGTTTTGACAGGATCCCAAACGTACTGTTTGTTATGCATAGTGCACTGCTGCTGTGCCCAGCTTTATGAGTTGGTGGTTCGGGAACAGTACGCTCAGAATGGTCAGCTGGGTTTCATAGCCATTTGGCCTCCCAGGTGTTAGATTTCTACTAGGGCCCAAGACCATACCAGCAACTATTTCTAAGAAGGAAAGCACTTCTCTGATTCAGAGGGTAGGGTCTTACTACAGAAACCTGCTATAATCTTCATGTCAGGGCTTGCCAGAAATGATGCTTAGTCTTCTTACCTGCCAGGGATCTCTGTAGCACTATTTGATTTGCTGGGTCATGTGGCTCAGGCGACAGGAAGGTTTGCTCCCCAGCCTGGAACTGTTGATGAGATTGCTTTGTATTCTGGATCCCACTTGAAAATAGAAGCCTTTACGGTCACCTGATAAACTGGTCAGAATAGTGTTTTCAAGTGTACTGCATACTACTTTCAAAATCCAAAAAGCCTCATCAAATATTCTGCTTCCTCTTTAAATGATAAGAGGTTCAAGGTACAAAAATCTGTCCTCTACTTTAGAGTGGATATCCCAGTACGTTTCAGCCTATATGGACTTCTAAAAATTTCATCACCAACTACATATTTGCAGGAAACATAGAGGAACATGCCAAAGGACATCTCCAGGATGCCCTTAGCAAAATCCAACCTGCTAGAAAAAGGACCCAGTTGTTTTTTTTTAAACAAATAAATTGCAAGGCGCAAAATCAGTTAGATGGAAGGGAACCTGATAAATTAGAAGAGACTTAAAAACATGTTAACCAATTGCAATGTGTAGATTTTATTTGTATCTTTATTTTTTTAAAAAAAAAGCTTTAAAAAATTTGTGACATTTATACAATAACTGGAAATTTGAAAAATGAATATTTGATGACATTAAGGAATTCTTAAGCATTTTTAGTTGCAAAAATCATATCATAATTATGTTTAAAGGACATCCTTTTAAGAGATATGTATGGAATATTTATGAATGAAAGGATATGATGTTTGGGATTTGCTTCAAAATAATATGGGAGGGAGGAAATGAAGTTATAGATGAAACAAAATAAGATATGAGTTGATAACTTGCAGCTAGTTGAGAGATACATGGTGATTTAATAAATTATTCTGCCTAATTCTGTATATGTTTGAAATTTTCTATGGTAAATGTTTAAAATTATTTTAATTAAAATATTTTAAATTATTAGTAAATAATTGTACTAGTACTGCTTGCAACCTGAGTCTTCATAGAATTTATCTCCACAAACTGACTTACTTACAAGAGCATCCAGGACCCGCCCTCCCATTTCACCAGATCCCATTCCTGGGATTCATTAATGATCTGGTGGACTGTCAAGACAATTAAGTCCCTGTAGACTCTTGGTTGAGGCAGAGAACAGGAAAGTTAACATAGCCTCGGGGTAAGACAGTGAATACCCTTCTGTTCCTGTCTTGTAAAATCAAATGGATTCTGATCCTTCCCATACTTATCTGGTTGGGGAAGAAGGCATTTGCCAGAACAATAGCCACAAGCCAAGAGCTACAGGCCGTGTTGATCTGCTTTAGTAAAGGTAGGACAGCTGGCATGGCCGTGGCTAATTGAGGCTACCACCTGATTAAGGTCCATGAGTGTCATCCACCATGATCTACCTTGGATTTTTTGTTTTTGTTTTTCATCATCTAGTGAGTGAATCGAATGGAAACATGGGAACCACTGCTCCTGAATATGTTAAGCCTCCGATGGTAGCATTAATCTCTACGATTCCTTCTGAGATTTTACTGTGCTGGCCAGAAAAATGGGGGATGTGAATAGTGAAAAGAGCTTCCTTCCTAGCACAGTGGCTTTTATTCTAGAGGTCAGAGAGAATTCTAATGAGAGAATTCTTCCAACTTCTGAGTATACCCATCCCAAAGGGTCTTTCTCATAACAATCCATGCTGAGCATGAGCAGAGAAGCTCCAGGAAGCATGGGACTAGGGCAGATATCACCAGGTTGCTTCTGTCTGGAGCCGGCTGGAGCCTGTGCAGGACTGATCACTATAGCATTGGCTAGATTAACAGATAAGTGAGGCTCAGAGGATTGTAAGTGTTATACAGGCAGTGTCCTATAGAATAAAATCTATGTCAAAGGATTATTGGGAGGATTAAATGAGAAAACCATGTAATAATGTTGCATTGCACATTATATACTTAAGATACTCAGTCATTGATGTAAGTATTATTATTATTTCCCTGAGGAATAGGCCTTTTATTTAGGGAAAGGGCAAGGTCCAGAAAAGATTAGATTTTTATACTGCCACCTCCCATCGTCTCTGGGATCTTAAAGAATTCATTTGCTTCCTTGGCCCCATAAAGCATGCAGACAGAATTAAAACTACTGTAGCATTTGCCATTTTACCTCTTCCACCAGAATCTTTCCTGATAAAACAAGTTATCATCATCATTATTATTATTATTAGCTATCTTCTTTACCGTTATTAATTAATTTTTTACTCAGTAGCCATGCTGGATATTCCTCATTCCTTATATTCTCTTTTCAGAAGCCTGTTGTGATTTCATTATGTCACCTGGATTCTGAGTTATCCTTATTCTGAATCTTACTGACTATATTATTAGGTTCACAAAACTTACTTTCACAAAGTGTAATGTCCTAGCAACTTTTAAACTAGTTCAGAGGGGAATAAATGAGAAAAACAAAAAGTAAACAATTTAAAAGAAATCAAAAAGGGAAGTAAGAAAAAGCAAATTTAGAATAGAGAGGAATAATATAAAGATAAGATGGTAGACATAAATGTAAATAAATCAGTAACTGCTTAATAAAAGTGAACTAATGATTTAGCTAAAACACAAAGATTTTTAGGCTAGACTTAAAAGATATAATTACATGTTATTTATTTAAAAACACATCTAAAACATGAGGCTATAGAAAAATAAGAAGTAAAATGGAACTTCTGCTTCCAGCCAAGATCAAATAACAGGGATCAAATTTACTCTCCCACCAGAAACAAACAATAGAAACAGACAAAATATTGAAACATTGGTTTTTCAAGACCTAGAATCAGGCAAAGAAGAACAGCGATCTCTGAAAAGCAGGAAACAAATAAGGTGAGCCCTGCCATTGTCCCAGTTTAAGTGTCTTAAAACTTTCCAGATACTGGGTCGGGTGGGAGAACCCAAGCAGAAGTTAGCGGACTCCCTGAATTAAGGAAACAGAGCTAAAAGCTCAAGAAGACACAGGTGGTAAAGTTTACTGGACACAATACTGGGAAGGAAGAAGCGGAAGAGGTAGAGAACTCAGGAGATCTGCAGAGGGTTCTTGAGTATTCAGCAGAGTCTTGATCAGTGCATGCACGTGAAGGAAGTATCTGAAACTGGGCAAAGAGCCACTCAGAAGGCTCTCACACAGGGCCGGGAACTGTGCTTGTTCCCTCCATTCACACTAGAAACTTGATTCACGCATAGTTGTGTTGATGCCAGACGGGTCTCCCGTCATCAATGAGAATAATTAGTCCTAGACTAAAGGCTGCTCTAGTCCTACCTAACAAACCTTAAAAAAAGAACAGAAAAGATCAATTGGTTTCGATGCAACCCAATTACATCTCAGAACATCTCACGAATATTTATAGGAATATAAAACTATCCAGCATCCAACCAGGTAAAATGCACAATGATTGACATCCAAATAAAAGTTACCAGAAATGAAAAGAAGCAGGAAAATATGACCCAGAAAGAGGAGCAAAATATGTTCATTGAAACGACTAAGAACCGATGACGATGTCAGAATTAGCAGACAAAGGTAGTAAAGCATAATTATAGCTGTGTTCTGTATATTTAAAAAGGCAAGTAGAGATATGGAAGATATTAAAAAAATAAATTGAACTTCTGGATATGAAAATTACACTATATGCAGTGAACAACATGCTGGATGGGTTAACAGCAGATTAGACATTGAGGAAGAAAAGATTAGTGAACTTGATGACAAATAGCAATGAAAACTGTTTAAAATAAAATACAGAGAACAATCATGTTAAAAAATGAAAAGAGCTTCGGTGAGCTATGGGACAGCTCGGGTGGTCCAATATATGTGCTAGCGGTGTCCCTGAGAGAGGGGATTATTAGAAAGAACATTCAAAGGAAATAGAAGGAATGATACAGAAAACACGGATAATTTTTAAAATAATTATGTTGTGAAAGAATGCATATAAAAAGAGTTCATAACGTGTTATTCCATTTTTATAAAATTCTATAAAAAGCGACGTCATCAACAGTGTTAGGAAAAAAAGACCAGCAGTTGCCTGGAAACCGATGGGGAAGGGTGCAGGGAAAGTAGGGGAAAGGGAAATGGGTGCAAGGAACCTTTGGGTGAGGGACATTTTCATTATTTGGATGCACAAAGTTATACTAGACAAATACGTTTAGCTATAGTAACATTGGGTGAAATAGACTTTTAGTAGAAAAAAAATCGTTAGTGGTCATTTCTTAATGATCACTTTTTAATGGTGTAATGACTCTTACCAAAAGGATTATATAAAGCAAAAATGGACAAAGCTAAAAAGACAAATCGATAAATTCACAATCTTAGCAAGAGATTTTATCCACCTCTCTCAAAAAATCCATAGAAAAAAGGAGACAAAATCAGTAAGACTGTGGAAGACTACAGCAATTAAGAATTTAACCAACTTTAGCTAAACTCATAGCACCCAGTAGCACAGTATCTAGCATCTTTCAGGTGAAGATGATTTTAAGGACCCATGGAAGATCTGACCAGGTGCTATGACAAAAAATAAATAAATAAAAAGAAAGAAATCTTCACACGTTTCAGAATATTGAAGTCATATAGAGCAGTGTTGCAAGTTGGAGTCTCCAGAAGCATATCCCGCCCAAAGGGCAAGGGGCCTGAGGTACTTAGATACCAACTTCTATCAGTCAATGTTTGAAGGCTGCTACCTGGGTTCAAGGGTGAGGAGGCATTATTATTACCAGGACTTCTGGTCTGGATTTTGAGAGCCAAAGAATGTACTCAGGCAAAGAAAGCTGGGGGTGGGGGTACCCAGTGGGTAGTTGGGTCAGTGCCCACTGAAGTGGTAAGGGCCAGGGGATGAGGCAGAGCACAAAGCACATTTGCGACACTGTGGAAGAGGGGTGAGCTGTGGAGTGCAGTGATGGATGGCCCTTTGCAAACATCGCAGGGCTTGGCTTCTATTTCTCTTAGTAAATTTGCCTTCTGTTATATGGCCTGGGGGTGGGTGATGGGCTAGTGCTGGCCAAAATGTTTTCCACCACCCTTTTTGCATGTCCTCTATCGTAGTCTAGCACTGTAGTTTAGAATGTAAGGGTAGTTTGCACTTATAACCATGAGTTGGGAAGCCTGAGCCAAAACTCTGAGACAGAAAGAGTCCCATTTTTATGTCCTATTATTACAAATCCTTATACTTCTTTGCCCTGCCCTGTTTTCTTTTGTGGCAACTTTGGCAAATCTGTACTCTTTGAAACCCAGAATCCAATGAAAACATATATATTGGGGACGAGGGTGTTAATTACAGGACCGAGAGGGGGTAGTAGTTTAAATAACTTTGAAAAGTATTGGAGCATTAGTGATATTTGAAACATATGGCACAAGTTCTTTTGTTATTTCTCAAAGGACGGAACAGATTTTAGTGAGAAATTAAACCTTCTAAATGCTAGAGCTGATTGTAGTCTGTATTCTGTAATCTATCCATCTGTGCAGCAGCTCCCTTGCCCCCGGAAGCTCAACTCCTACTCATAGTCCTCCCACCCACCGAAGTACGTAGTTCAGAGAAACTTTCTCTCTCAAGTCCAAAAGGAAAAAGTTGGAGAGATCACTTTCGCAATCTGTTCAAACATCAGCAGACCAGAAGCACTGAATTCTCCAGAACCATTGGGCAAAGACAATGCTGCCACCTCCAACTGGGATCTCACACAACTTGCATCCCTAGGCTTCCCCGGTCCTAGCTCTTGGGGCTAGCCAGTTGAGTCTTTCTTTGCAATGTCTCTCAGATACATCCCTCCGTTCCCACTCTCTGCCTTCTTAGAAGAGGATTCCATATGGCTTATCCGAACTGCAGGCTTCCCGAAGGTTTTCTTGCCCCCACTACTATCTCACCACCACCAGAGCCAGGATAAGCCACTTAAATACCAGTTTCATCATTTTATTCTCTTGTTCCATATCTTTTTTTTCTTATTCAAGGCCCCACACTGGCTTTCAAAAGTCCGTTTCTTCTTTATTTGTCTGAACTATCCTATCCCTAATTCCTAATGTATACCCCTGTGTCCTCCCTTGTTTGGTATGTTGCTCACCTCACGACACTTTTTCTTGCTCTCACTTTGCACGTGATCTTACTATTTCCTTCCTACATACTGCTAACACATCCAACTAGTACTATATGATAGCATATGTGTAGAATAATCTAACACTTCACCTGATACAGTCAATCCTCACATGTTGGGCCCCTCCCCACAAACCTCACTGATTGTAATTTGGGGTTTCCTTCTCATGCGAAGCTCTCTATCTCAGAGAAATGAGGCAGAATGGGAAAATAATTTCAAACTTTAATCAACTGGATCTTCTAAACCAATCAATCCATGAGCCCCCACCTTTGTTAACTTTTTCATGCTATTTTAATTTTCTTCGTAGCGTTTGTCATAATTTGAAATTACTTTATTCATATACTCATTGATGGCCTATCTGTCTTCATAGATTGTAAGCTCCCTTATTTTATACATGTATCTTATTTTATACATGTATCTCTTATTTCCCCACCCACTATTCGTTTTGTTACTTCTCATTGGTAAGAATTTAAGCTTGGTGATTGAGATCACTGGTTTTTTGAATAAGATAAAAATAGATTTTAATTCCATTTATTAGCTAGGTAACTTTGAGTAAGTAACTCGACTTTTCTGGACTGGAACAAAGAAAAAAGAGCACTTAGATGATTAGTGAGAGGATTTAGTGAGAAATACATCTAAAGTGCTTGTTAAAGTGCCTCAGACATGGCGAATACTCATCAAATGTTAGAGATCAAGGCTAAGATCATCCACACCCTCGTATTATTACTCTGTATGATGCCGAAGTTAGAAAATGAAGAAGGCTCACACACACACAAAAAATGTGATTTCTTTGGAATAGAGCATTGGAGGAGAGCTCTATGAATACCCTGGACCACTAGAAAGACGAACAAGTGGGTCCTAGAGCAAATTAAGCCTGAAACATCGCTGGAGGCAAAACTGACAACACTGAAGCTGTCCAACTTCCAGCACATCACGAGAAGGCAGTGTTCTCTGGAAAGGACACCAGTGCCGGGGAAAATAGAAGGCAGCAGGAAAAGAAGAGGGCCAGAGATGAGGTGGATGACTGCATGGAAGAACCCTGGGCGTGAGTCTGCAGGAGCTGAGCGGGGCTGCTGAGGATGGGACATGGCGGACGTCACTCATTCACCGGGTTGCCAGGCGTCAGAGCCGGCTCAGCAGCACAGAACACACACACACACACACACACACACACACACACACACACACACACACACACTATGGAGAAAATACATGCAGAAAATACCATGGATATCTTACATACATTTTAATATATGTATCATAAAAATATAATGTTTTAATATACACTATAACATACGTCTTATAAAAAATACATAGTGTATGGTTTTTTTTTTAAGAAAATAAAAACCATGGGCTCACCAGTAAGAATTAACAACTGTTAACATGTCATCATTTTTCAAGTGTTTTTAAATAAGAGATATGATAAATTACAGATAAAAATAAATGAGTCCATGGTGCTAAATGTTATCATGACTATAATTATGATTATATTTCCATGTAGAAATACTTCTTAAGGATAATACTTGTTTCCTATACTTTTTCCATTTCTGCCTTCTTTCATTCCAGATCTTCTAGAACAAATGCTGACATAGGTGATCTAGGACTACTTGTTGAATTAAATTGAAATGATAGTTTATTCCACTGTAGAAATCTGATTTAAAGAGGATAAGAGGTTTCTTGATTGTCAGAACCAGGGAAAATCTTCAATGTTTCTAGACCATGTACAAAAGATTTTATTAAGTTGATCAACTCTGTGACAAAGCTAGAGGTAAATTCTCTCCCTGAAAGATCTCAGAGAAGCAAAACAATTTAAAAACGGAACCAAACGAGAGATGGGACTCAAATCCACTTCACCTAAAAAGCTTTTGAAAAAACTATCCAGCCAGCTAATAGAGGTTAGAAAGGCTGCCAGCAGGGAAGAGACTGATCAGGAAGATGCTGCTCCATTCAGGCAGTCTTCTTTTGTGAACCAGATCAGGGGGAGCAGGATTCTGGGTGCTGGGCTTTACCAAGCTGGGCAGCAGCTTTTAACAGAAGCATCAGAGCAGGAGTCTGAAGATCCACCCAGGGCCTTAACTCTAGCTGTCACTGACTCACTCCATAACAATTCCCTTGGCCGCCTTCGGCCTCAGGGTCCTCACCTTCCTAATAAATTGGTCAGAACAGCTGAGCTCTCTGGTCCCTGTAAATTCTAAATATTGTGATATTCTGAGACTGGTGTGTTTCTGGATTGAGTCTGCCTCCTCATAGTTCAAAGTTGTATTATCTATTTCCGTATAACCAGATATCCTCAAAACGTATTAGCTTAAATCTACAAACATTTGTTTTCTCAGTATCTATGTGTCAGGAATCCCAGCAGGACTTAGCTCGGTGCCTAACTCAGGGCCTCTCACGAAGCTACAGTCCAGGTGTCCGAAGGGGCTGCAATTAGCTCAGGGATGGACAAAGGGAGAATCTGTGTCGAGGTTCACTCAGGTGGCTGTTGGCAGGTCTCAGGTCAGAGACATCTGGGTGGTGGCAGAGACATCAATTCTTTGATACCTATAGGACAATCTTTTATAGTGCTGATTGAAATATGGCAGCTAATTATCCTCAGTAGGAAAAGGCGAGGGAGAAGGAGGAAAGGGGAAGGAGGAAACTTAGGAAGTGCCCAAGATGGAGGCCACAGTCTTTTTTCTAAAATAATCTCAGCGCTGACATCCTTTCATTTCTGCCCTATTCTCATTAGAAGTGAGCAAATAAGCCCAGTCCACATCAAATTGGAGGCCATTAACAAAAAAGTGAAAACCAGGAGGTGGGGGTCATTGGGGCCATCTCAGGGGATGCCCGCTATGAAAGTGAAAATGGAAATAAGATTGGATGGAGACACAGGACAGGGGACATTTACCCAGTGGGGCTAGCGATGAAGGTTGGGACCAGCTCACCCCATTTGCTTGAGACTTTCTCGTTTTTTGTCCTGAAAATCCTACATCCCAGGAAATCCCCCAGTCCCTGACACATTATGAGCATTTGTCACCCTATGGGTGTTCTGATGACCCCAAGTTCTCCTTTCTGGAGTGTGTCTGCTGGTATGGAGGAGCTATCACAATGGCTCTCTGCAGACAGAGTTAATATTACCCACGGGACAGGGTCTACACTGAAATGGGCCATGTGTGACTTGCCATAATGAGAAACATGTTCCTCATTTGGCAGCTTCTGTCTTCCCTGGGAAGGCCTTCTTGCTGAATGGTATACAGTTTACTGTGTCACACAGGGCATTGTTGCTAATGCCACTTTGGCTGGCACTGGGGCTGGTGAATATTGGCATGTCATCCTGCAGCAAGGGCACCATGCCATCATGACAGATGGATTCATGTGCTGGCATGTTATGGAATCAACAGGTCCATCAAGCATGAAAGTGACGGGCTAGAAAAAGACTTCAGAAAGTCAGAACACAGACCGAATCCCAGAAGACTTAGGGACAGTGTTAAGGCTGTGCTAAGAGCTAAATTTTTTGAGATGAATTTTCTGAAAATAAAATGAGGTAGACCAATTTCCTCTGAAAGGCTTTACGAAAGAATTTGGCATCAAAGAAAATTCCACCTACCCTTGTTTTTTTGATCTCTTAGTAGCAACAAATGCCCAGACAGAAGATCATCTCCTTCCCACCATCGCCACCATGAATCAGAGCAGAGAAAAGGAAGGAAAACAAGATCTTCCCAATCTAATTGGACTTTCAATTTCCCTCTCTGCTTTGCCTATTTATTCATGCCTGTATGGCTAAATTGAGTGTCAAGTTAATAGAAAAATCCTTTGGTGAAATCTCCTTTAAGAAGCACTTTTGCTAAAAATAAAAGATATAGCATATATTATTACAATTTTCTTTTTGTCTGAGAGTCATCTTCTTTCCACTAGAATGTAATTCAATTTACCATCATGACTCTTACTCCCTGCATTTTCCTTAGAAAGCTTTGGAAATGCACTCTCAGTAAAGAGAAATAATACCAAAAATAATAGAAAATGGATGATTTTTAGTTTCAATGTAATGTTTTCTTTATCAATAAGAAAAGCAGAAACAAAGGGTTAATAAGACAAGCACTGCCCTAGACTGACGTAGATATGCCAATAATCCCAGAGACTCAGACGTTTGGAGGTTGTAATTGGATACAGACAGACACCACCAGAAGTTGTGAGTCCGGAAAAGGAATTTCACAGAACTCAACCAGATGATGCAAATTCACAGGGTCTGTTAATTATTCTCTATAATGCTTTCTCAGCTTTAATCCCACCTTGCGAGATGAGGTAGGGAAGGTGTTGTGAATTTCACTTTCTACGAAGAAAGGGGTGAAGAGACTTCCTCCACATATCTGAACTCCCAGACCTCATCTCCCCCCTGGACTCAGAAGACCTGACCGAACTCAACTCACATAGCATTCAGTGCCTAATACCCCATACTTCAGCACTTTACACCCGCGAAACAACCCTCTTTACATAATGTGACAAAGGGAAAAATGTCATTTTCAATCTCCCTTTCTTCTAAGAAAGATGGATGCCAAGGAAATTCTTTGTGAGGATGCAAATCGAAGCCAGGGAAGCTCTAAATCGTTCCATGAGAAAATGAAGCTCTGGAGAGGGCAATGCTGAACGCCAAACAGCTGGAGAGCCGGCTCAGCGGCGGGAAGGGCAGGTGGATTATTAGGAATTAGAGGGCATCTTTATAAAATTTTGCTGACTGAATAGGAGTATAGCTCTCTCTACTGCCTGATCACAAAATCTGTCAAAATGTACACAACTTGCCAGTGCTTTTAAAGTTTGGGTTATTTTAGATGGGTTTGTTTCTTTGCTATGCTATTTGGGGTATGGAGAGGATGCAGTGAAGTGCTGAGGTGACCTCAAGAAGGGTAAGTGAGGGCAGATGCTGCCCACACAGAGGAGTCATCCTCGTCACCTGGCCCGAGGTAAGGCAACTCAGGGGCTTGAGACATTAGACACAGTCAGAAAAGATACCGCCAAGTCACAGAGTACCAGGAATAACGGCATGCCTTTATTCATCTCAGAGAGTCGTTTAGGGTGAAGGAGATCTTGAACAGTCTCTCTCAGGAGTGAGAATACATGGGACCACATTCTGAACCTTTTTCATTGGGACATCTTCCCCGGATTGACCCTAGATGGGAGAGCAGCAGAACAGCATATCAAGAATGGAGAATGGTATAGCAAGAGCCCTTCCAATCCAAGCTAGTTTTTCTTATTTTCTCTATTCCTTTTCTTAAGGATATGATAGTTGCATAAAGGGAAATGATAAAACCCTGCTCTTACCTATTCAATCATTTGTTTGGCCACCACTGGCCCAGGTTCTACTAAACTAACACTTTCATCACCGAAGCTTAAAAACACCAGAGGGTATGAACCCGATTTTTTTTTTTTTTTTAAATCAAGCAAAACCAGAAGCTTGAAATAAGAGTCTTTGCACCAATCTCGGACGGAGAAAATAATCTGTTGTAGTTTCTGGCAATTAATCAATTTGTTATTTTGCGTGGGATTCAGAGGCGTCTATGCTTTCCGTAAGCCGATAACACACACTCCATTTATCCTGAGCAGACAATCAGCTCCCGACCAGCCCTCCATCATGGCTCAACTAGATCTGTAGGGGTGATGCCCAGAAAAGAGAATGTGTGCTCAGCAATGAGGACACGTAGCACCGGCCTTCCCTTGTGGCCCGGTGCTAGCTCTGAGTAGCAGAGAAAAAAAGGGCTCGCAAACACCAGTGAAACATCTGTGTCTGCTGTAGCAAAACCCTGCGCTCATTCCCTCCGCTTTTTGACTCATTGCGGGAATCTCATTACGAACTCATTTCATCTCTCCGGGGAGCAAGCTGATGGAAGACACTGTTAAAATTGTGTTTCAGTGTCTTGAACCTATTTACAGCAGACTGCTTGGAGGTTATTATCATTTCTGTCATTAAAAGTGGAAACAACGCTAACAGTAGTAATATTTTTATTGAGCACTCAAACCACAAATATTGATTGGATAAGTATTATGTCTACCTAGCCCTACATCAGACGCCATTGGAGTTTCAAAGCAGCATGGTACCTCACCTCATCTCAAAAACTTTGCAACATGGTTGGAAGATAAGAGGTACTTTAAATTATTTTTAGTAGAGTGGGGCTATATAGTGGAGAGAATTCAGCCCAGAGACATAGAAGACCTGAATTCTAGCTTGGACCCCATTCTACTCACTGTGTGAAAGGAGCCATCTCTGAGGGCCTCAGTGTCCTTATTGATAGGGTGATGGGTTTACCCTATTATTTTTTTATATTCACCAAATACTTCTTGAGCATGTATGTGTCAGGCATTATCCTGGGGTTACAGAAAAAAATTCACATTTTAGTGGGAGCAGCAGATATGTCAATAAACAATTATAATATTCTGTGTAAGATTATGTAAGATTCATTCTTTCACTCGTTCATGTATTCATTTAGCAATTACTATGCGCTATGTTCTCTTTTGTGCTTGGGATACATCAGTGAATAAAATGGACAAACATTTTCTACCTTCTTGAAGCTTAAATTCTAGCAGGGAGGAAGTGGAAGTAAGTAATAGCAAGTAAAAAAAATAGATAAATTGTTTGTCAGAAGGCGGTAAGTATGAGGAGATCAAATAAAAGCCAGGTAGATAGGATCAGAAATGAGGAGCGAATGGGATGCGGAGAGCTGAGAAGGTGATTTTTGAGCAAAGATTTGAAGGAAATCATGGAGTTAATCGTCAAATAGCTGGGGAAAGAGTTTTCTAGGTAGAGTTTCCTGCTAACACAAGGTCCTGTAGTAGCGAGGCCTGCAGTACTGGAGGGATGGTAAGAAGGTTCGCATGGGTGGACCAGGTAAGTAGGCATGGATGAGTAGGTGAGGGCAGAGAGGAGTGTGTGTACAGGGCAGACTGTGTCCGCTCCTTTGGGATCCTGGAGGGAGAGATGTGGCTACCAGCTCTGCCAAATGGGGAGCTTCCGAAGGGTTCAGAGTAGAAGCAGCAGTACCTCACGTCTCTACAACCCCAAGGAGCTTGAACTGTAGCCCAAAGGAAGTGGAGTAGTGAAGGCACTGCAGGGACATTTTACCATTTGAATTTTAAAGGGTAACTTCTGGCAGCTATGTAGAGAGTGGGCAAAAGCCTGAAGCCTGGTGGGGTAAAAAGAAGCCTCTTTTTTCTCAGCTTTATTGAACTATAATTGACATATAACATTGGGTAAGTTTAAGGTGGACAGCATGTCAATTTTATACACCTATATATTGCAAAATGATTACTACTATAGTTTAATTAACATCTTCATCACGTCACATAATTATCATTTTTTGTGTGTGGTGAGAACATTTAAGAACTACTCTCTTAGCAACTTTCAGGTATATAATACAGTATTATTAACTGCAATCGCCATGTTGTGAATTAGATCTGCAGCATTTATTTATCCTATAGTCGGAGTTTGTACTCTTTGACCAACATGTCCTCATTCTCCCCACCCCCACTCTACTCTCTGCTCAAAAGAAGCCCCTTTTAACACTCCAGGAGCAAGCAAGGCAGGCTGAAATTAAGGTGATATTAGAAGTGAAGAGGGAAAACCAAATCAAAATATTTTAAGGTAATGGGATCAAAAAGACTTTATGACCAATTGTATTTAGAGAGAAATGGAGAGCATGGCCACCAGGTTTCAGGCTCGGGTAAGTGGATGGGTAGATGATGGGATGAGTCTCTGAGAGAAAACATACACCACTCAGGCTCCAATGGGGGGGCAGAGAGGGGTGGGAGAAGGTTCGCTCAGCCTCGGACTTGTCAAATGTGAGGCCGCTGCACTAGAGATGCTCAGTTGGTGGTTGTGATAGCCATTCCCAGGGCTTGTCAGTAGCTGCCTCTGCTCTCCATGCAGGCTTCCACAAGCCTGCACGTCATGGCCCCCTTGCAGTTGGGCAGAGCCATGGCTTTGTCCTGACCGGTGAGTTGTGGATGTCAGTACTGGGTGCCATTTCTGAGCGGAAGCACTTAGTCTTTGGTGCAGACCCTGGAGTGTTCTCTTCCCTTGCCCACAGAAACTGAGGGAGGGTACGTGTTCTCCATGGCCCCCTAGCAGATGCTGGAGGCTCTATCAGCATAGGTCCTGGTGATGGGCTGAATTGTGTCCCCCCAGATTCATATGTTGAAGCTCTAACCCTCAATATCTCAGAATGTGACTGTATTTAGGGAAAGAAAGGCGAAGACCTTTCTCAGGAAGATTATGGAGGATATGCTCCATGAGAACAAGGGAGCAACCCCCAAAAGGGGAAGCATGGAATCAAGGAAAAAGCAGGATTAACACAAGGGAGCAGTAAAGGGAATTCTCAGGATGAAATACAAAAAGATTGGAGGAGAAAGACATAGGGCTTCTGGAGGTGATCTCCAGAGAGAAAATGAAACTGGTATGTTTAAGCCTATGAGAATATGATAAATGGATAAACTGGTATGTTTAAGCCTATGAGAATATGATAAATGGATATGTGACAGTGATGTTGGACATTTGTAAAATACTAATGAGAGGTTCAGAGAAAACTAAGCAGATGGGCTACCCAAAAATCAAATTGTGTCATGGTCAACCACTAAGTTCAATAATAAACAATATTTGCATATTCGTTCAATAGTTTGTCATTGGACACCTACTATGTGCCAGCTGCTATGCTTGTAATAGTAAATAAAACAGACCAAGTGCTTGCTTTTCTTTTTTAAACATCTTGAGCAGGTTGTATTTGTCATCATGAAAAGACTGAATTTTAAACAGATTCTTGGAATGGGGGCTCTTGTATCCATCAGCTCATTCTGCTTGAACACCTGTCTCATCCCCCGCAGATTTTTAGAACTGCTACCTTCACCGTGAAGCTCCATGAGTTTTCCCAGTTCAAACTTGGGCTTCTTTAGCATTTTTCCTTTTCTAACAAAGACATCATGGAGTGGATAAATAGGTTGGCAAACTTTTTCTATGTCTTTTCCAATGCTATCGAAAGTCACTTCTTTTAAGCCATTTGTCTGCACGTTTAGGGTCACGATTTCCATCATCTTCTTCCAGTTTTGCTAGACCTGCGGATACTGAGCATAAGGGGCCTTCTGAATCTGATTGTTGCATATTTTAATTAAACCAATGCAGAACAGATGAAGCACATATTACCATCGGTAGTCTTGACATCAATTGTTGCTTCAATCATTGTCCACCATATTTTGACCTTGGAGCACATTTTGTCAAGGGCATAGGTATAAGTCATTAGCATAGCACTTATGGAAACTGGGAGATGGATGCACTAGCTGGAAAGGGGCTCTGAGTGGGGCATCATGCCATAAATCTCAAGGATAAATGTACAATTTATAGTAGTCAGAGCTCTTTGGCTTGCAAGTGGCAGAAAGCCACCTCTCTCTCTCTCTCTCTCTCTCTCTCTCTCTTTTTCTCTCCCCCCTCCTTTCTCTTTCTCTTTCTCAGATAGGCTCTTTTATTGTGATGATAATGATGACATCCCACAGGCCAAGAATCCCTTCCTGCTGGTTTAGCAATGCCATTGAAAGCAGAAGGTCTCTTTGGGCTCTGACAGAAAAGTACCAGGTGAGCTGTTGACTGATTCTTTGGGTCTTATGTCTCTCCCTGAACCAACCTCTCCAGGCCTGGGGTGGGGAGGCGGAAAGGGGCAAAGTACTCTGATTGTGGTGAGGGGCAGGGGCAACTCTGTCACAACCACATGTAAATTTCTTTTTCTTTTTCTTTCTTTCTTTCTTTCTTTCTTCTTTCTTTCTTTCTTTCTTTCTTTTTTCTTTCTTTCTTTCTCTTTCTTTCTTTCTTTCTTTCTCTTTCTTTCTTTCTTTCTCTTTCTTTCTTTCTTTCTTTTCTTCTTCTTTCTTTCTCTTTTTTCTTTCTTTCTTTCTTCTCTCTCTCTCTCTCTCTCTCTTTCTTTTTCTTTTCTTTCTTTTCTTTCTTTCTTTCTTCTTTCTTTCTTTCTTTCTTTCTTTTTCTTTCTTTCTTCTTTCTTTCTTTCTTTCTTTCTTCTCTTTCTTTTCTTTTTTTCTTTTTTTCTTTTTTCTTTCTTTTTCCCATAGAAAAAAAAAGGAATTCCATTACCAGAAGAGAAAGGATTATTAGTGGGGCACAAAAACCAACAGCTGTCCATGGCCATCCATTTTCCTAATTCTTCTCATTCGCCTTGTGTGCAGACCCTTAATTGTTAGAAGAGGGTAGATGTCATCCCTTTATGCACGGCAGCTCAGGGGTGATATCAACTTTCCTAACCTTACTGCCATCTTTAAGAAGCCCAAGGACCCTATGTGAAGTAACATTTGTGACTCTACTTTTCATCTCTCAATTTTGCTTTATCCCCGAGAGAGTCTCAGTAGAGCAGAGGGCTTGTAGAAGGTCAAAATAGAAGTAAAAAATTTTGACCAGTGGTAAGATAATGATTTCTGTAGCGTGAGGTCTTGAATCAGGACATTCTGACCTTCCCAGTCAAACTGTGTGCTCCGCCAACCTGGTTATTCACGTGAGTTGAGAGGAGCCTGGGGACTGGATGGATGAAATGTCCTATTGCGATGGTTTTAGCAATTACAGTTTTAGATGAACAGACCTTATACCTTTTTCCCCCTTCAGCATTAGAACTATGCTTTAATGAAATACAGAATGACAGTTCAGGGGGGAAAAAAAACCCACATAATTCACTTCTTCCTCAGTGAATTGTGTTTTTCCTATTCACATGAATATTTTCTCTGCTCAGGATCCCTAAGCTGTTTTTAGCAAAGAGACATTATACCTTGTATCAGAATTAGATTCTGATTTAAACATCAACCAGCCTAAAATCTTATACCTCCAAACTTATCTCTAACTCAAGGCTTGACCTTGTGGGACCAGAAGAAAGTAAAAATTGAGTCTTAACGGAGTCCTTATGTATACTGGGGAAACAATCAATATTGAAAAGCAAAATGACAGGCAGGGAAATGTCAAATGCTACATGGTGACAGTTTCTAGTCTAGGGAGGCAAGAGGCCACCAAGGGATTTTAACCACTGGAGTGGCAATGTGGGGCTTGGACAATCTGCATCAGAATCACCTGGGATGTTCTAAAAAATTGTAGATGCCGGGGGCCCCACCCCAAACCTGATCCCCAAACAATTTCTGTAAACAGGGCCAGGAATTTCCATGTTTAAGTGTTCAGTTTCAGGTGCACATTAATGCTTAGAAGTGCCACCCCAAACAGAAAGCTGCTAGAGGTAGAACTCTCTGGCACAAAACAGTACCTGCTTTGGAGAGCTAGTCCTTTGTAAGGATGAAGAAATTAGCCCTGCAATTGCAATATTGTTCTTCATAGCACGATCACTCTGTAGAAAGAGGGCAAAAAATGCTTAGCACGAGATTAGTATTTTTTGAAGAGTATGTCCTGTTTGATCAGGAAACCCTCCCTGAGTTTCAAAGGATAAAAGAAATGAAAGAATTAAGGGGACTTGAAAATGTATTTCTTTGAAAAGTATGTTTAAAGCGTCACTTGCGTATTCAAACTTTCTGCAAGCCAGCATCACGAGAGTTTGTACATAACTGTGTTAAAGCTACAACGGAATAGCTTCATCTCAGAGTAGTGCTGAGTCAAAGAGACATTTACAGTTAAAATGCTCCTGGTTCATGAGGGCTTCTTGGGGGTTTATAATTTCTAACTCAGCCTCAGCATGCTTGTACAGTCTGAATTCTCCTTGGATAAATTCAAGCAAGCATGAAAAGAGAGTTTCTTAATTTCTGATTCTGTCACTTCCATGGCACTTGGGAATTTGATTTCTACTCATGATAGAATTTTCGCTCTCGGTAGCAATGACTTCAGTTACACATGGAGAGGCAAGGCGCGTCCAAGCTAAAAGGCAACACTCCCCTGCTTGTAAGCCTCTCTTACATACTGTGCTCAGTCCATTTTATTAAGGAGAAAACATTCTGGCATAAGAGGGAGCCCAGTGCATGTTAATGAGAATAAATAAACAAGGAATATAGAAATTTTATTCATTTAGCAAATTACATTTATAATTATGATGCATTATATTCTGGTGCCACATTTTGTCCACAAAGATAACAGTGTCCACTTTCAAATAACCAACTTCTGTTCTTTCTGGGTTTGAACCACAAGTTCAAACTCCATTCTTTTCCGAGGTCCCTAGTTACTCCTAGTCATGGCCAGTTGTCTTCCAAAATCAAGCCTGTGGCTCTCAGAGAAGCCTAAGAGCACCGAACAGTAATTCTGTGGAAAATTATCCCCATTTTTGGATAAATAACCTAGGGTGCTTACCTACTGATGATGGTATGGCTTGAAAGTTTTGTCTTAAAAACAAAAAGTGTCATCCCTTGTTCAAATGAAAGAAATATCATTTGGAGACCACAGTCTCTTAAAAATCTTAGGAGGCTGCCTGGCACTGCTGAGATTTGATACTCATCAGCAATGCGAGGACCACAAGTGTCCCCACCTGCCCCTGCATGGGGAGGAGGAGGAAGCCCAGGGGAACTTTTTGTCACTGTCCCTTTCCCCAACATCCAGAAACAGCCCAGGGACATGGTAGGACATGTCCTTTCATCACTTCATATCAAAGTCAGAAAGCAAGTCTTTTACTTATTTACTGCTTATGGGTTGGTTTTAGCCTTAGAAATTATGAAGTCTTCTTTTCAGATCGTAATAAAGTATGTATAGGAACTTCATCACCTCACATCCCATTCTCCTCCTCAAAAATAACCAAATTAATAAATTGGTTGTCCTTAGATATTGATTTCTGTTTTTCTATATACTTACAGTATACACATTGATCATTTTATTCCTATCAGTGCTTTTTACAGGCTCCTTCAGTTGAGGAAAGCACTGGTATTTTTCAATTCTTTTTATACTGCTGATGACAGAGATAAACAATATTTGAAATTTTTTTATGAAAATGAATCACTCTTGGTGCAAATTCCAGACTACTTTCTAGAGAGTTTGCTGGGTTGTCAGTGACCAAATGCTTAATATATGACACATAGAAACATTTATATCTTTATCCAAAAATAATCCTTTTCAAAAAATTAGGTGGAGCTTTTTTAGAATTCTTCACAAACCATGATAGTGTTTTGACTATTCCTGGTAAAGAGAACAAATACATGGAAAATATTGTATTGTTATTCACATTACAAGTTGGGGAAGGGGTGACAAAGAGCATCTATTTATTCGATGCTATTTTTTTTTTAAAAGAAAAGTATGTTTTATATATGTCTCTAAGATATACACCAAAATATGACCTTGTTCTTTATATTTTTTGAATTGTCTAAATATTTCACGGTACCCACAGATTGCTTTTTCATTGCGTGGTGAGGGGGAAGCATGGAAACATAAGATGCCCTGCGGTGCCTGGAATCCTTCTCACCTAGAGTGCAGCCGGAGCCTGCACAGCTGAAGCAGGATGGCTCTGATTCCCAGCTCCATGGCCTCAGGTGGTTCCCAGCCTCTTACTGCTATTTCCGGAAGGCTTACGCTGACCTCTGCCTCCAGCTCGGGTGTTCCCATGTTGGCTCTACCTGCCTCACATCAGCCTGGGCACAAACCCCAGCGCCCTCACTATTTTCCACAGCACCTGCCCTTACGCCATGTGTTTAATAGGTTTTCTGAGGCTGTGAAGTTCTCAGGGGAGGGTAACACACTGGGATGTGTGGTTTTCCTCTATCTCTGACTATACTCTTCCTCCACCCAGGCCCCTCCCCATCTCTCTCGCCTTTCACTTTTTTCTCCCTTCTCCATTTGAGAGCAAAAATATCTGTCTTTGTCTTACACAAAATATGTTTTCAGCCTTCTTTGAAACTTTGACATCAGCCAATGTTCGTGCCTGTGGAAATTGCCTACATCAAGTGATGGAATTTTTCCAACATAAGTGGGGTTTTTTCCCCCTGGAAATAAATTTGCTACCAGCAGTTAAGAGAATATATTTTTTATTCATTTTGTTAAATATAGAGAGACCTCCAGATTGTACTTAGAATTGAAAGATTAGATAATAATTTCAAACTTCTGCCCTTTGAAGAACTTTTGTTTTGCTCAGAACTCTTAGTTTAATACCAACCTGTTTACACATTTACCCTAAATCACCCTCTAGTAATATTCTAGTGATTATTGAAAGAATATCTACTTGAGACAGTCTGGGACTGGATAGGAGGAGTCCCTGGGAACCTGGTGATAGAATGTCCCCATGACATGGGAAGCGGCCTGGGCCCTCCATTCTGCAAAGCCCATTCCTGAAATGTCACCACCTGGCAAGAAACATTCTCGGTCATGATACACCTGTCCTGGCTCAGGCAGTAGTTGTCACGAGGGCTTCTGAGCAAGCCAGCCTTGCCAGGATAGTCGGTGGTCAGGCTAGTCTCTATCACAGAGCAAAGATGGGTCAGAATAACACAGGCAAGTCAGTTCCTGGGCACCAGACAGAAGCAGGGCCGAACTTCATTCCTGTGGGAGGGGAGAGTAGAGTGAGGAACGATGAGAGGGTCATCGGCCCAACCTTCTCCACTAAGCCATCAGGGGAGCATTTACGGTCACATGGGCATCCTGAGGAAACCAAGGCTTGGGATTGGTCTGGAGGAGGCAGATTCATTAAACTTGGAGTCTAGTAGTCATTGCAGGCTCCTGAATTCTGGATCTGGAAGAATAATTGTTTCAGTTACAATGGCTGTTGCATATTACCTTATAACTTTATGGATTGAAACAAGACAGTATTCATTTTGCTCACAGATTTGTGATTTGAGCTGGGCTCATTGGGGGAGGGGGGAGCTCATCAGCATGCCAGTCAGCATAAGCTGGGGTCACCTCAAGTCCCACTCGCTCACATGTCTGGCAGTGATGCCAGCTGGAGGTGGGGACCTGAACTGGAAATGTCACCTGGAACACATGGTGGCTGGAATGGCATCTCGAGATAGAGAGAGCCAAGCAAAAGCTGTATTGCTTTTGATGGCCAAACCTCAGATGTCATATAGTATCTCTTTGGCCGCATTCTGTTCACTGAGGTCACAAAAGTCCCAACCAGGCTCAAGGGAAGGGAAAAGAGACCCACTTCTGAATAGGGAGTGGCAAAGCTCCGGAAAAAAAGCTTGTGTGGTGAAACATCAGAAATATATTACTGCAGCCATTTTTGGAAAATTCAATCTGCCATAGTCATAATCTAAAATCGGGGCTGTGGCAGTTGATACACCCCCTCCCCCAGTCAGATGGGCTCTGGTACTGGAGCCCATCACTTCGGCTGAGAGGGGACAGTGACAGTGGATGCCAGTGGGTGAGGCCTGGGTATCAGCACCCCCCCTAGCTCTGAAAGGCAGCAGAAGGCAGAGCAGAAGAAATGAAGTGAAGGGGGAAGATTTCTTCCTTCTGCGATTCGCAACTATATTAACCATTTAATAGTCTGAGAGGGGAAGGCTGGCATTTCTTACAGGGATTTTTGTCCTAACTAAATCCCTCAGGACACACAGGTAGCAGAGTCATGCACATGGTACTAATACGAATCTGACAAGGTTCATCACAGCTCGAGATTAACTGTAAATTCCTAATGTGTTTACATAAGACACACGTCGGCTTCACAGCAGACAAAGAGGCGAACACAATGATCTGTGAAAGAAGGAAACAGAGATGCTCCCCGAATGGAATGAGCCTTCACATGTCACCTGCCTCACCGTGTGTTTTTGGAGCTGTACCTCCAGACTTCCAGGTCGCTGCCTGAAGTTCCCTGCTAGGTGCTCTCAGGGATCATTAGACGTGATCTGTGGGCTGGCAAGGCTTGTGTTTTCTGTGCTCAGATTCAGTTGACGGAATGGAACGGGGGCAGGGGGAACCGGGGGACGGCTTCCCCACCCAGGACGGCTTTCTCTCTGGGAAGTCAGAGGGCTTCAACAGTCCACTGGCAATGGATGAGGCAAGGCTTGAGCGGGAGGACATGGTTCTCGGGGACTCAGGGTGAGAGTGAGGTTGGGTGCGGGAAGCTGCCGGCTCTCTTTGCTCTTGTCAGGCTGCCTGGTGTAGGGGGCCTTGGGGAGCACAGGGCTCTGAGCAGCCCTAGAGAATGGACCTAATGCATGTAGGTGAGTTCTGCCTCAGATCACGAGGCTGCACAAGACGTCTTTTGCAGTGTCCTTTTTTGTCCATTGCTTGAATAAGTTTGCTTCCCAGCGTCACTCCTAACCACCTCTTTCTTCTTAGGAGGCATTTCTATTTACAACTGTACACCTTTGGGCTCTGCAGATGCAGGCACTAAGTAAGTTATTGTGGATGAAAATATTCACATGAGGCGGTCGCTCTCACAACACCATCCTTTCCTTGGGCCAGCTCTTCATCCTGGATGGACGCATTCGGCTTGCCCACCCTCAGAGAGAAGGGCCTCCCAGAATGTCCTAAGGGCAGAGCCAGAATGCCCACCCGTCCAATTATTTTTTCTTTCTCCCCTCACTCGACAATTTTAATCAGCAAAAATGCTTTGCACAGCACCCACTTAATTCATGGGGCGGCACTGGTCCATAAGCTTGTCTGTGCAAGACTTTATCCTCATTAGCAGGAATACATCTCACTGCACTGTGTGGTTCAGTTTCTGCTCAGGGTCTCAAAGAATCAGTCCAGGGGCAAAAATGTAAAGCAGATCCAGTGTGATGGTCAATTTTCTGTGTCAGCTCGTCTAGGCTACAGTACCCAGTTATTCAGTCACACACTGATCGGGGTGTCCCTGTGGAGGTATTTTGTATATGTGGCTAACATCTACAATCAGTTGACTTTAAGTAAAGAAATTATTCTAGATAACACAGGTGGGCCTCACCCAATCAGTTGCAGGCATTAATTGTAATACTGAGGTTTCCTAAATAATTATTTCTGCCTCAAGCCTAGTGCATCAGTTTCTGCCTCACAGTTTCTAGCTTGCGAACTGCCCTGCAGATTTCAGACTTGCCAGTCCCCACATAATCCAATTCCTAGAAATATCTGTCTGTCTGTCTGTCTGTCTGTCTATCTATCTATCTATCTATCTATCTAACTGTCATCTTTCTCTCGAGCTATCCTTCTCGTATTTCTGTTTCTCTGGAGAACCCTGACTGATACAACTGGCATCTACTGAAAGACAATAAAGGGAAGCCACTTTATAGTCCACAGAAACATTTGCTGAATTTCCCGATCTTCCTTGTCACCCCATTCACCCCATTCTCCAGTTCTTAATACCCCCATGCTATGTAGCTACCCCCTGGTACCCTCTCCACAATATACATATATACATACATATGTATGTGTGTATGTGTCATAACTCAATCCCACGGCCATGAGGGCTGTCCTCCTCTCTTCCCTTCTCCCCCTCTCTGTCTTCTGGCAGTCTCTCCTGGAGTCAACCCAGGCCCTCCCAGCACAGATGCACCCAACCTTGTGCCTCTGCCTCCACTGGGTAGCCCCACCTGCCCAGGAGTGGGGATGGAGTACAAGGAAAGGAGGAACTGATGAGCGACCAAGCATGTGTCTTACTGGGCAAGAGCAAGGAATGAGGACAAGTAGATTTACAGCTTAGTCATTTTTTAGTCTACTAAATTTTTCCAAACTACTTTTAAATTTAAGTAATTTAAAAATTGTTCTGAAATCTTCATAACAATCTGTAGGTCTATTTTATATTATCCTTATAAGGTCAATCAGGTAGGTATTATTCCTTCTCAGAGATGAGAAACCAAGAAGTAGAGAAATTAAACGTTATCTCCAACACCCACCCAGGTCTCACTAATCACAAAGGTGAGGCTAGAACCTAAGATTTCTGCCTCCACTGCATTATGCCAGCTCTTCATGAAAGAGAATGTACTTGGTTAGTATTAATTAATCATTTAACAAACATACATCAAATACTAGGAACTCCTGAATAGAAAGTTCAGTAAGGCATAATCCCCACCTTCAGGGTGCAAGGAAGAAGAGCGGGTGCTGTTACAGAGGCGCAGCACCCTCCAGTTTCTGATCATCATGGGGAGAAAGGCAGTCCGTGGAGGGGTCTTCCTCAGGTGTGATCTCCTGCCTTCCTTCCCCACCCTCTTCATGGGACATGGTTGGCACAGCTTGCCCCAAATCTAGTGGCTAGATGTGTCAGGAATCCTACATATTAACCCATAAGGACCAGAGGTAATAGCGTCCTGCAGAAGCATACCCAGGCTGTCACTGTGGTCAGAAGAATTGATCTGTGGATCCCAAGGAGGGAGGAACCAGCCTACAAAGGAAAAAAAATGTCAATTAGAAGAGTGAACGCAGGGTGGATTGCAAAAGGAGACTTTGAAACCCCCTTGAACATCATGAGTTGTCCCCACCCAAAACTATTGCTATTCCCGCTTCTCCTCCTATTAGTCTTGTAATAATTAAAAAGATAATTGAAAGCAGAGAAGATGATTTTCAAAAGAAAAAGAAGAATGGGGTAAAAAGAAGATAAAATGGTTGGTAAGAAAACATTCAGAAAGACTCAAATTAGATAACAGCAATTGTAAAAAATTGAGAACAAATTTGAAAGATTAGCAATTAAAAATAGATATAAAATGATTTAAAGTATAAAATCATTATAGTATAAGACAAAATTACAATTAATGTTATAAAGTTAGAATAACTCTTTAAAGGTTTATAATTAAAAATAGAGATAAAAAGTATTAAGTTATAAACCATAAGACATTAAAATAATATTTTAGAAATGATGAGTATATCAATAGAAAAATGGCCAAACAACATGAATTCACATATGGAAAAATCCAAAGAATATGTATGTGCAAAAATGTTGAACATCACTAGTGGTAAATAAATGCAAATTAAAACGATGAGCTTTTGATTTTTATCAGCTGGTAACGATGTGAAAAACTGATATTTCATACTGTTGAGGATACAGGAAACTACCATTTCACATCCTACAGGTAGAACTAACTGTACATTTTCTCGACATACAGGGATGACAAAATACATGAGAACCTTGAAAATTTCTTAATTTTTTATTATGGTCAAATACATAGAACATAAACTTTACCATCACAACTATTTTTAAGTGTACACTTCAGTTATACATCAAATACATTTATATCACTGTGCGATTATCACCACCATCCATCTCCAGAACTCTTTTCAGCTTGGAAAACTGAAACTTTGTACCCATTAAACATAGCTCCCCATTTTCCCCTCCCCCATGCCCCTGGTAACCACTATTTTACTTTCAATTTTTATGAATTTGACTGCTCTAGGCACCTCATACAAGTGGAATCATATAATATTTGTCTTTTAATAGCCATTCTTTTGCCAATAATTTCATTGCTAGGACTTTGTCCAAGGGAGATGATAAAAAATACACACCATGAATTACCTGTAAGAATCTTCATCAAAGCATTATTAATAGTGTTTCAAAAATTAGGGCAAAAAACCTAAATGCCCATTAGTAGACAATTTGACAAATGAATTAAGATTATTTTATGAAGGAATACTATCCAATCACTAAAAATATGCTGTAAGAGAAAATGACATGGAAAAGAGAGTCACAATACATTAAACAAAATCTCTAGTGGCCTAAAGAACAGTATGTACTATATGATCTCATTAATTTTGGAGAAAAAACGTGTGTATATTCTTAACGTATTAGCAGTAGTTATTTATGGGTAGTGGGTATTTATGAGTGATTTTAATTTTCAATCTTTTGTTTGTTTACATTTACTACAGTGAACACATATTAATTTTAATAGACAAAATTTACTCAAGAAAGATTAAGGAAAATAAGATAGTTTAAAAATAAGAAGTTTACTGATTTTAGATTGAAAGACACACAGAGACTAAAAGTAAAGGGATGAAATAAGATATTCCATGAAAATGAAAACAAAACAAAACAAAAGTTGGAGTAGCAATACTTTTATTAGACAAAACAGACTTTAAAACAAAGGCTATAATAACAGACAAAGAAGGACCCAATAATCTCAATTCTGGGAATTTATCCGAAGAAACCCAAAACACTACTTCGAAGAGACATGTGCACCTATGTGTTCATTGCAGCATTATTTACAATAGCCATGATATGGAGGCAACCTGGGTGTTCATCAATGGATAAATGGATAAAGATGGAGTGGTACATATATACAGTGAAATATTACTTACATAAAAAAAAATGAAATCTTGCCATTTGCAACAACATGGATGGATGGACCTAGAAGGTATTGTGCTGAGTGGAGTAAGTCAGACAGAGAAAGACAAATATCATATGATTTCACCTACATATGGAATCTAGAGAATAAAATAAACAAAACAAACAAACCTAGATACAAAGAATATTTTGATAGTTGCCAGATGAGAGTGGGTTAGGGAGGTGGGTAAAAAAAGAAAAGGAAAGAGATTAAGAAGTGCAAATTGATAATTGCAAAATGTCATGGGGATGTAAAAATATAGCATAAGGAATATAGTCAGTAATATTGTAATAACTGTGTATGGTGTCAGATGGTACTAGATTGTCAGGGTGATCACTTTATAAGTTGTATAAATGTCTAATCATACTAATGTACACATGAAACTAATATAATATGGTATGCCAACTGTAACTCAAAAATAAAAAAATATTTTAAAGAAAAAAAATAATTTTAAATTAAGAATTTAAAAATAGAATCAATCTAATTTAAATATCTAAAACATAGAGAAACAAAATGTAAGGACTTGGAAATTAAATTAGTAAAATATTTTAAATCAAGCAGAACAAAATGAACACTACCAGTGAGCCCCAGTGAATGCCAGATGCTGTCTGTGCCAGGTACTTTACATACATTAATTAAAACAGGATAATAGGGTGAAAAATTCCTATTATTCCAATGGATTATAAGGGAGAAGAGGCAGAAATGTCTGAGGAAGGCATGTTTCAGTCCTTAGAGCAGCAGCCTCTAGACGGGACATCCATTCCTCCTTGAGAAACTCCTTCCTCACAACCAAGTCTTGGGGCAAATGACTCGTTCTGCTGATTACCAGGCATCCAGAAGCAATGCATTCAATTGATTCTTCAGGCTCCGACCCACTTTAGATAGTTTCTGTCTCTGGTCAGGACCTAAGAGGACCCCCTGGTCCCTGATCAGTTTCCAATTACTACCCTTATAACTGAAAGGACCCAGCAGCCCTGTGCAGAGACCACTCTGTGCTATCCCAAAGCTTTGGGAAACGGATAAGACTTGGTACACAAAAGATGAAGAGATTGATCAGTTAGGTGGCAATTTATAGAAAACAGAACTCAGATTTGTTTACTTAACTTAAAAGTTAACTTAAAAGTTTAGGAACACTTCTGCCTTCAGGTAAGGCTTGATTCAGAGCCAAGAAATATCACCAGGACTCAGTTATCCCTCTCTCTCTAGTTCTTAGTTCTGTTCTCTCTGTGTTAGCCCCATTTTCAGGAAGATTTCTCTGGGAATCAAAAAAGGATACTCCAGACTACATCCTCCATCCCATGCAGTGAGAGTCTATTCCAGTAGCTTCCACAGAAGACATTTTTCTCTCTCCCAGAAGCATCAGGAGATCTGTTGACAAGCTTCTGCCACTCAGGAGCCTCACTCCCACCCTTCACTGGAGTTGAGCATGAGGACAATCTCATTCAAACCTGATGGCTGAGAAAGAAGAAGAGTGAGTTTGTGAGTAGCAAATTGGAATATTAGTGGAGGCAGAAAGGAGAAGCAAATGTTGGGGAAAACCAACAACTGTTCATTCCAGCAATTCTTTAATTTTAGGAAGCTGGGGAAGACTTTATTGCAGAGGTAACATTTGAGCTAGGGCTTCAAGGAAGTTTGTGACCTGAAGAACAGAAGGAAAGTCTTTCTAGATGGAGGTAACAGCATGCAGAATGCTTCGGAGTTATACAGTGTACTGGACTACTTAGAAATGGGGAAGCATTTAGTGAGATGGCAATCACAAGTGCACGGAGAGAGAGATGGATTGGGATCAGATCCTGCCTGACTATTTAGTACTCCAACCCATGTGGACCACCCTTACACCCTATTCAACACCATCTTTTCAGCAATCAGGTTGGGGGGGGGGAAGGGCTTTGATTTGTTGTCTTTGCCCTCTATTGTGGTAAAACTATTCCCGCCAAGGTCAATTTCAAGCTACCCAGGTGATGTCACTGAATGTGGGGCAGCTCTTATGAGTCAGTGGGAGCTTGTCCCAGCACATTACTGCTCTATATGTCTCAAGTGGGAACTGCCTTGAACATACTGTCCCACTGCTTCCTCTCTTTTCCATCTTTTGAGTTTCTCAGTTTCATAGATGAATGACTATTATAGATTGGAATGTTCTTGGTAATTATTAGGTATTCTGGACCTCAGCTTTCCTATAAAGGATTCACTCAACCCCTAAGATCTATCAAACAAACCTTTCTCTCTTTTTATGTTTATTTTGTAATGAAGTATTGCTTATGTCATCCATGTAGTCAAATGCACAAATCTTAAGCATCCATCGCAATACATTTATATATATATATATTATATATATATATAATATATATATATACACACACACACACACCCATGTAATAACCACACTATAAAATATTTCCAGCATCATAGAAGGCTCCATTGTCTTCTCCCTCATTCAACCCTGCTCATAAAGGACACCTTTACTCTGATATCTACCAGCACAGATGAGTTTGTCTGTGCCCAAACACCTTGTAAATGGCCTCTTGCAGCATGTGTCTGGCTTCTTTTGCTCGACCTCACGTCTATGGTATTCAGCCATGCTGTTGAGTGTACTTTATTCTTTTTCTTTGTAGCATAGCATTTCATTGCATGAATATACTACAGTTTATTTGTCCATTCTAAAATGATGGAAATTTAGGGCTCTTGTGAATGAAGTTGCAATGAATATTCCTGTGTGTGTTTTGGTAGATATAGGCGTTCCTTTCTCTTGTGTCATAGGAGTGGAGTTGCAGGATCATTAGCTAGTGCACGATTAGCGAATAAATTGATGAAGCCTCTAATATTCCCTTGGGGAGGGTATACTGATTCATGCCAGGACTGAGCCACCTCTGTGCTGGATGCCTGTGTCGCCACCTCACATCTGTGCACTGTCTCTCCCTATCTCTGCTTAATAATCATGTTTGCAGCCATTGCAATATCTCCTGCTTGGGCTTGGAGCCCTGGCATGTAGGGCTGGTGAGGGCAGTTTCTCATATAAGAGCAGCATGAGGTGGTGGCAAAGTGCTAGAATGAATGGCTGGAAGTCTGGAACCTCCCCAAGGAGAATACAATGAACACCTACTTTCTACCTTGAGTCTTGGGCAACTAACTCAGCCTCTCTAGATGTCAGCTCCTTCGTCTGTGAAATAATGAGGGAGACTAGATGATTGTTACAGTCACTTCTACATGAAAGTCCTGTGACTCCTAATAAAAGAATTGCATTGTCTAGTCTCTTGTTCCAGGCTGAAGGTTTGGGCACGCTGCGCTTTGGCATGTGTGAGTAAAACAGTTTCACTGGAGTAAAGATGCCCACAACGTGCTGTCCTTGGGTGCCTCACTGAAGTGAGGCAAGAGTGAAACCAAACAGGGCAACCTACTCACTCAGGGGAGGACCAGGTGTGTAGAATGTACACTCAGAGACATTTCTACACTATTAGCATCAATAAACAGGCATTTCTCTGCCTGTCCAACATCATAGCAGAAGTGCTCATGTAACCTTGATGCATTTCAAGCATTTGTTATTTAGAAGTAAAGAGGCTAACAGCCTGCATCTGAGAAATCACTCAAGATCTGTGACAGGTAGATATTGTTAAAGGGTTATGGGAATGTCCCTGTGCTCTCAAATAAAAATGGTTTGAAAATTCATCAAGGCCAGGGAGATGACAGATGGAATGTTTGCGCCTGTTTAAGGATCGGAGATGAGGAATGAGCCTCTTCTGACTTGGGCTCTGGTTGTCAGAGGTGATCACTCCAAATCCAACATGAAGAAAATCAAAGGTTCCGGGAGCTGGGCTGGGTTGACCTCTTGTTCTCGGCAGACTGTTCCCCACTCAGTGGCATCCCTCTTTCCCTGCCCTGATACCAACACTCAGGATTTCAGCCACTATATTCTGATGGACATAGGGTATGGAGAAAAGAAATGAGGTGTCAGAAAAAAAAACCATAAAAATGCAAAAAATATAACAGAAGAATGTCTAGGAAATGACAGAGAATGGCCTTTTAGGAACCTGCTATAAATTTGTTGAGACTTTACTTTAGAATAATGTTTATGCCACGGGTACCAGAAAATCTTGGTGCATTGCCAAGTTATAACCCATGTGTAAAATTCTTTTCAGCTATATGGTGTTAGGTGATGTCTGTGAAGTAGAATGGTCACCAGAGCCCATCTCATGACATGATGTGGCACAGCAAACACAATTTATTGTGAACAAGAAGCGAATATAACAAAGGGTACTATTAAGCGGAAGTCATAGGTGGAGAGGTTCCTGAAATATGGGAGAACCCTGATTGATGATTTTACTAGGTTCATGGACAGTGCAGTGATCAGTTCTACTTGAACAGTGATGAGATGCTAAAGGGAGACCGTGTGACTGGTGTGCTATTACTGTGGATACTTTTAAAGAGACAGAGAGACATTGTTATACGGTATTCATTAATGCTTCACCATTATTGCTGATTTATTTATGCCGTTCTGGGGTTTTTAATCTCTTCAAGTATGGTGCCCCAAAGTCTTGTATTCGAAATATGTCAAATAAGCACATTTGCACATGTACACACATGTGTACACACACACAGAACTACTGTTTAAGAGCTTCATCGTTTTTATATAATTCTTAATTGATGAAGAAAGCTTTAAGGCTGATGTCCTGTTATGGCTTGTCGAATAAGTTTTAGTCTATATATTCAGAATGGCTTAGTATTGATTGTCTGCACCACATAAGAAGCACTTTTCAGTGATTTTCATTGGTTTTTTATAATTACGGCAGCTATACGTCCTAGATTTTCTAGGATGATCCTGATTTCAAGGACCAATATAATTGTCTCTAAAGTACATAAATTATAGTCGGAGCATGTGTTCCAATTTTAGCTCACATAACATGATCATTATATTTAGATTATATTTCAGCACAGGTCATGGAATCTGAGTGCTCCACGGTGCAGTCGAAATGCTTCTGATACAAGCTGGGGAGAGGGCTATGATGAGCAACACATTGATTAGCCTTTCTGTCTGGGGACCAGGAACAGGTCCCTCTCCCTGATTCCTCATCATGCTAGGTCGTGTTCTTTCTGTTTTTATCCCTCCTTTTCACCCATCTCTTCCTACACTCTTAATTAGTATATCAGGGACAGTCAAATGATGTATGGAGAAAAGTGGTAGAAGAGGCATCACCAGGATTTTACCTTCTGCAACATTTTGTCTAAAGTTGGAAATGAAAAACCAGAGAATATAGTGAAACCTCTCTTCCTACCTTGAGACTTCTGGAATTGTTTGTTAGAGTGATTTGGAAGTCCAAGTGGATTTTTTTCAGGAGAGGCAGCTATTTATTAGAGATGATTGAGATTTGACAGCAAATGCTTGTTTGTTTACAGCATTAATTCCAATGGTTTAACATGGTGGGAAAGCAAGAAATCGTTCAGGGGTAAGGAGTTGGAAGGTAATATTGCTTGCTGGCCAAGCTAAGGTTTGTGAAGAATCAAACGACTGCTCAGTTCTCTGCTCTCAGTTCTCTAAACGTTGATATCCATTCATTTTACTTACAATGCTGTTTTCTTGGCTGGAAGGAAATATCGTGTTGTATTATAGTTGTAGATATTTGCTTAGGCCTCATCTAATTAGGAAGATTCTCTGGTAAGGTTGCCGAGTGCCCCAGAACCTAGGAAGTATGGAACAGCTGAACCTCAGGAAGACTAGGCACCTTGATAGAGCAGGCCATTACAAAAACTACAGTTGGAAGGCCTTTCTGAATTCTAGGCAATCTAAAAGCTTCTGGAGTTGTGGGTCTTCATACCAGTGCTCTGTTACTTGTAGGACTATGCACATTTTTGAAGGTCTGTTTTATTCTAGTCTCTTTTTTTTATTGGCTTATTTTTCAGTACCTCGAAGCTTCTCATGTTTTCTTTTTTTGTCTTTAAAATCACCCTATTATTGACTTTTTTAAATGATAAATAAAATTTATCATGTTTGGATAGCTATACATTCATTAAAAACTTTATTGATATGTCATTTACATAACATATAGTTTATTCATTTTAAGTATACAATTCAATGATGTTAGTATATTTACTGAGTTGTACAACCATCATCACCATAATCTAATTTTAGAATATTTTTCTCATTCCCTGAAAAATAAACCTTGTACCAACTAGAAAAATTCCCCACCTCACCCTCTCCCTGCCCTTGGAAAACCTAATCTATTTTCATTTTCTATGATTAGACCTGCCTATTCTGAACATTTTATTTAAATAGAATCATATAACATGTAGTCCTTTGCGTCTGACTTCTTTCTCTTGGCATAATGTTCTCAAGGTTCATCCATATTGTAGCATCTGTGAGTACTTTATTCCTTTTTATTGCTGATTAATGCTCCATTGTCTGGATATACTATGTCTTGTTTACTCAGTTATCAGTTAATGAACATTCGACTTGCTTTTATACTATTATAAATGAAATTGTTTTCCTAATTTCATTTTGGTATGTTAATTGCTAGTGTATAGAAATACAATTAATTTTTCCATGTTGATCTTGTGTCCTGCAACCAACAACCAACATATAACATTCTGTTAGTTTCAGGTGTACAACATAATGATTGCATATTTGTATATACTATAAAATGATCATTATAATAAGTCTAGCTAACATCTGTCTATATACATAGTTCCAAACTTCTTTTTCTTGTGATGAGGACTTTCAAGACCTGCTATATTTAAAAATACTGTATTGCATATCTAAAGTATTTTTAGATTACCTGGTGAGACCACTTACATGTTTCTGTATCATAAAAAGTGAAGGTACCAAAATAATTTTTCATGATTAGCCTTCATCATATTTATTTGGGTGAATAAACTCATTTAACATTCTAAGTAGATAAATATAGTCAAGATAACTTGTGGTTCCTTTGTCTCTGTACTCTCGCCAAGTAACTCTTTTTTAAATTGGTTATTTTGGTAAGAAATTATTGAGCATCTGTTTTATGAAAACCTCCAATACATGCTATAATATTGTGGTAATAAGTGAGGAGGATGTGCTTGGGAGCAGTCCCGAAGAAACAAGACATGCTTCCTGGGATCCTTAGTTCCCTAGAGAAGGAAGATTAGATACATGTATGTTGAAAAGAACAAAATGACATGTAATAGATTCAGTACTCTGACCAGAGATACAGAGATGAAAAAAACTCATGGCCTCTGCCCTGAAGATTCATATAGTAATAAATCAGCACATAATTGGAGCTCAAAAATGTTACTGCATTTTTGTAGATACCTTAAAGGATGCCATGCTGTGTTGTCCCTGGCTCCTTTTTAACGTTGAAAGGTACTGAAGATAGTAGCACCATAAACCTAACTTCTAGAGAAAATATACATGACTCTGTAAGACTAAGGTCATATGGCTAAACTTACATGTCAGAAAAATTAGCAAAAAAAATTGTTTTTAATTGTACATGTAGATAAATTAAAAATTACTTACCAATCTTGTAGAGGTAAAATAGAAACTTTCCAAAACACATCTTCTCAACTTTGATGTAGTTTTAATTCCTCCACTAGTTTATACCATCTTTGGCAATCACTTAACTTTTTTGTCTTATCGGTATTACTGGCCTAATTAGCTTCTGTAAATGAAGTGGAAGGAGACACAAAAAAGTACTCTGCATGCTTGATGCAACTACTTTATTTTCTATTTGTTTTCTTATATGCAGATTTGAAAACCATAATATTTAGAAATCTTACTCTGCAAAAAGAGATTAAACAGTACATAGTTCCTGGGATAAAGCCAAAGGCCAAATAGAAAGTTTTTTTTTTTTTAATTTTATTTTATAGGAAAGTGCATCTTCTCATTAAACTGTGAGTTTCTTTAGAAGAGAGGCTCTATCTTTTAACTCATTAGCCTAAATTTCTAGATACTATCTTCAGAGCATGCCTTGTAAGAAGAAAGACTCCTCGAAAAGCTGCCCAGTTAGTCTTTCCTGAAGTCAAGACCACAACTCCCAGAATTCCAGCTCCCCTCGTGATCACGGATTAAAAGCGAGAAAGTCCCAGCACCCTTGGCGCGCGATCCAGACTACAATTCCCACTATACCCAGGGCTCCGGAAACCTTGTCAAATACCACTTGTTGCCATAGCATCCGGGTCCGGACAACCAATCCGGGCGCCGCTAAGGAGTAGAGGCGGGCTGTTCGTATCTCTCACCAACCCCAGGCATTTTCTTGTGGAGCGTGACCGGAGGAGGTGGGAGCTCCGGACCGAAGCCTTCTCCTTGCTTCTTGGGGTCGTGGCCTTGCACCCGCTGTGCGAGGAAAGCGTGCGGGCACGTCCACGCGCGTCTATGCGCGTGGGGCCTGAAGTGCTCGTGCGTTCACGCTAGGTCTCTGCGGGGACAGAAGAAGCCATGGGCGGGACCGCCAGCACCCGCCGGGTCACCTTCGAGGCGGACGAGAATGAGAACATCACCGTGGTGAAGGGCATCCGGGTGAGTGACAGTGGGAGGGCGGAGGGCCAGCGCTCGGACTCGGACCCCAAACTTATGACCTTCCTGGGACCTGCTCAGCCTGATTTTCCCCATCCTGGCCCCCGGTGTTTTCCGGCCCGAAGCTGAGTTTTCTGCAAAGAAGCTTGAAGTTTCAAGACTTCGGACGTTCATTCAGAGATATTTCCTGCTTGAGTGCCAAGTGTTGAGCATGCTGCTGGGCGCGTGGGGGTTGTCAGGTTGATTTAGACCGTCCAAAGGTTTACAGTCTAGTCTCGACTGTATTGCTCACTAGTTATGGCCTTTTTGAAACCCGCCTCACTGTGCCCATATGTGAAATGGGGCCTGTCTTACACCTCCTAGGTTCAAGACTCAAAACCCTGCTTTTGCACTGCCCACATCACCTCTGGGGTGAATTGGCATTTTAAGGAACACTTTATCAGCACTCTGTCATTTAGTACTCTCCTCATACCATCCTTTCCTCCAATACACACAGCCTGACTTACTGACTTTTGTGGCCTGCCTTAGGTGACTGCTTGCTTCTCCCTGCTCACTTTCACTTGATATCTAGTCTTTCCCAGGCACCTCCTTTGTGGCCTGCTGTGCATAAGTTTTGGACTAGGCCGGTTGCTTCAGGCCTAAGGTCTGCCAGCCTGCGAGGGCCTCAAATAGGGTCGCATTTTTCCAGACCACTGGAAGTAATGCAGTCAGTTCCAACCAAGACACTATAGAGAATTTTTAAATGCCACCTGCATGTGCTTGATACATAAACTGAAAACTTGATTTTTCTCTATGCTGTCAGTATCCCAGCACTGACTTCATTAACACCCTCTGCAGCACCTGAATTTGGAACCTCACATTTTTGGAAGTATGCCTGAATCTAGTAAATAATGCATTTTGACTTTAGAAGGTTTTACAATTAAATTTTCTTTCTCTGTTATTATACAACCAGCATAAGTAAATTACATATGTAAATAATTTTTAGCATTTGTTACTAGGAAATAAAAGTTCTTAAAATATTTAAGTGTTTTAAAACTTTTTACTCTGAAACTGTTACCTTGAGAAGAATTTATTAAAGTTTTCTTTGTAGAAACTCAGACTGTTGAACTTCATTTTTGGTCTGTGACCAGCATTTCTTTATATTATATTAATTAGTGGTTGTACCACAGGATGTAATAAAATGTCTGAGGCTGCATTTTTTGCGTTGTTGTGGTTTAGTTGATACTCTTTGGAGTAAAATAAAAATGACCATAACGCTTGAGTTTTTTGCAGAGATTTGTTTAATCTTGCCGTTAGGCTTTGCATGTTTCAAACCAGAGGGTGAAAAAGAAAAATAAGAAAGCAAAGTAAGATATGGGCAAGAAGTGATTGCCTAGAAAAATGTATAAATCCATGTTCTCATACTCTAATACAGAAACAGTGATGACAGCAAACAAAATTAAAAGACACTTTAGCCACAGCACAGAGATTCATATAAAATATTAGATAAGGTTAAATAGGATACTAGGGTTAGATATTAGATTAAAATGGAAAGATTTGTTATAAAATCATTTTTTAAAACTTTTTTTTTAAACCAAAGAAGGTATGTCCTTTGGCCACTCAACATCATGGAAGTATTCTTTATTTTTTTTTTTCTCATAGTGTACATGTAATTGATATTGTTAAAATTCCAGCACACAGCACGCTCGTTTTGACCTCTGTTCTTTGCTTTTCTTCAGTATGTACCCTTCACCTGGAATGTCCTTGTAGTGTTCTCTGTTGCTTCAAAAATTTTTTAAGGGTGATTTGCAATTTCTCTGGGCTTTGGTTTTCTCATCTGCAAAATAATGGCACTTGAGTATATCACTAAGAATTCTAGGATTTTCCAGTTCTGAAATTCTGTGAGTATAGTGGCATTGAAAGTTTCTTGTAACCTAACTCAGCTCATTGCAGTTTCCTCTAAAAATGGCATGCTGTTGAATTATTGAGTACTTAATGGGTCATTGTGACTTCTTTGAGGTCATGAACATTACTTGGAGTTGACTAGACCTCAGTTTAAGATTGGTCATTACCAGCCTGAAGCTTTGGACAGATACTTCTCTGATCATATTTCCTTATTCTCAAAGGGGAATGCCATCACTTCTCTTGATTGTGGTGAGAAAATGAGGTAGGATATTTAAAGCACATGGCACAATGTAGATTTTTTTTTTTTAATTATTATTTATGCCTACAAAACCTGGTCTTCCTAGGTAGTCTCCCATCCAAGTACTAACCAGGCCCAACCCTGCTTAGCTTTCGAGATCAGACATCGGGGTTGTTCAGGGTGGCATGGCCGTAGACCATGGACCGTGACTCCACTGGGGCGCGAACCAGGACCTTCTAGCGTGTAAGCAGACGTGCTAACCGCTATACTATGGAACCACGTCCACAATGTAGATTTTGAATAAAAAGCAGCCGTTATTTTAGGGTTCCTTCTACATCTAATATTCTAAGATTCTTTAGAGAAGTGCTGTGTAGTGTCGTAGAAAGGGCATGTGCTTCAGAACCTAGCAGACCTGGGTTTGGTCCTGGCTCTGCTCTCACTGGTGGCCCTGGACAAGTTCACTTTTGATTGTGTTTCCCTGTTCAGTATATCTGGATAATGCATCTACTTGTGATAATTATGTTTCTAGCACTACTTGAGAGAATTCAACATAATGTATGTAAGCATCTAGCACAGTGTCTAGTACATCGAGAGCATTTGTATTTATGCGAGTAATAGCTGTTCTTAGAGCTGTTCAAGGGAATTGATAAGTAAACAACATGAGTGCAAAACAATAGATGAAAATAAGAGCATTTTGTGCTCCCACAGGCATACCTACAGGGGTGGATTGGGAAATGGGAGTCCTGAGTTCTGCAACTGATTGCAGGTGAGATTTTTGTCTAGGTGTTTTTTTTAGATGTTTTTCACCTCACCTTTATATTGTACTTAGCTTGAAACCATCATCTTGTTCCTTTTGAGGCATGGGGAAGGATAAGCAACACTCTCAGTATCATAAGTGAGCCCACTGTTTTCAGCTCAGTTGATTAAAATGTGGTACCGATGAGGCCCAAACTTCAATGTTGAATTGCAGGTAGGTGATTCGCCCTACTAAAGAAAACTTTCCAATGTCCCAGTGATGACATAACAGTTATGTCATCACTCGTAAGAAATGAGAGTGTACCAAAGTCGAACAGACTCCACTGCTGGAAAACCAGTTCTGTGTTTCCCTGATAAGGATAGTAATTTTATCTTCATTTATCTTAATATATAAAGAGTAACATTTAGTAAGCAACATAAGGCTCTCAGGAACTAGGCTGTGTTTATTAATCACGTTTTCCAGATTTTTCTTGCTGAGGTCCTCAATAGCTAGCAATTAAAGGATGTACTTAAAATTAAAGTTTAAAGTTTACTTTCACCTACCAGGTGTTATTTTCATGGTATTTATAGGGTCTTATTCTTTTACCCTAAGCTGTTGATAGCTTTTACCCCACTTCCATCAAATAACCTGTATTCTTACACTCGTTACCAACTTTGACTCAGAAACAACTCATGGGTTGGATAAAAGGCCACTCTCTTGTCTTGCCTTCTTCAAGTCTAAAATAAATTTCTTGTGATAGAAAGACCAGCCATTTTCATTATTCATATTACATGTGCTTAATAGGATTTTCCTGAGCACCTGCTTGGAAAGTATGCCTTCCACAAGTTTATCTGAAACATCAAAGCTGTGAGTGAACTCTTTCAGAGCAAATGTCAGTTTCAATGAGTATCATTTTCAAAGTAATATTTATCATGCTTTCCAGGCTGAAGCTAATCTTTGCACTGGCCTTGAAGTTGCAAGCTGAAATTCACAGAAGACAGTGGTGGTACTATGGTCGCTTCCCAGCTAGTACCTTGGGAAGCATTGGCAGTTGAGAGCTTCTAAATGGAGTGATTATCTGGTGTGGGATGTTGAGGATAAATCTAGTCAGCCACGGGGAATTTTGAGGATGTTGTCCAGGTAATTCAGTTAACTGGTAGGTGATTGGTCCCTTTCCACTTTAGATTTTAGGAATCCTTGGTTGTAGTATCATGTTAAGCTTTCTGCATTTTATACAGGCAGAAGTTCATGTTTTCTGCTAGTAACAAAGGCGACGAAATGCAACCGACAAACTACAAACATAAGCTAAACATTACATTATCTATATAATGTAATTTATATGGCATTTCCCCTTCCTCATACATAAGTGTGTGGGAGTAATATCTTCCCAATAATATTGGCAATTTTTGGAGCCTATGTCTGTAAATGGTATTTGAAAAGAAAACCCGCACTCACACAGAAAATGACCTATCCTACATGGAAGGAAGACCAAGTGAGAAAAATGGGTCGGAGCCCTTTAATCACTTTGCTAGGACACATCTGGAAGTGGATGAGAAAAACTTACGGAGCTGAGGGTCCCAGTTGTTTCTGCCTCATGTGGTTCTAACTTTATATCTTCAAGAAAAACATAAAGTGAGTTCTCTTTTTGCTCTGTTCTTTGGAAATAGAATACTTTATTTTTGTTCATTTCGCCCAGTTTCTTGTTTCACAGAAAATACTGGATTCTGGGTCAGTGGGTCATGTGTTTATGCTAATTTTAGATCAGACCAACCAAGGAGATTGGGAAGAGATGAGTGGGGAGACTATAGATGGATGACACACATTCTTTTCCTCTTCTCTGGAGCGCATGTTGGTGTGGTGAGCAGCACAAACAAAAATTGGCAGACCCCATTTACTGAGATTTGTCTGTGGGAGCCATAGAGAATAAGGTGGATAATCAAAAATCAGTGGGCTGAATTCTGCTCTGTTGGCAGGCCTGCTTCTCTTGGTTCTCCCTTATGTTAGAACCAGGTGGTTCTTAAGTTCTATTCGTGGATGGCAGGAAATCTGTAAGGCATGGACCCTGCTCAGCACAATACACTAAGCAGATAGTTTTGCATGTAGTTGAGGAATTAATCCATAGACTCCTGAGTCCATGAACATTGGGGCATAATTCCAGCATTAATGTGCATGTGGGTATATTGTACTTGGTATTTGCCTTGAAAGAGTTTCCAGAGATATTTGGAGACCAGCTGTAGTAGCTATAGATCTTTAGAGAGGGAAAAAAACTTGATAAGAAGTCCCGTTTGCAGAAAGATGTTTCCTGAAGAAGTTGCTTCTTACATAGAAGCTGCTTATCTAGCCCTTGCGGTAGCTTATGTTGTACTTTTGACTCCTTTTGGGGGTCATTTTGCGTCACAAAGAGGAGTTCTACAGGTACAGATTGTGTGTATAACCCTGGCCAGCATCTCTAAATCCTGTCAGCTGCTTTACAAGTGAGTACCACAGTTCACAGAGGAGATCAGGTGAGTCTGAACTTATTACTGCAGCTAGCTGGAAGGTCAGCTCAGCAGGTATTAACTTGAGATACGAAGGATAGCATGGCTTTTGCCTTGTATCAACATAGCTGTGAATGGCCTGGGGAGAGTAAATCGTGTTTAGAGTAAGCAGAGTCACAGTGGTAGGCTGCCAGGGCCACTCCTGTGGAAGGGCCTGCGTGTGCACTTATGAATGATTGTAAGAAAGAAAAAAGAGATGAGCTCTAATAAGGCAACCTTACAATATATTTATCAACTCGAAAAAATTGTGCTCCTCAGAGGATGTGCTTATAAATTTACTGAAATACAACCACAGACCACGTGGTGAAATGTTTTGAATTGATGTTAGAATTTGACATTAAGTAGCAAGTTTTGAGGCATCAGATAAGCCACAAAAATAAATATAAAACAAGAAACAATTAGTGATTAAGTTGAAAGAGACCTTGCACTTTTACTACCTGCAGAGCATAGATAGGAATAAATGAGCAACTTACATTCTCCTATCAGGACTTACACAGCTGTTCCTGGCGATGGCTGTAGGGCTGGTCTTCACGCAGCATGTACAGAAGATCAGTAAACTCGGCCGAGCGATGAGAGTGAGCCAAGACGAACGATCAGTCGAAGTCCCAATGGTGGAACTGTGTTAGTAATAACTCTGCCAAAGATTTGTGTAGCACGTTATAGTTCGCAGCGCACCTGTAATCCTTCCTATAACTCCAGGGGTAGCTATTACTTTCGATTTTCAGATGAGGAAAGTGAGGTCCTTGAGGTGACTTCCCTAAGATTAAAAAGCTAGTAGGTGGCCAGTGTTTTTTTCTCTATTCTGGGACAGGTTTTTGTTTTAAGGAGTAAAAGTAACTTACTCTTGAGACTGATTTAGGGATTGGAAGGGCTTTTTGTAGTGTCCATTTTGAAAGTAGCAATAGATAAATGACAAGGCATGAATTTTGGTGAGAAGTAGATGAAGTGGTATTTAGAAGTAAGTGGATTGTCTCCAGTACAGGTGAAGGATTATTAGCAAACACATTCACTTGTGATTAGGTTAAAAATGTATATATATGTGTGTGTGTGTGTGTGTGTGTAACAGTGTAGTAGTTATATTCTGTGACTTTGGCCTGAAATATAGAAGTATAAATTAAAATATAAAATAACATTTGTCAAATTAGCTTTATGTGTATTAGCTTTAAACAAAAATTAGATATATAACATTTCGTGTAGTATATAATACACAGTATATATGATATGTAATAGAAAATATAGCTATATTACTGTGGTATATAAATATGTAGTTTATAGTGAATGAGCTTTTTATATATCATATAGCCATTATAATGTCTTTAAGAGTCTAAAACTTAATAATGCTCATTTTATCTCAAGAGGAAGTGATGACATTTTTATTTTCTGCAATGGGATTGAAGGAATGTATTGCTTCGTATAGAGAAAGCACAGGGCTAGAGATTGGGGGTTACTGCGGGTGGTCCTGGTGTTACCAGTGAAGACATTACCTAGGATCTCTTTTTCTCACCTGTAAATGGAGAGGATTGGTGTCAGTCTTAAAGGGTTTTTCCTAACCTGTATCTCAGCTTTGTAGATGAGTTTCAGCAACAGTGTCAGTGGCTGTCCATTGTTGAAGAAGGTGCACCTGGCCCTGGCATTTTCAAGTAGTCTCTCAGCACTCTCCTTTTTAACCTCCACTTCTCTTCCAAGAAAGGAGTCATGGGTTTTTCCTTCAAATCACAACTGTTGAGCTGTGTGGTCTTTCCCTTTACTCTCTCACATCTCTCCATTCTCGTTTGGTTCCTGAGATATAGGTTAACTGTTCATCCTGAGATGTGTCAACTGTTTTGTTCACTGATGTATCCCAAGGGCCTAGTAAATATTTTTTGAATGAATGACTCATGAATATATAGGAACTCACAATTTTGTGGAAAGTTGGAAAGGCAACTACTTGTTCTGCCATTGGAGTGCCATATTGGAGATTCATGCAAGGTGCAGTGGGGCACAAGGAAGGTATCTTTGGGCGGGCAGAGTTGGGATGGAATGGGGAGCTGGTTTGGTGAGAGAAGGCTTTCGGGTATTTGACTGGATTTTGAAAGGTGATTCTCCCAGTGAGCCAGGGGAGACGGCAATGCAGGCAAGGGCAAAGGCATAGAGATGGCAGCAAACAGTAGCCAGTATGGCTTGAGAACAGGGCATGAAATATTAAGGAAAAAGCTATGGAAGTTGAGGTTGGTGAGTTAGGCCATAACCAGATGATGAAGTCTTGAATGCCAGGCAAAGGAATTTGGACATTCCAGCAGAAGATAACTATTGAAGGATTTGAAGCAGGGAAATACGTAATCAGATTTGCATTTTAGAAGGATTATTGGTGGTGCCATGAATTTGGACAGGGGAAGTGAGTTGGGAAAAGAGATGATGGATTCAATAAATATTTAGGGGTTGAAGAAGTCATGGCTAAGAGAACGAGGGAGAGGAATTGAGGACTGTCCTCCGTTTCGATTTAGGAAACTGGATGGAAATGCTATCCTTAATGAGATAAGGCAGGCAAGAGGAAGAAGAGGTTTTAGGAAACATGATTCTATTTGAGACATGTTTGGTTTGAGGTGCTTGTGGTTTGAAGGGGAGGTGTCCGTTAGGCAGTTTAATGTACAGGTTTGCCTTTTGAGATACAGGTCTTGGGCTGGAGACAATGGATTTAGAATTCATTATCAACTGCAGTTAAAGATCTGGGAAGTGGATGGGAGTACCGACAAGAGCATTAGAGTGAGAAGAAAGTAAATGGGAGATATCTTGCATTTAAAGGTAGGCAGGGGAGGGGATGCCTGCAAAAGGGATGACGTGGCTGAGTCCTAGAAAACCAGGACAGTGGGATGTCAGGAAGCCCAGGGAGGGGTTTCTAGAAGAGGAGAGTGACCACAGGTGTTAGGTGCTAAGGGGAATCCTCATAAATTAGGTTCTTTATAAACATAAATATAAAATATACTTATTTATATAAGTGTAAATAAAAGTTTATTTGCATGGTCACTGGTGACTTTTACCAGAACACTTTCTCTGCTGTATTGGGTTACAAGCCAGATATTGGTAAGTTAAGAGGAAATTGGGAGGCGATCCTTGAGGATTCAGGAGGTGGGTCACCCAGTTACTTACCCTGAAACCTGGATGTCCTTCTTGATGACTTCTGCTTCACTCCCACATCTGGTCAGACACTGAGTCTGGCATGAAAGGGGGTGCCTGAGTATGACTTTGAGACTCGGACTTTCTGGGTTTGAATCCTGGCTTCATTACTGATAAACTGTGAAAGCCAAGGCGAGGCATTCAGTCTGGCTGTGCTTTGGGTTCCTCTCCTATGCATGGGGATAATAAAAGCATCTACAGATTCTTACAGGTTTGAATGAGTAAAGTGTTTAGTGTAGTGTACTGTCTGGCATATAAAAAGCTCTCAGTGATTGGTAGCTGTGTTGAATCCTAAGCATCTTTTGGTTGTGTTCTCCCTGGATTTCTGTAATATATTTTTTAGGACAGGTTTATTGTGGTATAATTTACACACATAAAATTCATCTGTTTTCTGTATACAGCACTTTCTAATAAATTTACTAAGTTGTGCAGCCATCACCACACTCCAGTTTGAGAGCATTTTCATTACCTGGGTAAACTCTCTCATGCCCACTTACAGTTAATCCCCACTCCCACCCAGGCCCTAGGCAACCACTTACCTACTTCCTGTCTAGATAGAGTTGCCTTTTCTGGGCAGTTCTTATGAATGGGATTATATAATATGAGGCCTTTTTTTTTTTTTTTTTGTCTGGCTTCCTTCGCTTTAATTGTTTTTTAGGTTTATATATGTTGTACATATATAACTTCATTTCTTTCTGTTGCTGAATTGTATTCCATGGTATGGGTATATAATGTTTGTTTATCCTTTCACCAGTAGATGGACATTAGTTTGTTTCCACTCTTGCTATTATGAATAATGCTGCTGTGAACATTCTTGTGCACATCTTCGTGAGGACATATATGCTTAATGGCTTCCGAATTGGTCCTTTAGCTTCCTTCGGGGTCGTCCTGCTTCTGTGCTTGTCCGTCCCCGCTTCAGTCTGTTCTGTCTACTGTAGCTAGAGTGACTTTTTTAAAAAAAGTAAGTTGGATTGTGTTATTACCATGCTGAAAATCCATCAGTAGGGCCCAGGATCAAGTTCAAACGCCTTAATTTGGAAGGGCTTGCTAAGAGTACCAAAATCTAAAGTCTTATTTCTCTCCCCACCTTCTCTTTTACTAAGCCTCCTCTCCAGCCCCACTTCAGCCATTCTTTTACTCTTTCGTATAGTTTCTTTCATTGATTTAACCCTTCATTCAACTAACTAGGCTTATAGAGGCTCTGGGGATATAATCATAGATAGGTCAGCTGATCCTTGCTTTCATGGAGCTTGCTTTCTAGTGTGAAAGGGAGACAGTAAACAAGAAAGCATCAGGTGGTGGTAAGTGCTATAAAGAAAGTAAAAAGGTTGATATGATAGAATTGTGGGACTGATAACTCTTAATCTCCAGACCTAAGTATTTCCTCAGAGCCTCTGCCCTGTTGCCAACTGCTTGCTTGTTATCGCCTCTCAATATCTATATAATGGTGCAAGCCTGTTTCTCATCTCTGCCTTCATGTGTTTCCTTTTTGGAGTACTCTTGTCCTACTCTTCCTAACTTCTGTTCATCCTTCCAGCCCCGTGCCCAGCCCCACTCCCGAAGCCAAGCTAGATGCCCTGCCTGTTAGGCTGTCTGTGTATTTCATCGCAGGCCGCCGACATGAGTAGCCCCCTTCGCATTATATTTAAGTGCCTGATGATTGTCAATTTCTTCTACTCCACTGTAAGCAACGTGATGATTGTTGAATACCTGAAACTAGCCTAGTTCCTGACACATAGTGGTACATAATAAAATCCATTGAAGGACTGATTGTGGTTAGTCTTGAGGGAGGGTGCGATACCACTTTCTTCGAGACTGGAAGGAAGGAAGGAGCTAAGGCCTGCTGCATGCATGAATTAATTTGTAGAATTAGCGGAGGAAAGTCGAAGGAGTTCTGATGGCTTACATTTTCTCAGAGATTACAATTTAGTACACAGTATAAAATGAGAAGAAGAGTTACTTATAATGAGCAATTAGAGCATTAAAAGAGATAAAGAAGTAGTGCTGAGGGGTGCATCTTGAAATCTTAAAAGATGTTCTTACTCGTTTTTAGTGTTTTAGCTATTAGATTTAGCCTAATTTCTTTAGGCCGTTTGTTATACATGTTGATACGGATGATTAAATTACTTGGATGCTATTGCACTGTTTTCTTGTTCTTTATAATTGATTGTATTTTGATGTTGCTTTTGCAGCTTTCAGAAAATGTGATTGATCGTATGAAGGAAACCTCTCCATCTGGCTCAAAGTCTCAGCGGTATTCTGGTGCTTATGGTGCCTCAGGTATTTCAGAATTTTAATTTTAGATTTTTTAGTGGAAACATTAAGTGGTAAAAATTCTCTTGATAGTCAAGTTCCTCTGCACTTCTATCTTTTGTTATTAGGATGTTCGACTTTTTTATAGGGAATATTAGAAATTAGCATCAGGGTTTCTTTGAAAACATTTTGCACAAAAATTAGAATTAATATATTTTCAAACAGTCTTTGGAAATTTTTTTTCTTCATCCAGCTCCTGAATCCTCTCTGTTAGATTTTAGAAGGTTACTTCATATCTTTTTTTGTGTAAAGTAGATGACTTATAGAGATATTAGAAATTGAGGAGTAAATATTTATTAAAAAAACATTGAACTCAGAAAATATTGATTTACTGGTTCTAAATTGGAACGATCTGCAATGCTTTTATTTTCTGTTTCTTCCAAAATTATGAACAGTTTATTCCTTCACGGTTTTAATTATCAATGAAAATATAGTGTTAGATGAAATCCATAGAGAATTATTAAGCCTCATTTTATCTGTGGATTCTGCAGGATAAGAGACGATTTCTCTTTCTTTTCTTCTCTCCTACCTAATTCATTTATTCATCCAGCTAACATTTACTGAGCACCGGCTACGTGCCTGGCACTGTTCTTGTCATTGCCCAGTTTGATGACTGAACATGCTGTCTGTTGGCGAAATAGCAATAAGAAAATAGTCAGTATGATTAACCTTGGGCTAAATGAGAATTTTCTGTGTTTATTAGAATGGGATATTGTGTGGTAATCTGGCTGCAGACTGAAATGCACTGAGAAAGATGAGATGCCGCCCAGATGCCATTCATATCTGCAGTTGTGATCTTACTAAACATTAACTCAGTGGCTACGGATCGAGCTTTTGGTATGTTTAGAGCAGAAGGTACCCAGTAACTAAGAAACAGTTCTTGTCCTTTTGCAATTTCTTGTTTCCTAGGAGTCACAAGAAGTATCCATAGTTCATTAACATTAGAAAGTGGCCACTCCCTCCCTGCTGGAAACCCTTTCTCTGGCTTTTGGGCAGTACTCTTGGTTTTTCTCCTGTCATACTTACATCCTCAGAATTCTCCTTGTTGATTTCTGCTAAATGATTTCATCTAATTGTATACCTTTTGAATCATTATGTAGATGCTTGTGACTCCCAAAATTATGTTTCCAGGCCTCATCTCTTCCTCAAACTCGACTTAGACAGCTGCCTACATGAAAATTTCCACTTAGAAATCTTCAAACGATTTTTTCAGATCTTTTTCTTCACCAGAGTTGCTTCTGCTCTCCGTCTTTCCCAGTAAAAGGCACAGGTAGTAAACCCCAAACCTGGGATTTGTTCGTGTTCCTTTTCCCTTATTCCTTACATTAGGCCGTTAGCCATTCCTGTCAAGTCCATCTCTCCAACATGTCCGTATGTGCCCTTTCACGCCTTTCTTCACTGCTGCAGTGCCAAAACAGAGAACCAGCATCCTTTTACCTCGTCTTCTGCAGAAGCCTCTTAACTGGCTCCCTACTTCCACTCCCTACTTCCTTACGCTTTGCCACGCACATGGAAGCCTCAGCAATTTAAAAAAAAAAAAAGAAAAGTTTATGTCATATCCCAGTGGCGGATTTCTATGGCACATAGGATATAACTTGAACTACTTTTCTTAGACTCCAAGGTAGACCATGACCGGTCCTTTCTGCTTTTCCAATGTCATCCTTTAATATATAGATATTTTTAAATTTGGAATTGGATCTAAATATGGTTTGTTTTAGATAGTTTTCTTTTTTCTTACTCTATTAAGGAGACAGGATGATGATGATGATGAAGATGATGAAATAATGATGCTATAGTGATAAATAATACTTAAATAGTGTTTATTATATGCCACATACTCTGCTGAATCCTGTATATGTCTTGTTTAGTCCTTATTACCCTACGAGGCAGGTATTGTTATTACCCCATTTTACCTAGAAGGAAAGTGAGACTTGAGGTGATTAGTTATCTTGCCCACAGTCACACAGCTGGTAAGTAACGGAGGTGATAGTTGAATTCAAGTGTCCAGAGAAAATGCTGTTAACCACTCTTTTATTATAATTTGAAAGACACCTTATTTCGTTTGTAGAAAGGGTGTGACAGAAACTAGGTGAAGGGAAAGCACCGCCTGTCAGAGAGATGCTCTGCTTGAGTTCGGGAAAGAACCTTCTATCTAAAAGTGACCGTTGGTTCTAGCTTTTTCCCATGTTGGCTCTCGAAGGAGAGAAAGCGTTTTCCCTCTTGGGTTGTCTTCTTCAACCTCTGAGAGATAGGTGTGGGTAGAGACGCTTTCTACAAATAGTGTTCGCGGTATGCGGCATAGAGCTCGACACTGTGATGAGCTCTGGCCATACTGAGAATCCCGTCCTGTCCTTTTCTGGATTTGACGTGACTGATGAACTCTTTGGTTCATGATGAGCCTGGGCACTGAGCACTCTTTGCATGCCACCTGGTGCTTTGGTGGTCACAATAGAGCACACTCTTAACTGGTAGCCACTAGTCATATGTGGCCTTAAGATTTAAATTAATGAAATAAAATGAAAGTCTCAGCTCCTCAGTTGCACTGGTCACATTCAGTGCTCAGCAACCACATGTGGCTAGCGTCTGCCATATTGGATAGCGCAGACATAGGACATTTTTATTGTCGCTTGTACAGCTCTAGCTTAGACTGTATCAGTGCGTGGCATTGTGCACTTCATCAGATGATTTTAATGATATGGCGACTGAGGTGAGGGAGCTAGATGGCCCTGTGTGTGAAAGTCGTTTCCTGCCTTTTCCACATCCCTGCTCCCCAGGATTGTGGTAAACGGAGACATCAGGGAGTGTTTCCCTGAGCTATACTGTCTTCACCTCAGTCTGTGGCACAGCTTCCCAACCTGTGTGTTACCAGTGTACTAGAGGTATCAGTTCCTTAGACTCAGAGTAGCTGGGGCACACCGTGTACCGTGATGAGCCGTAGAGATTCAGTCTGCACCCTAGTGTGAGAAAGGCTCAATGAGGCTAATAGCATGGGTTCTTGGAATATAATATTTCCCTTACCCATTCCAGCCAACCCAAGAAAAGAGCAAAGATTTGACATGCTGTTTTGAAATGTTCCTTTAGGTTAAGAAAGCAGTTAGAATATGTGCAAATTAACAAAGATTTATTCTTCCTAAAATTAAAAAAATATGCGTATGAAAATAGAAAGCCTCAAAGTTTATGTTCTTCTATGCATTTGTTTCATTTGGGGGTTTTGTTAGTACTCAATGATAGATTTCTTAAGATTTATAATATAGATGTGTTATGAAATAATTTCTCAAGTCTATAAAAATATATTGATAAAAATGTCACCAGCCTTTTCTACATTTCTCAGTGTCAACTGAATTATATATTAAATGTGAGTTGAATTTTTAATATTTATTAAAATGCTTTATTCCTCACAGGACTCTAATTCATATGAGCCCTAGGCTATTCATATGTGTGAATATAGGGCAGCGTATTTGATGGATTGAGAGTCCTAGGATTTTTGTATATAGAAAGTAAATTTTGTCATATGTATTTTGAGAATATAATTTATTCTGTAAGAAAGTGAGTTCTTCTAAAGACTTTACTGAAACTATTTTCCCCAAACCTTGAACTAGATCAATGACTCGTTGCAATAAGTATTTGCATGTAAAGCTGTTAGGCGAAATAATATACTATGTGACATGCGGCAGATTGTAATGCCACTTTAATAAATGAATGTGCTCTAAAGAAATTAACTGTGTCCTTGCTGCCTCAAATTCTTTGCTGCGTAATGTGTTATCTCATCCGTATTGGTTTGCTTTTATACCAGGACATTTTTTAAAAAGGCTGACATAAGGGGCTATCATTGCACATACCTGTAAACTTACCTTTTCCTTAACATCTTGCATCTTTTGATTTTAAAAATTAATGTTGAATACTGGTGTTTTCCTTTCCACCCTGGTCCTTTAGTTTTTCTGGCTTAAAGTAAGGTCAGATGCCTCATGTTTAACTCCACGTCATGCCGAGGAAACTCTGGAATCAGCATTAATGACCAGGGAGGAGATGATATTAGGAGGCCACTAGCAAGTTTCTCTGTAAATTCCTTTGTGATTTGCAGTTTGTGTTCAGTGTATCACCGACATCACTAAGTATTTGGCATCCTTAACAAATTGCAGGAAACCAATTTAAGCTGGAAATAGCACAGCTCAAACTAAATAGCCAATTTAGGGAAACGGATTCCTCAATATGTTCTATGTATTTTTTCCCCAGAATCTGGCCTTCCTACTTATTTTTAAGCAGCGTTTTTGGACTCATTGAGATATAACACTGTAATGGGAGTTCACAGTAAACAGGCTGTGCTTGCTCGGTCCTTTGACTTGAGTTACAAGTACTGAAGGGAGTTATAGTATCTCAGTTTCCAACTTTTAATATATGAAGCTTTGTGGATGCACTTTTCTTGTGTGCTATAATAGATAATTTGCCTGAAAGTTCCTAAAAGGAAGAAATGTATAAACACTATTGATTTAAAGGTATGATTTAAATAAAATTCTCTAGTCAATATAGTTCTTAAAAAGAAATCCATAAACAGTCTCCAAGTAATGAATAGTTGAACTCAACTGTTCTATCAGTTAACAAGTGTTAGCATCTTTGACATCAAGGAACTATTATTGTGGTCAAAGCATATTTAACATTATAGTGTGGGAAGTAAGTGTAGTACCCTTACCTGCTCATGACATTTTTGAGTGGGTGAATGAATATGTAAATGGATAGAATATATGAGAGGCATAGCAAGTACTTTAGGAATTTAGACAATGAAGGTCAAGGAAAGTGGCCTTGAGCCAGACCTTGAGGATAAGAGGGATGGGGCATGTTGCCATCGAAGCTGTTCCTGGCAGAGTTAGTACACAGAGCAGATTAATTCAGATAAAGGGTTCCTCTGTAAATGTTGGGGTCTCATGGGTAGTGAAGTTAAAGAGTTATCCTGCAGGGCCTAGCAACCTGCTGAGCTGCTCTATTTAATTTTAAGATGCAAGTTTAGGAAATTGCATTCGTTGCTACTTTTCAAATAAACTCAGACATTAATAACATTTTTATGGCTGAAAATGCAGTGCTGATTTTCTCATCGATATTTTTATATTTAACAAACAAATCTAAACGGTAAGAATGTTTTCCACCGTAACACTAAATAAAACCATTTTCATTTTTATGAAAAAAGTTAGCCCCATAAGCATTTTTACTTGTCTTCAATTGGACCTGTAGTAAAAAAAAAAAAAGACAAGGAAAAGCAGCCCCTGCTCGAGGCCGAGTAGTGGTACATCAGACCGTTGCTGAGCAGGGAAGGTGAAATGGTGCAGGTGGGCTCGTGGAAGGGCAGTCGACATCCCGAGTTGGAATTTGAGATAGGGAAGACAGCAGCTACGAGGTCAAGACAGAAGAGGCAAAGCAAGAAGGATTGGGTGGGTCTGGTAACTACGCCCACATGGCTGCTTAGGGGCAGTCCTTGACTCACTCTTCAGCCCTCCCTCCCCTGGCCTAGGGCGCTTTCCTTGTGCCACTTGATCCCTCCCTCACTCTTGGTGTTATATTTATTTTTGAGAAACCAGCACCTATTTAAACGCACTTGATTTTGAAATTGAGAGGAGAGCATAGGAAACTTACAAAATGGGGCAGCGAATCATTGACAGCATAGTTTATCTTCCATGGTCTTTTGGGCTGATGAAGGGGGAGTCATGCAGAAAAGAAAGAGCCTCAGCGGTGGAGGAAAGGAGTTGCGGGGGGGGGAGAAAGCAGCTCGGGAGGTTCTGAAGGGTTAGCGAGCCACACCTTTCAGTAGTTTTCTGTGACTGGGAACGTCTGCCCTTTGATTTCTTAGTTCACCGATTGGCCACTGGCCTTAGATGCTTATCAGATCTCCAGAGGCCCCTGGCTGTGACTGCAGTAGTGGAATTTACTTTGCTTAGTGCTTCCAAGTGGCATGAAATCAAGTGGGCGAGAAATTCCCTTCTTGTTCCTAAATTTCTAGAAAGAAGCAGTTGTCCTGTTAGGTGCATTGCATACTTAGATCAGAAATATAGGAATGCCATGTAGTCACAGTTTGCAAGGGCTGGAAAGAAGCAACTTCAGTGACCATGGCGTCAAAAAGAGAGAAGCTGGTATTTTGGCCACAGTAGATTTTGGACACTAAATTGTGGGATAGCAGATTATATTTTCTCATAGAACTGTTATTATTGGGCATAACAATTAAGTCATGGATATATCATAAGCCACAAAGAGAAGACAACTGTAAATTTTATAATTGTGTTTCAAGGTTTATAAAAGAAAATATCAGACCCCGGTTATGTAAGTAGCTCTAACGATTATACAGTATAAGACATACATAAAAATACTATTTTTGATATACATTCAATATGCCAGTTCTAAGTTACACACTTGATTAACAATATTTTTGCCTTTCTTGGAACTTGATAGAATTCGAAAACATCTGGATGGCCCATATCTCTTAAAATAAATTGCCCAAGAGTTTTAAATGTACGTTGTTCCTACTGCAAGCAGAGGTTTTCAGAATCAATCCATTGACCCTTCCAGCTGTCAACCAAATAGTAGGTTATTGTTGTTGATGATGATGTTTTTGTAAAAAAAAAAAAAAACAAAAAAGACGTGGCATTTCATTTCTTTCCTTTACCCTTTTCTGTCTCCCACAGTTTATTTAGAATTATTCCTACGATGCTCTCTGTATTAGGCCAAATCTGTTCTACCTGGGAACAATAAGTGCTTTTAGATCCCCCTTTTAAACCCGTTCTTCCCCCAGGCCACTTGACGCTTTGTTGACAGCTGTCTTGGTACTTGAGCATTCCTTGAAAAGCCTTGGGAACCCATGGGATCATTATGGTAAGGTTCTTCAGACTTTTTCACAGGATTACTGTGGCATGCTTAAGAGAATATTCTGGTTTTGCATGCCCTGGTTCCCCTGACTGCGTGGTTAAGTGAATATAGGTTTTAATTGGCCAGCATCAGAAGATTGGAGCTTGAAATTATGGTATAGGGCAGTGATGATAACCATCTCCTTGCTTGAGGCATCAGGTGGTTAGAACAGCTCACAGATTGCATAAGGAGGCGGAGGTAGGCAGCTGCTGAAAGCCAGGGTGTGGACTTTGTTGGCAGAGGGGGACTTATTTACTTTGTCAGAGAAAGGAATGCTGGTGCTCTGCTCCTCACTTCACGCCCCTTGCTCTGTTTCTGGTTTTATTTTAGTTTTTGCTGGTCTGACCCCATTGCGTTAACCGTCATGAGAGGGACACCCTCGGGCCTTGCTCATGAGTAGCAGCAAGGCTCTGCATTTTCATTTTTCTGTTTTCAAGTTTTATAACTTCTCCCATGCCTGGTGTCATTGCCCTAGACCGGCCACCAGCATCTGTCTCCTTCCTTGTTCTAACGGTCTCTAGCTTGGGGTCCCTGCCTGCAGTTTTGCATTCTGCATTCTATCCTCCCTGCAGTCCTAATAATCCTACCAAAGCGTGCAATGATATGTCATTCTTTCGTTTAAAGCTTAAGTGTCTCCGGACCCTTCCTCTTAGGGTGACGAAATTTCTTTTACATAGCCAACGAGGTCCTCCACGTTCTGTCTCCTACTTCGGTCGCCTACATCATCTCCGAACCTGTTTCTCTCATGTTAAACTTGCATATATAGTCATTCTGAAGATCTTGAGTGTCCTTGAATGTGTCCTTTTTGGGTCTTGTTCTTTTCTGTCTGAAAACGTTCTTCACCTGTCCACCTCAGCTCCACCGCACCTCTCTTCCTACCTGTCTTATCTGGCTCATTCTTTCTCATTGTTCTTATCACTGCCTGGAAATCACTCACGTCAGGAAGTTTTTTCTGGACTCCCTGCGGGGTCCCACGGCACCCTGTGTGTACTCTTCCTGTCCTTTATCACACAGTGCTGTAATTGCCCATTCACTCTCCCCTCTCCCTCAGATTCCTCATCGGTCCTCCGAGGACTTCCTTTTATGGTACTTCCTTCTGCGTGTCCTCTTGCCTTGGCGCTGACCTCTCTCTTGCTGAGTGCTCCATCTGTCTTTGCTGTAGGTAAATGCTGGCCTTTTGAGGTCAGACGATTAGGCAAAGTGGGACAAAAGAAAGTCTCAGTGGGCTGAGGCCGTTTGCCATCCGCATCATCTTCCGAGGACTCCCCACATCATACCTTTTCGAACACTCTCCTTTTCTTGTGCCACTGGTTCTACGGTACTGATCCTCGTAGCACGTGCTTCATTACAGCGGAATTGCACATTTACTTGTCTTTGCTAATAGGTTATGAGTCTTTGAGGGCGGGTGCTGTTTGTTACTCATCTTGACCCTCAACCACAGTGAGTATGTTATAATATTAGGTACTCAACAGACGTTTATGGAATGAAGGCGCTAAAGCACATCTACTCATGAGGCCTGATACGTGTAAGTGCACGTGTCAGCGAGAGGCAAGGAGGAGGAATCTTTCTCTTACATTTGTTCCATTGGGCGTGGGTTTGAGGTGCATGGTGCCCATTCAGTGCTTTGCCAGTTTCCGGTCTTAACCATAGCAAACCCAGGGAAGCTGTGTTGTAACAGACTTTTTCTTCAGCACCGTCTTGTAAAAATTACAAGGGCCCGTACGTAGTAGCCAGGGAGTGGGGCCCCGACTTGCGAACATTGATGTGGAGATTCGTGTCCCACTGCTAGTTACTTAGTTTAGAAAAGAAGTCAAGTCTGTGTAGCCTCGCCAAGTCTGGGGGAGGGTTGAAGCACTTTAGGATTTTTCCATCTAGGATCCTCCGCTCTCGACCTCTCCTCACTTTCCTTCTCGGCTAGGTCAGAGTTCATCTGACGTGAGTCCCTTTGCCCTGGAATTTTAGGGTAGGAGGGTCGGGTCGGGTTAGGTTAGGTTAAGGTGTCCGGGCCTAGGGCTCTGATTGGAAGAACAGCTGCGTAGCCCTGGCCGCCTCCCCTCGGGGTGCCCCTTGCTGCCCTGTAGAGTGCACCTCCTCCTCTCCATCTCCTCTCCCAGGCGGCTGGCCCTGCCCCTGCTGGAGCTCAAGATCTGACTCAACCATATGCTTGTTCTTTCTGAAAGGATGGTCTGTCTGCTCTCACTCACCTCCTCAAGTCCCTGGGGCCAGCTCTTCGAAGCCTGGGGGTTTTGGTGCCTGGAAGCTCAGGGACTTTGAGGTTTGGTTTGGCTTCCGTTTAGGGATTTGAAGGAAGACCCACTGCTCCTGTCGTCTGAACTCAGAGACCGGGGAGCTGGTTCCCAGTGTGTGCAGACCATACGTAAATAGCTAAGATTAACTAACAATGATTAAAAAAAAACTTTTAAGAATTTGTCTTAGCTCATCTGGGCAATTACCCAGTGTACCCTATTTTCACCTTATTGCCGTGTGCCACAGTGATGATAATGCATACAACCATTTCAGATTGGTTTTGACAGTTACACTAAAGTCTTCAGATAAAATTAGTCTTGCTGTTGACATAAGAGCCATGTCATGACTTTTAAAAATAAGGTAAAACATCGATTGCCATATGTCATTTTTGAGGACGGGCGCAAAGAATGATATGAAAATCGGTTACTGTAATTGGGATAGATTTGATTTAAATAAAAAATATTAAAGCAGTATTTAAGATTGACATTTCCCCCAAAACATTTTTATTGTTTTACTAATACCACCAGCTGGGTTATGGATTCTGAATATCATCTTTATAATTATTTAAACAAGTTACTTTAACAAATTGTTGTTATTCTAACAAAAGACCCTCAACAGCCCTCAGTTTCTTTCCCTTCTCAAAACCTGTGCTTTTAGCAAGAAGAGCTGGCTTTACCCCTGCGTACGTGCACAGTTGTGGACCTGGTAAGGCTGATCAGCGGTTTTTTTGTCTGCTAGGAAAAATGAGGTTGGCTGAAGCAGCATTTGTTTGTCTGCAGTATAGACACCCATTGGGCACAGTGTTTTCCTTTAATTTTTCTAAATAACATGTCGACTTCTTTGGGAATCTCATGAGATTGAGCCTATAAATTGCTTTTGTGACATCTTTAAAAAACTTACTGATAACGTCATATTCTCTCTCAGAAACTTTTTAGAGTGCTTATGATAAGGTTATGGGATGTTATAATCCTCTCTTTATGATTGTTTTTTGACCTTTGACATAGTTTAGCTTTTTAAATAAAAATCTTTAAGAGAAAACATGAACTGCATAATTAACAGTGTTTATCAAGCCTGGTAAACATGTTATATTTTGACTGAGAACTGCCCTCTTCTTTCCATCCAAGTAAAATTCTTTTACTTGAACGGCCCCAGCGTCCTCCCTAACGCTCAGGATTGCAGCATTATTCGGGTGTGTTTCAGGAGGCACGGTTCGTAGCAGGCCAACCAGACCCAGGTTGAGCAGCAAAGGCCAACTGAAGTCACCGCCTCTGCTTTGCCAGCTGTGATGGACGCCGACTGTGTCCTTTCAGAAGCACCGTTCCAGAGGAAATGAACCCCCATTTCTTCAGATGGAAATGGAAAGGCTGCAGTCAGATTAGCTATGATAAAGATGTGTGTGTGTGCGCACATGCGCGCGCACGCTTTTTTAGTGTTCAGAAAGCTTTTGTCGCTTAATAGTTGTGTGATCTTGTGTAAGTTATCTCAGTTTTCTCCAGGATAAAATGGAGAGACCAGCTAATTTCACATGGTTGTCATGGAGGCGAAAGGCAACATAGCAAGCAATCAATAAATGTTCCTTCTTTTCTTTAACACAATGTCTGGGCCTGTAACTTCACGGCCACCTTTCACGCACTTCAGGGTGAATCTGCCAATTTTCCCTTCTGCCCTCTTTGCCTTTCACTTGGTTTTAGTCCTGGCTATGTGCCAGGCACTATGCCTAAGTGCTGGGGTTTAATAAATGAACAGAGCAGAGCAATGGAGTATGAGCTATAATGGAGAAATCCAAGTAGTGTAGAGAATGGATTGAGGACTAACTCTGCCTGGGGAGGTTAGGGTAGACTTTACGAGAAAGATGGTGATACTTGAGTTGAATATTGAAGGCGGAACAGGAAAGAGTTTACCAGTTAGACATAGTATTAAAGGTGGGGAATGATGAGAAGGACATTCTTAGGAGAAGAAAGAAGTAGTAGATGCAGTGGTTAGAATCATAAAGGGCGTAGTGAGTTCTGGGAATTATAACTGGTTATCTGTATTTGGCATGCAGGTATTAAATGGGAGATGAGAGGACAAGGAGTGCATGTGGATGGAATAGCAAAGCTAAGGAGTGTGGATTTGCTTCTGTGGAAAATGCCTCCATCCCTGTTTTTCTTGATTTTAAGTATGTGCGTGTGTGTGTGTGTGTGTGTGTAATTAACTCAGAGATTACATTTTTAGAGCTTTTCTTGATTCTATTTACCTTGCTTTCCTCTAAACTCATGTGCAATTTTATCTATAATTTTTGCTTAGCTGTCACTACTTTCTAAATTTAAAAAAAAAGTGACTTATTTGTAGCTACATTAGCATCTTTATAGTATGCTCCTTGAGGACAAAACTCACACAATGGTCCCATTGTGACTCATCTGGCATCTGCCTCACTTGTAGGAGGTGCTCCAGAAATACTTAACAATGGCATGAATAAATGCAAGGACCCTGAGCATCCCCAACTTCTTCAGAATCCTTTCGACTTCAGAAATGAAAGAAGCCAGTCACCAAAGACTACATATTACATGATCCCAGTATTTATGAAATGCGCAGCATAAGCTTAACTATTGAGACGGAAGGTAGATTAGTGGTTGCCTAGGGCTGGGGGTGGTGGGAGTGCAGGTGCCAAGGGTAGTGACTGCTGATGGTTGCACAAATCCGTTTAAGTTTACCAAAAACCATTGAACCGTATATTTTATACAGGTGAATGTTATATAAATTTTATCTCATTAAAGCTGTTAAAATACTTTTGAAATTGTCAATTTTTTGAAAAGTATCTTTAAATGCATATATATATGTATATCTATATATATATTTATATTTTCTGTTCCCGCAATATACACTTAGGCACTAGCAGTGTCTATTTGTCATGCTGTTTTAAAATTTGGACCTGGAGCTCAGGGAAAGTAGAGCTTTGGGAATTCAGTACCCCTTTCAGAGATGCTAGGAAGTATGACACAGGGAACTTCCGACGAGCTATGCAGAGTGACCTCATTCTCTCTCTAAGAGCGCCGCGGTCATTTATTTTAGTATCAGTAGAGTGGCATTGTTGGATATGTTTGAAAAGTGTATTTTTTATTTTCAAGTTTTTGAAGACTTTTTCCTTCAGAGAGAAATACATTGCATTGTTTCAATAGGGGAAATATAGCAATTGCAGAAATGGAAGGAATGGTGCTATTTTTCTGTGACCTTCAGAATAAGAGCTGTAGATATAATTTGTCTTTTAGCCTGTTGATCTTGTATTTCTCATTAACGAGTACTTTATTTTTAAAGTCTATTTTGTACTAAAGTATTTATGAAGCCATACATATTAATACAACATGTGCCCTTACGTAAATTGTTTAATGTGGTCTTCTTTTTTCCTGCACATTGTAGGAACTAGTAGTTTCTGTGTTGATGGGACAGCAGGGAGCACCTGTTCTAGTGTCCTCATTCATGCAGAATTTAGCCCTCTTGGAAAATGAACAAAGGTCACAGCTAAAAGGGAGTCATTGTGCAATCTGTCCACAGGAAATCTTGAATGAAATCATCATTAAATAACTTAAGTAAAACAGTTATTTCCTAATACCGTTTACCAGATGTAATTGTTTAGGACAGTTACTATCGTGTGCATTTTTCTTTTTTGTATGATTGCCAATTATCTTAAAAAATAGGATGCTTCAGATTAATGTTTTGGGGAGACTGATATGATCTACATGACCCTGATTTAACTTGAATAGTGGCAGTGGGTGGCTCTTTATCATGGATCTGATCGTTGTTAGGGTTTCTTCAGAGACTGTAATAGCAGAAGCATTGTGTTTGATTTCATTCCTCCTGCTACTAAGGGCTGGACCAGTAGGACCTTTCAAGTATGAATGCGAGGGCTTCCTAGACCAGAGAGCGACAGAGGCCTCAGGATTTGATTGGAGATTTCCCCAGTTGTCCACACAGGCCCCGCATCCCACTTGTGCGTGATCCAAGAGGCTGCTCAGATGCTCATCAACTACGTGGAATCAATGCGCAGCACTGGGTGGCAGGATCATAGAGATGGAGGTCATGACATGACTAAACCCAGATCTTCGGTGTGTGTGATCTGGGGGAACAGAGAAGTGGGGGCTTTTCTGAACCTCTCATCGCCCAAGAGTGACAGAGGCGATGTGCTTAAGTCCGCTCGTTCTTGGGCAGTCCCCATTATTGGACAAAGGGACGCAGAACGCATTTTCCCAAAGAAAGAATGGATGCTGTTGAAAATAATGTTCTCAGGGTAATTCTTCAGGCTTCTAATGGGTTTTGGGGTTAACTTGGAAACTCAGATACCATTTCATTTTTTAGTGACGAATTTATAGTGAGCTTTGGCACCGCTCATGTGTGGGCGCCTCCCCCAAACCTTGCAGTCAATGTCGGCTTCTCTCTGCAAGGTTTCTTCATGCCTTGTGAGAGGGCTTGAAACGCCTCACTTTGGATTCCAACATTTAGTTTTAAATATTGTCTCTGTGTAGTTCTGGTTGAAACAGACAGACAAACAAATATTGTATACACACATGTGTCTGTGTGTACTCATTACCTATGAAATGATGTGTCAACCACAGATGCATTGGTATGGACATGGCCACAGTTTAATTAATAGTCACTGAAGGGCCCTTGCAGTACAAGCTCATGTTGAAGGCAAATTTTCTCCGGTTTGCTATGGGGCCCAAGGCTGGTGGAACTTTACAATGAAGTGAAGGTGCTGTCGTAATTTACGTTTATAATAGTTTATAGAATTTTGGTTGTCTTTTGTGCATCCATTTTTCCAAGCATGATAGTGGTGGCTTTTTGTTTTTGTTTTTCTTTTCAAGAGTCTTAACTATTGCATTTCTCCCCCTTAAATTGTAAGTAGGATGGAGAATTTAGCACATGTACATGGCACGAATTTTGTGCTGTGTCAGGCCATTTTCCAGGGAGAGTCAGAGCTTGTGAAAGGTCTTTTGTTGCAGAGTTAGTGCGAGGCAGTGTGGTGCAGTGAGGGGAGCTCATGTTTTGGGATTCATCAGTCCTGAGTCACCATGGGTCAATCACAGTGGTTTCCTCATCTATAAAATTGCTGCTAATTATCTCAGGGGTAACCTAATGCCTAGAACATTATTTAATAAATAGACTATTTAAATGTAAATTGGACTATCCATTGGAAATGAGATCTGACTTCTTCTCAACCTTCCTACTAACTAGCCATTTTTCCTTAGGTAAGTTTCTTTATTCCTCTGGGCCCTAGTGTTCTTATGTGTCCAATGGTGCAATGTACTCTTATCTCTAAGATTACTTTGATAGATGAACACAGATGGATAAAGAAGATCATTTTCAGTTATCTTGAAAAATCAACACTGTTACCTAGGCAAGATCTTTTTTGAATGAGTGATTGAGTTTGCACCTGTATATATTTACCACTTGAGTCGTAGTTATTTAGTTATATGTAATCAAATAATCATTATGAACTATTTTTTTTATCTGTGAATATTTATAAATGGGAATTTTGTCTTTTTTGAAGTTTGTTCCCAAGCAGCCTGATATATACCTTTATCTCTAAAAATTCATTCGTGCCTGTGTGTGTGTGCACGAATATTTCTAATGTGTAACATTTTTAAATTAGATAAAAATACATAAAAATGATCATGGTACAAGAATATGCATTTTTGACATCTCTTTCTTTAAAATTATGTTTCATTGTTTGGATATGATTCTCAGAATAACTTGTCCAACAACAACAAAAATGCTATTGGCAGCTTCTAGGTTTAAAAAAAAACCACTCTAGAGAATTAGAGAAAAATAGTAATTAAAAGGGTGCTGTCAAGGTCGGTAGGTCTAAATTTAACATAGCAGCTGTGTTTTGGTTTGTGAGAGTATGCGTGCCATGCTGTCTCCCCTGCGGTTTGCCTGCCCTGTTATGAGCCAGGAGCATGTCATAATGGAGATCGAGATATTGCCTTCCAAAATGCAGCCTCAGGAAGTGGCTGCTTGAATGTGTTACAGTGCCCTGCTGGCCTGCAAGAAACTCGTCAGTGTCTGGAGAAGCTTAGAGCCGGCAGGTGGAATATGTTAGGCTTTCTGTTTCTGCTGCTGGAGGAGTTCCTCAAGAACGTAGCACAACCTTTTCCTCTGTGCTCGAAACGTGGTGTTTTATTGAATCAAAAATGCCATTAATTATAAGATACACCATTATTTTATGTTTCAATAAAAAATAACCTTGACAATTAAGCTATGATAAAATACTCGAATCCATTAGAATGTTCATTTTATATGTCTTGGAAGAACATAGATTAAAAGGAAAATTGAAGTGAAATGGATTAGTGATGATAGTCTTGAAACTTAGATTCAGAGTCCAGCTCATTGCATCACTTTCTGCCTCTGAGATGTCCACGTCAGTGTCCTTCCCCACGCTTGTACCCTCTACGCCATTGCCATTATGAGTGCTAGCGATGTAGCACTTTTTAAAGAAGTGCTGTCCTATTGACTCTGGGTTTTCCGCCCAAGCTGCTGACACTCATTCTGCGCGTCTCGATGGTAATCGTTTTCTTGCTCTCTCATAGACAGTGTCATGGACGATGTTACAGCTGCCCTATGGCCCGCAGCAACAGTAAGGCGCCATCAATATCAGAACTGTTAAAATGTGAATATATGTGCTTCTTCCAATCAATGGACTGTGCAGAAGCACACTGACTGTGAAAGGGACTTGCACCAAGCAGCCTCTGCCCAGAGGTTATAGTGGAGTTGTGGGATATGGGGTGCTTTTCTTTATTCTCAATGGTTAGCCCCGTAGTTAAGGATATTGACTCACGTTCAGACATTATTAGCGTCTAATCATTTTAATGCACAATTCCCTTTTCCCTTTCATGGAAAATCTTAACAGAGTTTAACTGAAAAATAGCCCTCATCTCCTGTCCTATTGAAACATCTTTTCAACATCAAACTTGCTTTGCCTTCAAATATTCACTGCTACGTGTAAATTATAAGGAGACAAAGATGAGCGAGCTTGTTGCTCTCAAGGTATTGATGATTAAATGAGAAATAGGAATAAATAGTACTGAACAATTAAGTGATATAGAATTGTTGGGCACTATTTCCCCTGGACTTATTGTTTGCCTTCAAAAATTAAATCTTGCATTTGAAGAAATATGATAGCTAAGTGTGTGTGATCATGGATTAGATCTGAATCAGGTTTTTTTTTTTTTTTTAAAGACATGCGTGGACAATTGGCAAAATACAGTAGAGTCTGTAGATTATTGTATGGCTGTCAATTTCTTAATTTTGATCATTATACTGTAGTTTTGTTACAGATTGTCCTTGCGTTTTGGAAATCACACAGGAATATTTAGGTGTTAGGGTGTCATGTCTGCCACTTACTGTCACATGTTCCCCAAGAAAATTATGTGTATGTGTGTATGTATGTGTGTGTAGAGAAAGAAAATGATCAGATATATTTGGTGAAATGTTAATTGGGAAATCTGGGTGAAGGGTATATGTGGATTTTGTTTTATAGTATTCATGCAACTTTTTTGTAAGTTTTAAATGGTTTCAAATTAAAAAGTTATGAAATTAAAGACTCGCTAAAATATCATATATACTAAATATATACCAGAATATCAGGTTTCTAGTATTTTAAATCAGCACATGTATTTTGTGTCTTCAGGGCAGATACGTACATATTTTTAAAAAAATATTTCACTTTCTGCAGAAAGTTGCCAAATGTGCTCACTCTGGTTCCTTGCTTTGGGACAGTCTGAGGTGTTCTCTCACTTCGTGAGTTTATATCTGTTTTGAGGCCTGCTTGGAGAGTATTTACACGTGTTTCTATATTATTGCTGTTCTCCAAGTACTCTGTCATTCTTTCTGAGAGGTTTTAAGTGGGGGACCATTTCCACTTACTCTTGATAGTAAATTCCCATGATCTATGAGCAGGTGCTTTGATTATTTGATTCAAAAAGGAAGCTTCCTCTTGTTACTTTCTAAACTATCCCTTGGGATCCCTGCTCCCCTCCTGCCTCTTTATCCTTCCTTTACTTGTCACCCTCCCATCTCTTCTCCATTAGGGCAGAGTCATCTTTAAATTCTGCTCTTCTTATTGGAAGGTTCCCTGGCTGTTCCTCTGGAACTCTGATCACTTCTTAATCTACACTTCACCATAGTCATTTTTTTCATAGTTGCGTTGTTTTGTGTTTTTCTCAGTGATGGATTAAAATCATTGTCGTTCGTGGTCATTTAAAGTTATGTGTACATATTATTTTCCCAGCTCACTGTCAGAATACTGGCAGGTACACACTGCTTTCTTTTTTCCCCCGAATTTATTCCCACACCTCATCGCTGCTGTCTCCGTAACCGTTTCTAACTGATTCTGTCTGAGCGGGTATCTCTTAATGGATCCAAAGTTACTGTGTTTGGCTTTTGGGACTTTTGTCTCTATCGCTCCTCTCTTCCATTCAACTCCAATCTCTGAGGAGTAAAGTTTTGTTTTTTTGTTTTGCCTGTACTAGTTAAGAGAGTATTTTCATAATTTAGAGAATTCATATACTATTTTAATTACAAGAATCACAAACTGATCATTTTCTACTTCTAATTACATCTGTGAGTGTTAACTGCATGAAACAATAAAGCATTGCAACATAACTTAAAAATGTGTTGTATTCTGTGGTAAAGATAAAGTAATGAAACTAGATTTTGTTTAATGATAAATCACGTTTTCGTCTTAAATATAACTTAAGAGTTCTCTTGATTCATCTCAGGCAAGGTAACTTTCTTGAGTGACAAAAGGTTAGATGATTATGTAAAATGATGAGCTATGGTCTTTGAGTTTGGTTCATATCTTGTCATTTTTATTTTTCTGGGTTATCTTTTCAAAATTTGAGGACAAGCTGTTTTACAAAGGTAAGGATTATAAAACTACTGGGTCCAAAAGATAGAATGATCCCTTTTTACTTTTGTTTTTACTCTGAAACTTTTTTTGGTTAAATCCTTTAGAGAAGTTATATTGACATATATTCTATTAACTCTGGCATCTTGACATAATCTGGCATCATCTAAAATTTGATTCATGGTGTTTTATACTTTATCACATCCCAACAATCCTTGAAAGTATTTACAAATGATGAAACTGAGGCTCTGAGAAGTTAAATGACTTACTTTAGGTCACAGGTAACGACACCTGGATTTAGCTTGGATTTTCACTGCAAACTGTGCACTCAACTGTATTAAAGTTCTTAACCTTTTTTTGTGTGTGCCGCGTTTGGCATTTTGGTAAAGCCTATGGATCCATTCTCAGAAGAGTGTTTTTAAATACATGGATAGCATTACAAGGACCCAATGATAATGACATTTTCAAAATACTAAAAACAAATTTGTGTTATAGTAATATGGGTAAATTAAAAGATCTGGAAACAGTAAACACATGCAGTAAATTTGCAGGATACAGAATCAATGTACAAAAGTCCATAGTGTTCCTATACACTAACAATTTTCAGAAAAAGTAATGAGAAAACAATTTCTTTTGTAATTGCAACAAAAAGAATAAAATACCTAGGAGTAAACCTAACAAAGCAGTGAAGGACCTATACACTGAAAACTATGACATTATTAAAAATTGAAAAAGACAAAGAAATGGAAAGATTTTGTGGAGTTGAAGACTCAACATAGTTAAAATGACTTTATTACCCAAAGCAATATAGAGATTTAAAGCAATCCCCATAAAAATCCCAATGGTATTTTTTCTTTTTTAAAAAAGGTAGAACAAAAAATTGTCAGATTTGTATGGAAGCACCAAAGACCCTAAAGAGCCAAAGTGGTCCTGAGAAAAAAGAACAAGGCGGGAGGTATCATTCTGCCTGACTTCAAATTATACTACAAAGTAACAATAACCAAAACAGCATGGCATTGGCAGAAAAACAGACATACAGACCCATGGAATGGAATTGAGAGTCCAGAAATAAACCCTCGTATATATGGGCAAATAATTTTTGACAAAGGAGCCAAAAAACAGCAATGGAGTAAGTAAACCCTCTTCAATAAATGGTGCTGAGAAAACTGGGAAGCCACAAGCAAAAGAATGAAACTGGACTGCTGTCACCATACACCAAAATTAACTCAACATGGACCAGAATATAAAACTTGAAACAATAAATAGCACAGTAGGAAACACAGGTACCAAACTCAGGGACCTTGCAGGTAGAGAGGATTTTTTGAATTGACTTAAAAGGTAAGGGCAGTAAAAGCAAAAAATAATGAATGGGACTATATAAAATGAAAGGTTCTGCATAGCAAAAGAAACTATCAACAAGACAAAAAGGCAAACATCTGATAGGAGAAGATGTTTGCAAACAATACCTTTGACAAGGGCATAATATTCAAAATATTTAAATAACACATACAACTCAATAGTAAAAAAACAAACAATCCAGTTAAAAGATGGGCAGAGAACCTGAACAAACATACTTTTAGAAGTTAATAACATTCATTTAGAAGTTAATAAAATTAAAGGTGCATTTTTTTTTCTATCCATTTTTACAAACCTTAAATTCTCAGGTTAAGAACTCTTGCATTGGACGATATAGTTTCTCATGCCAGTATCCATTTATGTCACCTGCTGGTCTTGACACGTATTAGGCACTTAATAAAGGTTGAATAAACAAATTGTAATGTCCCAAATTTATGCTAAATGATCTAAAACCTCATAAATAAAGGAAGAATAATCAAGACATTTGTTGTGAGATTCTCGAGGGTAAAATTAAAGTTCACTTTAGTGTAAAATGCTTAAAACCTAATAATTGTAAATTGTGTTTCTTAGAATTCTAATCGGTTCTCTGCCTGCCTCTCCCCTACAGGTAAAACGATTTTATTGGTGTTTCATATTTTCTTCATTAAAGAGCGTTAGCCTTCTGTATTTCAGCTCCTTTTGGGCAATTTGATTTAATGAGGGTGACTGACCATCCTAGGAGGTTTCAGTTCTCCATCAGTGAGGATAGGGACACAGGGCACAGGCAGGACCTGAGACAGAATGTTACAGAGCAGTGAGATGGCAGGGCTCCTCTGTGCATTACGCAACCCCGAAAAGGTTTAGTTACTGCTTCCTACCTGGTAGGTCTGAACCTCTTCAGCAGTTATCAGACTCGACAGTTCAAGTGTATTGTAGTTTCTTCCGTCCTTACCTGAAATCTAATCTACTAAGTTGGTTAGTTAAACAAGAGGTCAATACTTAAAAACATTTTATTTCTGCCCTGAGGTAGGGAATTGGTCACCTGTTGCTTAACTGCGAAAGCCCCTCTTTCTGACTCAGCTGGAGCTCCCAGGATGCCAAGTCACTTGGATAGGGTTGACAGGAAAAGGTTCAGGTAGAGGGAAAAAAAGCCCTTAGCACATCTACCTACTGAACAAGGTTACAGTCCCCTGTGTATCAAGAAGTATGTGGCTTTGCATCCCCTGGGCCAGCCTTCCCCTGGGGCAGAGCTGTAGACCCTGAGAGGCACTTCTTCAGCCTCACCTCCCTGCCAGGGAGGAAGCGTGTGTGGAACTGTAGTATGTGCTTCCATTTTGCTTCCGTGATTCTCTCTCCCAGGTCAGCCCTGCAGAAACATTTCTGGCCCTCTCTTCTGACACATTATCTCCCTCTACCTTTTCAAACCTCCAGTTTGTTGTCATTTTTCTAATCATTACCAATACCAACTTTTGATACTTCACCTAAGTAGTTTGCAAAAGCTTTTAGCCTGAATTTTTATGACAAGATTTTGCTTATAGTAGGGCTCGAGAATACTGCTAACTCCTGATTATTGGAGGACAGATCATTTTAAAATTGGCTTATAAGTTGGATAGTATCTCTTTTTCCTAGTACCTCTTTTATAATAACTCTTTTTTTGGTATAACTGTTCCCCTCTGCCCATTTACTTTTATTTTGCTGTATCGCCATTTGGAAACCTCTGAAACCTAAAAACATAAACATTTTTCTAATTATAGGGAAAGTTTGAAAGAATCCATGTCTGCTTAGGTTGGTACTTTGTGCCATTTTAAAGCAATATTTCCCAGCTGGGGACTTGAATGACAGTGTTCTGGAGAGCACACTGCTGTTAAGGGCTCTAATGGAGGATATTTTAGTTGCTATTAACAAATCAACCTAATAAAACAGTTATTTAAGTATTTTCTCGTGTGTCTAATGACTTTCGCGATTGTTAGTGGCGATCAGGCAAATGGGCTTTGGTCCTTCAGTTGCTTTATCACAGCAGCCGTTTATGTAGTTTAATGTTTTTATTTGTAGTCACGTAGGATTTAATTTATGCCCATAATGGATTATTGGTTAAAGTCTAGAAACATGAGATCCTGATGATGGAAAGCAGGTTAATGAACATTATAAAAATGACGATAGTTCTGAAAATTAGCTTTAGGATGCTTTTCCCTAGGTTAGTAAGCTGCATTCATCTGATAAAAATTCCCATAAAGCACATTGAGGTGTGTCTAATATTTTAACATTTAATATTAAAAAGAAATATGGTCATCATTCTATTCAGTTTTGCTTTTAATTTTTTGGAAACAAAAACTATTCTCCCACTAATGTATTTTCATTTCCAAATAACACCCTGAAATCCCTCTGATCTTGTCATTTAGAAATAAAACACAAAAGGTCTAAAATTAAGCCACTTAAGTTACTTTAACAACTTAATTTACTTAACTGTAAAATGTGAGAATTCCGAACATTAGGGTATGAAAGTGTTTTTTGTCTGGTTTTGATACTGTATTTTAAAATACTGTGGGTCCCCAAACCAAACATAATAAAATGTTATTATGTTTGACATTTTTTTTTTTGCATAATTAAAGACCGGAATGAGTTGACTTATATCTCGATATATTATAAATGCTATAAAAAGGTTATTATAATAAACCTTTGTCGTGATCTTAATAATATTAGTAATTTAAAATCAAATGTCATAAAATCACTTTATCACGTAACATACAAATTATAGATTCTTTAAAAAGTTACCAAAACGTTTCTTAAGGTTGTATTATCGCGAGAGGACTTGCACCTCTAAAAGCGTTGAGAAGAGCGGTCATCTGTTGGAACATGTAGCAGGGAGAAGAGCCTGGGGAGGGAGATGAAGCCCTCCTCAGTTTCTACAACAAGGAGTGACCGCATGGACACCTGTGCCCATCGGCCCGGATCAGAGCCAGGTTTGAATGACCAGCTGTATGTTGGCCCTGCTTGTCCCTGTGTTGTTATTGCAGTGTTGGCTGTAATGATGGTTACCACCTAACTGCCGTGGTTGTCGAGGAAGCAAGCCACGTAAGGCGCCCTCCGAGATGTTCCCTCGATGTTAGGTTTTGGAGGCCCGTCCTGTGTGGCAAGGAGTGTAAAGTAACAGCAATTGTTTGAACTCAGAGGGAAACCTAAGCTAGTTTGAGAGAATCTTAGGGAAATGCAGAAATATTATCACTGCAGTGAGAGTAAGAGAAGCATTTTTAAGATTGTAAAAGTACAAGTATTGCTCATTAAAAAAAAAAAAAGATGTGTTTCAACCAAGCCTGTTGTTATATGAATATGTTTAAGTGGATTATAGTTCTCCATTTATATCTTTTATAAAATTGGACATGCTATTTTGAAAAAATAGGGCCCCTGGATATAATTTGCATTTCTTAAGAACGCAGCAAATCTGTTACTGCACGTTTAAAATGATTATTTTCTTACAGAATTTTAACACTAATGCTAAAAACATCACCAGCAGCTCTAATGTATTAATATTCTACCTAACTTATACCCAAGCAGACCGTTTTAGATCTAAACTAATGTTTATTTTTTAGCTGATAGTGGAAGTTCTCTTAGGGGCTGTTAGCATATCAAAGGGAGTTTTGAAGTAGTGCGATTGTTTGTCTTGGGCCTTAGGGAGCCCTGAAGTTTATCAGCAGAACAGAGACCTTGGAGGGGGGTTTCTGGATGGAACACCAGGATAGGATGGTCACATTCCAGTTCTGTGCTTATGATTCTAGAGGGTAGAGATGGGGAGAATAAATTTGTTACTTAATCCTTTTATTTCAGATTCTGCCTAGTGAATTTACAGTAAAAGAAAATCTGTGAAAAAAAGGAGAAAAGGAGGGTTTAGGAGGATTTGTTTTGTATTCTTATTGTCCTTATGTAGAATGCTGCTTGAGAAGAGAAGGAAAAAGATTTAAGAGGGTCGCTTTAACTGCTCAGATTCTCAGTAATCTTTGGGATAGCTGGAATATTTTCTTTTAAAGGTTTAGCTTGCCAGAAAGGTGGAAGTTAGAGTGAGTCATTAGTCTGTAGGTAGGATGATTATGCTAGACTACTATGAAACAGGAAGTAGGTGGCAGGATGGAGCCTTGAAGAGTTGTCAGAGTAGAAAATGTAATTTAGTCATTTTGATGAGTAATCTATAAATTGCTATACAAATTTGACATTTGTATAGATTGGATAAAGTAGGTTTGTGGGAGCTAAAATTGTAATCCAATGAGGTATTGGTATTTGTCAGAAGGTGATATAATTCTAACAATTCTATTCACTTACAAATGAGGAAACTGAGTCACAGGGAAGCTAATGACCAGAGATACACGTATATCAAATAGTGGAGCAGGGTTTTAGATCTAGACGATCGATTCGAGAGCGGACATTCTTTGCTGCTGTGCTGTGCTGTGTGTGACGTCATGGTTTCAGAATTATGTTAACTGAGAGAACATCGGAGGCGATCTAACTTACCCCCCTCACTTAGAAATAACGAAACGGAGGCCCTTCTAAAGGGACTGAATAACTCGTTGAGAAGCTTCCTTACCCTGGTGTGGACAAAGCCCCTTGGTGGCTTTCCAGTTTCCTCATGTGCACATCCAGGTGGGAGACTTTCCCGGGGCAAGTACAGGCTTCTGCTCTCAAGCTTCTTTCAGCTCTTTCAAGTGTGCTCAGCGTAGCTGGTTTTCTGCTTTCTTCCCTTCTCAATTGCGCATACTTTGGAGATGGTTTCTGATTCTTCTAAGAAAAGGTAGCGTTAACATTGGGTTTTCGCCATGTTTCATCAAGATACATGGAGTAGAAGGTAGGATGTATTGTCTGATAGACCCTAAGTAACACTGGCCTAAAAAGGGGGAATTTTGTTTTTCTGTCATAAAACACTTTGGGTAATGTGATGATTTCTTAGCATTGGGACCCAGCTCCTTCTGTGTTACTGCTCTTGCATCTCTTACCCATCTGGTCCAAAATGGCTCCCAGCTGCCCTCCAGCCTGTGTTGTGGGGAATGACTTAAAGCTACAGACACCATGTCCATCATGAGGCTGCACAACTGCAAACGAGGCTGGAAATGTTCTGTCTAGGCAGTTTGGTGGGGAACATCTTCGCTGTAGCACACCCATCGCATCACTAACTGTCCATAAGGCAATTTCTCTGTAAAGATAAAAACAACTTAAAAAGGACATTATAAAGGACATAATGAAACATGAAAAAATAATAACAAAATTAAAGACTTTATTGCAAAAAACCAAAATATGTTGTCTTCCATGTCTTCCATTCGTAGTATTATACATTTTTTTTTGCTTGTTGCTTTATCTCCTTGTTCAGCATTGCTTGTTTTTCCTTTATCACTAAATATCTTTCTTCATTTAGAGACATCATTTTCTAACCAAAGAATGGATAATTAATGATCTTGCAGACTTGTGAATTAGTAGCTGCCTCTTTTATATTTGCCATGGTTTGGTAAATATGAACTTTTGGTTTTGATGGATGGGAAGGATCACTGTGTTCACTGAAGGATTTGCAGAAACTGATATGTTATTTCCTAGTATAGTATGCAATCTGGGTAAGATTTATGTAGTATAAAAATGAGAGTACTGTGAGAACTCTGTCATGGGGAAACAAATGAAAATGACAGCTAACTTAAGTTGGCCAAAGGTAGTTGGTTTGTTAATGGAGAAATCAAACTATTGTCAGTTATCTTGTATTGTGAAATTGCCCTTCTGGCCAATTAATTGTGTGGCAAAAATGTTTGCCGCGTATCTGTTTCCTGTGAAACTATCGGACACAGGCCGGAAATTGTAGTCTTTATTGTGATCAGCCATGTGCCTCAACAGAAGTCGCCCTGCGTGACAGCCTGTGCTGTGCTAGTCTCTGGATTCCCAGATGAGAGTGGAAAGGGCTGGATAGCCAAGACTGTACGTACTGAAAATGTTGGCAACCCTGGGACACAAGTTGTTTTGAAATACAGCTAAGCGATGTTGGGGCATTTTGGTTACAAAGACTTCACTTTTGGATGTCAACAGCATGGGGGTGCGAGAGGACCTCCAGGTCTCTCCTCTTGAAGTTACAACACGTTGGACAGCTGTAATTCAACAAAGGATTCGCTGCTTTCCACACAAAAATGTCCAAGAGATCTGTGCGTCGAGACATTGAAGGCTGGTGAATCTGAGCACACAACGGAGATAGGGAGGTGGGGGAGGACAGAGGAGGAGGCCTCACACAGTCTGGCACTCACTGCAGCTTAAGATTGGGGTGTGGTACCCACTGTGCAAAGCAGGGGGCAGAAACAGCAGTCAGGTCTGGGTGGCTGGCACACACTGAGTGAGGCTGGGCCGAGGGGCAGGCGCAGGGAAGCGGTGTAAATGGTTGCAGTGCTCTATAGCCTGCTGGAGCTGAACAAAGGATCCCACAGATGTGGGAACCCACCCACCCCATCTTCCCGAGGTCTGGCTGCCAGTAAAGTCCTCACTTGGCAGATGGTGGAAGGGCTGAAAAAAACTTTCCAGCCTAAGTGGTCTGTACTCCTTGTGGCTAAACCCATTAATTAGGAAGAGCAGGGCCACCTATGTGTGAACCCCCACCCACTAGGGCACAGCCTGGTAGAGGCAGCTGGGTCAACTCAGAGTGACTCTGCTAGTGACTTCTGGCTTCGGGTAGGCAGCGCTGTGAACATACAGGCCAGGAGACCCGTACCTTGCCACTTCTAATCCATGGGAGTGATTCCCCGAGACTGAGGAGACCGGATCATTAAGGGGACACCCACCTCTTTGGGAAGTACTGTGTTGTCCACAGCTGAAGTGACATTGTTCCACAGAGATCCTGGAAGCCCCAGCATTGCAGATAAGAGAAAATAAAAACATGCATTTCAGCACTACCTACTGGAAAATTTTAAAATAAAGATATCTGCATAGCAACCTGCTATACACCGAAGTGTCAGATACTTAAAAAAAAATGTTTCCATTCCCACAAATGCCTAGGTAGAGACATAATCCATCAAGCATAATTAATAACTAAGGTAAAAAGGGAATTAAGAAAGACAATGAAAATCCTCAGAAAATAAAGACATGGAAGACTGTGATTTAAATGACAGAGAATTTCAGATTGCAGTTCTGAAACAATGAGATGCAAGAAAACTCAGAAAAGCAATCCAGTGAGCTCAGAAAATTAACGAACAAAAGAAGTACTTCACCAGAGATTACAGCTGTACAAACAGAAATCCTGGATCTGAAGAACTCAATTACTGAGATGAAGTTAAAACTAGCAAGCTTAGGAAGTAGAACAGACCAGATGGAAGAAAGAACTAGTGATATGGAAGATAGAAATCTAGAAATGAGTCAGAAGAGAGAATCGAGAGTTAAAAAGAAAAAAAGTGAGAACTTTATACAGAGAACTATCTGACTCCATCAGAAAGAGCAATGTAAGAATAATGGGTATACCAGAAGGAGAAGAGTGGGAGAAGGGAACAGAGAACCTATTCAAACAATCAACGAGAACGTCCCAAACCTATGGAAAGAATTAGATCCTCGAATTCAAGAAGCAAACAGAACACCTAAGTACATCAGTCCAAAAAAGCCTTTTCAAAGGCACATTATATTAAAGCTGTCAGAAATTAACAACAAAGAAAGAATTCTCAAGGCAACTAAGGAAAAGAAGACGATAACCTGTAAAGGAAACCCCATTAGATTATCAATGGATTTTTAAGCAGAAACTCTACAGTATGGAGGGAGTGGAATCAAATATTCAAATGATTGAAAGAGAAATCACCAGCTAAGAATAATACACCCAGCAAAGATATTTTTTAGATATGAAGGAAAATTAAAGTTTTCCCAGACATACAGAAACTGAAGGAATTTACCGCCATAAGGCATTCATTACAAGAAGCCCTGAAAGGTGCTGCTTCTACCTGAAACAAGATAAAAAGATACAAAACTGTAAGATGACTAACAGACAGAAGCAAGAAAATGCAACTCTTGTTTAGAGTAGGGTATTAAATACGTGAATATAACATCGGTTAAAGGAAGTAAAAACATCAGACTAAGAAGACAAAAGCTACTGCAATTTAGAAATGAACGTAGAGCATAGAAAGAGATATTTTGTGACCAAAAAAAAAAAAGGGGGGGACAATGAGGTTGAAAAGAGCAAAGGGGGTTAAATATGTGGTGATGTCATTTTCATTTTGTTTCTCCACTACACTTTGGGTGGTGAGCACACAATGCATTATACAGATGCTGTGGTTTAAAATTGCATATTTGAAACTTAGGTAATGTTATTAACCAGTGTCACCTGAATAATTTAATTGAAAAAAGAGACGACATCACTTTTTCATATGTCTGATTTGCTTGGATTAGTTACTCCTGATTTATTAGCATGGATGAAAAATTGAAAAGGTTTGATATTTTCAGTTTCTATCTACACTGCACAAATAATATCTGAGGATTCCTCTGCTACTGTAAGGAATGAATAATTCAGTTTGATTTTCCTTTAAACCTAAATGAACGATGAAGATTAAACTTAAGATAAAGCTTTAGTATCTGTTTTTAGTGTCCTGTCATTTGTCATTGCTACCGTGCCTTGAAAGCTCTGTGGAAAGTGATGGTTTTGGTATTTGTTAGAGATACCATTCTCACAAATAGGTATTTAAAACTCTTTCATCTTAGCCAGTGATTGCAGAGTGTGCAAGTACTAAACAACTTAAAAAAATAAAAATTTGGTATGTTGAATAATAGTTTTCACTAGCGTTGCTTCAGGCCATGAAACCCCAGTGAGAGGTTGTCAGATACCATTTTCAGGAAGCAAGGCTAAATTTTGATTATTTATTTCCTACTAAGTATAAATCTAATCAGCAGGCAAACAGCATTAAATGTTTTATTTTGCTAGTGGCAGGAAAGAATGTAATGATAGATATAATGTAGTTTAAATTTATTGTTGTAGTTGTATTTTCTTTTAGGGTCTGCCTGCGTGGAATATAATAAATAGGTCTCTATGTCTATTTCATAGCCAAAATGGACAATTTATAGAGTGATTTTCTTGAACATCCCAAAATGTAGTGCCTTTTTGTAGCAGTGTCTGGTACATGCATGAAATGTGTCTCCATGGAGCTTTACTTTCATTATGTTGAAGGATATTTGTTGCATGATGTAGAAATTCCTATCAGTGGTTATCTTTCATTCTTTTTATCTGACTTAGCTTAACCTCAGCTCATCGCTTAAGTCAGTGACTTAGGCTTTTTCATCAGCTGTCCTTGGTAACATAGCATTCATCATACTGGGACCATCAGTGTTATCAATTGGAAAATCTAAATGGAAGACAAAAAATTAAATGCTACTTAAAAAAACTGAAGTGAAAAGAGAATAGAAGATTCTCTCCTTGTTTTCTACGTATATTTAATACGATCATTCACTATCCTTTTTATGACACTATGAATCTTTAATTTTTAATACAGAACTCTTAAACAGATAGCCCTTGTTGTGTGGTATGCTTCTAGATAGCATAATAAGAATTATGTGCTGTAAATTTTGCTCTCCCAGACATCCTGATAATGATGTGCGATTGTACTTTCTTTGAGTAACTTGCCTTTTAAGAATACATAGTCTGTTATAATGGCAGGATGGGTTAAAGAAAAAAAAACAGAAAGCAATTTTGTTTTCTTGAACCTTGTGGTGTTCAGCTGACTCTTTTTCGGTTTAAATGTGGTTTTTACTTCTGTTAGCTAAGTTGATATATATTGTACATATGATGTTCATGATTGAATTGATAAAGGTATTTTTTAAAAACTGGAAGTTATTGCCTATTCATGCATTGCTTTAAAATAACTTTTTAAATGATTATGAAAGTAAAAATGTGTTTTGGGTAAAAAGTATAATTAAGTATAAATAGAAAAAATGATCCATTCCCCACAAATTTAAAGATAATCATTATCATTTTGTATGTATCTTTCCAGTCCATATATGTGTATATATATATTATGGTGATGATTTCTTTAAGCTTTTTAGAGTACTGGACCTAAAATATACAAAATAACATGAAGACCAAACAGTTTGTTCAGTTTAGTATCTTATCCTTTTCAGTTAATTGCGATAACCTTTTCATGATTTAATATTCTTTAGAGCATGCTTTTTTTTTGTTAATATATTTTTAAAATCTTATTTAACTTATTGGGGTGACATTGGTTAATAAAATTATATAGGTTTCAAGCATACAATTCTGTAATACATCATCTGTATGTTGCATTGTGTGTTCACCACCCAAAGTGGGGGCAGGTATAAAGCATGTTTCTTAATATTAGCGTAATATTTCAAGATATTGTTATATTACTATTTGATCATTTCCCTGTTTTCAGATATTTAGTTTGCTTCATTTTCATTGTTTTTTTTATATAAGTATATGTTGCTCTACCTCATTGTCTCAATCTTTCTCTTTGCCACCAGAATTTGTGTTTTTAGGAGGAAGATTTAATAGTCATTTAAATTGGCCATGAAAATGAATTTTTAGACAATACTTGATCAACATCAATTTTACTTTACCCTTTAGTCTCCTCATTATTCATCATAATCTTTGACTTTACCAGTGTTCAAAGGCAACGAAAGAGATTTAGATTAATTCTTGTTACTGTCAGATCAAATTCATTTACGATAAATACGTGAATCTTAGAGATCAGAAGCTAAAATACTTATGTAATTTACCTTGACATGAGGCCAGATCCTAAATTCTCATGAAAGTTGTTACCCAGTCTTTTCTGTAGGTTGAAGAACTGGTAAATCCTAGTATTCTGACATTCTGAAAAATCCATGGCTTAATGGTCTCTTGCAAAATACAGTATTGGCTCAATGAAATGTTGTGCAATATTAGTCAGGATTTTGAAAATAACATACTGGTGATTCTTCATTTAAATAGTTTCATTCTGTTTTTGTAATGATGTTCATCTTTGGCTTTAAGATGCCTCCTCACTTTACTTCATCTTTAGGAGAAACCTCATTAGTAATTTATAGATATCAATTTAAGTCACAGAGGGTAGAATCGGGAGAATGCTTGTCTCTTTAAACCCAATTTTTATCATTGAGCTCTGTTTATCTGTCCATTTATGAGAAATCAAATATGATGTCCTTTTGTATTTTACAATCCTGTGGCCAGTACACACACACACACCTGCACACACACACACACACACACAGTGTTTGTGCCAGTAAAATGAGTCGTGTGGCATGTTATGCCATTCTCTTCATTTCATGGCCATTCTCATTTCATAGTCTTATTATTTCTGATGCTTATCAATTTAAATCCAAACATTTTATACTATTTTGTAAAGTTATTTTATATAATTATGTGTCTTTACTAGGTAATATTTACTGTTAAATCCTTTATGAACTATATAACAGATAAAATATGTTAAAACTAAAACGTGTTAAAACATGCAGTAAAATCTTATTGATTTGGAATCATTTAATTTATGTCATGAAGTTAAAGAAGATTTATGTTTCCTTATACTGACAGGGTAGGGGATGATGGGAAATGGGGTAGAAGTCAGGGTAGGTTTTGTAAGAAAATTCCCAGAGAGTAAATCTCAGATTACTTAGCAATTTATTTTACAAAATTGTCCTGTATGTTTTAGAAGCTACTATTTACAAAGAATAAGTTGGTATTCTAATTATTAGTTTTCTTAAAACAGTTTCTAGGGACCTCTATCTGATAATACTTTTTTGAAGACTGGATCCAGTTGCTAAAGTTACTTAAAAATGACATAAATGCATTTATTTTAAAGTATCGTAGGTGTTTAGATTGTATTCATTCTTGCTGCCCTTCTAACATTTATCCTAGTTTCATATTATTTGTTGTAGTGAAAGCTAATTTATTTTTACTGTTTATAGAGAAATTATTTTTTACTAAGCTCTTCATTCCTTAATTTCAGAAAGAAATCTCTGTGAATTATTGTAAGTTAATTTAGAGTGAGTAACTTTAAATCCTGTCCTTATTTTCCTTGAACATAAAAATGACCTGGCCTTATCGAACTGTTTGCTCAGAGTTAATTCTAATATTGTCACCTGTGAAACATATAGTTTTAATTGGCCAAGAGCTATTCGATGTAGATAGTTTTGATGGTAGGTGTGTCAGCCTGAGATAAATCTATGTTTTGGAAATTATTCTCTTAAAGACATTAACCTGAAAATGTCTGCGAATGCTTAATAATGAAAACATTTTAATCAACTGCTGGTAAATGGGTATCACTCTGTGTCTCTGTGCATTCTTTATGGTACCCTATCAGAGAGCTGGAGTCTTTAGGCTGCCATTGATACCCACCTTTTCCATTTCAATTAGATTCCTCATGGAACTCTCACTGTTGTAGGACACACTTGAGGCATCAGGAGAGAAAAAAATCGCCTTTTTGATGATTAGCAGAAAGTGACTTTGGATATCCTAAGGAAAATCAAGATAATATGTATGAGACTGGGCAAATGTAATTTTGGTGAGTGTAGAGAGAAAGGAAGCTAGAAATACTGGGGCATTTTGAGACAGAAAAGGCATTTTGCTGTCATCTGCAAATTTTACCTGTTTTCGAAAAATCCATAGTACTATTAATGCATTATTTGTGACAATCAGTGGTCATACAATCCATAAACTAGTTAGGTTTCCCATGTTTTATCTTGAATCAGAGTGAATATTTCAGTCCAGTCAAAACAGTGGTGCTCAGTGCTTCTAGGGGGCCGTTTTAGAAATTTGTCAGCTCCTGGTGGTGTTTTGTAGTGTGGACAGGGATCTAGATGCCTTGCAATGCATGAGATAGTTTGGCACTTTAAGAATTGATTGTCTGTGCTCTCAATTTCTGAATGTCCCATCAGAAATTCATGAACTTGAAAACTTGCTTACCCAGCCCAGAGCTTAATTGTTTTATATATAAGCAGAAAGTATGTTTTGCAAGGTTTTAAGATATACTGTTTTCCAGGAATGTGTAGCAATAGCTGTCTGTATTTGCCATATAAGCTCCAGATTCAGACTATTTTATTATATCTTGCAGTGTAGTTAGATTTGAGTATTTACATAGTGAAATGCCATTATTTCATTATAGATTAGTTTCTTTTTATTTCTTTAAAAAATATTACATATAGAGTATGAAAGCATTAAACATTTTTGTGTGAGGTTATCATTTATTTGCCAGATAGTAAGGAGTATTACAAAATATTTGCTGTAAAAAGGCAGCGTTGGGTCTAATGAGGGTACAACCACTGGTCTGGACAGAAGTATGCTTTTGTAGTCCCAGGCATCCCAAAGGATTTACCACTCTGAAACCATACACAGCACATGGTGTAAGTTAAAAAAAAAATGATATTCTCCTGAAAGACAAGAAATTGGCCGCCCCCCTTCTCTATATAATACTGAGATTAAGGAAATTTGTGGATCATTAGGGATATAATCACAATAAATGTTTTTGTTGTTATCTTCTGTTTGGTCTAACTTAACTGGGCATAATTTATTTTTAGAAAAAAGGTTAAGTACATTCTTGCATTTAAATTAAAGATAGGACAAGGCTTTTGGTCTTGAAATTCTTGTGTAGTCTTGTGTTTTAAAGATGGTGAAATCAGCTGTGATCATCTAATTCATAGAGCTTCCACCATGCTTCACAGAGAATTGTTTTTGTTTTGTTAGAGGTTATGACTATTATGACTACATCAAAATGGTATTTTTTTGAACAATAAGTGGAGATTTGTTACTTTAGATGAAGGGAAAAATAACAAGGCTATATAGATATAATCTGACTTCAAAAAAAGAGGCCAATCTAATTATCACAATATGAATTGAATATAAAGCAAAGCTCAGGATATTGCACTATAGCTTAATGAAAAATATTATACTAGTATGCATTATGCTGTCTCACGATTTTAATATGTTTGAAACACCATAAATAAAATATGAATTAAGCATGGATGTGAAATCGGAATTGCTTTATTTAAAACTTCCCAGGAAAGGCCGTTCTGCAATGGTTAGCTAGTCGTGTGTTAAAAAGATCCCTTTTTGGCAACTGGCCCCTTAATGGGATATAAATGAAGCCTCTGAGACCAGCAGTCTAGATATGATCCTCCCATTACTTCTACTGCCTAGTAGTGGGCCAGCATCTAGATATACGACTCTATTTTTCTAGTTTTTTTTTTATAAAATAGGTTTTAATTGGGTCAAAAATTTTCTTTTCATTCAAAAGAAGAAACGTCTTGACAATTTCCCATGGCTGTTAAAAGTTAGGTGAATTACAAGACAGATTTTATTTTCAAATTTTGCTTTTGTCTTTTGCTTTACATGGGCTTTGCTTACATGTAAGGATAAATTCAAAGTCTTAAGCGCTGGTCAGTTTAAAGAAGTAAATATCTTAGTTGAATCAATTTATTAATGTCTGATGGATTTTTTGAGAAAAAGCAGGGTGTGTGTGTGTGTGTGTGTATACACATGTGTTAAAAAGCACACACTAGTTCATAGCAATAGGAAGAGCGAAGATTGATTTATGAATTGAAATATCAGATGGTATTTGGCTTTCTGTTATCTACATAAGGATGTTAGCCTTGGTTAAAGCTTTTTGGCTCATGACTGTGGACTTTCCGCTCTGTTTCATTATTATAAAATATACTTAAAAAATGTACTATGAACCTTGCATCAGGGAGGTAATTAGGGAAGTGGAATAGAATATAATATATAAATATTAATTGGTTTATGTTATTGTCATTAAACAACCAGATATTTTTGAGTGATGTATATTATAGTATCTAAATTATTTTTTTAAATTAAATTTATTTAGGTAACATTGGTTAAAAACATACATTTCAGGTGCACAACAGGATTCAGTGTCTGTCTACTCTATTGTGTGCTCACCACCAAAAGTCTAGTTTCTTCTCTAAATTACTTTTGAGAAACAACAACTAGCATTCATCCGTCTCTTATAATTTAGTTACAGATTATTGATTGTGGCTGCCCTTCAAACATGCACAGATCCCCACTATTTGTGAAAATCATCTTTTATTTATAATTTTTCAACCTCGTTCCCTCTCGTCTCATTTCTAAACTTGTCGAAGAGAGGCCCGGAGTCGCTGCCTCCCATCGTTCTCCCGCTGGTTCCTGTTGCCCGCACAGTCTGATTTCCACGCGCCTCATGGCGTGACAGGTACTTGCAGGCCAGGCTGCCAGATCTTCCTCCGGTGCCCAGCGTAGACGTTAATTCGCTGAACCAGGACTTGGCCTTGGAGCCCTCCTACACACGGTGCCCCCAGCAGCTATTGCCAGTTGATAGGGATTGGCACGTGTGATGGAATCTCTTTACCATTTCTGCACATGGTGTCTGGTTCATTTCTTCCTTTCCATTCCGTGTCTTTGTCCCCAGTGGTGGTGTTCTTTCACTCCCTGCCATAATCCGATGAATTTTTAAGGCGTATTCCTTAGCCGTCTATGTTTTTTTTTTTCTTCACACATTTTTTTGTTTGTTTGTTTCCGGGAGAATTCACTGAGCTCAGATCTGTAATAGTCATTCCCAAATCAGCATTTTCCAGCCAAGTCTCAAATCAAATCTGAATTTCAGGTTCAAATATCTAATTGCCTACGATTCCATGGTGATTCTACTATTATGTTCAACTGAGTATGTCTGAGACTGAACTCATGATCTGCCTTTCTCAAATCGCCTCTCCTTCTTTATTTAATTGACCATCACGGGTATTAATTTTCTGGCATGTGGGTGCACGTTTGAGTTCTTTCTCTTTCATCTCTCAGTCAATTATAGGTGATCGGTTTTTCGTGAAAGCTCTTGTATCTTAGATTCCAGTATCCTAGTTCATGTCTTCATCACCTTATGGGAGCATCTCCAAAACTGGAGCCCGCATCGGGATTACGGGGAGGGCTTGTTAACATGCGGATTGCTGGGCCCCACCCCCCAGTGGTTTTGATTTATAGGTCTGGGGTAGAGCAGAAATGTTCCCATCTCTAACTAGTTCGAGGTGCGGTGACTCCTTGGGAGGGGAGAGTAGGGACGAGAAAGGGAGGAAAGGAGGGGTGAGGCTACACTTTGAGAGCCACTCTTTGCCTTATACTTTCCCTATTCTGTTTATCTGCAGTTGTTTGCCAGATTGTATTTCCTGTAACACCTATTTAATCGCATTATTCCCAAATGTTAACAACTGTCAATGATGCCATAGATTTTTTTGTTGACATTTCATATCCAAACTCCTGCGTGGTTTCCAGGGTTCCTCACAATTGAACATATTTTACCCATGTATTTTTCCTTACAAACGAGCTTTGTTTGGTTTCCTCTCCATCTGGCTAATGTAGGCCCTTGCTCAGGTCCTCCCTCCTTTGTGAAGCACTTCGTGACTACAGCCGACCTTGCTAAGTTTCTTACTGCTAAACCCCAGTAGGACAATTTTACTCACTTGCATTTTAATCTCCTTAATGGTAGGGACCATAGTCTTCATCTTATGGAGTCTAGTTTAGGATTAAGTCAGTGTGCATTTACTACCTGGTGAATTGATTGATTTCCTAGTTTGTATATATTCCCAAGGTTGCTTTATTTTTGAGAAAATAATTTAAAAAAACAAACAAAAGTACCTTCATATTGTTGACCATAGAACAGAAAACTCAGCTTAAATGTTTAAACTGAAAGCTTAGAGCCAGTAAGTAAGCTTGTAATGAATAACCCATTCTTCCTTTAGGAACGGGATGCTGTCACTCGTGATGAGTCCCGATTTTCTGTAAAGTGGGTCCTAGAGCAGAAACCTGGTGGTGGCGCAGAGGCTTGGAGAGTTTTGGGGAAGGGGACTTGTCTTGAAGTTTCTGAGTAGAAGTCATACTTTACTTCAAGTGTATGAATTTTATGTATGTTATGTTTCTTCTAAATCTTCCTTCAGCCACCCCACAAGTTGGTGTCTTATTTACCTGATCCTGCTAATCAAAAACAGTTAACACCTTTTTATTGAACATCTGCTTTGTGCCTAGCAAGGCCTACATGATGTTGCTCCTTCCACCGCCTTTTCTCCCTCCCCACCCCTTAATTTTTGCTTTGTCTGTGAAGCCTGGAGGCTGTTTTTGTAGTTTGCTGAGTGAGTGATAGACAATTTCTCCAAAAGAACAAAGTGTCTCTTCAAGGAAAACAACTGGCAGTGTATGTTGCCAGTGATACACCGTTTTATTCCTTTACCTTCGTTTTAATGGGCTTTTAGGGGAAGTGGATGCTCAAGCACGAATTCAGCCAGTCCCATTTCGCCCAGCTTTGTATGCGGATGGGCTTTTAGAGACTTTCTAGGTTGAGCCCTCATTTTATAGATGAGACAGCCATGACCTAAAGCAATGACATCTTTTTGAGTAAAATCACAAAAACTAATGTGGCAGAGCCAGAACTAGATAAGAACCCTCTTTATTTCCAGCTTGGTCCTCTTTGCATTTCATGAGTTTTTCTGAAGAAACCTTTTAACACAGCCACACTCAGTACTATTGGAATGAAACAGAAACAAGTTTGGGTTTTTGGTACTTCGTTTGGGTTTGTAGATTTAATGCTGTTTAATTTATAGCTTTATCCCCAGTGAACAAAATACATCCATTTGTGAAACAAACAAAAAAATTAAGCTATGCATCAAAAAGCAATATCCAGAGGTAATTATTATTTTTTAATTTAAATTATAGATCTTATTTTCCCAGAGGCTTTGTGAGGTCTTGCAACTATTTATTCAGGATATTAAGACATGAAATACTAGATGTATCTGATTCTCAATGTTGGTTTAAAGAACTGTCTACTTAAAAATGTGGAAACTGTGGAATATGAATGATGAGCTTGTCTGCTGCTATAAAGCTTCTGCAGCCCGGTATTGATGTTTGTTTTCACATAGAATGGAGCATGGATGTGGTTTCCATGAGTGCTTATTGTGAAGCAAACGATAAAATGGACATGATTTGCATATTATGCCATTCAAATTAGAAATTTACGAAGGTCTGTAAATCCTGTTGCAGCTGTAATAGGACAGAATAAACCGTTAACTTGATGCTGTTCATGTTTAGTTTCCGGTCTCTTTGTAACACTGTGCCTTCCGATTCAATATTTGTGGTTATGAATGTACAGTGAAGGCTTTTCATTCTGAAGTCGTCATTAACTTTAATGTATTAGTAGCTTCAGTTATCCTGTATCTACACAGATGGCATGTTTTTGAAGGCATTCTTAATATATATTATCCTTTGGAAATAGTGAAGTTAATTGTCAGCTAAATGTTATGTGTGTGTGTGTGTGTGTGTGTGTGTGTGTGTGTGTGTGTTTGCCTGCCGACTAGATAGATAATGCCAAACTGTTACATGTTTCTCTCTAACCACCCTCCCCCCTCCCAAGATTTATCCTAGATATTTTCAACTTTTCCTAATCAAATGCCATACCTTTTATAAGGTAAGGATCAGGACAAGCTTATCCTGCAATGTGGACTGTGTAGTCATTTGCCTCTAGTACACTGCGTGTTGTCCTCATTGGTAGCGTGGGTGCTTCCACTATTATCTTTTAAACAATCAGTGCTCTATACGTAGTCACGAATTTATTAAGATTAAAACATGAGTGGCTATCTCTATAGTGCTGAAAATTTAATTTGGCTGTGGCTCAGCTAGATCTTGGTGATGGCAGAGTCAGTCTTTATCTAAAATCTGCCACTTATGTTATGCAATTACATTTCTTTTCTCCTTAGAGTAGGTCTTCATTTGCCTCTTCAGCATTTTTACACTAGCATATAAATATAGGCTTTATAAAATTGGGCATGTTCTATATCATCAAATGGTAAAACCAGAAAGAGAAATGGAGTAAAGGAAAAAATCCCAAAGGACCTGACATTTTTCTAAGAGGCAAGCCACAATTTGTATTAAGTAACTTATGGAGATTGTTTAAGAAATACTGTAATAGGGGAGGGAATTAACAGTGAAAATGAAGGAAAGGGAAAGTCGTCGGTGGAAAAGTTATAAAGGAAATTGGTTTGTCCCAAAGGGTCCAGGTAATCTATGCAAGTTTCAAATCGTGATTGCATTTTCAAGTTTTGTTTTTCCAAGTAGATGACGAAGCATTCATTAAGTCATTTCATCTTTTGGAGTCATTTCTGTGCCCCATCAAGGAACTTTCTTAGATATGTTACAGTGTCTCTCGAACCCCCTTCCTTCTCTACCCTTGGTTTAACTAGTTTCTGAAAACATAGGCTTTGGACAGAAGTCCTGTAATATAGAAGACAGGTGAAGTGTAATGAATTGATGCTAAACCTTCTCTGAGGAGTATGGCCATGATTTTCACAGCTGCTAAAAATACTCAGAATCAATTTTAAGGTTAGGAGTTTCCTATTTGATCTTGAATCTAAATTAGAAATATGGGTTCTTGGAATTTCTTAAGGATTTAAATTCTTAGAAATTTTGTGTGGCTAGGAGGGGTAAATGATTACTAGGCACTCAGTGAAGAAGAAATTTTGAACTAACCAAAACATTTGTTTAGAATGTTCTTTATTAAAACATATGAAATTTCATTGAGAACCATGAGCTGCTTTCAGCCATACAAATATTATTTTCATTAATAGTTTCAAATGAAGGGCTTAGGGCGGACGTGTAACCATGCACTCGCGTTGCCCGACTTTTTCTCCCATGTTTTATGGTTAGTGTTCTATCATCTATATCCAATTGACAAAATGCCAGTGTTTGTGTTCGTTAAGACATATTTGCCATGCGAAAGGAATGAAAATGGTGTCAGAGATTTTAAACAGTAGAGTATACGTATGCGAAGAAAACATACTTTGCCGTAATACCTTTAAAAAAGAAAGTGTGTACGTCCGTAAAAGCTGTGGAAACGTACCTCCTGAGCTTGCAGTAGTTTTGCACATTTCCTTGGCAAATCTGATTTATATGGGTGGAACATTTCTCATTTTTACTTTTTCTCATTTCACAAACTTGGCCGGTCCCTGAAGATCTGCTTGGAAACTCACTGTGCTAATAGGCGAAGTTGGCCTTTCCTGGCTTCTCTTAAAGTAGCCCATCCACAAACACTGACCTTTTAGTTTAATAACAGTTTTATTTGAGAAAATGTTCAGATCCTGAGAGCTGAAAAGAGTGTTTTGAGAGAAAGGCCATTTTAAATAGTAGTCTCCAATGGTATATCTTTTTCCCCGCATGCACTTTGGATCAGACCTATCAGAAAAATACATTGTTGCTTTCTGTATTCTATTGATTTAAACACAAATAACATAAAACTTAGATTTGTTCAAAATCCATTACCGCACTGGTTTATTTTCCTGCCTGGGCTTGGATTCACTGTTTTAGATTTTAAACTCTTTATGTTAGGTCCTGTTTTATCTTTGGTTATTTTAAATTCTCAATCGCATTTAAAGTAATTACCTTTTCCGCTGTGACCTTGGAATTGTGACCGAAATGTGTGTGTGTTGTGTGTGTGTGTGTGTGTGTGTTTTCATTTCCAGAAATAGCTTGGGGCATTTGAAAGACAGCTGTGCTTCAGTCTTTAGTGACCAAACAAAAGTGTTGTCAGTCACCTTGTCCCTGGGCCTGTCTTGTTCAATGGCCTGAGAGCTTCCCACCCTTTTCACTGCTGCTTGCTTTCCTCCTCCACCTCTCTCTCCCTCCTGGCCGGCCTAGATGATACCACCAGTTGTCTGCATCTGTTTCTCACCTTTACCCCATGGCCGGTGGCAGGGCTAGTGATGACAGGCAGGAGGGCACAGGGAAAGAAGACAAGCCTCGAAGCTACCTTTCCTTCTCTGCAGTCTCTCCCACATGCTTCCTCTCCAGCCACCGGCTGGTCACCCTTTCGTCACGGAGCCCTTGTCCCTCCGTTCCAGATGATCACATCGTAATAAAAAACGTTCACTGCTGATCTTGGCCTTTCCAATGATAGGAAGCCCATGTGTAAGAGGCATAAAACACGCACTGTGACGATATAGGACTGAATTAGCAGCTCGCTGAGGAAGCTGATCTTATTGCTTCCTACTTGGACCTGGTGCTCTGACATCTTTCAGGAGCCTTGTTTTAATGGACTGAATGAAATGCAGCTGAATTGTGACTGAGAATTTGAATTTTTCCTGAGAAAATTTTTGATGTCATAATCTGCAGTAATCCGTGGCAAGTGGCGTGATGTTACATGCACAGTTTGACTGTGTGTTGATCTTAACTGGTATGTTGAACTTCAGAGCATAGTTTGACCAGGTAGTACTAATTGGTTAAGTGGTTGTTTCAGTTTTTGCCGCTAATAAAGCTCATAGCTATGAACAACTCGATGTGGCGTCATGTTGTTTTGCTTGTTAATGAGAAGGGATGAAAATGTGAAAATCATCGCCTTGTGGAGTGCCTGGTCTAGAACTTCATAGCCAGCAGGCACCCATGCAATCCACCCATCCTGCGTGTGGATGAGGATATCGAAACTCAGGTAGGTTAACTGATTTATCCAAGTCTCGCAAGTAGGAAATCAAGGAGTACTCAGATTTTTTCCTGAGCTATTACAAATTTCTGCTGTTATTTGTATTGTTTTAAAACCTTTAATATTGGTCTATGGCCATGCCACCCTGAAAGTGCCTGATCTCGTCTGATCTCGGAAGCTAAGCAGGGTCGGGCCTGGTTAGTACTTGGATGGGTAGACCACCTAGAAGACCAGGTGCTGTAGGTGTAAAAAATAAAAAAATAGGGATTGTAAGCTGACAAAGTCCTTGTAATCTGTGAGGTGAACCAAAGTTTGCCTCACCTAAAAAAAAAACCCAAAACCTTTAACATTGAAAAATCTGAAGATTTGCCTGAATGTGAACAGGATTCTCTGTATTAGTTTTTTCTTCATCTCGTGTGATCTTTTCAAAGCAGAAATGTGTATCTTATGCTCTAGTATACACTATGAAGTAGGAGAGAAGCCAAGTGGCAGCGTGTAGTGTATAGTTCAAAGGGATCCTAGAGAACATCGTGTGAGAGCCACATTTTGGGAAAACTGTCACCCAGTTTGTACCTTCCCAAGATCCACAGATAGTTGATAGCTTTGCTGGGATTAAACCTCAATTAGTGTTTATTCTGCTCCTTTGATTCCTTGTCCATTGTTCTTACATTCTTTTTTTTAACAATCTTCTTGAGATACATTCAACATATTATACAATTCACTAATGAAAGTGTACAGTCCAGTGTTTTTTAGTGTATTTACATAGTTGTGCAGCCATCTCACAATCTAATTTTAGAACATTTTTCAACACCCCAAAAGAAATCCTTTACTTATGAGATGTCACTCTCCATTCTCCCCTTCCTGCCATCCCTGGCAACCGGTCTAATCCACTTTTTGAGTCTATGTACTTGCCTTTTCTAGACATTACATATTGATAGCAACATATAATATATGACCTTTGTGTCTGGTTTCTTTCACTTAACATAATGTTTCAAGGTTTATCCATGTGGTAGCATCTATCAGTACCCGATAATTTTTTATGCCTAAATAAAACCACATTGAATAGATATACTACATTTTGTTTATCTATTCATCAGTTGATGGGAATTTAAGTTGTCTTCACTTTGGGGGTATTACAAATAACATTGCAAAAAATATTCATGTACAAACTTTGTGTAGACATATGTTTCCAGTGTTACAGTACCTCAAAGTGGAATCCTTAGGTTATATGGTAATTATGTTTAGCATTTTGAGGAACTGTCTGTTTTTTACAGTGGCTACATAACGTTACATTCCCACCAGCAGTGTATAAGGTTCCAATTTCTCTGCATTCTGACCAAAACTTGTTATTGTTTGTCTTTTTGATCATAGTGTCATTGTGGTTTTGAATTGCATTTTCCTTAATGACAAATGCTGTTGAACAGTTTTTTCCTGTGCCTATTGGCCATTGGTATATCTTCTTTCGAAAACTGCGTGTTTTAAATCGAGTTGTCTTTTCATCTGTTGTAAGAGTTCTTTGTGTTTTCTGGATATAAGTTACTTGTCAGCTATTTGATTTTCTAGTATTTTCTCCTTCTGTGGGTTGTCTTTTCACCTACCTGATGATGTCCTTTGATGCTGCTCCTGTTTTCTGATAGTCCAAAAAATAAGAGAAAATGTTCCTATGACTTTTTCACATATCTTCTTGGTTATTATTGATCAGTGTCAGCGACATTTTAAAAAGATTTTTGCATATCCTATTGTATGTCATTTTTTGTCTCTCCTCTGTGATAAGAGGCTTATAATGCCCAGACCACCAAACACAGCATTGTTGCAGAGCAGACTCTGTTACCACTTAGCTATCCTCTAACAGACTCAGCCATTTGACATAATAGGTCCTGTGTGTATTCCTAGATTCTTCTGAGTGTTTCTGGCACTCTCTTGGTCATATTTTTGGGCTGTGGGGTTCTAGTGCAGAGGGAATAGTTTCTACTAGTGGAAAACTCTTAAGGAATATGTAAAATTTGTCTATTTTGTTTGCTGTCATAGCTGTAAGAATCTTTGCAAAACATATCGTATAAAATCTTCTCATTGGAAAGACCAGATGTTTCAGATCAAGTCACCAGGTATTTAGAAAGCTCCAGCCGAGTTCTCAGCTGAGTTCTGAGTCTCCCAGTTGCTGGCACTTGAATTTGAATACCATGTATTCCAAAAAATGTTTCAGAATTTTCATAAATGCCTTTATTACATAAATCATGGAAAATGAATGTAAATACGAATACTGTCCTTTCTGCAATAAATTATTTTTTAAAGGTTTAAGTATCAAAGTGAGACTGCTTTGGTGTTGTTTTCTTCTGTGAAGTCCTTCCTTACATCCTCTCCTCCCTTTATTACGATTGTCAAACTTGAATAACGGGACATCATTTTAAAGAATTTGTACTTAATGGCTCAGTCCCCACTGGGCAGTAAGTAGCTCCTTGAGTTTATTATAAATTTTGGCAGGTGTGGAAGTTTCTGGCTCACTAGGGAACTCATGATTAAATTACTCCTGAAATGCATTAATTGGTGTTTTACACAGTTCTTAGGTGGTTTCAAGGAGACACTGACCAGCTGGCAGGACTCTGCCCATTGAAATCTAGTCTGTTTTGTATTCTAGAGTATTTTCTTACTTTCATTTTTAAGAAGTCACTTGTTTTATCCCCTCTTGCTCTTTGTTGATTGTAGTTTCCGATGAAGAACTGAAAAGAAGAGTAGCCGAGGAGCTGGCCCTGGAGCAAGCCAAGAAAGAATCTGAAAATCAGAAACGGTGAGTTTCGTGATACGTGAGAAATTTCAGGGGACTTATTATAATTATGACATGTTTGAGATGGTAATAAGACTTATATTTGTGTCTGCTTGGACTTCAGAATGTGCTAAACACATGAACTTGGCAGTTTTTGGTTTGGGACTGTGCTTTTTAAAGCCCTACATTACCCTCTTCCTAAACTTGATTATAAATGACCATTATATATATCTCTTGTGTGCTTCTTTGTTGCATGAATACTGAGCCCTGTTTTCTTGATGAGTGAGAAGTAGTTCTTGAGGATTTTCTAGGAATTTTGTAGGCTAGTTCCTTTCAATGAATGTATTTATGATTGAAAATTATATTGTCCACTTATGGTTATTAAGGTTAGCAATATTGTAGCTTACAGTGTCATATGTTGTACATATTGCCCATATTAATAAATACACTAATTAGTCATATAGTCACTTAAAAAAACTGAAGATATAACAGAAATATATAAGGTCGAATAGTCAAAATCCTTCATAATTCCATTCTACGGAGATAGCCCATCTTGCACATTTTATGCCTCTAGAACTTTTTTGTACAAGTACTTCTATATTATTGTTGTCATTATTAATACTACTACTGCTGCGACTTAAGTTAAAAGAAATGTTCATTGTAATGGTTTTGTAATAGAAAACTGGAAGCACTTGAGATGCCCATCACAGAGGGCTGGAACAATGCATTTTGGCATATGCCTACAATGGCATACCAGACAGTCAAGTAGATCTTTATGTGCTAATTCAAAAAGATGTTGAAAAAGTTACACATTGAAAAAAAGCAACGTTCAAAACAGCATAGATTTTTTTTTTTTTGGTAAAAGTACTAATTTTTAAAGACAAAATATATAGTTACTCAGAAAAACATACGAATACTTTTTAATCCAAGTTAGAGTCAAGTGCTTTCCATCTGTGCTACTCCTGAAATTTGCATGTGGCACAGAGCGTTATTATTACGTGGTCATGGAAATGCCTTTCCGCCCCGAGCACTGTGCACACGCCTGCGACTGGTAGAAGCTGCGTGTGTGTGTGTGTGTGTGTGTGTGTGTGTGTGTGTGTGTGTGTGTGTTTTCATTTTGGACTGCTTGGCTCTTTCGCATGAGGGAGCCAAACGTAGAGAATCTGATTTGGATTCCTGTCTTCGATGGCCACTGGACCTTCAACATACAGTTTAACTTCTTTCGACCTTAGATATTTCACCTCTAAAGCGAGGGGTCTGAAACATGTTTTCCAGTATTTCCCTTCTTTTCACAAAGTGCTAACTTAACTACAGTTGGCTCGAAATGTGTGGACGAGGACATGAGTTTTAGGTTAAGACCACCATTTTCTCAGGAACTCGGGTTTTAAAAATCAAGATGAAATCGGTGGCGCTAAAAGGACATGTGTGTATTTGTATAGTTTCCCATGCAGCACTTTATAATTATTTAATCGAGTTAGTCTGATAGAGTATATATTTAGATGGTCAAGTTAAAATAGTCAAAAAAAATTTCAGATCATTTTCATTAAGAAGCAAAGAAAGTCAATGTTATGGTAGAATTTCTTGTCTTTGAAATTTTGTTATTTTTAATTGAATTTTATTTTAATAAGAATTTTATTTGGTCAGACTCTTATGCTTACTCTGCTTATTATATTTCATGTAGGATTTTTTTTATCTCCCTTTCACCCCATATAGTACAGGCTTCTTCTTATAATAACCCACACTGTGCCTTTTTTTTTTTTTTATTCCTCCTTCATTATTCAACCCCATTTGCTCTGCCTTGATCTATAAGAGGTAAAGTGCAGATGAGATGAATAAAAGGTGCCAATGAAAGCAAATTTTATGTCTCGAGTAGACTGGGGTTGGCAGCCTAGCTGTAATCTGGACAAATGACTATTGATAAAGAATTTATTTTCTGTCATCTTTAAGGAGAGCAGAGGGTGGTACAGCCTTTTTATTATTTTTTCTTTTTTAAAAAATGTTTTGTTTGAAGCCTTCTTCATGAAGGCTTCCAGCTGTCAAGTCTTGGCACAAAGTGTGTGTTCATCTATGTGATAGTTCTTAGAAGAATCAATAGCTATTTTTTTTTTCCCAGAGAAGAAACTTCAGAAAAAGCATTAAGAGAATTTTATGTGTAGTCTTTTAAAAGCAACTTCTTGGTATCACAAAACATTTATACACTTTTGTGTCTGTTGCCTTAATTGAATAAAGCCTTGGAAGCAGTTTTAGAAAAGTATTCGTGGTCCATTGTTTCAGCCTATCTGTGCCATCTGTACCCCTATTCACTCTGCCTCTGTGGTACGTGGTAAGGAGAAGCACTAACAGTTGTAACAAGCTGTTGAACTTTGTGGCAAGGAAATATTCTGGAATGTCTTCTGTCAGGTTTAAATGTGGACCTCGTTTCAGTTAGGTTTTTTTTGTTTTTTGTTTTTTAGTTGAAAGACTGAAATGTAACTCTGGCTAACCGTTTTTGTTGGGTTTTTTTTTTTTTTTTTTTTTAGAAGCATATTAGGTAGCTCAAAAGAAAAGGACGACCAGAGAACCACTGGCTAGGGAAGAATTGGGTACTACTAAAACCATACACAGTGGGGAGGTAGTTCCTCAAAAGAAAATCAGGATGGGGGTTCCATAACAAAGGGGAAAGGCTGGAGGCTGGCTGAATTTCATCGAATTGATGATGCCATTGATTTTAAGAAGCATCGTATTTGATGTACCACTAAGAAAAAAAAATCGCTGCAAATTATAACAATAGTTTATCTCTTAGAATTTTCTTGTTGAAAGAGTCATTAAGACTGATTTTGAATTTTTCAAAACATATCAGTTGTGTATTCATGAAAAGGAAAATGTAAAAGATTCAGGCAATGTTCTCAACTGGGGGAGATTTTGGTCCCTTGGGGGACATCTGACAATCTTTGGAGACATTTTTGGCTGTCAAAACTTGTCAGGTGTTATTGGCATCCAGTGGGTAGAGGCCAGGGATGCTACTAAACATCCCGTAGTATGCAGGACAGCTGCTACCTCTGCCCCTTGTCCCGAACAAAGGTTTATCTGGCTTATAATGTCCGTGTGCTGATAGTGTTCTTAAAACCCACTCACAGTGGGTTTATTTCTTCTGAGTCACTCTTTGTCTCAGGGTCTTGCTGTCCTCATTTTTCCTCACAACATCGTATTCTTTGCCGTCAGAACCTTGGTTACCCAGCGTTCCTTAAGTGATCGCTCCACTGTTGTTCCTGGGATGTTTCCAGGCTGCTGACACCAATTTTGCGGCTTTTGATGCTTATGGTCAAACTATGACAACTCTGCAGGACTGCTGTCTGGCAGACAGCAATTGTAAGTTGCTTTCAGGCAAGTGAAAATGTGGAAGAATGTTTCCAGAATTGTAGCTCGTCAGTACAGTCTGCACACACTCTAGATGCTGACATCTGTGGGGATGGAAGTGACTTCTTGAGCATCTTGCCTTACCTCCCACCTAATGCAAAAGCCCTGTTACAACATTTCCGACTGGTAGTGAGTGGCACACACATTTAGATGCCATGCATAAATTATTTAACCTGAAGATATTTCCTTAGGCCATTTAAAATTTACCTGAACTCGTCTACGACCATGACACCCTGAACAAGCCTGATCCCGTCTGATCTCGGAAGCTAAGCAGCGTTGGGCCTGGTTAGTACTGGTTAGTTGCGCCTGGATGGGAAACCACCTAGGAAGACCAGATGCTGTAGGCATAAAAAAAAAAAATAAGGGCTTGTAAGCTGACAAGGTCCTTGCAATCTGTGAGGTCAACCAAGGGTTGCCTCACCTAAAATATAAAATTAAAAGAAAATAAAATTTACCTGCACTCCTTTAAATTTCCACGTTCTTAAATCTAATATGCAGACGTGTCAGGGTTGAAAGTTGCTGTGGAGAAGTTTTCTACTGGGTCACCGTGATGATGCAGCTAATTGTAAGCACTGCGACTATGTGTTATATTCGCAATTCTAAAAACCATTCATACATTAAATCTCAGTTGATCTTAGATCTGATTTCTGTGTTATGAGACTCTTGAGTGATTTGCTTAATTAACAAAATCATGCCCCCCAGAATCACTGGCATAATATTAGTACATGCACTAAAATGTTGAGTCTAATGTGGACTCATAGTTTTGCTTATCACAACATCTAACGGATGGAATAGTTCTTTGGTGTATTGAGAGTCAGGAGTAAATTAAATGCCAATGCCAGCAGTTTGTTTTTGCTGTCATACTCTATCGTGTATTTTGGATTATAGCTGACCATATTGTGTTGTAACCATAGCAGGCTAATAGAGCAAGGACGTAATATGCCACATTTTGAGTATAGACTTTTAAAATGTGATTTACTTCTCTCGTGCACCCTACCTCTAAAAGTCAATCTCTGACAGAAAGAAAAATGTGACTACTTCTGACCTCTGACCTTTGGCATTTGAATTTCACCTTTTTACCTATAAAGGCAAGTGAAAGTGTTTCGGTTTTAATAACCTTTCTTCAAGGAACCAAGAAGAAGGGGAATAGCTACTTGATGCTATAACTAGCTATACATCAACCAAGATTACTTGTTTGCTATTTTTAAATGGACATCTGATGAGATTTCCCCCACTTTGAATCACTCGGAAAATTAAATTAGATTTGTGAGACTTAAAATAATTAATACGTGGTTTAATAAATTAGTCATAAATGTTATTAGCTCTCTGGGTAAGTTAGAATATAGTACAGTCCACTTATTTTTCAATCGATAGCATCAAATAAGGGCTTAAAACTTTTTGGTGCTTTTTAGTTTCTCGTAGCAGAGGTGAAATTTATAGAGATGGTACTTCTGTTTAAATTCATTATGTGAAAGAATTCATTTTAATTTTATTATTAGATATTTTCTGCTTTTGGAAGAAAGAGCTGAAAAAGGAAAGAGGGAAGAATCCGCTAGAGCCAAACAGGGTTTTGCAGGTTAGCATTGCATTGAAAACACATAACGTAGGAAATCATCTCTCTGCTTAGCATGGAGCCTCTCACATAGTAAACTCTCACAAGTATTTGTTCAATTGAATGAATCATGAGGATAGGAAAATCTTGACAGTCTTTTATAGGAAAGGCATTCTCAATATACATATATATTCTACATAGTTAGAAATAGAAAAGTTACGCCTTTAAAATCAGACATTAACTGGAGACAGTAGCAACTTGTCTTATAAATCTGTGTTTTAAATTAGTGTAGTATTTTCCAGTCACAGACACAAATTACACAGTTGTGATGAAGTTCCCAACCTTCAACCTGAGCCTGCATGTAATCTCTAGGTATTTGTTGTTACAAAAATTACAACTTTCAAGGAACAAGTATCATTTTAACTACTATTTATCAGTGGCTTATTATAAAAGTTATATCAGCTAGCAGTCAGTATTTTCTCATGACACTGAACTGTCACAGGCAGACGCGCCTCAGTTCTGATTTACAAATATTTGCAAAGAAGATGGTTGCAGGAATTTGAGTTACAAGTCTTCATTGACACACACCTGATGTGCAGATACCACCCTGCTGTGATGTGAGCATATTTCCCGGCATCTGGCTCTCTAGGGTTAGTGGAGAGTTTGTTGACATTATCTGCAAAATATTCCTTTATTTGCTCTGACACGGAAGAGATCCTTCTGTATCATAAAAGTCCCAATATATTAGACGAATTTTCTTATGAACCCCGTTATTGCCTTATTCTTTTTAAAATGTGTATTGTGTTGCTGTTGTTTTACCCCTATACTTTTCTGTTCCATTCGCCGAAAAGTAGATAAAGACAGAACCAGTTCCGAATGTGATAGGCAGATCACGTCCTAGCCACGTGGTCCTTTTCCCTGGAAGGTGATTGGAAGTGCTGTGTATGTACGAGATACTGGAATCTTGTGCCACCTGCTACTTTAATCTTTTTCTTCAAGTGATACTTTTCTGTTTTTAAGAGAGAGAACGGCTTTCTATAACCAACAAATATAGAAGGTTGGTTTATCCAGTGTGTGTTTTATTCACATCTCTTTACTTCTTCCAAATCCAGTTTTCTTTCCCATTGATGCTGTGCCGTCGTAGAGTCCATTTGAGAAGCTGTTGTTACGTGGTAGGAATATTAAACCTGCAGTAGAATTAATCAAGCATGCCGTAGAAATCTGTAACTTTTTTACTGGTTGTAACGGCGGCAGCGATGGTCAACCGCTTCTTGTTCAGATGTTTCTTTTGATAGTAATTACAGTGTTTTCTCTCATGCAGCATAGTGTTTGATGGAATTTGTGCCAAAGTTGGTTTCTGTACCTGAAAGTTTCTAGGAATTGGTTTCTGAATGTTCTGTCGTTGTAACAGTCCTTGTTGAAGATTCTCCATCACCCAGAACAATCTGGGGGGGGGTGCGCGAGGGGGTGGGGATTGTGATGTGCTCTAGAAATCGTTTATCACTCCTTACATAGACTGTTAATGTTCACTGTTGGTGTTATCACTGTTTTAGAAACAGCAGATGACTGAAATAGATGTATGTAAAATTTTCCAGTCGGCAGCAGAATCAGAATCAGGACGTGGCCTGGCACTGCCCGTTGCTGAGGCGGTAGAACCATATTGTCTCTCATCATCCTGTAAATATATATTAAGGAAACCGAACATGGAGCTTTGGTACAAAGCTGATTCAGGTGCCATCTGGTTATAGCTGGGACTAGGGACTTAGAGCTCTGTCAGTCCTTTTGCCCCCTTGTCCCTTCCTAGAGATCTGGGAATCATCTTTACAGGCCTTCATGCTTCGCCAGGATAGTTTCCTCTCAGAATTGGACGCTGTGCGTGGGGAGTATGCCTTTCTTGTACAAACAGCATTTGTTGGATGACGCAATTCTCTTTCCATTTTAGAAGGTGAGGGGGCAGTTGGCCGGATGTCCATATCCTTGAGTCCCGAAGTCCCTATTTATGGACAGGGGTCCACGTAGGCTGGGCCTCACCCTGGCTGAGCCTTGGTCCTGAGCCTTCTGGAAGCCATCTGCTGATTCTGCTGGTAAAGACTGTCGTGTGAGGACGAGTGTAGAAGAACGTGAGGTTCTCCTGTGGCCGTTCACTCTGGAAGCAGTGGAGAAGCACAGAGAGAGCCGCCCCACCCCCCACGCCCCGCTCCTGCCCTTAACAGCTTTGCCATAGCGCCTTAAGCTGAAAAGGAGCGTGGGCAACATGGTTGTAAATCAGAGGCAAGTTTTATCTCAGCATTGTGATACTTCCAAGAATTGGCACATTTTCATGTTTAAGTAATAACCCATCCCCTTCATTTCCTGGTTGGAGAAAACTTAAAAAGAGGGTAGTGCATCTTAAGTTTTTATTCCATGTTTCATCGAGAGATGAAACAGTTTATAGATGTCATGCGCATAGAATATGCACATTGGGGTCACATAGTATCTGTTATAAAAACCATTTGAGAGTACAGAACCCATACACCAAACTAAAATGAAAAAAATACTTTAAAAAAAGTTGGTGTTACTTTATTTACTGTGTGCCCAGTGCTATTCTGAACACTTTATTTTAACTCATTTCAAACTCACAATACCTATTATCCCCATGTCATAAATGCAGAAACTGAGAGGTAAAGAAATTTGCCAAGGTCATAGCTAGTAACTGGTGGTTCTGGGATTTGAACCTGAGTCTCTGTTGAGCTTATCGACTTCACCATCCCACAGTACTACCTTTCTGTGTGTTCTCTCTTTAAAATTTTCATTTACAATTGTAGGAAGAAGAAACAAGCATTTACTTGGATTTGTACCTCTACACCATCAGTAAATAAAAGATCTCTTGAAAATGACCGCTGTTGTATGATATGGGTAGCCACTCAGGATGATGATTTTAAAACTTTTACCTTAGGACCAAATTAGTTTGAGAATTTGTGGTTAAAGTTAATATTCTTTATGTAACTTAGGCAATACTTACTGTACTGTTAAATGCTTGTTTGTGTGCACGTTTTCAGTGATGGCGACAATTTGAATTCCTCGTTAGCCTAAGATTGGGACGGTTTTCTCAGTTGCACAGCTGTGTGGGGGGAGGGGGAGGCAGGGTATGTGGAAGTAGGTGGTGCCCTGCCTCATGGACCTCAGAGGTGAGTGTCTGCCTCTGGTTAGTGAGGTGCAGGTGTGCTCAGAGCGTTCTGCTGAGTTCAGGGGAGCCACCGGGGCCCTCGCGGTACGCAGGGAGCAATAAAGAGGCGCAACACTTCTTTAATAGGTAGGTGATCATGGAGTGGACATCAGTTTGCGTTTCTCTTTCTAAATTTATCCTTAGGCTCTTTTTCCTTTTCTTCTTCTTCTTCTTCTTTTTTTTTTTTTTTTTAGGAGACTGACTTATTCTGCTATTTTGTATTGGTTGCGTTGCTTGCTGTGTGTAGTTTTAGTATTTGTAGTTATTGATTTGCCTTCTGTGTGATAGTCAAAGTATTTTGATAAATCATTACCCTTACTCTACAAACATGGTGTTAACCCTTTTCCCATTTAGACAGAAAAAGTGCAGCTTGCTGCCAGCGTTAATTTAACATCATGCATAGGAATTTTATGTTTTCTAGGCTTTGACATTTTCAGTGAGAATCACTGTAATTTGTAAATGGAAATACCACTACTAAAAACAGAATACTATACATAGAATGATGTCATTTGTTTGCAAAGACTATTGATATACTAGAGCGATGGGAAAATGATAATAAAAGCTAGACATTGTGTGGCGGACTTGGGGGTGAGGTTAGGACTGTCACCTGCGAGTGATCAAGGGGGAAATGCTGCACCGCTGGGGAGTGTTCTCAGGGAAAGGGGTTACATCAGTTTAAAAAAATTGATGTTGGGATCAATGTGTCCTTTGAACTAGAGTATGGAATTCCTCCATTGAATAACGTGCAGATCTAGCACAGCGGCAATTTGTTAGTTATATACTATTTACAGTTGCTTCCTTATACGTAACACTGTGTAGCTGGCCCTTCCAGTCTTAAACCATTTCATCTGGAAATATTTTCAAGTTATCACATTGAAATGGTTCTAGTGTGATTTTGGCATCAAGGCTAACCATATAAATGTTTCGATTAATGATTTAAATTTGAGTTTCTTCACAACTTCTTAGAACTGATCTCTTAAATTCCATATTTTCTGGTGCCGTTTTGTGAATGGTTTAAAATCTCTTAGAAATCCATAAATTACAATTTTGCTTTCGCGATAGGTTGATGGATTAAAACCAGACCAAATCAGAGCAAAACCAAAAAAAGTTCAAATGAAACTATAATTTAATGTGGGAAATGTTGATTAATTTAAAAACCATTACCCAATGAGTTTCTCCAATTTTTATCATTACTATAGAATCCGGTTATACTTAGCTCGTTGCTCAAACTATTGAAAACATGGATAATGTTGATTTATTAAAACAAATTTTTTTTTACAAAAGAACTATATCTATTGAAGAAATTCCAATAATATAGAATCATAAAAAGTTAGTGATTTTCCCAACGCCCCTCTCTTTCTGTGTTCTTCCTCCATAAAATCATTCATACATTCATACCCTGGGGGAAACGTATTCTTAACAGTGTTTTATATAAAGTTTGTTTTTTAAACAAAGCAAGATTAAGTCATTATGTTGTATAACTTTCTTCCCCTCTGCAATCATATCTTGTGTTCCTCTTCTTGTATACAGTATTTCCAGATCTTGAGTAGACTGTAGATCTGATAATACACACCATTTAAGAGGACTAAGAAAAATAATACTACTAATAGTAATTATATATGATAATAAGTAATAATATATGATAGTAATAGCTAACAAGCTTGAACACTTTCCTTGTCCCAAGCACTGGTCCGAGCACTGTGCACATATCACTTAGTCCTCGTAGTTAGTACCCCTGTGAGGCAGGTTCTGATCTGCTGGTACACTCACTTCATAGGTGAAGTGGCTGAAGCACAGATTCATTTGCTTACAGTCACATAACGAGAAAAAAGAGGAATTGGGGTTCGAACCCAGGCAGTCTGGAATCTGAAGCCATACTCATCATTACACTGCTGAACTGTGTCTCAGAGGCAGAATTATTTTCTGGTTCGACAGGAATGTCACCTATTATATATAAGTCTGAACCCCTTGTCTGAGGCTCTTTTGATGTGGTTTACTGACGATCTGTTTTTCAGGTTTCAGTGCGGTCCATTTTGCCTTGATTGTGGAGCTCATTAAAAGAGGAATTTAGTTTCGAAAAGAATTCACAAATGAAAGGACTTTTTTGGTATTTTTGTTTTCTTAATTCACATGACTATATTTTGAAACAAAACTGTCAAAATACTGTCAAATAGTACGTGAAAATTAATATTTCTGTAGATTTGGCTTTAAAATGTTAGAAATTATGTATTGCTATATGAATTTACCTGTCAACTGTACAATTCAGTTTTTATAGATTAAAAAGGAGCCCAAACTATTGTCCAGCTATTGAGTGTGAGTAACCTACATTGCTTGTACAGCCCCAGCTAGGTTTGGCTTGGAAAATTGGCTTAGAAAGCGCTTTCCTCAAACTGCTGAAAACTTGGATGTTAATTTAACAAAAATTGGGAGTAATTTCAGAATTTCTCCTTTCCTTCTTTCAATTAACTAGCTCTCTGCTCTTAAAATACATTGCAAATCCATTACCTCTCACCATTTCTGTCCCTATTTATTTTAAGCCAGTGGTTCTCAACTGGGGGAGATTTTACCCCCAGCTCCTGGACATACGGCCACGTCTGGAGACCTTTCAGGTTGTCACAATTTGGAGTGTGTTACTGGCACCAAGCGGGTAGAGGCCAGGGGTGCTGCTAAATCTCTTATACTGCACAGGACAGTCTCCACGACAAAGCATTGTTCGCTCCATATGTCAGTAGTGCTGAGGTGGAGAAACCCTGGTCTAAGCCGTTATCCTTTCTCACTTGTACCATTACAAAGTCTCCTGCAAGGAGCTACTCTTGTCCCCCAGATTCTGCTCTTCCCAAAGCAGTTAATGTACTTTGAATCATGGCAGTTTCTTTGCTTAAGGTCCTCTGATGGCTTTTCATTAGCTTCAGCATAAAGTTCAAACCTTTCCCTTGACCTTCTCGTCCTCTGCCTCCCTTTGTATATTGATAGACTCATGCCTCGTCTCTTACCACCCTCTCATTTACCATTTCAGCCACATTAGTGGCCACATTAGTGGCCAAACCTACTGTGCCTACAGCTTTTGCCTAGAATACTTGCATTCCATATTTTCCATAGCTGGTGCCTTCTTACTGTTTAGGGTTCTTTTTGACCCGCAGAGAGAGTTTTTTCTAAATTTTTTCTTTTCTTTCCTTTCATGCTAGTTGTCCTTTCTCTGCTTTGTTTCTTCATAGCACTTTATCTGTTTATTGACTGTCGCCTCCATGGAAGTATAAGGTGTGTGAGGGCAAAACGCATTCTCTGTCCTCTAGTAAGTGTTAACAAAAGTGCATTCCTAAATTACAGTAACATTTTATGGTTGTGGTTAAGTAGATTAAAATGGAATAGAATTTGTCCAAAAGGAAAAAGAGACGAGAGAATCATATGGCACCAGCAACTGCCATTTAATGGTGGTCTACTGTTTCCCAAGCACTGTGCCGGTACCTTTGTATGCATTAGCCCTGAACTCCCCAAGAGCCTTCTGACGAGGCCTGCGTTAGCCTGTAAGGTGATTCCCTTCACATTTCCCCAGGATCTAAGGCAGGGTGACCCCCTCCCCAACACCAGACTGGGGAGCAAATGGATGTGGAAGCTCTGCTTTTTGTGGGTTTACCTTACAATCAGAATGCAGCTCTGAGAGGCGAAATACCTTGTCCAGGGCTGTGTTACTGACAAAAGGCAGTATCAGAATTAGAATCTGGTTCTCCTTTACTCCACGCCTCTTTCCAGCACTTTTTCAGGTTTTCTTGGTTCTTAGGAAGCAACTGTCTTCCTTTCTAGCAGGCTTAATTGGCCCTTCCTTCCTTCCTTCCTTCCTTCCTTCCTTCCTTCCTTCCAATATCCCCATTTTTGACTCCAGAGGCAGCAGTTTCTTTGGTTTCAGGTGACTTAGGCAAAAATGATCTTTTCCATCTTGTCTTGAGACAGTGCTTAGTCAGCATCGTCTAAAAGTGAAAAGCTGACATTATGGAAATATAGTCTGGTCTTTGGGCTATTTTTATTGGCAACCAAAAACATACTCAGAATTTGTAACCACACGTACAATTTATATACTGTGTTGTACATTCATATTTATACGAGACTGACTCTGAATGTGTTTTATCTAAGTCTTTGGGCCTTGACTATTGGGACCGAGTCAGGAAGGCTCTGGCTGTGGCCATGAACCTCTGATTGGCCCCCGTGAACCTTGTGGAAGGCATCCCAGTTTTCCTTTGAACATTTGGTGCTTTAAGTTCTAGAGGAGCCTGGACTCAACATAGATTTGAATCTTGGAAATTTGCATCCTTTACCTGGTTTGGTTTTTGTTGTTGTTGTTGTCGAAAGGTGACAGGTCATTTCTTCCCTTGCTCTGCTCTCCTGGGCCTTCCTGGTTTCTAGAAATCAGTGATGGTTCAAGGCACCAGGGAGGGCAAAAGCCCCAGGGTAACCCGTGCTGGCAAACTGTTTGGAGTTTCAGCGTTCCTGTACATTTTGTGAGTTGAACATTGTCTTGCGCTTCATACTCTCTCGCATCTATCCTCTCACTACCTTTAAAATGTGTTTTTTCCTTTTTGTTTGTTTTTTGTTTTTTGTTTTTTTTTTTTCATTTTTCAGCAGCTTGTCATAGGAGTGACATACTCTCAACAAACTCAGCTTTAGACAGCTTTTTGCAGACAAGAACAACAAATTCACCAGTCAGGGAACAAAGTGAGAGAAAAATGAAGAACAATATTAGAAAAGAACCCTTTGGGAAGCTGTACAAAAAATGTTATATTAAAATCGATACCAGGACTTGACCTTTTGTGGTACTGTATATTTTAAAGCCTTCTATTGATTCTCTTTTAATAACATGTTTATTCTAGTTTACTGACATAAGCCTAGGGAGAATACAAAAAGGAAGGAGCAAATTCTTTATTATGGTGGTCATTTAAATTTGTCTCAGGCATTTTTATGGCTGACTAGTCTTATCTTTATGTTTAACATACTATATCATTCTTACAGAGTATAAGGCTGAGAGATGTTATGAAAGTGGCAAAGTGATTTTTTTAATTTACTTTTATTGAAAATGTGCTTGGCCTTGCTCTGACATACAAGTGTGCCCCCCTTCTCCACCAAATTAGAATTTCTTCTCTGCATGTTTATAGAAGAGACAGAAAAGTCTTATTTTGATTGATTTTTTCCCAGCCCTGAAAGCCATTGGTAGTCTAATCTGCCGAGTCTGGGAACATTTGGTGACAGTTCTATGCATAAAATCAGCTGTCTTTTCCTGTGTACTGATGGCAATATGTGGCAGAATAGGAAATCTCCTTACCTTACCCTTTTGATCACTTATTCTTATCATTTCAAAGACAGAAATAGTCATTGCTTTTCTCAGAAATACTCATTGCTTTTCACCGTGAGGGTCCGGCCATTCATACTTCACTTAGGAAGGCATCTCTTATGGGTGTCGTCCAGTCATAAATTTATTGCGCTCTGAGCTCATCTGCTCCAGTTCTGTGCATTAGGAAAAAAGTGGGATTAGCTTTCTTACCTCATTCAGATGATTTTTCTGAACATACAGATATTAAGAGGGATCCAGAACAGCAGGAAGGACTTGAAAGGAACACCTGGAAAGGTTATCCTGTAAATGGCAAATTAAATGAGATTCAGCCTGTAGAACATCAAGTTAATAGGCTTGGGGAGAAATAGGGTGCTTGGATATAATTCGTGGTTTTAATATAATAGCCCTGCTGTTTATGGGATATCTGATATCACATGTGGAGAAGCCAGACAGCGCTTCCAGGAAGGCTGTAATGAATTAGAAGACATTTTGAAAGGGCAAATAAATAAATTAATCAAGAAGCCAAAAGAACGAGGAGATTGGGAGACCCGTGTTATGGTGTCAAGGGGCGAAGGCCCAACGGAGTGTAGTGCAGGGTCCCTAAGAGGTCCGGAGAGTTGCGAGTTACCTTCGGGTCTTTAAATGCTCTGAGGATCAGTGAGGTGTCGGCTGCGGCCATGGGACGGCGGCCTCCTCGGCCCACTTTTGGGGGCCTCTCGGGCACTCGATAAGAGCGTTGATTCCGGAGCACACAGCCTGGCCCCGCCGCTTCCAACATCCATGTGGGCTTCGTGCTTCTTACCTCGTCCAGAGCCCGTTCCTGGCCGAAGCCTGGTCGGCTTTTCTGTGCTCTGTCACCACCTCACCTGTGACGTCTTTCCGGGACCTAAGACCATCTATGGAGAAAACCACAAATCACAGCGCACATAACAGTGATGAGAAGTGTTTTTCCTTAATTACAAAAGTACTGCATAGAAAACTAGAGAAATGCAGCTCAACAAAATGAATAAAAATTGCTGTAATCCCGCTATTCACACAGAACCGTTGTCAATATTTGGTTCATAGGCATACATACCTGGGGGAAAATAACAGAAGTGGTGTCATCTCGTCTCTGTCGTTTTTCTGAGCCTCTTTATTTTTGTTCTTAAGATCATCATGGCCATGTTTTGTCATTAGATAATTTCATAGTAGTTCACTGTTAGACATTTAGTCGTCCCAACAAATGGTTCAAAATGTTTCACTGTTATGATCACACTACTTTGAATATCCTTGTTATTAAATTTACAGATAACCAGTATTATTTCCTTAGGGCAAATTTCTATGAGTGGGACCACTAGGTCAAAGGTTATACAAAATATTATTATTGTTGAATTACCTTCAAGAAATTGTGCTAGTTAACTCACTACCAGTACGAATCCCTCCTTTGTCTCACTGCTGCAAATTTCGGGAACATAGTTGTAAAACCAGTGTTGTTTTGCATTATGCCCTGTGACTATGCCTTATAATTATCTGTTTCTTTTGCTCACATTTCCATTAATTTTAGATGGGTGCTTCTTAGTGTGATGGAACAGTCTTCTTGTTAGTCTCGTTACTGAGGGAGTACCATGAGAGTTTAGGCACTTAGGAAATACTTGCCAGATTGTTTTGGGTTATTGTTAAGTCAATATAGTTTATAAAACTAAATTTAAACCGTAACTCAATTTTAATAATGTTCTCTCAATAGCTGTCTATAAGATCAAAAACCTATCACAGAGCCCTGTATACACCCGATGAGATATAATAGACATACAACAGAGAGGACAGTATGCAGCTGTGGAGTGAACTCAGTGATATTTTTAAAATTGCTACAGCAGATCTGGCCTAAATGTGATTTTGGTAACTGATCAACACCACACTGTATCTGTGAATGTGCCGTCGTGTCAGTAGAAGGAATGAAGTAGCTTTGAGATAGTTCCGGCTTTATAAACAGGGCCCTGCATACAGTATGTACTATATAGTTGTTGAATTTGACCATACTTTCATCTTTCGATGGGTAACATGGCGTTTGCTTTTTGCTTGCTAAAAAAAATAAAAATGAAAGAGAGAAAGGACAATCCAGTCAATCTGAAGATCCAAAGGGAAAGATCTGTCTCAAGTGAAGTCGGTAAATGAACTCTAGGCTTAAAAAAAATTTATAGCTTACACTTCTGTTTATTCTTTGTTTCTTGATTGTCTGTAAATGACCTGATTTTAAATTTATAATTAGCACAGTTATTTTTATAAGTGTTCATCTTTTTATTCGAAAATATAAGTAAATATTTTTGCTGGAACTTTTATTGATTCCAGACTAATAGCCGATGCACAAGACTAGCTCATCGTTTGGGTTTAACCTGGAGACATACATGCATTTCACCTTTCACCCCATAATACTGCTTAATATAGTGAGCACAGAAATGGCATTTTAGAGATGGACGAGATTCAAGTGTGTGTGTGTGTGTGTGTGTGTGTGTGTGTGTGTGTGTGTGTGTGTAGACAAAAAGCAATCCAGAATTGGGAATCAGAAGACTGGGGTTCTAGTCCTACTGTCTCTACTTAGTAACTATTTAAGCATGGCTGAGTCACAGAATTTATCTTTGCAAAAATTAAATCAATTATGAAAGAGTAAAATTTTACTTCTCTCCTGGTGTTATTGTGAAGATCAAATAATATATTGCAATTGCATTGGCCCCATAGGCTTTTATAATAATACTATTTTTAATAATAATAAAACAGTAATGATTATTACTACAGCTACTACCATAACTATTAATCTCTTGAATAAGCTCTCTCCTTATTGGAAATATAGCAGTGGAGATTTGATGCAGACATTAAACCAGCAGAACCCAAAAAGACTTTTCTTCAGTTTGCTGTATCATGGTGATTAGACTCCACAGGTCACTGAACCAAAAAAAAAGTATCTGCATTTGAAACTTTTCTTCATTGCAAATTATTATGCCATTTAAAAAGTTTCTTTTACTCCTTTCCTACCCCAGGTCTAGAAATTATCCCCCCTTCACATTGCACTTATACTCATTTCTTTCTTCTGATGCTTAATTATTCCAGCATTTTTAATTGCTTTCATTCTCTTGCTCATATATCATAATTCATGTTCTACGAAGAGGTAAGTTAACCTGACCTCTACGCTGGATACTGTTTTAAATCTTGGTTCCGTTGGAAGTTTATCCTGACTTGTAAATTAGCTTTTCTGAAACGTCTCTTTTGCTCTCCTGGCCCACCACCTTCGCAACACAGTCAGTCCCACCTTTCCAGAACTCTGAAGCTGCTCTGGCGGTCTCCCTCAGGAGGTGGTGGTTTGTTTTGCTGGGGCTGCCAGGACGCAACATTGCAGGCTGGGTGTCTGAAAGAACAGAAATTAATTTTCTCCTGGTTCCGGAGGCTGTAAGTCCAAATGAAGTGTCAGCAGGTTTGGATTCTCCTGAGGCCTTGTCTCCTTGGTGTGTTGATGGCTGCCTTCCCTCTGTATCCTCAACAGGGCCTTTTTTTTTTCTGTGTCAGCACATCCCTGGTGTCTCTTTCTCTTCTTACAGAAACTCCAGTCCTACTGGATTAGGGCCCCACCTTTATGACTGCATTTAACCTTAATTAGTTCTTTTCAAGACCCTGTCTCCAGTCCAGTAACATTCTAAGGTCCTAGGGGTCAGGACTTTAACATATGACTTGCGGGAGGGGTACATACAGTTCAGTCCACAACGGGTGGAGGCACTGATTGATAGATATATGTAAAAATTATTGGGTATGGTTTTATTTTATAGTTCTTCTTTAGCAGGAAGTTAGTTCTTAATATTAAAATTTTAAGTTGCCTTTCAGATCCAGAATTCTAAGTGTTGACATTCTAATGGAAGTTATTTTCATCCGTTCTCTCCAATGAGTGTTGCTGGAAGTTTAAAAAGGGTTAGCGTTAGGATTTTATTGATTTATAAAAATGATGTCACATGTCCCTATGAATCCATTTTTTTAAAATCTAAGCAGGCATGTTTGCGGTAGTAAAACAGGTGGGCCAGAGAGGAGGTGGCAAATCACTATGGGCAAGATCTTCTGTTGAAGCACTGACGGAAGAGTATCTAAATTTGAACCTGACAACTTGACACCCTCACTATAAATTGTAGTACATTGTCATTGTAAGGAAGGAAGTAAAGTTGGTCTTTACAGCTAGCTACATGGTGCTTTTTCACTGTCATATATGAAGGACAGTGACAAAATATCATTTTCTGAATTATTACATTTTTGAGTTATGTGAGATATTTAATCAGTTTTATGTATCTCAGTAGTGATACTTGTTGTTAGTCGTTTTGCTTTTAAAAAAATAATGCGTTATTTTTTTCTCCCCCTGGGACAGACAGACGCTGACCCAGAGAGGTTACCTTACCGTATGAAACCCATTTTAAAAGCACACAGGTCTCCAGTTATTTTAAGAGCATGTTTGTCAGTTCTGTACTCCTTTTTAGCCCTGTAAACCTGGGTCTTAGGGAATTTTTAAGAATTGGCAGTAATGGGAGTATCTGCAAGATATTCTGCAAATTATGTTGCGTATTGTCTTTGAAACATTTAAGACTCTGCTTTCTTAGGTTCACCTTCATTAATTTTAATATATAGCTAGATCCTTAATCTTTTTAAGATTAATTTTCTCAAAACTTTCTGAATTAACCTCATTGGTTTCTTCTTTTTTTTACCCCATTTCCATACCCCCAGACACATATATATATACCTTCATAATACAACTCATAGAAATTAAAATACATGTTTTATTTTTCATGTGGATTTTCAGTGACTTCACCATTTCATTTCACCCTGGAAATTGTAATGAAACTTGTAAAAATGTCACTCATCTTCATTTTTATTTTTGCTCAATCTCTATGTAAATGAATGGTAAGTTAATATCGTTGCAACATTTCAGAAGGTGTCATTATTATGTGACATTAAATGGAAGAGCAATATTAATAAGGGTTCTATAGATATTTGAAGAGGAAAACTTTATAAATGTCCCTATTTAAGTAGTACTGCTGTTCTGGTTAATTCTATTAAAGCAAGCTGAAAATAAATTATCAATTAAGTCATATTATAGCTTCTAATAGTCTTCCTATATGTTTTTTTTTTTTTAAGTGCTGACCTTTATCTAGGTCATCTCTCTATAAAGAATGCTCTTTGTGAACTGTTATACAGTAAAAATAAAGTTATTTTAGTAGTAGGAAAGCCTAATTATCATGGATTTCTACCATTATAGTAATTGCAAATCTACCTAAATTATGAGAGGGGAAAAACCTGGAGCCAAAAATTATGTCTTTTTGGAGTTAGAGATCAGACTTGAATGCTGGCTTTTCCTCTTAGTCATCTGTGACCTTGAGTTAAGTGACCTCCTCTTCTATGCCTCAATTTCTTCAGTTATGAAATTGGGTTAATAAGAATACTTACCTACCTGATAAGCTTGGGTTTACATGAAGGTTACCTAAGATAGCATATATAAAGTGCTTGGCACACATTACACTTTCAATATAAAATGCTTTTTCTTATAGCGAGCTCTTTTCTCTCTGAACTGAAGAGCAGTAGTGTGTGATGGATAAGAGTGTGGTCTCAGGAGTCAGTCAGATGGCTTGGATTTGAATTCCGGCTTTATGGGTTACTAGTTTAGAGACCACATAGTAAATTAACTTCTTCAGGGGTCAGCTTCCTCATCTTGAAGATGGAGGGCAATAATAACGCCCCCTATGGGTTATCTTCAGGATTATTTTAAGGATTAAATGGGACATTCCATATGAAGTTCTTAGCACAGCACAGTGACTCACACAGTTTCATAGTAACTGCTCCATAAATGTGATTATCTTCTGCATCCATCCATTTCAGAGAATTTATTATTCTCTAGTTGTACAGAGTTAAAAACCTCTATCTAATATTTTCTACATGTGCTCTTTCTTAACATCCATTTGCCTTTGTCATTTCTAAAGCATGTAAAAAAATCTCTATTTTGGTGAAAATGCAGGAAAAACCAGCTAAATGAAGTTCAGTGAACTTTTTCTTTTTTTTGCATGAGCCATTGAGTTTTTCCAGGCATGCATCTAGTTTCAAAAGTGCTACGCGGGAGAAATGAGGCCATTTGTTTTCTTATCAGATTACCAAATGATTAAAAAAAAAAAATCAACTTGGCTTTTAGTTTGAAAAATATTCCCTTTAATTAATACAAGTTTTATAATTGATATTGATGCTCAATGTTTGATTTTATGTATTGGTGTCTTTACTTCTTTTGCTTACTCAGAAAATTGTTTGCAAGGGCTGGGAAGACCCTCTGTAAAGTCAAGTCCACGGGTCTCTGCTGGAATATGAGTCTCTGCTGGGAGGGAAAGGGATACTATTAATTGGTCTTTTAAAGACCGTCTGAAGGGAGATCCAGGTGGTTTGCAGTAGCCAACTCTGCAAGTGAAAGCCCCGAAAGGAAGACTGTCAGTAGCATTGCACGCACATGTGTAATTAAGAATTCTTATTTGTGTACCCAGAAGGCAAATGACTTGCAAGGATTGAGTGCAAGGAATAATAGCAAGCTCAATAGGGCCTTGCCGAGAGAAGTTAAATCATTGTTTGGTGAGGAAGATGCCATCAAAAGCTAAACCTGGATAAAGATTTTAGAAATTAGCAGTGAAACAGTAGTATGGCCTGAGCCGAGGGCTGATAAGAGAAAATTTTAATGAGCACTTCTTCATTGCTTTGAAATTTAGGAAGCAATTCACCGGACCCGTGCTTACATATGCCTTTGAGACTTTGTCCTGTGCTGTCCTATGGCCACAGGAGTTATTAAGCACTTGGACTGTGGTCGGTTCAAATTGAGATCTGCTCTAAGTATAAGATACATACCAGACTTCAAAGACTCAATATGAAAAAAAGAATATGAGCTCTTTCTTTAATAATTTATTATATCGATTACATGTAGCAGTGATAATATTTTGGATGTATTGGGCCAAGTAAAATACATTCTTAAAATTAATTTGATGTGGTGGTTTTCATTTGTTTAATGCGACTTTTAGAATATTTCAAATTACATTTGTAATTTATGTTATATTTCTGTTAACCGGTGCTGCTCTAACATATTTTATTAAAACATAATACAGTTACATAAAAATGGCGACATTACAGGAGTGGAAATAGTTAAGCCCTATACCCCATCCCACTCCCCAGCGGTAACCTACCTCATCGATGATCAACGATTTCTTGTGTGTTCTTCTTGTCATCTTTCCAAGTTTACTGTTCTGCCCTTAAGTACATAGGAAATTGGAGAATAATCATAAAAGTGACGAATTTAATATAGATTTTTGGATTGAGTGGGTAAAATACTACCGAATGAATATCTATCTGCCTTTTTTGTCTCAGTTATTCACATTTGAGAAAAGTCTAATTACCGAATTTGTGCTCCCTTAAAGACATACCACGATTACCTGCAGGAGCTTCAGGACCAGTGCTTAGGAGGAATTAATTAATTTTCATTGAATTTGTAGCATCAATTCTTTAAAATGGTTTAACAGAAAAAAAATGACTCTCATTGACTGTGGTGGTAATTAAGATCTTATAGTGAACTGAAACTGTTACCTATCATTGCCAAACTTTTTGAGTTTTCTGTAGTATACATTTTAAAACAGTTTTGTTACTTTTGTCTTTTTTTGAAAAAAATTGTTTATAGAATTGCTGAGCTGGTAAAAATGTAATGGAATGAATTTAATAGCATTATATAAATATCAATAGAAAGGAGTGATACTGATTAATGGTAGAATCAAAGATTTTTTAAAACAATACTTTGTATACTATTGTAAGCAAATAATCAATGTTCAGTAAATACTTTAATCAATGATTAAAACATATTGCATCAAATCGATTAATAGAGCGTTGAGTATCACTGATACTTTGTAAACTATCAAAATATGACATTAATGGACATTTAGATATTAGAAAATATTTCACCCATATATTTGTGTCCATTCCCCTATTTTATTTTGTGCTGATTTTTCTCCTTTGTTATAGAAACTAAATGAGGCCACATAAATGCCCTTGCCTGTTATTTTTATTCTAACAACCACAGTGATAATGTAAGTGAAGTGTTTTGTGCAGGGTCTTCCTAGAACGTTGTTGGTGCTCAGTAAATGTTACATAGATTTTTCTTTGTTTACTCACATCGCTATAATGCTTTCTGTTTGACTTAGTGCTTAACTATATTAATTTAATTTGATTCTACAGCAATCATTTGGCATAGTGTTGCCATGCCAATCTTCCTATGAGAAAACCAACAGCTCAGAGGTTGTGTTGATAAATTCAGTATGTGGGGAGAGAGTTAAACTCAAATGTTTTAACTCTAGGTTATGTTTCAGTGATTATTGGCATGGATATTATGAACTATAGATAAATATTGAAAATTAAAACTTATTTTTATCCCTCGGCTAGTGTTTTATTTTAAAAAGACAGTAAGATTAACATTCCAGTCCTTTCTTTACAGCTTTGTGGTTTCGTTTTACTTAACTGATTTCGTGAATTTTGCTCTTGTTGCTCTTCTTATGCTTATTTTTAAGGCATAGTATTGTTTGGAATGAAGCAAGTCTAATAATAGGTGCAAATTACCATTCATTGGATTAGATTGATACATTGAACCAACTTCCCTGTGTGATCCTTTGGATTAGATACTTCCCTATAAGTGCTTTACCTTTAAGATGGAGCTAAGTCTTTATTTGATCTGAAGTTGTTACTTTATTACAGTTTCACATATTTTTCAAAAGAAGAATAATCAAATTGACATGTTGGTGCAACTGGCAGATTTGATGCCTAAGTGTGTTTGAATGTAGACCACCCAATGTTATTTTCATACTAATCTTCCTTTTTTTTCACCTTTTAGCACAGATGTGTGAGTTCCTAGTAATTTAAAAATTCTGATGAATGATACTTGATAAATGATGTGATGTTGTGAATACTGATAAGCGCTAGAAATTCAGTTGGCGAAACATCAGTTTCACACCGGAGACCCCAGCTCAAAGTTTAGGTTAAAGGTTTGCTTGGAGTCCGTAGTCTTTTTCTCAGGTCCCCTGATAAATGCAGTGATTCTAAACCACATTTTTCTTCTGCATCAAATCCAGACAGCACTCTGAATCATTAAATATTAAACCTTATATTCAAGAACATTATTCACTCATTAATATTGCATTGCAGCCTAAACTGCATTGTTCAAAACATTTTAGGATGTTATGCAAGTCTGTCAAAATACATTAACAAACTTAGTCATGTTGAACTAAGCAAAAAAAATGACAAACTGCACCACAAACGTGTCGTAGTTGAATCTTTGTACAATGTAAGCATTTTGAATTGGGATATTTGGAAATCACTGCGAAGATAAAATGATTGCCCTGAAAACCAGATGGAATGAATATTCATCTTCCACGTAACATCTGCTATATATCTTAATGAAATTTATAGTTATTCCTGAAATTTTTCTTCCTTGACAGTATTTATCTATCTTTAAAATTATTTTAACTAGGAGTTGAATATGAGTTAGTACAATTCTAGCTGCATATAAGAACTGCAGTATCTGACTCAGGGGCCATTTTTCATATCTCAGTGATGGTTGTCATCTCTGTAAAATTGAAGCCAGATAGGCCTTCCGTGAATTGTGGAATAACTGGGAAACTTTTGATATTCGGCAGAGTGTAAGAGGGTGATCGAATTCAAGCCTTGGTCTCTGTGACAAAATTTGTTCTGGATTGCAGTGAGCACATCAGGTTTCTTGCTGCTTTTCACAACCCTGTTAGTTACAGTGAGAAGCCATAAAATTCTTCCCATGAAAGAAAACGATAGGAGCATTTTTGTTTCTAAAATTGTTTCTTTTTTAAAAAATTCCTTTTTCTGGTGCAATAAGGAAAATTCAAATAGCAAAAGGTGTGAAAACACAATACGAGATACATTGGTTTTTGTTTAATGGCAGTAACATAGCTTAAGAGCTTTATCTGAAGAACAGTTATATTGATTATGTTATATATTAGTGATTATTGAACTTAATGGGTTACAGTTTAATGAAGGAGATCAGTAAGAGAGTGTAGGTTGATTTCAAAACCTCCTTGATTACTTAGATTGTTTTGAATGGAGGATTAATTAAATTTCTTGTGATAATGTAGATCAGAAACTATGTAAGTAGCCAGTGGGCTCATCTTGAATACCTACAGCCATTATTACAGAAATGCTAGAAATGAGTATTGCGAAGTAAATAATGAAGGTGGCATAGTGAATTCCTGCTGGCTGAGAGTTAAATTATTTATTTTGTTGGTTTAGCTAACGTGGTTCGTGCTGCATGTGATTGGAGCCCTGTGTCAGTGACTAATATTGCATAATTAAAATGCCTCAGTTCCTCAGGCCTATAATATAGTGGAAATTTAGAAATGGTTGTTAACATCGTGGAAATAGAGCTTTATTTGTATAAAGAGATGTAGTTTATCTAGTGACTTTGAAGTTTTTGCGTTATTAAACATTGGTGTGACATGTAGACTGTGTACCCAAGATGTTTTTAACTAGTTGATCTTGTAATTCCTTTCCCTTGGTTTGCTTACCAATGCCACAGTGTTTTTCTTCCTGAAAGCCTGACTCACGGTCAGTTGTTCATTTTAAAAGCGTGTAAGCACACTCTCTCCTCATACCAACATCACAGTCCCTTTTCCTTTGGACTCAGAATTATGTGGCTGATTAGAGAAGGGGTTTGGGGGTTTCCTCTGTAACTGCTGCTAAGTTTGGGGGACTGCATTGGCATTTGTAGCTTTACAAAGCTCCTGAAATGTTCATTTATGACTGCTCAGCCTTAGAAACTCTGAAGGACAAACAGTCTAACACAAACTGTAAAACATTTTTGTATGTTATACACAGTGTTTTGTGGTCATAGGCAGTGAGGCTGTAATCCTTAGTGTATGCTTCTTCACTTAATGTGATTTCAGATGCAGATTGTACCTTTGGAATAGTGCTGTAGCAGCACTTCTCCACCTGAGTCTGAGTGAAAAAAGAAAGCAGTGGAAGCACATTCTCCATCGTCTGTTAGCCTCTTGTTGCCATGTGATCTCAGTGCTTGTGTTTGCTTTTGCAAATGCATTAGGGCCAAGCAAAGGGCAAGTTGTGTCCTGCACAAATGGACGAAAGATGGAAGGGCTTCATTAAGGAGGGCAGAACGACTAGGCCCGTATATTAATATTTGAATCACAGCATGGAACATTTTACCTCGAGGGGCTTTTAGCTAAGCAGTCGAGGTCATGTGGTAGAGTGACTACTCGTACATGATTTTTGGGGGTTGAAAATCTAGAACACAATTCCACCACATATTTTTCTATGTAATTTTAAGCAACTTATTCACCTTCTCTTCGCTTTGGTTTCTTTCGATCTGAAAAGTGAATAAACAACTACTCTGGGGGATTTTTGTGAGGATTAAATGACATAAGGTATGTACAGCGGCTGTTAAAATACCCAGCGCAAGGAGTAAGCCATACATATAGCTCTTCTGTGATTGGTTGAATATTATGCATATTTCTCCATTTAAATGGCCCTAGTTGTATGTTAAAATCTTCAGTATCGAAAATAACGAAGTAAATGGAATGGAGATTGAAAGGACAACATGGGTCTGACGCCTGTCGTTGGAATGAATTGGACTTTGTGGGAGACTCCTGCAGTTTTGGGGGGGCTGCCGGGGCCTGGATGTGACTGACTCTCTCTTTCGTTTCTTGCAGGCCAATTCCTTGTTCTCACACTGTGGTCTCCACATTACATTTGCAAAAAGTGCTTTGTAATGTGGTCTCATTTCAGGCAACTCCATTTGTTTTATTTTTGTCATTGATGTGAATTCTGAAGGGGCATTCTTACTTCTTCAAGTATGTCTGTGATTTGAGTCAGGGATGGAAAAATATCAAGTAAGGAAAGGAACGAGAGTCTCCCTGAAATGACAGGCAAAATCATACAGATTTCCACACTTTTTGCTTGTTCGACACATGTTTCTGCCATCTCATTTTGTGCTTCAGATGAAAATCAAAATGAACGAGATCCGGTATACTGCTCAGTGTGGCCTTCAAATCCGTGTGTTTTTGCTAGAATTTGTTTTTTTTTTTCTTTAGCGTGAGTTCATAGAAATAAAACATCTGCCAAGGAGTGACTTCTTAGCTGGTGAGTAGTGTCAGAGAGGCGTGAACATCGACTGCTGTGTTCTGGGAGAGGCGGCATTTGGAGCAGGCATGGTGGGTGCTGAAGCCTGTTGCACTTCCTGTGCAGACCAAGGTGACTTTTACTAGAAGAAGATGAGCTTTTCCTAAGGGATAAGGCCCCTTCAGCTCTGGATTATTTCTTTTGAGGTTACAGAGGAGTCAAGGTAAAAACTGAGTGCCTTCTTTACCCAGAAGTAAGACCGATGAAGGTTCTTTGGTGCGGCCTGTGTTTAACTGGCTAATGATAGCAATTGTGGCTGTGCTCAGTGACGTAACACTTGATTCTTAAGAGGCTGTTTATCCTTTGGTCGGAGTGGGTTTGCAGTAGTTTTTTGAGAACAAAATTGGCTTTTCAGCATATACTCCTCTGGAGGGAGGTCGTGCCTGTTTCACACACAGCTTCATTCCTCTCTTCAGCTTTCCAGAGAGGGTGGCACTCCTCTCTCAGACAGGCGACCTTTACAGCCATCTGCTGTGCGTCTCACCAGCGTGACAGAGTAGGTACTTGCCGTGGAGTTTGTTCTTGAGATTACTGCTGTGCAGTATTTAATCAAAGCAGTGCGCTGCAACGTGGGCCATCTCTCTCGTCCTTGCTGTAAGACCCAGTGTGCAATTACGCTGATCATTATCAGCGGGCTGCAAAATCGGACCATGTTGTTCTGTCCCTGTGTAAAATCGCTCTTATTTGGCCGTGTTTTGGTATCTAGGGAGACTTCACAGTGCTTGTCGTGCATGGGGCCTATGTTAAACCTCAAGGGTTCTTTTTTAAGAAAATGCAACTCTTAGTGAAAAGACAATATAGGGAAGTTATTTCAGTAAGAATTAATGTACAGTTCCCTAGCGGCCTCATCTAGCACTTCTCATCAACTCTGCCCTAAAATGCTTTAAATCATCCTTTAATGTAAGAAAAATAAAGATACAAAGAATCTTTAAAAGTGAAGAGGATTCTAGGCAGTTGAAGGCTTGAGAGCATCTCTGCTGTCTTCTTACTTCAATTTCAGCCTAATTCTCAGCTGCTTTTTCTTAGACGAACATCTGATGGATGGGTGTGAGCCAGGGGGTGAGTTTTGGCATAGCCCAAGGATCACCAGGGGTGGCCCCAGTCTACCCGGGTGTTCCTGAGAGAACCTTCGGTTTCCATGTCCCTGTCAACTGGTCTGGGTGGGGGAGGAGGTGTGGGAGATGGGAGCAGAGAGACTTTTCTCCTGGTTCCCATGACAGGATGCTGAACACTTCTCAGCTGGTGACATACCACTGGGCCATGGGGGCTGAGACTGTTTCTTCTCCCACCAGTCAGTGGGTACCCCCACTTAACATAGCCCAGCAGCTGGGCCTGAGCCCTGGCGAGTAAAGTGATGAAAAGAAGCAGCAGCCAGGGAGAAAGACAGATGAGAAGAACACTCAGAAAAGGTGCATCTAGCAGGAACCGTTGGAATATTTCAGTGGCGCTTTTGATGCTTGTAGCATTGGCAGCAATTGCCACTTGATTGTAAGACACGTTGGTTTTAAGATGCATCTTGATTTCATGGATATTGAACAATGGGGAAAAACAACCCCATGCACGTTATAGTTGATGAAATAGACTAACTTCTAGATGGAGGTAAGGGGACGAGATAGAGGAGCGGTGATAATCAGACGGTACCAACATTTCACAGAGCTGAAGAAAGGCTGGCATCTGCAGATTGAAAGACCTGTTCTAGGGGGGACTGATGAGAAGAGAGGCACCCCTAGGCATAGCCTGCTGGAATGTCTAAACTCTAAGAGTCAAGAGGAGCTCGTGTCCACTGCCCGACAGAAGGAACCACTAATTTATAACGGACATGGGATTGATTAGTCTGGGTTTAGGCTTTTCTTTTGCCAAACTGGAAGCTAGGAGGCAGACCGACCTCTAGGGATTCCTGAGGTAAAGAACTGAAACCCCCAAATTCTGTGTTCAGCTCTCATTTACCTGTCAGGGTGAAAAAGAGACATACAGATATGCAGGGGTTTAGAGAATTTATTAATGTTATCAGCTAGCAGCCAGAATCCATTAAGGAGACAAAACTCATCAGTTATTTTTACAGAGAGAACTTAATATAAAAATTGTTAATGAGGTTAAGAGCTGAAAAGGCAAAACAAAAACAAATATCCCCTTTAAAAAACCCTAAAACAAAAAACTCTGAGGCAGTGCTGTTTAATAGAAATATGTGAGTCATCTTCGCAACTAAATGTTTTCTGGTAGCCCCATCAAAAAAAGTAAAAACAAATAGGTGAAAATAACTTAAAGATATTTTATTTTCACCAGTTATTCAAAAGATGATCATTTTAACATGTAATCGATATAAATTTTATTGAGATCTATTACTTTCTTAAAGATTTTCATGCCAATTATTAAAAACCCAGTGTGTATTGTATACTGACTGCACATCTCAGTTTGGATGGAGCCACATTTCGTGGGTTCCACAGCCACATTGGCAAATATTGACTGTCTTGGACAGCGCTGCTCTAAGGTATCCTAGAGGTAGCTCTGGCAGGAAGCAGGAGTCTTTAAAACAATAAAACTTGGGGCGGGCGGGGGCGCCTCCCCTTCTGCCCCCTCCCACCCACCCCCGCCCGAACTGCAGCTCAGCCCTCTGAGGAGGGGGTGCCTCCTGGCTGGTGGTGGTCCTATCCCCCGGTTTGGAGGAGAGGCCAGTGGGTCTGGAAATCAGAGTTTTGAGGAGGCTGCTGGTAGGCGTCTCCAGCGTGCGGAGTGCAGTGAGGTTGATTTTGCAGGTGCCGGCACACTGCAGACTGGATTAAACCACTGCTGCGGGAGCGGGGCGGCTGCTGGTGTGCAGCGGCGAGGCCGGAGGGAGGCTGGAAAGGCATGGACCTCAAACAGGAGAGTGGCTTTTCCCTCCTCCAGCCTCGCTGTCTCCCTCTGGCTCCCTCTATTGGCAGAGCCTAACAGGGACCCAGCTGCAAAGCAGAAACGTGGCTTAGAGACACTCCCAGCTCGCACATCACAGAACCGGATAGAAGAGGGGTGTGCCGAGGGGTGTGCCGAGGGGTGTGCCGCCGGGAGTCACGGCTAAATGTCCGACGGGCCGCGAGGGAAGGAGCGGAAGCACCCAGGAGCCTCAGCCTTCGCACCGTGCACGTGGATGGTAGAGGGCGCTCATAAGGATTCTTGAGATTGAAGAGAAGAAATCCTTGAAGAGAAAACCTATGAGTTCTGTGAACTCTTAGCTAAGAGTTGGGTTATGGGGAAAGTTAAGGCTTTCAGATGATTTCTTCCAGCTGAGTTTGCAGAGGGTAGTGGTTGAGAAAATCGTACGAATTATGTTTTAAACAATAAGAGGAAAAAAGCATTTGTGATGTTGAGGAGGGGGCTGACCACTCACTGTATGGAAAAAATACCAGCGGTCTTTTTAAGAGGGGAAGAGAGTGTCTAGTGACCTGGTATTAGTGGGAAGCAAGAAAAGGGGAAAAGGTAACAACAAAGTAAAATTAATAGTAAGCCTAATGTAAAATAAAATTAACTATCAGTTGTTAACTGCTAATAATTGTGACTGGCCACAACTACCATTTAAAGGTCAAGGCTGCCAGATTCTATTAATGCACACACATCATACACACCCAGAGCTATGTATTATTTATGTGGCATAAACTTAAAACAGAGTAATTTGTTTTAACCTTAATAAAGGTTAAAAATTATTGGATTGGCAAAGCTATACCAAACAAAAAGAAATATGAGAAAAGGTACAGTGGAAGGTTATAAGCACTAAACAGAAGAAAGAAGCACAATTATGTAATGATAACAAGCACAGTTTATAAAAACAACAGTCATTAACCTTTATGCATCAGTCAAATTAGCAGTTCAGTATATGAATTAAAAATGATTAGAAATTCAAAGACTCTTTGATTAAAAAAAAGACTATAAAGGACTTTGTGTAATCATTTTTCCCTTAAAAATATTTACTCTGGGTTTGATAGGGGAATCTGCTAAGTTTAACATTAAAGTGCCTACCATAGAAAGAGATGGAGTGAGTTAGGTGGTGTGTATCTCTGAGAGGCATAATGCAGGTGGAGAAAGAGGCTGCAGTTTGATTCAAGCTTGAAAGTCCTTTGAAATAGAAAAGAAGTATTGATTCTTTTCCTTTCTAAGTCTTAGAGTAGAGAATGGTGATGTCTTCCCTCTCTCTCTGGCCAAAAGTTTCTTAAGACTTACAATTTACAAGGACATAATTCCAAAATATGTGTCCGGGTAAAAAATGTGCCCTTAATGAAAAAGAAACATAAGTGCAAAATACCATAAAAGGCCTGAAATATGTATATACGTAAGGCTACTAAGACGCTGCCATTTCTTCAGAGCTCAGAGTCTTCTTTATGAGAGCTGACCTATGTCTCAATATTGTTCTGGTTTCCTGTCTTTAGGAGGAAGCCATCTCACATTGTCATCTGTCTCTAGCTCAAGCGCCCATTTAGAATGGGGCCAGTGCTTGTCCGAGGAGTTGATAGCTTGCCCAGATGTAATGATGAAAGTGTATTTGACCTCTACTTCCTTTTTCCTCCAGCTGACCCTGTGTTTGTCCTTCTCTAACATCTCAGCTGCAGCACCCATCCAGTGAGTGTTAGCAACAGGGAGGGGCGTAGATACTCTCTACCTAGCCACAGGTCATGTATGGGCATTTCCTTCCGCTACCTCTGTAAAACAGTTTTATTTTCAAGCCCTGCTGATATGGAACAAATTAATGGTGCGTGTTTCTATCTCCTCACTGCCACCATTGTTCAGTCATAGTTTGAATATTATGACAATTCATGTGCATTTTAAGATTAAAAGTTGATTATTTTGGTTTAAGGTGCCTCCTCTGAACATTCAGTTCAAGCCAGGTAAAGAAGCGGCCAAAGGTTGTTCAGTAGACAGAAAATAGGAGGCTTCTGGCTGTTGTGTAACTTCTTCCTAGGGCATTTAACCGAATTCCTGAGGGAAAAGAGGGGAGCATGGGCCATGGATATGGTGACATTAACTTCTGAAGTAAAATCAGAATTCTTTTCAAATATAAATGTATTTTTCAGTGCACTAGGAGAGTGTATTTGATAAGAAAAAGGTCTCAGAAAATCCAAAACAGGTAAAACTTGTTCCCAAATGAGAACCTAAATATAGGGACTTTAGGTACCAATGCAATGTATAAATGAGAAGTGATTGTCTAGAAGCAGCAGGGGGATGGGAGGGGGGTGGGCAGGGGCAGGATGAGAACTGTCTAGGATTATGGCCATGGGTAATCCCCAGTAATAGTCATAGGCTTCCAGTTATGGGCTGAGTTTTTTTTCCCGCCAGCGTCATTTTGAAGCTCTGCAGGAAAATCTTCAGATCATGACTAAATTTTAGTGTGAAGGAAAACAAAACCACTTTTTAAAATGTTCTTGTAGAAAGGAAGGAAACCTAGATTGTTAAATGCCACTTTAAATGATATTTATATAGAAGCCTAGATGACCAAAATTAATGTCTTCTTGGTTATATTCAGAACCAGGTCATAATGCCAGTTAAATAATACTGATTTGCTCTATGGTTTGCTAGATTGTAGTTATTCAGCTTCCCAAGACAGTGTTATTTATTGCTAAGTTACGATTATATAAAGATTACCTGTGTTCCATAGTATTAAACTATGCTCACACTCTGTATTCATTCTTTCAAAAATATTTATTGAATGCCTGCCAAGAGCCAGGCACTATTTAGTGTCTGGGCTACAGTGGTGCACGAGACAAAATTCTTACTCTCTCATCCCCCATGGCTCACATTCTGTTCACCCCCCACCCCTCTCTCTCTGTGGAGTGTGTATATGTGTAAGAGAGAGAGTGTGTTTGTGTGTACATCTTCTGTAAGACTGCAGCTTCCAAAGGCAAGCAGCCTGGCTACACCTCTTACTGGGTTTGTGACCTTGGGCAAATTACTTACAACTTCTGTACACTTTGCTTTTATATAACTTTTCTGCCTCAGCTTCCTTATCTGAAATACAATAATCAATATGAGGATTAAATGAGTTATACCTGTTGAGTGTTTAGAACTGTACCTGGCACAAAGTAAGCATTAATAAATACTTTATCTGTTAAACATATAGATATTACATATAGATACATGTAGCTGTTACATATAGATACATAGAGATATGATATATGAATACAATGTAGCTATATTAATGTACACCTTTATGTATTTATTTTGGAATCTCAATATATTTGCTTTCCTTCCAGGATTTGAAATAATTTGATCTGAGAAGTATTAAGCTTGCTATGTACTTTTATTTTTGTGGGGTCTTATTAATAGAAAGCTGTATATTTGTTCTGTCATTATTTTTAATAGTCTTATAATTACTTCGTTGAATTACCAGCTCAGCTTTTCTGTTTAAAAAATGAATTGTAAACAGTATTTCGAATGCTAGTTCAGCATGTTCTGACAAAGTATGATGCATTAAAATAAAATTCTTCATTGGCATTAAAAATGACCTCTGAGGTTATAGTCGCTCATTTTTCTCTTCCAGTGTTTGAAACAGTCTTTCTGAATCAAGTACATTGCAATACTTTGCAGATGTTGTCTATGTATAATGGTCATAGATAAATTTTAGATAAATCATTTTGTCAAATCATTTTATCTCTAACAATCTCAGTTTCCCATTTATTCTTATCCATTATCTGAGGTTCTTATCGGCTTTTCCTCAGTAATATAATGGCCTTATATATTAAATTATAAAGTAATTTTCTAAGCTAGAATTGTATAGAATTACTTATGTGTCAGCCTACATGAAGATAAATCTGAGTATTTGTGAGTGGCCAAATAGCAGTACAAAAGTTCAGAGAAACATTTAGGACCGTTGAAATTTAAACCACTTTGGGAAAAGGCCGGTAGTAATTTCGACTCTGTCAAACTCTGGATGTAATGAGAACAAATAAAAAATGAGCTTCTTTTAAAATAATTATGAATTATAGGGGACTTTAGAACTGTCCTTATATAAGCACAAAGGTGAGTAATGCAAAGGAAACGAATTCCTGTCGGGGGTGTACTCTTTAGGAGGTTTGAGAGAAAGCGGGTGCCTTTGGGAATCAGATCAGGGTCATTTCCCCCCCCATGTCTCCTGTGTCCTTTCCCACATTTCAGTTTTTCTTATGTGAAAAAAAGGGAGGTAGTAATGCCTCCTCCATGGAAGATAACGAAGTCGAATATATATAAAAATGCCCAGCTAACGTTATCTTTAAAACGCCTTTCTCACTTTCTAAACTCTTCCGTTTCTTTGGAATAAAATAATATTGGCTAGTTTTCATGTGGAAACTGAAAGATATAGAGCTAGATTTTATATACCAGGTATCTGTGAGAGCTAAACCTATATAGTGTAGTTTAGCATTATTGTTTTTTTTTTTTCCCATTTAAACGGACATGTTTTAATAATATTCATTATTGGAGCTGTGCCCGGGTAGAAATCGATTATGCTGGTGGTATCTTAAATCTCTCATCTGATGGAGAATATTCTAAGAAAAAGAGCGAAGTTGCTCGGGCTTGCGGTGGAAGGGCAGCGCTGACTGGTGTTTGTTTCATTAAGCTTAGGCAAGCTATCCAATTACTTAATGCAAATAAGAAAAGTTTACACTAAATTCCTGCTTCTTTGCTTAAAACTCTAGAGAATTTAAATGAGGAGAGATATGTATTTAAAAGAAGGAAGTTTAAATGAAACTTAAATCACGGGCTTAATGTTGAATACTATTAGACCGACAGATCTGAAATAAGGAGTGGGAAATGCCAATGAATAAAAGGGAATGTATTCTCCAAGATACTGGTGTGTTTGCTTTTATTTTGAGATAATTCTCAAATCTTTGGAAACCCAAGCTAATAATGAAACTTATTTTATCTCTCACCTTCTTTTCACCTAACAGGGACCTTATAAAAGTTGCCTTCTCCCACTGTCAGCGGGCGCTTCACTCTTCGTTGCCTTGTGCAGTGTTTACAGAACAACCTGGCTCCTGATTCGGAGCCTCCGGCACTGGTTGGGCAGCTTTCAGTGAGGCCCAGCAAGCGGGGTCCTCTCTCATTCAGCTCAGAATGAGAGAAAAATTGGTTGATCATGCAGACATCTACCTTCCCTACATGGCCATTGAATAGAATAGTTTGATGGGCTGTAAAACCAAGGGCACCTGAGAGGAAGCTTTGAAAAGAAATTAGGAGCTTCTGAGAATACAAACAGATGTTCTTTGCAAAGCATTTGCAGTTAGTTGTTTAAATGACCTAAATGACTTAGTGAAAGAGGAAACTTATTAGAAGAAAATGTTGCCGTAAATGAATTTTATGGAGGGGAGAGTTGGGGAAATGAGAAATGATATAATTTAGAAATTTCTAATCTGTTGCTTTTACTCCTAAAGTAAAAAAAGGAACCCTCGATTAGTTAGACCGTTTATGTGAAACGGGCCTCCAAAATAATTTGGAAGAAAACAAAGCTGGGTTCTAAACTTTTCTAAAATGGCAGAGGCAGGTTGAAGCTTCAGTGGACCCTTTCAAGCCTCGCATTAATTTGTATTGATCATCGTGTGTGTGTGTTTTAAGAGCCCTCCCTCCGTGACTCGAGCTCTGCCCACCTTTGGCATCTGAAACAGCAGTCACAGAACTCTAGAGAATCCTTTCTCAGTGATGCCGGACCCCGCCGGGGTCTCAGCTGAGACACTTTCTCCTTCCCCATGTTGCTCAGTTAATGGGTTAGATTTCATTTTGGATATAGTCTCCCACCCATATAGTTTCATAGCCTTGCTTTTTACAGATAATGCGTTTATCAGAGTTTGAGCTTCATGAGGGTAGGGACTGTGTCTCTTTTACTTGTCATTTTGTTCTCAGTAATCAGAATGCTGTCTGTCACCTAGTAATTATATTGAATGAATTCGGGAGTCTGTTTATTCTTACTTAGCATACGGTTTTTATCAAGAAGTAGGAAACTCTAAGATGAGACTAGAAATTGCCGTTGAATGAAAAGTGTAACATTTGGAGAAAATACTTATTTGTTTCATTTATGCTCATGAACTAATAATTTTTAAGGTAGTTTTACATGTGTATGTAAAGTGCCTTATGAGCATATAGTGCAGTGCTGGGCATTTAGGAGATGACCCATAAATAATAGTTTTTAGTATTTTCGTTTCCACCTCACATGTCAAATAGATAATACCTTTTCCTTGCAGGTGATATGCTCGTAAAAATGCTTTCATTGCACAGTTTGCTAATCTGATTCCGTAACCTCAGCAATTATCAGTACAATATTCTTATGTGGACCACTTCATTTTTGATGTTACTCCCTTTTTATGTATCTCCAGGATTTATTTATTTGGGTAAAAATATATTTTGGTAATTGAAGCCATGTTTCTCAAGACTTTCCTGTGCATCAGGGCTTCTGAAAAGACAGTTCGCTGCCCACTCCTTCCCCCGAAGTTTCGGATTCCACAGGTGTGGGTAGGGCCTGAGAATCTGCATTTCTAACGGTTTCCCAGGTGATGCTGCCGCTAGGTGTGAACCGCAGTTTTAGAACTACCTCTCTAGGGAAGTGACATGCCGTTCTCTGATAATCGTACATTTCCAGTGAGTTACTGTTTTAAGTTATGATGTTGTCGAATTTATTGTGAAATGTACTGGGACGTAAGATAGAGAAATTCGGTTTGTGTAAGTGTAATTGTGCTTATTGCCTATGGAATTTCCTAGTGGTTGCTTTTGCATTGAAGAATTTCAAAGTGCAGATTTTAATTCGTTTCCATTATTCATCTTTTTCCAAGACACAAAAACATACAGGTTTAATCTTGAGGGGAAAGTGTTATAACTGGAATATATTTTACAAAGTGATTTCATCTGTTATAATTGATTTCTGAGAATTACAGGGCATCAGGATGATGTGGCAGTTCAAAAATAGTAACAGAAAGTTTTATTTTCTTTTGCTCTTTTCAAGTATCTTTTTAAAACTAAAATTTGATAGACTGATAGCGAGTTCAATTTGGTGCTCATCATTCCCACTTATAAGGCAGATTTCACTCAGAATTTCACTTATACCAACATAATAATTTTACCTTTTCAAAGCATCACTTTTACCTTTGGGAATTTGATGGTAGAGAGGGGTTATTCTCTCCAAGAAGAAAAGGCAATCAGAAAATCTTTGTCCAGGAGATTAGACTGAAATGTCCTCTCATTCAGCGATCACTGAATACCCTCATGTGCCAGGCACTGTGGTGAAGATCAGTGCCAAAATAATTTATCTTTTTCACGCACAACGAGCGGTTTGAGTGGATTGCAATTCAAGATGATATAATTGTGTGATGGGGTTACGATAAACCTGGTGCAATCTGATGCTTCATTAATAGCATCAGCATTGTGTGCAGGTCTTGGGGGGTGCATTTCCGCTGTTCTCTTTTACTAGGGTATGTCCGCCGTGTTCCATTTAGTTTGGAGTCACGGGGCACACCGGGGTTGTTCCAGAGGTGAGGAGCCCTGCTGTTGAAAGGTCTGGCCGACTTTGCATATGGGAGTAATTCGCTGGGAGGGAAGACATCTAAATAGTGTTTTTAGTTTTCTGCAGGAATATAAGATCTATGAGGACAGGAACACAGTCTTCTTGTTCAGCACCATGTCATCAGGTGCCTCCCATAGTGCTGGCTGTGTGTTCAGTAAACATTTGATTTGAGCCAGTTTTGAGGGAAAGAGACGGTTACTTTCAAATATTTGTCTTGTAGATGGCTTGTTAATTAGATTTATTACTTATATCTCCAGAGAGCAGACAGAAGCACCAGGGAAGAAATTTTTAGGTGGGCAGACTTCAGTTGTACATAAGAAAACCTTTGTAAAACTAGTCCAGCAGTCAAATTAATAAACTTTATGTGTCTGAATTGTTATTTTAAATGCTCGGGTAAAGGCTGTATGGGGATTTGCTAGGAAATATACCAGCTCTTGATAAACTATAGGCTAAGATGAGTTTAGCTCTTTTTATTTACGTATTTTATTAAAAAATAATGTCAACTAATAAAATCTTTTTTTTTTTTTTAATGTTAGACCTTTTTTTTTGTCTTTTCAGACTAAAGCAGAGCAAAGAACTGGACCGAGAGAGGGCTTTCGCCAATGAGCAGTTAACCAGAGCTATTCTTCGGGAGAGGATATCAAGCGAGGAGGAACGCGCTAAGGCAAAGCACTTGGTGAGCGTTAAAGACGTGGTAGAAATGTCTTGTCTACAAGGAAATCTCTGACGTTTGGGGAAAGCTAAGTACTCCTTGCCCGCTTTTAAGGTTGATAAATTCATGTTCTCTTTGCTTGATTTTTTTGAATTTGCCTTTTACGATTGGTGGACAGTTTGCTGAGAAGAACCATGGAAGATGTTTTAAGGCAGGTAACTTCAGAATTATTTGAAATAAAGGTCAACACAGAGACACAGGTATATGCTTCTTACCTGAAGGGATAATATGTGTGTGCATATATGTGTGTGTGTATGTGTGTGCATGTGTGGATATGTGTGTGTGTGTGTGTGTGTGTGTGTGTGTGTGTGTGTGTGAGAGTGTCCCTTTTGATTTCGTTGTATTTGAAACTTCTGGGGTGAGCAGCCTCGCTTGTTTCTGTCCTGCTGGCTACTACCAGATGTTAGCCTGTGAAGACTCCAGCAAAGGTAAGGTTCAATCATTCATTTTCTGGGCTTTAGAAAGGGCAAACATAGAGCAAGGGCTTTGGAGAAACATCTTTTTTAAAGAAAAGAAATATGTGTTTATTTTTAATTTTAAAGAAAAGATTGCATAAACGTGTTTAGAAAGAACTATTAATAGAAATAAGATTCGAAAGGTACCCATAAATCTGTCATTCTCACACCACCACAGTTACTGTGTTTCCCTCTAGACAATTTTTACTCCTAGGTCTGTTACATATTTAAGACTTTGGATAATGCTGTATATGATGTTTAGCATCAGGAGCATTTTCTCATGTCCCTGAATGTTCTTTCGAAATACAGTTTCTAATGGCTGAATAACATCTGTCTTCTGTGTGCAATGTAATTGATTAAATGATTTCCCATTGTTAGATAAAAGTAGAACTGCTCTGATGAAGCCGGAGGTCCTGCCTGCTCAGCTCCCATTTCCAGCTTTCCTAGAAACCCACGCGTAGCTTCTCGGAACCTTCAGTGCGTGTTGTGGTGTAGTTGGGAGGTCACTGGGGAGGTAGGATGTGATTCTGTGATGGAGAGCTGTGAATGCAAGACTGAGGGGCAGGGTGTCCTTGGTTCAGCAGGCAATTGGGAATTGTTAAAAATTTTAAGAAAAGGGTCAGATTCTGCTCTCTTCTGTTCTTTCTCTTCGTCCTTTCTTTGAGAGGCTGCTAACCTATGACTAGATACCAGTAGAGAAAATTAAAGGAAGTTTATGTGTAATGAACCCATTTCTGCAGTGACTCATTCAAGATCCAGGCTGAATGGGTAAACAGAGAAGCCAGAGTAGAAGTGATGTATTAAGCAAGAAATATCAAGGGACTGGCTGGTAGCCATCATGAAGGATACACAGATTGAGCGGAACGGAGGCCAAGAGATGCGGAAGGAAAGTCATTTGTCCTCAGTAGGGGATAATTTCAGGATTAAAGACCTTAAGTGCTGAGTAATCCAATCATTGATGATATCTGCTCTCCTCCTAAACTCGAGGGTCTTTTTTTATTTTATTTTACTTTATTGTTTTTGAGGGAAAAAAAGAGGAGACATTCCATTGTCTGTACATGCCACATTTTTGTTTATGCCTTATCTCCAGTACGCTTGGCTTGCTTCCACCGTTTGGCTAGGGTGAATAATGGCCAGTGTGTTGAAGAGTCATTTCCGCTAATGTTACAGCCCCCAATTTGAAGGCCAGGAATGGAGTGGAAAAGGTTAAGAGTGACTTTGTTTAAGAACGGCAGGGGAGCAAGCTTTTTAGTTCCTAGTGGGTAGTGGAATCCTCGGTTAGCATTTTCTTCCGTGCCCCAGCTCATGTCTCTCATCCTTGAAGTGCTCTTTCCTCTACTTCCTTGTGCCTAAATTTGGACGTATTGTCTTGTTCTTTTAGTTCAGGAGGAGGGCAAGATTGGGATTCAAAAAAATAAACCACTCCTGAAACACACACGCACATGACAAAGCATAAGGAAGAGTGTTCACAACAATGTCGATATATGAATTTCTTGCCTAATGGTAACTAAAATATGTAATGTAGTTTGGTTGGAATAGCTGTCTTTAGCCCATTATCTCTTTGTACCTCAATAAATCTTGTCTATTGCCTGCTTGTGTGTATATGTGTGTATGTGTTTTAGCATGTTAAGCACAAGAAACTGGCATCGTATAGTCTGTTGTGTTAGATCTCTTCTTCACGATTCTGGGGTTGTAAGATATAGATGGCAAACAAGAGATTCTCAACTCTTGGATTTCAGCATCTATCGTACATCAATATTAGCCAAATAAAGCCCTCAAAGTGCTTAGGGACTAAAACTAGGGTTTATACAGTACGATTACAGCTGATCCAGAGGGCCCATCCTGGTCTGAATGTCCTTGGACACGTCGAGTGGTTGTACTTTATGGCTATAGCCACATGGCCGCCTACAACTACTTAGGGACTTGATGACTCCTAACTTATCTACCGAATTACTCTCTCTATTGTTATTATTTATTATCGTAGAAGAAATGCATATTCACTGGGTAGAGATCAGAAAATAAATACAAAAATATTAAGATCACTTAAATTTTACACTATCCACAGATCAGAACTGTTAACTTTCTGGCTTATTGTTTTTATATTCCTTTTCATATTCCACTAAGTCTATATAAAACATTTATATTAATACAGATATACATATATCCCCAAACATAGTTAATAATATACAGAGTTTTGTGTAACTCTTAAATAACCTTCTCCTTGAAAAAAGTTAGACTATATGGTAAAGGTCTTTCCATACCAACAAATATATATATATTTGTATGGTCACTTTTAATGATTGAATGTATTTTATGGAATTTACTTATAATTATTAAAATAGTACAGTGATATTATAGAAAAGTTAAAAAATATAAAAACCACCTCATACCCATAAGGGTGGCTAATATCAAAAAGACAGACAATAACAAAATGGGCAAGGATGTTGTGAGAATATAAGATGGTATAGCAACCATGGAAAACAGTATGGCAGTTCCTCAGCAAACTAAAATAGAATTAGAATTACCATATGATTCAGTCATCCCACTTCTGGGTATTTACCCAAAATAATTGAAAGCAGGGTCTCGAAGAGATATTTGTGTCCTCATTGTTCATAGCAGCATTGTTCACCCTAGCCAAACGGTGGAAACAACCCACGTGTACTATAGATGAACGTATAAACAAAAACGCGGTCTGTACAGACAGAGGAATGGCATTCAGCCTCACAAAGGAGATTCTGACACATCATGCAACATAATTGAACTTTGAGGACATTATGCTAACTGAAATGAAACCAGTCACAAAAAAGACAGGTACCTTTTAACTCCACTAATACTAGGTATTTAGAGTAGTCAGATTTGATAGAGACAGAGAGTGGAAGTTTGGTTGCCAGGGGCTGAGGAGAGGGAAGAGCGGAGAGCTTTGTGATAGCTACCGAGTGTCGGTTTTGCAGCATGAAGAGTTCTGGAGACTGGCTGCACAGTAACGTGAATGTGCTTTGTCCTCCTGAACTGTACACGTCTAAATGGTTAAGAGGAGAAATTTTATTTCTGTGTGTTTCACCACAATTGGAAGTTAGAAAAAATTCACCAAGGAAATAAGCAATACTGCACGTATAGCTGATGTTTAGGGGTTTGAAGTTCTTTCTGCCTTTTCCCCTATGTGGACCGCGTCCAGGTGTCCAGGTTCTGTGTCCCACCACCTTGTAAAAAGTGTGGTAGGGAACGTGACGTCAGGCCTACTGCAGCCGTTAAGTCACTTGATCCCCACCTGGGGAAGTGGGCAACCTTGGAACCCTGGGTTCCTGTGCGTCACCCCAAGAATGTTAGCATTTTTCCGCTGTGAGTGCTGGGCCCCCGTTGCTGCCTTTCTGATCCCGAATTTGTGGGTCTCCTTGAGTGATGGCCAAACATCGATTTCGTTCCTCCTTCTTTAGAACCCAAATGTTGTGGCCTGTAAGAAAGTAAAGGTTGGGTTTCACACGTTTGATGGAATTGGAAAGCTGTCTCTCAGGAGAACTAGGGGGGAAAAATTGACGTGATGTTGGTACTGTGAAACAGAGCGAACTCCTCCCTGCCTCCTCATCCCCCACCCGCTAACACTAACGGTTGACATTTAGATTGCTGTCTCCTTAGATGCGAGTCCAGGCTTTTTCTTACAGTCGCAGCAGCCCGCTCTAGTAAAGCTCGCTCACGGGCAGAGTCCTGATGGCCCCATCGTTGAAGTTTTAAAATAGGATCAGTTCAAAACTTTCCCCTTTGGAAGAACTGTTTTGGCTCGAGAAGCTATAAGTCCCGCTCTAGATTCAAGAAGAGCACACCAGCCCCTCATTCTACCCCTCAGTGACTGGGACCAAGATTTTAATCAGCTGTTTTACCCAGAGGTTTTGGAGAACAGTTCACGGATAATTTTACCCACATGAAGTGTTAAATAAAATTCACAATGAGACTGTTCTTAGGAGCAGGAGAAAGCCCCTCTGTAAAGAATGAGGACTGAATAGAAGGCCAGCGCCAGGATACCAGGAAAGTTAATGAGACTTGGCATTTTGTGTATCCTTCAAGATCTCATACCTAAGATCTAATATTTGCTGTGTCATTAGATTTTTTTTTTAATTAAAGAGCAAGGAGTTGTGGTTTTTTGACTTTGCAATTATATTTGATCCATTTTTAAAATGTCAATTAAAATTTGATTGATTTTTCTTCTTTTATTAGACTGTTTCAACATTAGCCATCTCTTGTTATCACCACAGATTATATAATATTTTTTAAAATCTGAAGTGTAAGAGAAACCTCACTTTACTTACTTAAGGAAATATTTAGTTGACTATTTCGGAGTTTATAGACCTAAATGTGAAATAGTTGTCTTTCCTGTTTGGACAGATGTTTCAATAAGTGCTTACTGTATGAAAAGAACCGTGCTACGTACTAAAGAGATATAAACGAAAAAGGCAAAATTCTTCCCCCGAGGAATTCACAGTATAATGTGGGAGACGGATATATTTAAAATAATGTCTAAAAGCGTTAAGTCTGTTACAGAGCCACGCTACTTAACTTTTTGTGAGAATTCTCACTTTTGTGAAAAGAAGGGACTCTTTAACTCATTGCTGTGTCTTCGTTTGTTCGTTCGACACACACGTGAGGGCCTGACCTAGGCCAGTGCCTAGCAGAGAGCACACAGTCCAGAAATGCTTGTCAATTGACTAAGTGAAGAATTGAATCTACTCAAGCTCAGGAAGTGGGGGAGAGGAAAGGGGGAGGTTCCCCTGGAAAGTGGCGTCTGAGCTGAGCCCTGACGGGTGTGGAGGGAACTGCACATAGCGACGCGGAGTGGGCTTGGTCCAGCCTCCACTACTGCAGGCAAAAGCTTGGAAGCCTGGGACAACGGGTCACCACGAGGAGTTGCTGAGTGGGAAGTACAGTGCAAGGAGTGTTGAGGGATGAGGCAAAAGAAGTTGGCTGACTGAGATCGTGAGCCCCAAAGAACTTTCAGCTGTATTCATCCAAGGGCTTGAAGGGGAGAAATGAAAGGGTTAGATGGGCATTTTGATAGCTCACTCTAGTGAGGCGAAGGATAGGATAGAGGAAGACACGGATGGAAACGGAGATTATTCGGTGTTTTGGTCCCATTCTAACTTCTCCATCACAAATTTATTAAACACCTAGTATGTGCTACGTGTTGTTAGTTGCTGGGGATATGAGTTAGAGCTGGTTGCTTTTCCTTAGAGTTGCCAGCCAAGTATAGAGTTTGTGGGGAAGGTCATTCTTGCCTGGGGTTTCTATTTTTTCTACTTATGTTATAATTTTTAAATTTATAAAACTCAGTGTTTAGAAAAAAAAAAATAACACAAGAAATAGAGTCGGTGAATGCATAAATGTAGTTTTTGCACATTTAAGTGACTGCTTCTCCAAAATGTCACTTTCCATCCCCAGTTTCCTTTTTGTCTGAAATGCACCAGTGAAGCAATCAAGAAGAATTGATTAATTTTGTGCTGTGTCCTTTTCAGTTCTGTGTTTTGTTTGTGCTTCAAACTGTGACAGTTGAAATTTCATGGTAAAAAAGAAAAAGGTTTTGCGTTTGGGGTATGGAGGAAAATGACTAAATCAAAGAAACTAGATAAGAATACACTGCTGCCCAGATCTAAGTGAGGCCCTGCTCCAGGGCAGGAGATACAATTGGGTTGTCATTTTGAAATGATCAGCATGGTTCACGCTCCGAAGTTCTGTGTAAAAGGACAGCGAGTGATCAGTTGGAGCTTTTAGTATCATTAAAATTAACAAGGTGAGTGAAGTGGCGGTGTAGAGCAGTTATCCTAGGTTCTTTTATTGAGTATTTAAAGATACTTACATTTTTTTGTTTTGTTTTGCTATTTTTTTGGGTGCAATGTAGTACTTTGATTTTAACCTTTATGAATGCGATCCCTCTGGTTTGTATATGCCTTGTGCTGGCTTTCTTGCTGTAGACATTCAGCCCCAATTGTTTTAACATGCATGGAGTATTAACTTGCTTTCTATGGCAAGAATGAAGTTAATGATTTTGAGTTTTGCTTGTGAAGACGATTGAAGTATAGAATTTCTACTTCATGTTTGAGGGATCTAAGCCATTTAGGTATAAGATATTTTCCTCAGTGTTGCTGGTAAGAATGGAACCTGGGATCCATCTACAGGTCCCATTCTTTCTAACTCTTGCCCAGTTACTATTTTACCAGGAAATTTAAGGGGCAGCGTCCTTCAAGACAAGTGGGAGCAAAGGCGTACTGCATCACTGTGCCTTCTGGGTGTGCGGATTCAGCAGACCACTAGAGTTTCTAGCACAAAGCCTTCATATGCCATCTTCTTCCTTTATGTCCTTTGCTTTTACATGTGGCCCATCTTTCCTGTGTCTTAAAGCAGCGTTATTGTTGCCAGCTGGAATGCATACAGCCCTACGAAGAGATTGTTAATCAGAGGTCGTTACTCACGGAGCGCCAGGGCTGCTTCAGGTCTGCTTGCTACTGCAGTAGGAAACGAGCGACACGTTCTGTCTCAGTTTGCAAGCCCAGCCTTCATGTTAACAGCCCCGAGAAAGGATAGGACTGTTATTACAGATTTCAGTCTTGCTTGCATACTGAAAACTTAACCAGATGGATATGTTTCTCAAATGTACATATCAGATGCCTTCCTCATCCAGCTCTGCAGAATTACCTAGGCTCTTAACATTACCCACTAGCCTTAGAGAGGCATGATATCATGCTGAGCAGACGCCGAGGGGCCTGAAGGAGAGAATGGCTGAATGTTCTTCTGGAAGTGGAGGTTAAATCTCACTCTCAAGGTTGGCAGGTTTGTCCAGTGAACACAATGTAGAGGTGGCCGCAATTTGCTCATACTGCTTTTTCCCAAGGGACTGTCTTATCTAGACTCTCCGGACTTGTTGACAAAGTGGTTAGAGAAGAAAATAGCGTAGTTGTGTATAATGCTGTTGGTGTTCACGCTAGCAACTGATTGTATTTAAAGTCAACTATGAAGACCATCTCTGCGTAGGATGCGCTCTCATGGTTTCATTCGAAATGTGCTTTAAAAATTGCATCGAGTTGCTTGAAAACTGGTTGGCTCAGGGCAGCTCTCGTTGAGCAGTGTCCTATGTGGTAGCCCTGCCATAAAGAGCGTATTGACATCCCATCACTTGGGCCATTATGGGTGTCAAGGTGAGATATGGAGAGGACTGAGTAAAAATCCATAGGTAACTAAGGCGCAAAAAGCTGGTTATAATTCCATCTCTTTTTAACGACCTGGCATTTATTGTTACCTTATTTGCTTCACTGCCTGGTCTAAAATGAATTGTCATTAGGGCCTTGGAATTTTCTTGAACTGACATCATAATCTCATTTCCTGCTGAAGAGTCAGGCTAAGAAATATGGCCCTCAGTGTTTGCCTTGATCTGTAACAAATTAAAAGTTTAACATAAGCATAGTGAAGCCCGTCAATCCTTACAAATAAGGGTTTTGCACATTATGTTTTGAACGAGACTGTAACACAGATGTGGTTCTTTGTGTTCAGCATCAGTCTTTCCATTTTGTCTTCAGTGGCAAGTCTCACACTGTCAGTTCTGAGACAGCCTTGGAGAATTGCTTTCAACCCGTCGTGTGCAGACCTGTGGTTTGGGGAATGTAGTCGTAAACAGTAATGCTGACTGTGTGGCACACCACGTGCAATGAGATCTGCTTCGTTTTTGTTTATTGGACCTTAAATTGTTCACAATGTTGACCATTCTTGAACAGCTTTCTATTTATTTATTTTGTGTATCTGTTTTTATTGCTTAGATATGATTCCTAAATGGAACGAGTTAGGCTGTTTCTGTGTTTTTCGATGTTTTGAGCTGTGCCCTGCTTTTAGAGGTGGGAGAATTTATTTTTATGGACCCTGGGTTATTCCTTTAACCATAAAGACATTCACCATTTTGTTCCAGTGTGACTCTCTCTACTCTTTTCTTTACTAACTATATTTTAAGGATGACTTCTCCTGAAAATACCGAAGGGCAGAATTACCAAATGAAGTAAGGCCTCCATTCTCTAGAGAGCAAGAATCTGTTTACAAACCTGCAGTATTTATTACATACCTCATTTAGCCCATTCATCATTTTAATAGAAAAATGAGTTATTTTAGATGATTCTGAAATAATTCGAGGTAAGCTACAGAGCCCCAGGCAGAATATGATTTACTCAGACGGCACCAAGCTATTTTCAAAAAAATATAATGGAATGATAAGCACCAATAATTTATGATTACTTGTGATAAACTTATCAGATGTCTTCATTGTCACAGAAATTTGTTGATTAGATTAGTTTAGAGGAGTTTTCAAGCTAACTTCTCCCCATTCTGCCATCTTTTGTGACAAATAGAGTTCCATACTTAGCTCTGTGTCTAAATATCCTCTGCCTGTTTACAACACTGACTGTAAATTTAATTCCAGATTTGTGTTTAATATTCTCTTGATAAGAGAGAACACCAACCAGTGTCACAGGGCCAGTTTCAGTGGAGATTATAAACCTGCTTATTAGATACATTTTCTGCTTAGACATTAATTCTTTCATGTTTCCTTAGACTGTCTGATTTTCAGGAACAGAGTTAGCTTGATTGCCTAGAACCTTAGCTCTGAACCCAAAAGGAAATGCAAAGTGTTTTCCAGGTAACACAATAATGCTCATGATTTTATTGATGACCAGCATCACAACAGAAATAATTGGTATTTGGTTTTAGTACTTTTCACTTAACCAAAAGCTTTCGGTTCCATTATCTGGTGTTAATAAATACTTACCATGGGTAGGGCATTAAGCATTCTTGTTAGAGATATGAAACTTATGTTCAGAGAGACTGAATCCTGAAGTTTGCCCAGGGTAAGAGCAACAAATTAGATCCCTCTGTTAGGTGATCTTATTTGGGCCACAATTTGGCAAATTTAGCTATTATATTTTCAACTATAGTGGATTGGACCCACTCTATTAGAATGGGTGAGGGGACTTTTAGAGACAGGTGTAGAGACGAAGTAGAAATTACTGCAGACAAATAAAAAAAGGCACTAAAAAACCCATGTGTGTGATGAGCACACTCAAAGTAAAAAGTAAAAAACATATCTCGAAGGGCCTACTCAGCATAGAGGCAGATTGGCCAAGCCTTATGTATTATTGCTTAGTGAAATAACATATTCATAATCATAACACTACCAGGGATTAAGAATAATGTTTAAAAACAAGAAATATATTAATACATTTTAAGAATTAAAGCTTCCATCTAAATCATTTTGAATTGAAAAGTTCTGGTATTTCAATCTGTAAATTCATATTCCAAAAATATTCTCACCTATGAATTGCAGATGATACCAGTTAAATAAAATGCTATCGTATACTTTTATAAAGTCATTTTGGAGTGTACTTATTAAAAAATGTTTGCTATGACCGTTATATTTTGGGAGAAGTTGTTAATGTAGATATAAAAAGACTTGTTCATAGCAATTATCTATTCCCTTACCCTTAGAAGAGCATCAGCTTATAAAGGAAGAAATTTTCCTTTTTCCTTTTTTATTTTTTCATTGTACAGTGTAAATTCTTTATTTTCAGGAGAGGTAAAAGATAATTTGATTATTTTTGTACTTTGGATAATAAAGATGCATTAATCTGCAGGATGCTTGTGGAGAGACTAGAGATAGGCTTGCGGCAATAGATTATTTTTAAGCGTAAATGTAATATATGTTAGCAGTGTCCATTTTACTCACTCAGTGGATTCAATCAATTTTGTGTTTTCACTGAATTTTAAGAGACATTTAATGTGAAGATATTCCACAGGTTTTTCTTATAGTCAAGCTCTGAATCGAATTTTAAAAACTGTTATTGATCGTTTTGGAGATTTGTTAAGTTAAAAAATGAAATCAATTTGAGACATAGTTATATAACTGTTAATGTAGTTTAGTAACTCCAATAATAATTCTATTGACAGCAGGTTAATTAATGCAATAAAAATCAGTTTATTTTCTAAAGAAAAGCTCTTTCCCCAAAGCTCCGATAGAATGATGGGGAAGAGCTGGTAACTAATATTTACTTTAATGCTGCTATTCCAAGTTTAAAAGCAGAGTATAAACATTACTAGCCATTGCATGTGTGTATGTGTGTATAATCTACTTCCGTTGCATTCAGTAAAGGCATTTTTTAGCAGCTGTATGAAGTAGAATTTTAAAATTAATTTCTTAAGTTTTTTACTTTTAAGTAATTTTTAACTTACAGAAAAGTTGTAAGAGCAAAGAACTTGGCTCAGATTGATCTATTTTTAAGCGTTTACTGCACCTGCTTTACCATTCCATCTCTTCATATGTGCATGCACGTGTGCCTGCACGCGCGCGCGCACACACACACACACACACATTTTGGGACCCATGTGAACATGGGTTGCAGATATGCCAATTTGCACCCTAATACTTCTACCGCCTAAAAATTAGTGTATTTCATGCATAACCAAGTACAGCCGTCAAAATCAAGAAATTTAGCATTGATGCAACATTTTAATTTTTAATCCAGATTCCAGTAATGTTTGTTATAGCAATTTCTCTTTCTAGGGAAGGATACATTCTAGGGTATATCTTGCATTTAGTTGTCATGTCTCAAAACATTTTAAACATGACTTGCAAACGATAGGATCAAGGTGAATACTTTGTTAACTGCAATTTATGAATTACTGCTGTTATTGCTAGGTTTAGAAAGACAAAAATAGAACAAAAAAAAAGGAGATGAAGTTTTAAGCATTTAGATTAATTTTCTGTATTGTGGATGAGGAAACATTTGTTTTAGATATTTCCTTTTCATGAACCCAAATGAAAACAACTTTAAATGTTTTCATCAGAATCTGAATAGATCTTATATCTCTGAAATGTAGCAGACACTCTATTTGTATCATTAAAAACGGTTAGTAAACTCTTTTCTTATTTTTCCGCAGAGTTTTTTGAACAATAATTTTATCTGAAATAGCCTTTTCTCTGCTACACCCCCCACCCCCCCAGGTACTGCTCCATGTAATTTTAGGAAAATTGCTCTTTTTCTTTATGCCTTTTGTTTCTGTCTGTTTAAAATGAGGACAAGGTCGTTGAATGTACTTTTCTTTCAAGTCGTTTCCTTGATGAATAAATATATAAATGCAGGAGTTTTAGAGAATGCAAAGTTCTATATACTTATAAATTGACTTTTCATGAAGTAATTTTGTTTTATGAATAGGTTACCAATTCCAGGAGTCACATTTATTTTAATTTTCTTTAGTTATTAAAAAAAAGTCCATTAAATAAAAGAAAAATAAAGTTGAAAGCCTCTGTTTTCTTGGTTAAATTGAATTTTTGTTATTGAAAACTTACTCTGGTTAGTAGAAGTGGTTTAATCATAGGCACAGGTATAAAAGCAATCAGCATACAGAAAGTGAGAACGAGAGGGGTCTTTTTCTTGAATGTAAGGGGAGGGGATAATTTTTACTAATATTGTTGGCTTAGAATGCAAACTCAGACATTTGTTAGCACAATAAACCTAAATTGATAGCATTTAAAATACTTGTACAATCAAATTAAGCAACACGAACATGGAAGTTGGTCTAGTTTGTACCTTTACAAAATGACTATTAAATGTCCGAAATTCCTATATTCTGGTGAATTAAACCATTTTCCTACCTCTGGGTCTAAACAAAGATTCATCTTTTTTAACATCTTTGTTTTTTATTTTCCACTTATTTTCTCTTTATTTCTTTGATTCATTAAAAATCATTTCTTAATTTTTAAAATCTGTATATTGCATCTCTATCTTGCCCATTCGGGCCATAATTTTTCTAATTTCACCCCTCCCTCCACCCCCCATGTTAAACTTGCAGTATTTGGACTGGCTGCTTTAGAACGTTCCCATCATTTCTTGCCACGCAAGGGTAACGGAATGTATCCAGTGCTTCAGAGCTGTTTTTAACTCTTTACGGATCTCAGTATATTATAAATGAGCTGAGTTCCAACCCTGAAGACATCAAAAAGAACACATTCTAAATAACATCCTTCTTTAGACTACCGCATATTTTAACCATGTATCTCCATTTTGGAGATCATCATTTCCGAGATATATCTATGACTGACTACACATATGCTTCGCATGTATGTTATAATAGTGCTTTCCCCACCCTCTCTTCTTTTTCCTTCATATTTGTGGGTGTGTATGTGTGTGCATGCCTTGAGAACAGGTACACTGGGCTGGTAGAGTGACACAAAAGCAGACTCTTGAGGTCATCAGGTTTTGTCCTTGTAAATGACATGGTACAAATACCTGCGATGGATGAAAACACGTTCACCTGACAGAAATCTTTTACTTGACATGCAACAGCCTCCCGTCAAGTCCAGTTGCAAGGAAGGTGGCTGCGGTGTGGAGGAGTGACTTGCCAGGACAAAAGTTTCTCAAGCTCTGGTCTGCAGATACATTCGTCGCTTACTTCTTAGCTTTGAGTTGGTTGTAATCTTGTCTTGGCATGCTCTGTTTCCAGAATATATCAGTTTTCATGTTTCTTTGGCTGCTCTCAAGATTTATGAAGTGGGGAAGGGGGCTTGCATTTTGTTTGGCAGGTAGTAAAGCGTTTGTGTTCTCTAATCAATAATTGTAAAATAACTGGAAATGGATCCATGCCAGCTGTCAATCCATCCATGCATTTCTATTAATTCTCTGTCATTCCAGAGAAACTGTATAAAAGACATTTCTGTTCCCACATCACTGACGAGAGGACACGAGCAAGTAGCAGGCAACTGTGTGTTCAGGAATGTTCTTACGGTGTGTATATAGCTTGACTCAGTGCTTTGGGAGCCGCTTCTCCAGATCTGTAGTATGTACGTTGCAGGAGGTGGAAAAGCTTGCTGGAATGTGGCCTAACCTAGTTCAGGGGTTTTGAACTTGTCCCGCATACGGGAGGAATAACGATGTGCTTCCCTGCTACTGCCATGTTATGCCTCCCCCAAAATACACTTTTTGGTGATTTGGTGTGACCTTGCCCTTGTCTTACTTTGGCTGGAGATTCTTGTTTCCCCCTCTCTCAAGACAGAATTAAAGGGGACAAGTGCTGAGTGTGCGCCTTGGCAAGACCAGCACTGGTACGCACACCTGTTGCCTGGGCAGAAAGGATGCTGGCTGGTATTTGGGGAAGAGAAGCACACCTCCTCCTCTCCATTTATAACGATGAGATTGCCTCCTCGGCACTGGAGATCTCATAAGGCTCAAAGGCTCTAACTGGACGGGACCTTTCATTTTGGGAGGTCTCTTCTGTGCTTCTGGACTTCAGTGAGATGTCTCCTTTTCAGTAGCTTACAAGTAAGGGAGAAATAGTTGTCTTAGGATAAATTCAGAACATACTCCAGAGTAAGACTTGCCTGTCACTGATGGAATATGTTAACATAGTCAAAGAAAAACGTGTCAATCTTTTTCAGTCTTTAAAGTTTTAAAAAGATTATTAATATCGTGGGACATTTTTATAAATGATGTTTAATAGAATAAAAGTCAGCATGCTCTTTAACAATCTGTATATCTGAACAGACAGAAAGCTTGGTACGGGATCTTTTTTCTTATGTTTTTAAAACACTTCTGTGTTTACCTGATTCATATAGTAAAAAAAAAAGTAGGTACCTTCAGCTGATGGCCGGCTCTCGTAGCCTCCTGCCAGCACACGTTTCGGTCATAAAGCTTATCCAGTAATTTCGATTTCTACATAGACGGCCTGCAGAAAGAGCATGTCATAGCTGGAGGTCCCTTAGGCCTGTTCTCCTTAGTAGATGTAACTCTTATTTTAAAGCGATAATTTGACCTTTTGTTGATTTGTAAGCCTCTCCAAACTTCGAGGCTGTTGACAAATGAGGCTTCTAAACGTGCAGTACTAATTTCACCCAAGTAATTAATTCCTTACCTGGGGCATTTTGACAGGTGGCCTGATGCCGTTCCTTAGTAACAATTCCTGTGCCATGTGCCAAGTAGGTCTCTCTTCTTCAGACCTTGGTAGAAGAAAGAGAATTGAGAAGGGTGTGCCTGGAGGACACACCCCGGGATGCAAGAGCCCCGCCAACTCCTAGTGCTGCGGCCCACTTCACTTTTGCCCAGAACTTGCTGTTTGGGGCTTGGGCCCCGTCCTTCCCTCTGTCTCGGCGGCCGGTCACCCTTGGTGTAGAAGGAGGCAAAATCTACCTGCATAATCACTGTACTTCCTGTTAGAACTTGAGGACACTCAGAAATCACCCTACCTAATCGCCTCCTCCTCTTTGAAGAGGCCCCGGGCCCTTAGGGATGAAGCGGAAGAGCGAGAATTAGCACCTCAATCTTTTAGCTTCCCATCTGGGATGTTTTTCATTTCCTTATAACAGTGATTTTCAGATAGGCTCTAACTGGACGGGACCCTTTCATTTTGGGAGGTCTCTTCTGTGCTTCTGGACTTCAGTGAGATGTCTCCTTTTCAGTAGCTTAGAAGTAAGGGAGAAATAGTTGTCTTCAAAGGATTGCAGGCCAGAGAACAAGAAGGCCAGACAGAGCTCTTTCTACAGGGTTAGGCTGGTTTGGGATTAGAAGCCCCACTGAATATGGGGCCCCCCCTTCTGTATAAATCAGACACACAGAGGGCATTTGGGATAAATAGCTTTTCTATGTGGATGTATGTTTGTCTTTTATAATACACCTCCTCTGTTTTTCTTTATATGTTAAGTCTTCTCAGTGGCCTTTTCTACCATTTACCTACCTCCTCACGTAAGAGACTTAAGTAGCTGGGCAAAGATTAGTGTTATAACTTTCTAGACAGTGAAACTTATGCTTGCGCCATAATCTCTCTTAAACAATGGGGAAACAGCTCATACTATTTGCCAGTTGTCTTCAAGGCCACTATTATAACAGTGAAGATAGTGGGTGATTGCCTCTGGCTTCTCTCTTCTTACCTTGAAAGAAAGAGGCAGAAATATGGTCATCGAATTATGACCATCGATAGATTTCAATGACATTTGATTGTACTAATGTGGAATTATAATATGGCTCTTATAATTTAAAACATACCTTGTCTATCATAACCAATCCTTATTAATTTAGCAAGTGAACTTTTTATTCTTGCGTCTTCTTCATATGTATATTTTGTGTGTTTATTGCATGTGTGAATATATTTCATTTGCATTTCTAGTCATTCAAGAATTATTTATTGGGAGCCTACTATATGCACTGTGGTCTACATGCTGGGAATACATCAGAACAACAAAAAAAAATTGCTGTCCTAATCAAGTTTATATTTATAAAAGTGTGCTGGCATGAAGCTATGATAGCCTGCTATAGGCAAGTCGGAGGAATTGGTATATATCTTGCTTAATGCTGATGCCTAAAATAGTTATAGATTAGGGATAAAGAGGAATTAACCCTAATGGAATAAAAATAGTTAACTCATATTTAATGCTGTAATCTCTTCATCTCTGTGTGTGTGTGTGTGTGTGTGTGTGTGTGTGTGTGTGTTGAGTGACTGCTACCTTATACCTACAGAGTGCTTTATAATTATTCAGGGCATTTCTGCTTTTATATTTTGAGTTTGAACAGTTTTGATAATTGTCTTGGAAAGCATTTTTAAAACTGTCCAACATCATACAAATATATGGGGTTAATATTAGGTAAATCTGTATTAGGTTCTCCAGAGAAACAGAGCTAATAAGGGGAGAGAGAGGGGGAGAGAAAGAAAGAGTGAGAGAGGAAGAGGGAGAGGGACTGATTTCGAAGGAATTGGCTCATGGCATCGTGGGGTCTGGCAAGTCAGATATCTTCAGGGCAGGGTGGCAGGCTGGAGACCTGGAGAAGAGTTAATGTGGCAGTCTGGTGGCAGAATCCTTCCTTGTTGGGGCCCCCAGTCTTCTCTTTAAGGGCTGCCCTTGTGGCTTTTCTGGGCAGGACTTTGTGGAACATTGGGAGCTGTGCCCTGTGAGCACTTGGGCCGGCAGCTGTGTGCTCCTCTCGTCTCTGACCTTGGTAGAGTCCCTTTTGTGTTGAGATGCCAAAGGTGACACAGGTGAGGACTGTGGTACCATGTCAGCATTGTTATTTGCTTTCTCACCCATTTCTCAATAACGTGTCTCTGGATGTTTGCCTTAGAGCGACCTCTGACCCTGTCTCAGCAGAGATACGGGCTCTTGGCTTTCATCATCTCCTATGTGTTCTAAACTGTAGGGCCCCCAAAAGGCCATGGTCTTCGTCTTGAAACAGCAGAGCTGCGTCATAAGACACAGGTGACATAATGTTGCATGCCCCAGTTCATTCAGCCGAAGAGCAAGACGGAATCATGAACCCTTAGGTGTGGTATACCTCCTTTGTGCCAGGCACTGTGTCAGGAGCTGGGCGGGGTGGGGGGCATCTCAGGAAGCTTACAGTGGCCATCATATAGATGACCATCTGCAAAATATAGTAGTTAGGCTGATAAGTGCTTCAGGAGCAGACAGCTGCTGCTTCTACCCTCCTCACGCTGGTCTCTCTGCCTGGAATGTTCTCCTCCCATGTACCTGTCAGCCTCTGCATTAAATTTTTCCTTTTATTTCAAGGCACAGAATAAATATCTCCTTTATAAAAGCCTTCCTGATTTCCTCATTCCGAAATGATCACAACCTTTCCATATTTCTGAAAACCTTTGTTCATAACTTGTTTATAACTAGGGCAATACTATAATTTATCACCCGAACATAAAAGGGAAAGTAAAAGGGCACAATTAATTACATCAAGACAATACAGGTAAACTGGGGCATTCCAGGGAAACCGGGACATATGGTCGCCCTAGTTATGACCTTTACCCCCTGTGTGAGCAAAGTATGTTCTGGCCAAGTGTGTGTTCATCTCTATTTTTAGAATGTAAATTCTCTTGTAGGGGTGGGAGTGGTAGAAAATGACCATGCCGTTTATGCTCGCCTTCTCACACAGGGATTTACACTCACGAGGAGCTAAATGATGCTCATCGAATGGACTTCGTGCTGTCCACAGCAGGTCTCAGAAGTTGAGCAGGCCTGCTGGGACCTCCAGAAGAGCTGCCAGAAGAAAATCCGTCTGAATAGGCAAAGTTGGGGCCAGGGACACTCAGCTGTGAAGGAGACTTGACTCCTTTGGGTTGTCCAGTCTCCCACCGCTAGGGGTCGTGGCAGTTTGGGCTCATGCTGGGCTGCCGTGGTCAACCGAATGACAGGTCTCCTCTGTTAGGCGGAGCATGACCATGGGCGATGTCCCTGGGTGCATTTATCTAAGTGGACGTAGGGACATAGCTGGGCGTGAGGGGTGCAGCCTTCCCTGAGGTAGGCAGGTGGCAAGTCCCTGTCCCTATAGGCTGTGGTTGGTCAGTATCTTCAGTCTTCATTACACTTTAATACCTCCTGGCTAAAGAAGTTGAACAGAGGACTCTGTAAGGTTCTTGTATAGACTAGCTGTCCCCGACAGATTTTCTTGATGAAGCGGGGAGATGATTTTAGTTCATGGGCTTTTACATTTGAATGAAGCACTTGCCATTGAAATAGTCCTTTTCACTGTCCGAGTAGGCAGCTATTGATATGATTAAGTGAGGTATTGGGTATAATGTAGAGTTTATTACATGGTTCTAACGTAAGTAAATAATGGATACATTACAGAGTGCTATAAGAGACCTCTTTAGAAATGTCAGGGTCTTTCTAAAGGTGTAATATTTTACTGCCACCTCCCATGTTGTTGTTATTGTTCAGTGCCTCGGAGCCAACTCCCACTGCAAAGTGCTTCAGGAGCAGATAGCAGATGTGGTTACTTGGAATGTTTTTGTGAGTAATGAGCATTTGGTTCTACTACAGTCTATAAGTTGGACTTCAGTGGCAAATTGTTAGTACAAACTTTTGAGCCTAGGGTATTATAACACTTTTTGTCAGACACCTATGCTCAGCAAAGTCTATATGGCATGATTTTATTGTGTTTTCTATGAAAGTGAACTTCTCATCTATCCATTTAGGGCTGTCTTGAGCCCTTTCCTTCGTGTAGTTAAAAATCCCTGAGGCTTGCTGTTACCTTCCCGGACAGGATTGTTTATTGTTTAAATCTTCACTGTGCTTCCTGTTCTTCTCTTGCTCTTGTAAAATCTGTAGCTGCCTTTTAAAGCTGTGGACATGGCACCAACCTCTTTTTCTCCGTCAACTGTATGTGCGGGTACAAAAGGAAGATCTGCGCCTCCAGGCTGGAGGTCCCCGCCCTGGCGTGTGAAAGCCTGGCTGGTCGCCAGAGGCCAGTTTACGCAGTGGATTCAGACTCGCAGGGTGGGACCTGGGTTTAAACTACACCACGCTAGTGCTCAGTCCTCATTGTGAGCAGCTGATGGAAGGCATCCTCCCCTTCTTCCTGGTGCTCTGCAGCCCTGTCGGGGTCAGGAGGGCCTCGGCATGGTCCTCAGCAAGGTGCTGGTGTGCGACAGCTTGGTGCTATTGACAGCTTCAGGCTTCCTCTGTGGTATGTGGGTCTAAAACCTCATTCAGGTGAAGAGCAACACATGTGATGTACTCACATGTCATGTGCCAGTCATAGTCCTTATTTTTTTCTTTTGTTAGGATTTGAAGAAACCGTCTCCGCCCTTCTTTCCTCTTGTTCCTTGCCGTCTTAATGCCGCTTCCTTCGTAGGTGGTCTCTGAGAGAAGGGCACCAGCCTTAGAGACCCAAGACCTGACATCTGAGATTCAGCCTATCACCCCACTTTTATTTGAGCTTCACTTTACTTTCTTCCAAAGTTAACACGATTCTTACCGTGTAGCTCTTTGCTAGGGCCCAGCGAGCTAACGCGTCGCGTGCATTTACTTTGTAAAAACGCCGCAGTGCTGTGTTTCTCGAGTCCCACAGTGGCCGGACCAGTGTTTCTTCTCAAAATGGATGATCAACAGATATTCTTAACAGGTTGCATACCGGAGGTTCTGGGAGTAGTGATGTGTTTCCAAGTCTTCTTTCCAAATTCCCCCCTTCTTCCCCCTCGTCCCCCTATGATACTAGGAATTCCACCCCTTGACTCATGACTAGGCAATAGGGCTTGTTTTGCTTGCTGTGAGTGTCTAGAGTTGGAGACCCACTAGTCAGGAAGCACATGGAACTTTCTCCTTGTCTTTGTCGACAGTTTTTAAGACAGTTTTTAACACGGTATCTCACTCCTTCTGATTTTCCTAATTATCATGCAGATAAACAGTGGGGATCATGACATTAGAATAAGTGAGTGCCTTATGATTTTTGCCTCAGAAAGAGAAACTCTCGCTGTTTTTCTCCCCCCTTGAGCAACGCAGCAGCAATAAATGAGCAAGTCCAGAGTGCTTTATGATGGATAGTTAATGGTGCTGCGCCTCAGCCAACAGGCCTGTTTCCACAGCATCTGTCACAATCCAGAGTCATTAGCATACCTTTAATGGTTTCTTTTCAAAATAATTTCTACTAGGGCATTAAGAATGCATCAAGGAAAAATATTGAGTTGTAGAGAAGAGGAATTTTAAATGTAGACAAATGGTCTTCATTCTCTCAGATGTGATTTTGATAAAATCGAGAAACCACATACTGTAGAGTAGAACACAATTGACAGCATTTAATGTACTATCCGGGAATTATTTTTTCAGGCATTCTAAAATAGTTAATTAAAAAACTTATTTTTTTAAGAAAAATTGTAAATGATTGTAAGGTTTCTCGGCACCCATAACCTCACCACGTGCCTTTTCCTGGTCTGTGCTGGGACTGTCCAACTGGCTGCTTTTTTCACAAACTCTGATTTATAATCACTCTTGCAGTCAATGTTATTCTCATCCTGTAATATGAAAAATGTTTTGTTGGGTGTATGTCATTTTAACATAATAATTTTTTTAACATAATAATTGTAAATATTGGGCTTGTTATTGATTTAGTTGCGAGGGGGAAATCTTGAGAAGTCAATTAAGCTATCTTTTTCCTGAAATGTCAAGGGCAGGTGAGAGGATATTTTTATTAGATTTTAAAATATGAATGCATTTATAATGATATTTTAAAGAAACAAGATGACTTTCTTTACTTTTTTTTAACATGAAAGCAATTTATATTTTAGCATACAGAGCTACTTGAATAATAATAGTTCCTTTTACTTGTATAAAAGATCTTTTTTTAGATTTATTTATATGTGTTTTTTCATATTTAGTGTTGACAATAGCACTTTGAAGCAGACAGGGCACATATTTTACTCCATTTTCCAAAACAAAATCGATTACCTCCAAGAGGAAAGCCAATATGGTCAAGTTCATATAGCTGACAATTGGAGGGGTCAGGGCTTCTGACTTGTGTCTTAACCGCTTTATCAAATGCTGTTGTAGCTGTCCTGTGCTCCTCTAGAATAATTTTTATATCCTCACCAATATTACAATTCCATATGACACCTTTAACATCTTTTTGGGGAGATCTCAAATAATTTGATTTTCAAAGGTCTTGAACATACTTGATTAGCTCTAGGGTTTGAGTGTTTTTTTTTTTTTAATTCGTTTGAAATATTGACACTATATGAGGTAACTTACTGTTCCAGAGATTCTTTTCTTTTCTTTTCTTTTTAAATTGGACTCTTTAAAATTTTGAATCAGTTGACCGAATTGGGGAAAGGGGTTTTCCATTTCTGGAAGACACTCGTACATTTTTGTATTCTGTAACAATTACTGTTAATGGCGTAGGCAAATAAATGAAGCCTCATTAAAAGTTGGAACTCTCAATTTTATGTGTTTACGGTTAGTTCTGATCCATAGAGTCCAAGAAGGCTTATTTTCATAACCTTGTTCCAGACAACAGGACTAGTGGGAGTGGGTGGAGGGGAAAGTAGGGTTATATCCCATCTCGTCTAAGGTGAGTCCTGGAAGCTGCACACATCACTTCCTCTCACATTCTCTTGGTCAGAGCTTAGTTGCCTGTCCACACCCAGCATCAAGGGAAACTAGGAAATGCCTTTTTTTTTTTCCTGGCTAGGATGATAATGAGCCCTGCTAAACATCACAGGCTTCATTATAGATAAAGGTGAGATGGATATTATGAAGAGTTATCAGTCTGTCAAAATCACATGGTCTTCAAAACTGATATTTGAGCTTCCTAGTGTAAAGCCAATTTCAGAAGTATTTAGATATTTAACATTTCTTGACAAATCCTTTGCGATTATAAATCATATTGACTTTTTGATTACACATGTTCATTTGAAAACACTAAATACTATTATTTTCCTAGATATTGTGGTGATTAAAAGTCGTCGGTAAAATCTAGAATCTTTAAATAAATTTTGAAAAGGGGTGATGGACCAAATGGAGTTATAATTACTTGATTTCAACACATTTCTCTTTCGTTTGAATCTTTGAAGAGAAAAGTGAAAAGCAACATTATCCTTGAGAAATTCTCTCTCAACATCTAAGCAGCCGTTTTTAATTACCGAAAATGTCTTCAAACTTTGTGTTGCCATTTTAACATTTTAGCTGTGAGAAAATCAATTGTGGGTTGTGTAATGAAGGAAAAAAAATCAAACTAAAAAAACCATTTCTATATTATGTTGAGTAGACACATATGTTATTTGAACATTAGTGGCCGATTTTCCATAGAAAATTTTTCTTGAATTTGGACATCAGTGTTTGTTACGAAACATAAAAGGGTATCTATTATTAACTCATTCATGTTGGCAGAGGTATAACTTTATGGGAATTTTGGTAAAAAAGACAGAGTCACTTATTGAACGTTCTTCTTTCTAGAGTCCTCTGGGAAGCTGTAATATTTATTCTACCACAACGCCCTTTCTCAAAGTCTCATTCTAACCCCTGACTCTGTCTCTCTCCCTTGCTCTCACCCCCTCCCTCCTCCATCTTCCCCTTCTTTAAAGAATTGCCCTAAAAAGCACATTGCTCTGAATATCTTCCAAGGTAATAAGTTTTCATTAGATGAGAATAGATTTGCTTTTTGGGAACAGCCAGAAGTCATTTGGAATTAAGGCTGTGGGTGATGAAACTGCAATAAAATTTTCAATTAAAGCAAAGAGTGATTATAAAGTACGAAGACCGATTTTTCTTGAGCTTTTGGAAGGCTGAGAAGGAAGTTCCGAAATAGGAACTCTCGGTCTGAGATGTATGATTGTTAAAAAATTAGCCTTGTTATTTGATAATGACGTTACACAATTTATGTATTTATTTATTCACTTATATTAGTATTTGCCTCTACCTCTTTTACCCAATGACGGTATCTTGTGACTGACTGACTGCCTCTGGGATCATTTCACACTTTTATTTTGACAATGCTTCTTTCGGAGTTTTTAATTTTTTTTAATTTTTTTTTTATTTTACTAACATCTGTATATCATATTGGAAATACAGTAATTAAACTGAGACACACAGGAGGAAATCAAAATTTACTCAATATTTAATTATATAAATTGGCTACCTGATAGATTTTTTTCTTTTGGAGTTTAACATTTGAAAATTAGCAGCAAGATGAAGAGATCTATATTTTCAAACATAATGATACTGTTATAATATCAAATAAGTGGTATATTTAGTGAATTGTCAACTTATATTCTTTCAAAAGTATAATTTTCAAAATTAAATTGAGATATTCAGCAATTGCACTAACCATTTGATTCTTTATCTGTTAAATACAAAACTTAAGGATATTTATTTAAACTTTAAAAATCCGTGGTTCTCATTTCTGTATTTCTTTTGAACTTGAGTAGCATCTTATATTTTAAGGCTATAATTTAGAAACATTTTATTTTGCATTTAGAGTTTTTTTCTTTCCCCAGAGTTTTTGTGTAAAATTTTAAAAGAGAGTGAAGATGTGATTGAATTTTCTTTTGTGGGAAGGTAGGAGGAAGAAAAATAAATTAATACAAAAGCCAGATAAGATAAATAGGTGTGCTTAGATTCTGAGATGCTGTGCTTTTGTTTCTGGTTATTTTATTTAATTTTTGATTAATAAAGTTATGCCTTAAATAATAATAATATATAATAAATGTAGAGCTGAATTGTAGTGATTGGCCATACCTATAAGAAAGTTCTTTTATTAGGACATCCTTCGGTCAGCTTGCTTTTAAAAAATCACGTTACTTAAAAAGTAACAATCTTTGTTAGATTTTCTAGTATTTTGACAGAGTGGTCTGTCTTATAAATAAATACTCATTAGTTCATGTCTTGAGAATGAATAAAGATTTATGCTTCTTTTGCAAAAAAAGAATGCTGATTAATAGACATTTTTTGGAACAACAGAAAACTGATAAAACTTGGCTTTGCAAGTTTTAGACAGTATAAAAGTTCCTGTGGATCTGAACATCAAAAACCAAATAATAAATATAAAATTTGGATATTCTTATAAAAGATATCTAAACATGTTATAATGTTCATCCATTCGTTTGAGGTTATGTGTGTGTGTGTGTGTGTGTGTGTGTGTATTATATGTATAAAATCAGGCTAAAGCTCATTAATAGAGATTCACACTTGCATTAAAATACAGTCTCATCACTTCGAACTCAGCCAGATATTTACCAGTTTTTACTCTGCTTGTATTTTTATAAATTTTGAATATGAGACAAGACATTTTTGGATAGAAATTCTTGGAGTTAACTCTTAACAGCTTGTAGCAATAAGACTTAAAATTTTCCATGCCTGGTTGAGTGAAGCCCAAGTGACGTCAAAGTACGGTTTCAACTCAGCTTAACCCTTTCAGCCAGACTGAGCAAGGTCGCAGGACAAGTTCTAAGAGGTGGTCCAGCCCTAGCACAGGCACACCTTAGAGATGTTCTGGGTTTGGTTCCAGACCAATAAAGAAAATCCTTTTTTTTTGCTAGTGGAGGGTCTTGCCTTCGATTTGTAAAAATGCAACGTCTCTGAAGTGCAGTGAGATGAGGTATGCCTGTGGTCTAAAATGTACTGATTTCTACTCAAGTATCTAATGAATGCTTGCTCTGTGCCAGGCACTGTTTGGTGCTGATTTTCACCAAATCTAAATGCGTTGAGATTCTCCTGAATTTCTCATTGTTCTCTTCCCAAAAAGGTGGGGCGGGGTGGGCAACAAAAGTTTTTAGCTAAATTATTCCCCAATGGTTAACTGAGGATAGCTTATAAAGACCAAATATAGTAATCATTAGCATGACTTTTTATGTTGGATATAATAATAATGTGTGTAGTTTTTAGCCAGCTTATAATTTATTAAATGGACATTTGGACAGTATATACATACAGATGTCTCTGTTTTTCGTTTTCCATAAAAATGTTTATAGACCTATGTAAATCTGCCCTCTGAAGATATGCTTCATAGACTCTCAACTGTGTTTATTAGTATAATTGCCAACTGGTGTTTCTTGATGTAGATTATGTTTTCAAATTTAATTCAGAAAACTTTATGAGCACTTTTTGAGTGCCTAGCGCCAATGGTCTGCATTTTAGTTGATCTTTAACATTTATCTGAGTAGCTTAGTTTCTTTTAAAAGTTATTTTAAAACAAAAATTTTACTAATTTGAGTTTGCTTAAATGAGTGTTATACAGATGATTGCTTACTTTTCATATAATGTTATGTTTCCAGTTTGCTCTTGTGTTGTTTTCTTTGGTCTTTCTCCTCTTCTTATATATCACTCTTCATTCGGGGTCATTTAATCACATATAAATTATTATATTAACTTTTAGTAGAGAATAGCAATTCATTTTGATGCCTGACAATGCCATTGATGTAAGTATGTGTTTGTGTGTGTACAGAGCGATAGATGTGAATGCGTGCATAAATCTCTACATGGTATTAAAGAACTTTATTGTGTTATATTCTTTTACCATAAAAAATAGAGTGCTGGAACACTATGCCTTATTCTAAAGTTATTTCAAATTTTTACATATGTTTAATTAATCCTTTTAGTTTTAGCAGTGCTGTATTAAAGATGAGCCTTTTTAAAAGTTGATTAAAAAAAATAGATAACCCCAGAAGTCATCATGGTTTTAAGTGGTGATTTAAAAGAAGCATTCCTACTAAGTTAGGAGCAGAGTAAGATGTCTATTATTTATATTGTTCTGGAGGAATTAACCAGTACTATGAAATAAGAGAAAAAAATGGAGGGAAAACATGGTAAGAAGGGAGTAAAATTTCCAGTATTTATAGACCGTGTTTTTACAAGGTAAAGGAATTCAGTTATAACTGCCTATAAAGTCAATCAAGAAGTTCTTTATGTACTGATAAGAAAAGAAAGTTTAAAATAAGATTCACTTTTGGAAAAACAATTATGTAGCATACAGGCAATGATGATATTAAAGTAAAACAAAATGTTTATTAATAGAAAATTTGTACCAGTAGTATTAAAAAAATAAAATATCCATAATCCTACCGTTCCCAATGACTACTGTTAATATTTTATAATGTATGATTCCTGTTATTTATTTATTTTTTTACTGCTGTATATGCAGATGTATACACACATACACATACTTTTTGGTAGTATGTAGGAAGGGGAGAGGAGGTGCAAGTTTGGTTCATTCATCACTACTACTTTAAAATCTTTAATGCAACATTATGTTGTGAATATTTTTTCCATGTTATTATTATTACTCTTTGATGGCAGTCTTTTTATGGATATATAGTGTGGATATTTGGACATTTCCCTATTTTTAATGTTTATGTTGTTTCTTTTTTTTTTTTTTTCAATATCCACAAAGCTAGGAAGAAGAATATCAGTATCCTCTTGGCTAAATCTTTACTGATATTTATGATGTAGTTTCTGCTTTTTAAATAAATTTTTAGAAGCAAATCTGTTGGGTGAAAGGTAATTTTAATATTTTTGTCCACACAGACACACATACACATAAACACACACACATACACACATTTATTACTTTTATTATTTTCCAGTATTACTTTAACATGTTTTTAAAAGTTTTAATTTTCAGATAGTCAAATCTATCAGTTTTCTCTTTTTGGGGTAATTATGTGCTTTAAAAAGTTTGTGAGATTTTTTAAACTAGTTTTATTTCTACTCTTATGTTTTTAACTTTTTAATAATGGAAATTTTATTTAGTTTTATGTTTACTTTGGCATATGGTATCATACTGGGTTTTTCTAGACAGTTTTGCCAATAATCAGTTTTTTTAACAAATTTATTCATTGTCCTTAGAAATATCTTGGTTATTTTATACCAATTTCTAATGTAAATTTAAGCCTGTTTTGACCTTTGAATTCTGTTCACTAGGCATATTTACCATGCTATTTAAATTATTATAGATTTACACTTAAATATTTGTCAAATCAATTTTCAAGTTGTGCTATTTTCAAAATTTTTTTTACTGACGTGATTCATCTGTTCTTCAAATTGAACATTAGTCTCTCTTCATTACACCTTTTAATACTCTAGCTCCTTGGTTACTTTTTGTGCATTGAAATGCCTTACACAGTTTTGAACTTATGTGTGAATTCTATTTTGTGCTTTAATATTGCTTTAGATACTAGCTACTTTATTTTTTACAGGATCTTTTCATGCTTATACCTTGCCCTTTCTCTTTCCTTTTCTCACTGTTTGCTTAGATCCCTTCTCTCTATTTGCTAGCGGACTCTTTATTACTCTGGCAGGATTGGATGATTTATAACCAGTGTAGCCAGTCAGGTGCATAGTGGGAGACAGCACAGGTCATGTGGATTTTGCTACTAATAAATAGCATTAGTTTATTGGTTAAAGTGCATCTGCGATCTTCGTTTAGCTAACTTCTGTTCTCACTATAAACAAAGAGAGTTATTTGTTGGCTTTTTCGGAGGACACGTATGTCATGTTTTTTTCTCCATGTTTTGTGGATGTCGTCATGTAGCATTTCACGTCTGTAATACCAGACTAGAGCCCATCAAACCATTTTTAGCTCCTCAATGTATTTCATACAGATATCTTCTTTTACTATTAGAAACACACAGGAGAAACTGAACGTTCTTCTGATGTATAAAGTACAGGATTCAATGTGAAAGCATAGTGGGTTCTTGAATATCTTCAGAGAATTGCGATGACTAACACCGTGAGAATTTTTTTTTCCTTTCTCACTTGTAGTTGTTAGGGAACAATTTCGAAAATTGCTGCTTTTGTCAAAGCCTGGATGAGTAGGATACAGGCTCAGTCTAGATATGATGACATTAAGAACCCCACAACTTTTCCTAACTGAAATAAGGAATCTATTTTATACTCCATTAAACTGTTACACATCATAAATAATTTATTTCAGCCCTTCTCATCTGTATCAAGGATGATAAACTAGTCGCTGTAAGGATTTTTTAAATGAATGTAACAGCATTCCCTTCTCCTGCCTTGTGTTACTTTCCACCTTCTGTCTTCCTCATTAGAAAGAAGTATATACCTCCTGGATGTTCCTTGTCACCATAGACCTAGAATTTGTTGTAGAGATCCGGAGAGGACACTTCAGAAGTCAGGTGACTCAGGGCGATTTGCTTTCTAGCTCTCCTGCTCATTAAGTATATTATTCTGGCCACAAGTCGGTCTTTCTGAATCTATTTCCTCATCTTTCAGATGAGCCACAGGTACTTCAGAGGGCTGCTGTGAGAATTCAAAGATACGTGAAGGTGCTTTGTAAACTGTGATTACTGTGCTCATATTAAAATCTTATGGTTAACTATTCCTGTAGTTATTTTCAACAGGGTTAACGAGGATTGGCAGATCCACACAAACATTTCACAGTTGGACATGGGAAGTCAAGTGCTGTTCTTGGCCATCTTCCACCTTGTCCTGTTCTTTTCATAAACATCATGTGCCTCTCTGACTAGATTCCTGCTCTGTCTGGTCACCTACCTGTCCCAGGTCCTTGGCAGAAGAGAAGCTGGAAAAGCAGGGCAGATAATGCATTGAAAAGAACAGATTGAGTTTCTAATTTTTGGTGTCTCCAGCAATGTAGGTGACCCAGCATCACCAGAAAGCGGGTAATTGATTGATAATGGTGGAAGTTTGAGAAGTATATAGGTTGTTCAGGAGGATAGAAAGACCGGGAATGAGGAGGTTGTGGTTGAAGAGTTGGAATCTCAAGTTACAGATCTAGGAGCAGCTGTCCCGTGGATGTCTGATGGTCTTCGAGGGGGCGCTTTGAGGACAAGGAAAGCCATCCTTGTGAGCTGGAAGCATAGTTAATGCTGAGCAGCAGGGGTAGCTCAGTGGAGCGTCGTCCCTGGCGGCCTTGGGAGTGGAGCAGAGACGTGGATGCCCCACCAGGAACCACAGCCTCGCCAGGAACGAGCCCAGCGTGAAGCCGTAAGATATCCAGTGCCTGCCTTGTTTTGAGTAGAGTCTTCAAGGATGACTCTGAATCTAAAAGCTGTTGTGCTAAGTGATGACTATAGCTCCTTTTTATGGATAGAGTCACAAATTTGAGGACAGAATTTTGTTGGTACATTTGAAAAAACGAGTCATAGTGCCTTAGTAGACAGAGTCATGTAAGAATGGATCAGAACTGGTGTGCCTTAAAATAAGGCATCTGTATGCTTGGAAAGCATCAGCTTTAAAGTATTTCTAGGTGACATTGGCATTGAGAAAGTGGCTTCTTTGATGATGCTGGAACTTGGGTCTTGGGTATGGATTCTGCAGTCTTAAGATTTCCCCTGCTCTCTTCCACAAAAAAGGGAAACTGGGGGGAGTGCAACCACACCCTCCTCTTTTCATTTCCGAATAGTAATAAAAAGAAAGTGTGCTACTTTATTCCTTGTGCCCTGTTTTCGCCTTATTGACGCTATTGAATGTGCTTCTTGACAAGCTTGGCTATTCCCCCAGCGCCCCAGCAGTCCATGGAAGATTCAGCAAACTGCTAGGCTGACACAAATAATGGAGTCTGTGACTGTTAGAAGCTGTTACGGTAATCGTGGGAGAAATGACTGCTAACAGCCTGACGTTGAAGGAAAAGGCAAAATATAAAAAGTAGGAACTGTATTAAAGTGCTTCACTGATGAATTCCCAGCGATGGTCTTGATCCTCCATTAAAACAAAAAACTCAGAAGCACTTCACTACTTTCTATCCAGTTGCTTGTAAGGAGACAGGGAAATGAATGTCTCTGAGGAAAGATTTTCTTTACAGATGGCCACAGATTTAATCAGGGATTTAGGATGCATGAAGGGATAAGCCTCAGTTATATAGAAAATGTGCTTAAATGGAGCACTTTATTTCCCAGGGACACCGGGTAATTGAGTTATACCCCAAATCTTGAACTGTCTAACACACGTGCATACACATCTAGCTTCTGTGTGCTGAGAGGTGTTAAATGGTTTGAAAACTGTAATTAAATAGCTGAAATTGTGCTGCAAAACCACTGTAAGCATTGCCTCATGTAGTATTTCAGTGTTAAGTGTTAAAATTTGATCTGAGTAGCTGTGACTAATCTGGTCTTTATTTGTAACACATTCAAATTAAGAGGTGTATGTTCTTGTTCATGTACTTTCTCATTAGCACGAATATTGCTAATGGGAGTGACAAATGTATTATGTTTTTACCTTCTATCATTCACACCTTTTAGATAGCTAGTTCCTTAGAGGAGGTAATTTTCCATGTGATACATTTATGGAGCTGTGTGTTTAATAGTTTTCCTCAAAAGAGAGTGTATCCATCGGGATGGTTTTTTACTTGATAGGCTCTGGGGAAAAGAGTTTGAATTAATCAATTTAAACCATAGAAAAAATTATGATGACAATTAATATAAATGGGGATACCACACTCATTTTTCTTATACGTCTTTTAGGCTTTTTAATTTTTTTTTTTAAATTTATTATGAGATTTCAAGGTTCCTCCTCTCCCCGACTCTTGACTTTGTTGCTGGAATATACTCTCTTCTCTCCTGTCTAAGTCTTCCTGTTTGTTCAAAGGACTCTTCAATGTTTAGAGAGTGACTGAACAGCTCTAAGTATGTAAAACCAGGTAAACCCATCTTCTTTTTGTGAATACTCACCACATTAAGGGCCGATATGTTTGGTCATTGTATTCTGTCCACCGACTTAGCAAATACTATTTCTTTTGTGAGAAAGGCAGAATGGAATCTGCCAAGGGACTGCCTGTAGCTCCCCATGACACACACTTGCATACACTCTCACACACTTCACATTCACCTTGATGCACCCCACACCCTGGGGAACGGTAGTTGATGCTAGCTGGTTTCCCTCAGCTCGCCAACACGCACACACAGTCTCTCTCTCTCTCTGTCTCTCTCTTTCACACACACACACACACACACACACACACACACACACACACACACGTTCACATGCACACTCCCACACACCCAGGGGGAACAGTGGCTGTATATTCCTCACAGCTCCAGCTCTTTGGGACTCTCCTGCTCTCAGCTCACCAGGGCTCAGAGGTCTAAATGTTCTACCTGGACAGGGCACTCATTGGAGATACATGTGTGAGAAGGCCATGGAGGAGCCCAGTCACTCTGGATTGTGGCCTGTGGGGACAGCTTTATGGCATTCCTGTTTCTAGTTGATATGCACATTTCCTTGGAGACAATGTTCAAAAAAGTGCTTTGGTTTTGAGGACTTTTAATGGTGATTGGTGATCTAGTTCCACTCCGTTATGGGTTCGTAAGAATTTGTCTACACCGACTGGGAGTTTGATTTCCCAAAACCCAAATCCAGGTGACCTGTTGGAACAGCCCGTTCCTAAACCGTGTACTTGCTACATCTGTTGTTTCTTGGTGCGTCACTCAGGTTGTTTACGGGAGAATAAAGAGATGAGAGTATGAGTGCTGTGTTTATCAGCTGTATATCCTTGGGCAAGTCATTTAACCTCCACGAGCCTTAGTGTTTCTGTCTGTTGCCACGATACCTCCATCACGGAATGGTCGGGCCTGTTATGGGAGCTCCTAGGTGCAGGTGCTCGTAAGTGGTGAGGAAGGGCTCTGAACAAAGGATAGGATTCTTCAATATGTAATGACTAGAAAGAGCAAATCGCTGTGTTTGGCGGGTTTCTACTAATATGTTAGACGTTTTCTCAAGTTGCCACAGGTATTTGCTAGGAGTTTTTTCTTCCTGCCATTTTATAGCACTCCTCAGGTGTTCTGAAGTAATGCGGTTTTTTAACGAATTAATTTTCTTAATGGTGGTGTTTGTAAGTAAAACCCCTTACAGTAATAAGGTACTTCAAAGGGGCCATGTCCTTTGACAAATGGAAGATCGGTGAGTGTAGGTAGCAAAGTGCAAAATACCAGACACCATGTTCTCTTGATCAGTAACAGCGTGCACGCGTCACGAGAGCTAGTTTATCTATTGGGTAAATTGCTGTTTGTAAATTTTAGATTATATTAACTAACACAGCTAATTGCCAGCCACAGGCTAAGCATAAGGTTTGCTAAAAGCTTCCATCAGTAGCTTGAAGTAGGCACTGCTGCCTAATATTTCAGTCAGTGTGGAAAGGCAAGTAATGACATTATGAATACATTTATAATTCAGGCCAATTTCTTCAGAAATGCATATAAGTATTATTACTTTACCAGGAGTCTGTGAAATATGATTTATTTAATGTATTTCAGCCCCCATAATATTAAGATATAATTGAGATGCGAAGCAAAAAAAATTGCTTATAGTCAGTATGGTACATGAATCATAGACAAAATTGCTAGTAATTTTAAAGGCACTTAAAGAATCGTGAAATTATATAATGCATTCTTACGTTTGGAGAAGGTTAGAAGAGCAATAGTCCAGTTATTTTAGTATTTCCGTCCTAAAAATAAGACTTGTTATTAACCCTAACTGAGATAGCTACATACATGAGCAAATCCAAATCTTTCTGTCCAGTTCTCACTCAATAATTTTTTGTGAGTTTTTCCTTTAAGCCTCTCAGATTTAGCAAAGTGGTCGAGTAGCATATAATTTCTGTAAAGGCCATAATCTAGTTTTTATAAACTGTACAACTGGATGAATGACAATATAAATGTTGCAAACATGTTTAGAAGGGAATCAGTTAAATGGTACTTGGAATTTTGATGATTATTGCTTTGAAAAGACCGAAAATCACAGGTCTTGGCTTTATAGTTTAATTACTTGCTTAACAATTGCTAGTGATTCACTAAAATCACGAGGCTTCCAAACAAATAACATCAGTAGCTGCTGCCATGCCTGAGCAACTCCAATTTTCTTGACAATGGCCACCAAACTGTGTTTAGCCTAATATAAACTGTTAGTTTAACAGCAAGCAATAGGAGTTTCAAGCATGCCATTGATGAGATGCCAGCAAATTGAGCACTTTACCAGTGGTGACACTTATGTCAAAAATAACTTTAGCATGTTTCATTGAAACCAGTTGGAGAAGCAAATATAGTAATTATCCACATCCCTTTTTGATGTTGGTTTTAATAATAATAAGTGCTGTCCAGCTTTCCGGGGCTTCTAATTAATAATTGGTTTTTAAGAACACAGCGTGTGGTTCCTCACAGTGTGAATAAGGCTGGGAAACAGGGCAAGCTTAAGGTCAAGGTCCTCCACAGTTTTATGGGCCAGAGTCAGGGCTTTTGGGGGCAGTTTAAAAGAAGAGCCAGTTGTACAGAAGGAGAGTCAGGCGTCCTGGTGGGAAAGTTTCATTTGTGCCTTTATTGACCTGTGTGCTCTTTCCTCACTGCGTCTTAACTCTGTGGCCTCTCTGTGGGCACGCTGCTCGTCCACCTTGCCCTTCTGCAGTGGCAAGCTCTTTATTTCAAATGGATTCTTCCAGAATTGGACAGAGTTCCTCAGTTTTTACTTATGTAGTAGCCACAATCTTTTGCTTCAACGAGAATGATCTTAACCCCTGTCTTTTCTTCAGTATTTTCCTATTGAAATAATGGAAAAGAAACACGCCAGACCTGCATTTGAGCAGAGATAATAATGCCTCGTATTTATGGAGCGCTTACTCATGCCACGCACTGTGCCAGGAATGCCACATTTTATTAAGTTGTTGCAACACGAGGCAGTGATATTATTATCCCTACAATAGGAATCCCTAAGGCTTGGAGGAGCGAAACAGTTACCGGTTTGGCCACAGACCCATGCCCTGGGCTACTGTACCACGCCCCGTCTTTAGTACAAATGTGCACTCTGAGCTTAATTGTGAGCTTTACTTATTCACATGAGCCACCGTGTAAAATATGCTCCTTTTAGGTATAGATGGATATTTACATTTTTAAAAAAATTGCGACCCACAATAATTTTACCTGATGACCTAGTGTACACACACGTTAATGGAAACATAACAAATATTACTTGTGATTTATTCTATTTTTTTTTCTCATTTAAAAAATGCTGGTTATGACCTACTAAAATGATTTCACAGCCCACTCACAGGCAGCAGCCTGCAGTTTGAATCATCGAGAATCAGCGCTGGCCTTGTGGGGCTTACGCTGGCCAGTGAAGTCTGTGTTCCGCCGGTTTTACTCTTGCTTATATGATGCCTCCGGTACTTGCACTTTTCATTTTGTTAGTTTTCTAATTTCCTGAGACTTTGAATAGTGTTGCCGGTAGGCATTAGTGAGTGATTGGATTCTGGGGAAGGATTAATACCTTCCCTGAGGCTCGTCACATTTCTCCTTTGCCATTTCATCATGGCCCTTTGGGGGTCCCGTGGAGTTTAGATTTCAGGGTTAGACTCGGAACTTGACTTTCCAGAGGCCGCCTTCCTTTCTTTCTGAAGTTTTTCTGTGCCAGGCAACCAGGCAAGTTCACTATGGCAGTTGAAGGGAACCGAAGTAGAAACATGTTTTCTTTTCAGTTATACCTCTTCCATTTTGTCTCAGGTTGTGCTGGACACAGTATACCAAACAGGTTTTCACTAGAATTGAGAGATGCAGAACAGTCTCGTCTTTGTCATTTTGGATCCTTGTCAGGCTCACCTTTCCAGGTATTGGCCAGAAGGTTAGGCTCAGGTTATTTCTCATTTGTCTTTGCCTAGAATGATGAACTGGTAGCAGAGGACTAGGGCCACCTACCACCATCTTGACGTGAAGTGCGCATGTCATTTCATCCAGTCTCTGCTTAAGTTGCCTATTCTGTGCCGGAAGCTTCTAGGACTGCAGTGGGGAACATGGCACAGGAGTCACTGCTCTTTTGGATTCTGGGGGGGGGCAGACAGACAACAAATGAGCAAATCTGTGTATCAATACATACTTTCCAAATGCACTCAGTAGTTGAGGAACAGTAACGTAGAGTAAGATGGTAGAGAGCACTGTGCGGACTGCAGCATTTCTCCACTTATCTGGGCCCCACACCCAGGGCTGTTAGTTTCGCCATGGCCTGCACATCCTCCAGAGAAATCCCGAACGCGAAAGCTCACGATCTCCACGGGATTTTCATTTGGGAGAGGCCTGCAGCTCAGGGGGAGGATGCTGGCGGGAGGGGGCCAGTGCGGTCCGGTTCCCAGAGCCGTGGCACTGGTGTCACTTGAAGCTGGGGCCCACTGAAGCAGACTCTGCATTTTAACAAGACTCCCCAGGGGAATCCATGTGCAGCTCAAATTTGGAGAAGTACTGCTGGAATAGTGGTTTTCTACTTGGCTACTGTTGTTGAGAAAAAGAGTTGGGCACCGTAAGTCACTCCCAGCAAAATGACATTTGGCCAAACCTTTAAGCATCTGCCAGGATGGAAATTGTCAGATGCCCTCTCTTTGCTCACTTCTGCCACTCCCAGGAAGACCGCGCAAAGTACCCTTTCTGCCTTTTTGACTCATCTTTCCCCCCAACTCAGGCCACCTGAAATTAGTCCTTTCCCAGCGTTATTCAGAAGTTTCTCTGGTGTGGCCCAGTCCTGTATGTCTGTCCCATCACCAGGCCTGTTCTGTGCCCCTCCACCCAGAGAGCCCTTCCGCCTGTGGCTGCCTTGCCCAGGGACTCCCCTTGCCATACCTGTGCCGAGTGTGGAATAAACCTTTAAATTACTGCTTGGGACCACTGCCTCAGCTGCATTGTGTTCTGACCTCCAGTTTCTTTCAGAGAGGGACCTGTAGTCCCAGCTGTGGGCCAAGTCAGACTAGGGCCCTTAAAAATAAAAAAAGGAAATCTTGTTTCTCAGATGTTACTCCAAATTAGTGAATTCAGCATCTACACAGAGTGAGACCCAGGCCACAGTACTTTTCAGAGCTCCTAGGAAATTCCAAAGGGCAGCCGAGGTTGGTGACCTTGAGGAGAACCATCCTTTATGTCGTTAGGACCCTAGGATATTTTAGAAGCTACTTATGACAAATTCTGACTGTTGTTTTAAATGTCCATCACTGAGCTACACCCTTCTCATGCAAATGCATGTGTGTATAGCAGGCTGAGTACAGCGTTAGAATTGCTGGGTCCCATTCTTGAAAAACTGGCAGAACTGATGGCAGCGGAACCGAGAGCTCCCAGAGTTGGATTTGAGTCACCATAGTGAGACTGACATCAGATCCTGTGGAATGTATGTTGCAACCAACGTGACTCAGTTGATAAGCGGAAGTTTGATAACAGCATTTTTGCATTTGAAAAATAACAGTTCCTTTTAAAGTTCAAGACGTTTTTCCTGTCATTGTCATCTAACTCAGACCCGAATCTGCTTAACATTTCCGAAAGCGATCAAGACCTATGTTTATGTCTGATTCTGAAAGTGATATCCGTAGTCCAAAACTTCTGTACGCTGGAAGCTTTTTGTGTCATCCTTGCTTTCGCCTCTGTCTTTTTCCGATGGCACAGAGCAGAAAGGATCAGCTGGGAGTCCCTCAAAGCCAGATGATTAAATGGAATTAAGAGAAGGTATTCTGAGGCAGAAACAGTGCTTAGATGAAGGGACTCAGGGGAAAGATTTTGAGGTCCTTAGATTTTATAAATTTTGATAGCCAGGGCTCTAAGCCATGATTTAGAAGAGAAACTCAGGTGGAAAAATGGAAAGGAGGTCCCTAAAATTTTGGAGGATGTAAAAAAGAGGACTTTCAGCAGAAAAGGTTTGCGTGCTGATAACGAGCCTGATTTGAAATACTGTCCTTCGAGCGCTTTGATATACATGTGTCCGTGGTCTGCCTTTGACGCTCAGACCCCGGGAGCTGGTCCAACGTGTGACTCCACTGTAAGGGAACAGCTGGAGGTGGCAGGTTCAGCGGTCGCGCGTGGCCGTGATTGGCTCCCAAGTGGTGCCGGGCCCATCAGCAGTTCCTTCCAGGCAGAGACTCAGGCAAGCGCCTTGCTTTTTGCTTTGTCTTAGGGTCTGCGAGTCTTTGACACGTGAACAATAAACTGTGCTGTTTGATTCCAGACTGTCTCGCTTCTTTTCTCTTGTCCCTCCTGCCATCGTTCTTTTTTAGGTCCCGTTACACGAGGGGCTTTCACCTCTCGTTCCTGACCCCGTGTCCCAGGGCTCCTTGGTGGCTCTCACCCAGGATGTGCTCTAATTGGCAGAACTCTAACCTGGGAGCGGCAGCTCGCTGTTTCAATTTCCTAATTGGTGTCGGAGGCTTCCGGTGGAGCCCAGCCATTTCGGATTGATTGATAGATGCGCTGCTGTGACAGCCACGCTTCTGCCCGGCCAACAGGTTTATTACTTTTTGAAACTAAAAATTAAAACGTCAAATGTATCCTGTGGCGTTCAGAGCGCGTCTGCAATGGCCTCAGCTATTTATCATAAAGGAGCGCCTTCAGCGGTACCTTCAGGTCCCTTGGGTTTGCCACGGAAATTGGTGCTCTGTTTGGTAGCGCGCAGCGGGCCGTTCCTCGCCTTCACGGTGCGGGGTGAAGCCTGCGGCTCAGCAGGCGGCTTCTTTTCAGAAGTAGCGCACACATGGTGTTGAGTGTGTGTGTGTGTGTGTGTGTGTGTGTGTGTGTGTGTGTGTGTGTGTGTGTGTGTGTGTTTGGGGTGGCCTCGAAGATTCTCAACGAACTTGAAACTTAGGTTGGTCAGTGAGGATATACACATTGTTAAAGGTGAATTGTGAAAAGTACAACATGATATATAAGTTGTTTCGAAAGCCATTTTATGTGATTGACATTTATGCTGAAAGCATAACTGAGCATTTAGGCATATGAGTGTAATGTAATGACCGTTTACCCAAATTAATGCCCGAATTTACAGAAGGCTACAAAATATCACATTTTAAGATCTTGTTTTAATATTTTGATTATCATATTACATTCCAGTATAATAATACAATGCAGTGATTTTAAAGAGATCAAAATCTTAACAGTGAGCAAATCTCTGTGATGTTTTTATCTCATCTAATTTTGGAGCCAGTACTTAATTGTTTATAGCAGCATTTCTTTTGTAGAAAGATAAGTTTGAGTCAACCTTTGAGTCAAACAACATTGCGTAAATATTCTAATACTTATATTATCTTATGTTTGTTTGCCTTATGCTGGTTTTCCAAAGAACTTTCCTATATATCATCTCACTTGGTCCTTTGAATATTCTGTTGTTCAGAATTGTTATTTTATGTTTTATTGATGAGAATGAGAATCAAATTTGAGTTTTGATGGAACTCGCTACCTGGACTGAGTCTAAGGCTGGTGTTTTCCCACAATGACAAACCACGCTCTGTGTGCTGAGTGTTGTGTGAGTGTTTGGGGAGGTAATGAAGATGGCGCAGGCTCTCTTAGTCTGAAATTCCAGTTCAGAAGATTGACATATACACAGATAGGAACATCGCGTGCTGAAGGAATAATTCAGGTTCAGGGCAGTGGGGTTGGCTGAGGAGAGGACCTGCCGTAATACCTTAGGACAGTATCTGCGCATGTCATGAATTAAGGACCCAAGTCACTGGGTGAGGCTTCCTCTTGCCCTCTCAGGTGTGCACACAGCAAACCTCGACTTCTGTGGCTATTATGGCCATCGTGGAAGAAGTAACCTGCCGTGCTTCTGGCAATGAGATCAGAGATTCGCCGACTTTCATATATGAAGCCAAGGAGGTCTCCTCTCAGTCTTCAGGTGTCTACCGGATACTCCAAGAAGAAAGCCCTCCCGTGCCCAGTCCTGTGTTCAGTTTAGTGCTGTCTCGTTGGGCCTGGCCATCGACCTGGCCATGAGCCGAGCCAAGGAGTAAAAGGTTACTGCAGTATGAAGTGCAGTGACTCGCAGGATGGCGGCAGGTTTAGATTTGGTTAGTGACAAGTTATGTTTCAGATTGTTATGTTTGAAGTACCTACAAGGCATATAGGTGGTTCTGTTTTTTAATAAGTGAGAAACACGGGTCAGGAACTGGGGAGAGCAGCTGAGGATGGAGAGAGTTCTGGGAATCATTCTCAAAGAGATGAAGATCTAGGAGTGGATGAGATTTCCATGAAATACAAGGTAGAGAGAAGACAAAGAGGGCAAAGGCAGGATTTTGGCAAATACCCATCTTTAAGTGGCAGGTAGAGGCAGAGCTGCCCCTGCCCAGGAGACTATGACATAAGAGCCATCCACAAGGCAAGGACGCACGAGTGTCGACAGCCAACTGAAGAGATCGTGTCAAGAAGTGGGGAGGTCTGTCAGAGTGACGTTTCCAGAGAGGGCCAGAGGGCTGAGGCCATCGGGTCAGGCAATTATCAATGAGAGGCCATCGAGTCAGGCAGTTATCGATTGGTAGCGACCTTGGACACTGTGCCAAAGAGCATTGGAGTGAGAACCTGGGTTTCGGATGAGTTAAGAAGGGGACAAAGGCAAAAAGCTGAGGCAGCAATTATTCTGTCAAGATTTTAATCTTCGAATGAAAGGTGATAAAGAATATGTACCTTGAAAAAGCAGTTTTTTAAAGAGGTTTTTTTTTTAGTGACTGTGCTGTTGAAGCAAGCCCAGAAGGTTTTCTTCAAAGAGATTAATGTGTTTGAGAGTCAAGGGGAAGAAGCCAGTGGCAAGACAAGGGCAAAATTGCAAGAAGGAGGTGGTGATAAATTGATAGGGCAAAATCTCAGAGAATTTTGGGGTTTGGGGGGGCACGTTCATTGGTAGAAACGAGAGTGGAGAGGGAAGGAGACCCCTCCCCTCGGAGTGAGAGCAGGAGGGAAGGAAGGGTTATTTGAGGAAGTTTAAGTGGGAGGGGCGAGGTCCTAACGGCCTCCATCTTCTCAGCCACAGCATCGCTGAGATTCCGCGTTCTTCTGTAGATGCCCAGTGAATTTATTCTTCAGAGGACTGGGGCGACCGAGGTGAGTAAGGTCAGACAAGACCGACGTGATGGAAGTCCCCGCCCCACGTCCTGAGCAGGTGCATCTTCATCGCGCGCTGAAGCCTGCGCTGTTGAAACCGCTGGCCCCTTCCGGCACATCTGACCCGCCTTCGGCTGGACTCCTTTGAGTTGTTGCCCTTTGTCTCTGATTTCATTCTCTTCCCGTTAACAGGCATTCCTTCCCTCTTGCCTGGCCTGCCCTGCCGGGTCAGGCCTCCCGCTCAAGGCCCCAACCTGGGTTTTGGCTGGAACGAGGTGGGACTTCCGTAACCTGAGTGGGTTCGGTGCCGCTCGGAGAGAAAGAGGCCGAGGTCGCCTCGTGCTCCCCTTTCTCAATTCATCGTCTGAATCCAATTGTTAGACGAGCACATGGATACCATAGAGGATCCTTCAGGATGTGGGTATTCTTGACTTTAGGAATTGATTACGATACTTCTTGGGAAAGATGAGACCTTTAAAAAAATTTGAATGAAGTCTGAAAGATGTCTGACAGATTTGTTTTCAATCAGATTGTTTTTTTTTTTTTCTTGCTGAAACATACTTTTGTGTTTTACTGAAGGCTGAGTTCTTTCAGTTCCTCTGAAATCTATTCTGACTTTCTGACAATAGAAATGGACATCCAATTCCAAGAATAGCCTTAAATTAAGGATTGTCAGATTTTAAACAGTTTAATAGATGGGTGAGTGATAGCTCTATTTTAACAGTGTGTTTCATTTTTTTTTTTTTGATAAATAACACTTGTTTTAGAAATTCAAGCTGTTTTAAACCAATTGCTTCCATGCCACTAGGCAGCAGCTGTTAGACACTGTTATAAATGGCCTGGCAAGGTTCAGTGTTGTGCTCTTGGAGGGTCTCAAGTGTGTTACATACATATCTTATCACATTACCAGTTTTTCCTGCATTTACGGCTGTGTGTAAATGGTTTCGTAACTACCTGCCTGGATTAGGACAGTTGGTTGCTGGCCGATGAGGAGTTAGAAGTGAAGAGAGAGGTTCCAGAGTGTTGGTGTGTGCATTCAAAGCACAGAGATTACCCATTTCCTTTCGTTGTGGTTAATCACGGACGCTGAGGAAGGGGACAGGGCATCATCAGTGTGTAGAAAATTTGATTTTCCTTGAAACTACTACATGTTGGGGAACAGGCAAACATCTGTTTCACAGGCTTGGTTGTAGGGGGCTCTTAACTGTGTGTGGTTCTGACCTGGGGGTCGTGGGCTTGTGTGTACCCTGTGTGAAGTGTGTGTCAGTAAAGTGTACTCCCTAAAGTTCTGTCATACTTTGGATTCTAATCATTGAATCCATATCCCATAATATAGAGAGCTGCTTATAAGAGGATAAATCATTCGAGATTATCGATAAGCAGGATGGACACTGGTATTTGCTTAAAACGAAAATAGCTGTGTGTCAGAGGTACAGCCTGCGGAATGCTTCCCCAGACACATCTCCTTTGCTCGTCACAGGGTCCTGCGGATACTTCCTTTGCATCCTCCTTGTGCACAGTCTCATCCACATCCGCAGCTCTGGTCTTCAGCTGTAAACCAGCAACCCCAGAATCTCTCTTCTCAGGGTGTGTTTTTCAACACATCACATGAACCAGTCTTCTGTTCCGCCTGCCGGCTTTGCCAGCAGCTGGGGCTCTCTTTCTCCGTGAGTGAGCCCTCCGTCCATATCAGAAATCCGGCAGTCTTCCTTGCCGCCCTCTCACCTTTTCCAAACTGCCGTATTCAGGTCCTTATATCTCTGTAACCCAACCTGCTGCCACAGGCTTTGTCCTGGGCTTCATGGCATCTAGCCCGTATTTCTTCAAACATATCGCAGCCGGTCTGCATGCCTCTCTGTTGCACATTGCCTCTGGAGCGGTTTATCTCAAATGAAGCTCTTACATGTTACTCTCGTGCAAGAAGCCCTGCAGTGGCAGGCTGTGGGCTTCAGGTAAAGCTGCAGCTTCGAAATGGTACCCAGGGCCCATCTCTGTAGTCCGCCCTGAGCTTGCTTTTGCTGCCTCGTCTCTGGCCATATTTCCCAGTGCAGCTCAGACTCCACTGCCGTGAACCATTGGTAGGTTGCTGGACCTACTGTGCTCTTTCATGCTGCCACCCTCCGAGCTGTAATGCATTTGCTTTTGATTATCGGTCTACATCTTTTCCACCTAACTCTTTCCTGAGCCCCATCTTTTGGTAGCACTTTGGTTAATATTTTCCATCCACGATGAAGTTTGTGATCCTTCGTCTCTCTTCCTGCTCCATTTCCCCAGTGGATGGTGAGCTCGTAGAGGACAAGGGCCGTGTGGTGTTCCTGTGTTACTCCAGTTCCTCACGTCGTATCTGGGAGTCATGAGTATGCAGTGGATGTTTGTGGAACATTGCACAGTCTGAGGCTGTACAAATATTAAATAACTAAAGGAATCATTCACAGTACTAGAATTAATTACAACTAACTCCAGGTCCAAAGTTCTTCTACTCAAGAATATCTATTCTGCTTTTGTATACACCAATTTTTTTTAATTTAATTTTATTTATTTTTTAATTAAGTTTATTGGGGTAACATTGGCTAATATAATGTATAATTTTCAGGTGAACATAATAACTTGACGTCTGTATATTCCGTTGTGTTTTTACCACCCAAAGTCCAGTTTCCTTCAGCTACCATATATTTGATCCCCTTTACCCACTTCACCCTCCCCCTCCCCTCCTATATTTGATCCCCTTTACCCCATCTACCTCCCCCCTCCTCCCCCACCCCCTACCCTCTGGTAACCACTAATCTATATAGTCAGTGTCCATGAGTCTCTGTTTGTTTGTCCTGTTTATTTGTTGCTTTTCGGTTTATATCCACATATAAGTGATATCATGTGATTTTCAGCTTGTTCTGTCTGGCTTATTTCGCTTAGTATGATTATCTCAAGGTCCAGCCATGTAGTTGCAAATGGCAGTATTTCCCCTCTTCTTATGGCTGAGTGGTATTCTATCGTGTGTGTGTGCCACAGCTTCTTTAGCCAGTCATCTATCGTAGGACACTTCGGTCGCTTCCATGTACCCATTCTTAAATAAGTCATGATTCAACTGACCAAACCATTGGTCTTAGTTGTAAAAAATGGGGGGAGGGGGCGAGGAGAAGAGAGTGTTAATGTGGAAATGGCTCATTAGTGTGGCTGGGTGCCGGTAGGTTGTGCCAATGGTGAAAAATATCAGCCACAAATCTTTTCAGAAATATATATAAATAACACAAACTTAGTTAAAATTTCACATTACTATCCTGAGGGTGTAGCTAGGGTTACATGTCCCCTGTGAATAATGCATTTAATTAAGTTTAATTTTAATGTTTAAAGGCAAGAACTAGACAGATTTATTACTCAAGAATATTTATATCTTACAGAGTAGTAAATTGTTGCTAGAGAGTAGTAATGAAATTCAGTCCTTTTGAAATAACTTCCAGGATCACAGTAGTGTAGGGTTAATCCATGATGTACTGTGGTTTGGACCGCAACTTTGCAGCATAATCAGCTTCTTTTAAAATTAGTCTTACTTAAATGAAAAATTGCCTCCTACCTATTTTTTTGAATCTTCCCCTTTCTAATGGCGACCAAAATGATCTCTCCCACATCCTTTCTCTCTAACCTGTTCTCCTCTTTACTCCATTATTGTCCTTTTCCTTTTTTTTTTTTTTTATCTCACAAAGATAGTTTTGTGTTTTGAGAATTTATTTTTCTCCCTGAAACTTCCCCACCCTTTTCCCTTCTGCACAGATAAATTCCAAGAAAGAATAGCTCTTCTTTCATCCATTATAAATCATTTTTCATTCGAGCATGTCATCTTGCTTTTTTGTTCCAATGGAGATCAAAGGGGTTCAGGTTCACCACCAGTGCTCAGCAGTTCTTTTTCAGTTCTGGACCTTAAAGAAATAGGATCCAGTTTAATTTGTTGCAGCCTTAGATCTTTCTCAAGGCATGTGGCACTCAGATGGCTGGGTATTATTGCATGCCGTGTGTGTGTGTGTGTGTGTGTGTGTGTGTGTGTGTGTAGAAACTGAGAGCTGGAAATTTAGTACTTCATGTGCTTTGCAATGCCTACCCCAAATATACACATCTCAAAGGAATGTGTTTGTGTTGAAATATTACTTGTTTCTGTTTAAACCAAGTCGTGAGTCCTTTGAAGATCCTACTTTAAAAATATCTACTCCATAGTTTGAATGTTGGTGTCATGTGAATTTCGAATATTTCACACTTGCTTGGCTTTTATTACTTTTTTTTTTTTTTTCCATCGAGGTTAAAAAATTAAAAAATTTTCAGTTCATTACTGACCGGAACCAGCTTGTCCCTTTTAAATGATGAACCTCAGTTGTTTGGTGTCTCAGTTTGGAGCATTGGTAGGATGAGATGAGATGAGAGATCAGTCGTTACCTATATTTAAAACCAGGAACAGCGACTTGCACTTTAAATAACTATGAGATGTTGATTTCTAAATTAAAAACAGTTGAGCTATTTTTAATATTTGCTTTGTACTTCATTCTTTTATTTTTATATTTATATCATGAGGTTATCGTGAAATCATTGTTGGGTAACATTAGAACAAAACTGTACCACTGAGTAGATTGTTACTTACTGTCTGATTGTTTGTAGTCGTTGGCATTTCTGTATTTCTCTGAAACCAGGCCTAGTCTCATCATTGTCACCCAGTCTCACCCTTATCATGGACCTTACTTTCCTCTAAATGCCAAAATTTCTTTTGCCACCATCCCTTATTTCTCCAATTATGGTCAAAGTCTCAACTTCCTTCCAACTGCATGGACTGTCTACTCCAAGATTTATAAGCCAAATGTTATTCTTACGGTTCTGATGAATTGCATAGTTTATCAGTGTTATCTTTCAAGGATTGCAGTATTCTTCAGAAGTCTATTACCCATTCATTTATTACGTAGAACTAATAAATATTTAAACAATTCAACTGTGTATCGTTATGCTTAATTATTCCTTCTCCTTCCCTAAATGACATTCAACTTCCCATGTAGTCATTTTTTATCATTGGGTGGCAAAAGCATTTAAATAAAATTCTCAAAGACTAAAGGCCGAAAATGTTTCCGGTCATCAAGTGGTTCTAACTCCCGTTGACAAAGGCATGTTTGAGAACGTTGTGTCGTTTTGGATGTAGAACTTGGGTTCTGATTCATGTCTCATTTTATATCCAGTTTTATGGTCAGGGATCTGAAGGCACACAAATCCTTGTGTAGAGCTAGACTTACAAACTCTGATACCCGTGTTGCTAAGAATTAAAAAGAAAATTTTATTCGTGGTCAGTATAATTTTCTAGCTGGTTGTACTTCCCAGAAATCTGGCCATTGCTAAAATGGAATAATTAAAAAAAAAAGTCTCCTCTCTGAATATTTTACATATTTATTTATCTCTATGTCTAATCTTATGTATTCTGTCCACATGGAAAAATCAGGTTTAGTGTGTTCAGCCACATGTAAATCTGTCTATAAATGCATAGCCACACTCTCTTCAACTGTGTTGAAACACAAAGACATTTAAAACCAACTAAATTATCAACTGAGCTTTTGAAAAGGATTATTAATGAACAATAACTGAAGAAAACAATAATTTATTAGAAGATTCTATTGGCGTATTTGAACTTTGAATGTTTGCTATGACATTGTTATGACATGTTTGAAAGGCATATGTTTTGTTCTCATTTGAGTACAAAGTAAGCATACCTTAGTATGTTTTTCCAGTAACACTTCCCACAAGTCATGGCTGAAGCAGATTTGAAGAAGCAAGACTATTGGAATGAATGTTTCCCATTGTTGGCCAAGAGATATGATATAGAAAAGTAAGTAGTAGCTTTGTGGTAGGTTGCCCCATACTTAAAGTACAGGATAGCTGTTTACAAGCAGACGTAAGATAAAGCTGAGTCTCAACTGTGGCTAAAATCCTGAAAGTGAATGAAAACTCTCCAAAAATTGGTCAAGCCATTTAACTGGATGGCGAATGGCAATCAAAATAATTTCATGCTCAAGTGAAAAATATGACTCATGCCTTTCAATGCCATACTGGACATTCGATCAGAATTCAGCTGTATCAGTAGTACCTGCTAGTAAGACGGTCTTCCTCCCTTCCTTCCTTCTTTCCATCCTTTCTCCCTCTCTCCCTCCTCCTCCTCCCTCCCTCCCCCCCCCCCCCCCTCTCTCAATGCTGGGAGGAAGAGAAGCAGAGCTATCACACTGAGACCTCTTAGCAAGTAAGCGGAGCAGTGGGGTGTTGGCCGTTGTCTAAAACTCTCTGGCATTCTCTTTGCTGTTTGGGCTTTGGATGAGGTGAACCAAATACTGATGATTAACAAGCTGAAGTGTTTATATCAGTAGTCTTGCTCGGGAGCGGCCCCATTTAATGCTTGCGAACAGGTTTTTGAGTCCAAAGAGATTTGGTCCACCGCTCTCTCCCTTTGTAAGGGAACACCTGTGCCATCCCCACGCTGTCTTTGCTTTCATGCACAGGTCAGTTCCTCGCCCTCAGGTAGCTCCACGTGCCCGCTCATACTCACCCAAAGCCAGTTCCTCCTTTCCTGCTGCCCTGACTCTTGCCTACCAAGTTAACGAGTGTTTTCCTTTACCCTCCACGTTCTGTGGTGAGCTTCTGAGCACCGATCCAGCTACCAGCTCAGTTATGCGCATCGAGGAGGAGCCGCAGAAGTGAGGCCGCACTTCTTCGCTCCCTATGTGTGCTCTTTTCTAGCCATGCGTCCTCAGCAGGCATTTATTCTCGCTGAACCTTTGTGTCCTCCTCTGAACGGAGGTGTGGCTTGAAAGGAAGTCTTTCTCAAGTCCTTCAAGACTATGAAATTCTGTCTCTGGAAGTTTGTGTTCTGTAGGGAAATTAGACCTCTCGCTGATCCAACATCAACAGCCTCAGACTTGGCTGGTGATAAGAAGTCCGCTTTAGGCTTTGCAAGCTGCCTCAGGACCAGTTGCTAATGAAAAAATACATCCAGAATTCCAAACACCTGCCTCGAACTTAGTCTTCGAAACATGATTTATGTAAGCCTTTTTTATGCTTTTTGTTAGTGCCTGTCATATTTTTCCGTTTTGTGGTTAGTAAAGGACTCAAGCTCTTCTTACTTTCAGTTTATTTATCTACAAATTAAGGTTTTGACATCTCCTTCAAGAAAGCATTGGTTTTATTTACTATTTACTTTTAGGATGAGGCTACTGTGCAGAGATTTGTAGATTATTGGTCTTATTTGGAAAAGAACTGTTTCGGGTGAATACTGAAACTTGTCCTAATACTTGGAATTTACTTACTTTTATTACGTTTCTTAAATGAAATTTCAGAGCCTGGAGCAAAGTAGTAGTGTAAGTATATTTCAGGAATATGTAATTGGTTTGAATTCTTTGCTAGAGAGGAATTTTATAAAATTAGAGTATCATTATAAGCAGAGTTTAGCTTTTTGCATGTATACATACAGACCCTCAAATCTTTTCAAAATTGGAGTCATAATTTACTCAAATGTGAGACTATTAATGCTAAAATAGTATTCAGGCTACATATAACTGTTTCCTGTCTCTTGTTCTACATTTAATGAGTTTTCATGTGTTTTGATGCTCCATGGTGTTGATTTTTTATGAAAAGTTGGAGTAATGGCTGAGAAAGAACCTCTAGCCGAGGGAGTCCGGGTTGATGTGACTGCAATTGCCATTTTTGCTCAAACAGCACCTGTTTCTGTACTTCTCACCCAGCCAGTAAGTGTGGATAAGAGGGCAGAAAAGAAACGATGTTTAGAATTCTCTTTCTTATGCTTTCAACAGCGTAGCTGTGCTGTACTGGGATATATGGTTTGAAATGCTGTTTTCATGATCAACTATGGGGCTGGATTTTTAAAAAAGGGCATCTGTGAATTTTTTTTTTTTTTAAACCTGAGAACATTTAAAAAATATCGACGCATGAAATGGTGGAGCAATTAAGTGAAGAACGATTATGTCCTTCTTTGGGGCCATAGCAAGCCTATGATTCGATTTGAAGTGACGAGCACGTGAACGTGCGTTGGACGGCCGGATACTGGGCAGCCATATTGGGCACAAGACAACTCCAAAACACACGGGAGCATTCTGTCAGTCTCCTGGGACTCCTTAAACTATCTTTGCGTCTCTTTTTTCAGGACACCAAATAAATACGTAAACAAACAATAAGTAAAACACAAGGTAGGAAACGGTATCCTCTCTGTGCCTCGCGTTTCTTGTTTTAACAAGAGAGAACGCGGGGACCGTCCTTGTGTGCGCTTGGTCATTCAGAAAACTAGTCAGTACTGTCTTTAGATCACCAAGTTCTCTGTTTGGGGGGGCGGACTTGCGTGTCAGATAAGCATCTTCTTTGTATCGCTCTTCATTTTCTTTCCCAAAGAGCTGGGAGGACTGGGTTTTCTAGGTTTTTTGGTCGAAGCGCTGTTTTTTTTTCTGTTAGAGCAGGGGACAGCACATTTTTTTCTGTAAAGGGCCAGATGGTAAATATCTTGGGCTTTGCGTGCCATACAGCTTCTCTTGCAGCTACTTAACTCTGTCCTCATAGCGTGAAAGCAGCCATGGACCATATAGAAATGATAGATGGAGCTGTGTTCCAATAAAACTTTATTTCCAAAACAGATGGTGGGTAAGGTTTGGCCCTTGGGTGGCACAGAGCACAATTCGTCAGAGCTGAAGAAGACACGTTCGCCCATCCAGCAGTGTCACATGGGCCACACAGAGTTTACTGTGTACCAGGTGCTCTCATTTGCTGTCCGTAGAGGTATGTGCATAAAGGGAGCCAAGCAGGAATATGCCTTGAGTTTGATATTCTTAGCTCGTTTCCTGTCTTTGTCTCCTGAAAGCTGGAATTACTGCAGACTAATTTTGAAAACATGTGGCTGGGTTTGGCCAACTTGAAAAGTTGATAGCTTCTTAGATCGCTTATCTTAGGGTATGATTTAGCCAAGGAAGGATAAACAATTATGTATGATTTTTCAAAAACCTAAATATCTGCGGTAAGAGGGAAACCACAGGTGGTGGTGGTGGCGGTGGCAGTGATTCAGATCCTATGTAGCTCCTATTTGGACTCCACAGAGTCGACTTAGTAGGTTCAACAAACTTCCATCCCCTTATGAATGGTCTGGGGCATCCATGGTCTGTTGTGCTCATCACTGGTGGACTTCCTGACGTTTTGTGCGTTTCTTACCCGATCAGTTAAGTCAGGTGCTTACTGCGAGTCAGTTGTGTTTGTTTGCAAACCTCTCTGTGTCAGTTGTGTTTGTTAATGCATACATGAATTGACAGTCATGTCCTCTGCTGCTATTTGTATGAAAAATAAGGTGAGTGCTTTTGGAAAGACTCATAAAGGTGATTTACTGAAAACTTACTATTGAATTAGGTTTGGGAATGGGTGAGAGAACTGTGGGAAGGATTGGAGCAGGGATCTAAAAGGAGCCTACACTCTGGGTGCTCTATGAGGGTCCTTTGGTTCTCACTTACCTTTAAGGAAACTAGTTGAAATTTACAAAAATCTATTATAAATACTACAGGGAATTGAGCAGACCATACTGGAAGAAAAAGGCTCACTAGTGTATCAGACAATTGGCAAAGAATTTGTATTTAGATATTTTATTGTAACTTGATGTATCAAGGACATATACATGTATCTTTTGTTTTGCATATTGTTTTAAAAGTTTCATTTACTGGTCCTAACTGTATCTAAGGGTTCTGCAGTATGCCACACACTGTGCCAGAGCTTTGCATAAAGTCTCTTATTTAATCCTCACAGCAGCCATTGGAAGAGAGTTCTGTTATCTTCACTTTAGGAACAGGGAATGTAAGGCTTAGATAGCCCATGTAATTTTTCCCAAGGTCCTAAAGCTGGTAAATGTTACATCTGAGATTCAGTATTCTTATCTCCCTAACTGTACCTCCCTGCTGTCAGCAGCCAACTCAAGAGTTTTGAATATAGTTTTCAAATATAGCAGTTGGTAAGGTCTTGTTATGAACTGTCAGACTAGGCTTTATTAGAATCAAAACTGGAGGTTGTCAAAGAGTGAATTCGCTTTAGATGGTATAGGAAATACAGAAAAAGCTTGCCTTACATCCTAACTACATTTTTTTATATTTTTATCGCATTCTGCCCCTCTTTCCTCTTTTGTTTGGTCACATACCTAGTTGGAACAAAATGCTTTTAGGTATATGACTTAATTTGATTCTCAAAAGAAAAGTAATAGGACAGGCATTGTTAGCTCCAATTTTTAGAGGGAGAAACTAAGGTTCAGAGAATTTAAATGAATGGGAGAGATGTAAAGTTGGAATAACATATAGATAGAAGAGGTCCGCATTACAGTTGAAAAACTGGATAAGGAAATATTTTGCTGTACAGTACGGATATTGAATTAAAAGAGGAAGTTGAGGGGTTTGCTGTCTCCTGGTATGTGGGCAAGTATGATATGGAGGATTACGACTGGCTCTTTTTTAGCTACATCCGAGCATGGAATTAATTTCTTTTTTTTTTTTCTTTCTTTCTTTCTTTTTTTTTTTATTAAAGGATTCAATTTCAGGAGGAAGGATTTAAGTTAAAGACTGGAGCTAGTTCTGTAGAAGTAAAGTCTGTGGGTTAATCTTCTCTGTGGGATTGTGTAGAACAGTTATAGATTATGTCCAGATTCAGAATAATAAACTAGCGAACCAAGTGCAAAGTTCTACAGTTACACATATTTATTTTCCTGTTTTTAAACTACAGTGAAATCATAAACTGGAATACAGCCTGTAACATTTGGATGCCCTCAAAATATAATTATATACTTAGATTTTATTGTAAATGATTTACTACCATGTTCTTTTTATTGTAGGAAAGTAAAGAATGGTGATATGAAACGGTGTATTTAGAGAGAGGCTTCTCAATAGTTTCAGTTACAACAGTTTGTATCCTTTCCTATTGAGTGGTTTAGTTATTATTCCTAATTCTCTAAAAGAACATTTTAATGGTAGACCCAGACAGCAGTAAACTGGTTAGGATGAAGAATGGAAGAGATAATGGATTTAAAAGTTAGAAGTATGTGAAATTCCGGAATAAGAAGTATTGCTTAAGTAGATCATAGGGAAATAATTAGAAAAATAATCTGTAGACAAGAGACACTAGAAATCTACTTCCAGGAGGTGGCTCGGGAATTCACTGGACTGTATCACCCATGTGTGTTAATTCTGTAGTGTGAGATTCTAGAATGACAATGCTAATTTGACTTAACAGAAGGAAAAAAAAATTTGCTTTCTGGGAGAAATTACTTTTTTATATAATTGTGTTCATCACAATTAGTACTATTGTGTGAGTGATCGAAAGCACTACGATGTATATTATTTTATATTGTTATTTTTATATTGTGTCCTCAGTACCCTTTCTTCCCCATACTTATAGAATTAAAAATTAGAGAAACAATTAAAAGATTGGAGAGGCAGCAATATGAGCAAGCATACTTGAAACTAATTTAGATAAATAATTTTTTTAAAAAAGAGAGAGAGAACTAAGAATGTATTTGCTAAATCAGAAATAGGGAATTTTTTTCTCTAAGGTGCTACTAATTACCTGGAGGAAAAAAGATCAGACCACAAGTAAGTGGCAGAGGTGGAATTAAGGCTTAGGAATTTTTAGAGTCAGAAATATGAAATACTCAACTTGATCTCTTTTGTACTTCAGAACAAAAAAACCTCTAATGTATCATATACATTTTAGCTCACTAAGGGCAAGAACAAAAAGTGAAGAAGTAGAAATGAGGAGGAAGAAAAAAATGATCAAAGGGCAAACGAGACACAAGAGAAGAATGAAATTCATGGTAAGTGGAAAGATAGGTAAGGGAGGGAAAGAATATGCCAAAGACTCCAAAAGGAGACACCAGAGGAAAGAGTGAGCGAGCGGTCCTCATAGTTCTGGCACTGTCTTATGCTTTCCCGGCCCGCGCTTCTGCCCTCGAACATGGCTTTATCTGTTTAAAGCTTTGTCAGAATTCCCCTTTCTTGATCCTGTGTTGAGAAGCTTAATCATGTCATCACTGTTCTTACCTGAAGTCCCGTCTTCCTTATCTCAGCTCTCGTTCCTGTCACTCTCCCAATGGATGCTCCCAAAGCTTGTGAAATATGTAGTAGGACTTTAGAGTATCTTTTGTTGAACTTGTCTTTCTCTTCTCTGTTTTATCTTTGTCAGTGAAGCTTTGCTCCTCGTTGTTTCTAAATCGATGTATTTAAGTAATTTGATTGCATATATTTTAGGGTTCCTGTTCCCCCCCAGCATGCCCACGCGCGCGCACACACTCACACACACCTGTCAAGTAGGGTGCACTGGGGTTGACATACCTGCCTCCCTTTCCTTTTTTCAGGCTCAGTGGTTTTGAGAACATTAGAAGGCCATTGTCTGAAAAAAAATGGTTTTTATGTTGTGTTGAATTTTAGGACATATCTATCACAACGAATAAACCAGGTCATGCATTTTAAATTTAATAATTGTTTTTCCTGTTTCGTGGGAAAGTACATTTCCTATTGATCACTCACATAATCGTGCTAAGTGTGATGAACACAGTTATTTATGCAGAGGCTTAGATGATTGAGGTTGTAATATCATTTCTGGATATTTGAGACATTAGTAGGTGTCACTGTTCAAGTAAACTGACATGCATAACCCTTTCTTTGGTTGGTTGCTACATTAGAGTAATCAGAAGTTAGCACTTTGCCCTGATTTTCAATCAAACAACCGAGAGACGTTGTTCAGAGACACCCAGTTTGCTTAGATTGCTGCTCACCGGTGTGATCGCGCTTTGTAGCTGCTTCCAAGCAGGTCACAGTGATGGCACATTGTTCTCCGCTATCTTTCAGGCTGACGTCCAAGACGTTCTCCCCTCCCCTATGCTCCCGGCCACTTGGCCGTGACCCATCGGGGTGTCCCCGCGCAGATTCTCCTGTTGTTAGTTCTCCACCTGTGTTCGGCCTGGGTATGACGTGGCATGCACCCAGCATGCAGGGCAAGGGTTTATGCTTCCGACCTCCTTCTTGGGACGTCTTAGCCATCTTCTGAAAAGGTGATCTCTTCATTGGAAGAGTTTTAGCTTATTGACCCTACCTTAGAAACCAAAGTTAGATGTTAAAGGAAGCTTTTAAAATCGGGAAGCGAGTTAAATCGCAAGAGAATCCAGGTCACCTCGACTCTCGTTTTAAAGGTGGCGTGCTCAACAGCATCTCCGTGAAATATCTGAACAAGTATCAAGATTTAGATGTTTAAAAATTTATATCTCAGTCATGGTTTTTCTAAGGTTGGAGATTTTATATAGTGGTCTTCTTTTAGGATAAAGGCCTTAAAATTTAGCGTTAGACCATTAGCACATACGAACTTTTTGACTGAAGGACATGGGTGCTTGTGTCAAGCTGAACATAGGGAAGACGACCAGCTGTATTTCCTTACGCAGCGTAATTAATCCTCTTCGACACCAGATTTTCGACCGTAGACTGACACCGATGGTTAAAGAAGATAATTCCTGTGCTTACTTTAGTTTATAGTACTGTACTGCATATTTGAAAATTGCTACGAGAGTAGATCTTAAAAGTTCTCATCACAAGAAAACTTGTAATTATGTATGGTGATGGTTGTTAACTAGGTTTATTGTGGCAATCATTTTACATATATACAAATATTGAATCATTATGCTGTATACCTGAAACTAATATAATAGTATATATCAGTTATACCTCAATTTTAAAAAAATTCCAAATACCTCATGATATATCCAAATTTCCTCCTTTTTCATTAATATCTTTTCCTCTTTAAGGGATTTTATTTTAGAACAGGGTGTTTGACATCTTAAATGTGTCAGTGGCCTATCTCCAAATGTCATGGTTTCAGTGATCATTTCTCTTTGGAGGTTTTCCATGTCATGGCTCATGGCGTGCGCTGTGTTACTTCTTTCTCATTGTCCCTATGCTTTGGAGCATGGTTTGTTCTTTTGGTTTTGCAGCTCACTGTCCTCTTGCTAGAATTGATACATTCACTTTAGGTGATATTTAGAAAGTGCTCATGGGAACATAACTGCCATTCGGCACTCGTAGGTCCCTGTTACCTCACACCTGGGTCCTTTCAATGCCCCCTTAATGGTTTTCCCTCTGGTATTCTCCCCTCTTCCTCATCCATCCTATACACCAAGATTAATCCTCCTAAAGTACTGTTTTCATCCCACTCAAAAACCTTTAGAGGCACCCCCATGGCCTACAGGATCAAGGCCAGACCTCCTAACCAGTTAAGTCTTCCTGCAGCCTCGTTCCTACATCCTTTCTGGCCTCTTACTCTAATTCCCTCTTCAGCTGACATCCTTACTGAGCTCTGCCTTCTCCCTCTGCACCTCTGTTTGTTGTCTCTTACTGTGGCCTTTGACTCTTAATCTCTGCTCATCTAAATCCTACTCATCCAGCTTTCAAGTTCCAGTCCAGCTGATCAGATTCTTTATTTTCCTTGCAGCATTCACTATCCTTATCCTGTATTATCTTTTCGGTTGGTTGTTTATACATCCTGTGCACTGCCCTCCACCCTGATTTGTAAGTTTCTGAAAAGCAGCAAAACAGATTATTGCAAATTTTATACCTCTATATGTAAACTGGAGCTTTAGGAGTGTGATTTAGGTCACTGAGTGAAATGCAATTGGCTTTTATTGTATTCTACCATTTCTTAGCACAGTGTCAGAAGATCTTCATAAGTAGGTTTCATTGAGTGCTCGTTGAATAAATAAATAATGATACATTAGATTTATTTTGTTCTTCAGGTAGGTACTTTTTCTTTTCTTTTCTTTTTTAAGCATTTAAGTTAACATGTTAGCATGTATTAGGGTTGGGTTCACTCTTCTGGGCAGGAGGAAACATTCAGAATGCCCTAGAGTCCTTTCTGGACTGTCTTGGATTGCTTAAGTCATTGCTACGTGCTTAGGTAGAGCTGAGTAAGTTGGTGGCCAGGTCCTTCACTAACCAAATTGGAAAAGTTCTCTAAAATGTTGCGGCAGACCATTTGGAGAATAGATCAACGAAGGGTTTTACGTTGCATTTCATCTCTCGAGGATGCAGGCTACCTCAGGCGACGGGAAGCTCCAATGGGACAAAGAGAGCTTGCTGCAGGGATCCGCCGAGCACTTTTTACAGATAGATATTCAGCCAGTTGTCAGCTCTTCCTTAATCATGACATCATTGCCGCTTGGATCTCTCTGACACCAGAAAAAATATAAAGGAGAAAGATAGGGGGACTTGGGAGGGATTTTCTTCAGCACTTAAACAAACCAGGCTTGTCACACTGCAGGGGCACTGTGTCTGGTTTTAATAACCTCATGTGTCACTTGAGTTGATTATTAGTAAAATATAAACCTATTTCTTAGACCTTTTTTTTTTTTTTATTTTTGAGAGGACTACAAAGCCACTTATGCTCTTCCTTCAGGTTGGTAGTGGAAGGGGGTGTTAGCTTGCTAAATGTCATTACACCACGTTTTCAGTTTCAGATTAATAGCAGGTGGTAGCCATTTTTCAAAGCAAACAGGCTGTCTTTTGAGTTCAGTTAGAGAAAAACCTAATTCTTTCCTGGCCTGAAATATTTTGTGCAAGGTGACAAATGGCAAGGAGCACAAAAAAATTCAATATTTAAAAAAAATATAGACTAGCTGGCTAATATTGTAAAATTGTAAAGGACCAAACCAGAACTTGCAGCAAAAGGTTTCTTTTACCATACTAATTGAGTTACTCCTCTTGGTATATTTATGCTTAACAATATGTCTATTTTGACTGAGTCTGTTTTCATGTGGATCTTTTGATGTGTGGTCTGTCATGTCTTTGTCCACTTCTGCCGTACTCATCTCAGGTAATGAACGCATCTGGAAAGGAATCGCATCTTAAAAACTATAGACGATCACCAGCGCCAATGAATGCTTTTTAACGCACGCCGGAATGCTCGTTTGTAGGGGGAAGGTTGGTGAGGTTATGTTTGGAATAGGAAGAATTTTTATTTTTGGATTTTTTTTTTCTGTACTCACGAGCAGATATTTAAGAATATCAGAAAAGTTGTTTTGGTATACCAACTTTAAAATGCGAATTAAGGTAACCTGGGTTCTGTTCTTAACTCATGACTGACGACTAGCTTTCTGACCTGATGAGAGTTGAGTTGTTCCAGAATTAGATCTTCAGCATCTGGAGCCTTGGTTTCTAAGGTATATATATTCATGCTTCAAACATATACAGTTCTTTCTCCCTCCTGTCTGAGTATTTTTGATAGCTGATCAATATGGCATCAAATGCCATTCACGGTTTGTCATGAAGAACATCATTTTACATGTGAGATACTTGTACTTGGTTTAAGAGGCTCGAGGGTGGGGGGTCACTTCTCTTTGGGCTGGAATTCGATCGCTTAGCTTCTCTGTCTGAACACAGTTGCTAAGAGCTTTCTAGCATCTGATCAAGTGATGGATGAATGGAAATCATACTCACAAGAGGCGGATTTTTAAGCCAGAAAGATAATATATAATTAAAATGATAGTCATAACTGTAAAGCACACAGGGTATCATGTCAAACAGTTAATAATACTCTGATTTCCCAGCAGGCAAAACCAAAGCAAAATCAGACGGTTGCTTTCTGTTCTTGGGTCCAAACATAGTGAAGGGTCTGCCTGGTGAGCCCTATTGGGAAGAGTCAGAAATTTTTTATTCACAAGACAGCTCTTCTAGCTGTGGATTTTAGGCAAGTCTCTTGTCTGCAACTGTTTCTTTAACTGTTAAAAAACAAAAACAAAAACAAAAAAGGTGGGTGTAAAAGTGTACTGCATACTTCACGTTGCTGTGTAGTGTGGCTTTCTCATGTGATCATATGGTTTTAGATTCTTAAAAGTGATAAAGGATGTTAAAATTTATAAGTTGATATTTTGATTACATTCATGCCTGCCTTTCTTGGCAGCAAACCTCCGGTGAAAGGCGCTCTCCCGTGTGCCAAGGGATTCTAGAATTTGAAATTCCAGAGTTCTCTGCTCCGTTGTGGTCCTTCCACACCACTGTACAAACAGAGATGAGAACAAAACTAAGTCTAAACTAGCCAGGTCCCTGGAATGAATCAGAAAGAGGTCTGATTCAGCATGGCCCCTCAGACGAGCAGATAATGAATGGTGCTTTCTGGTTCTCAAACATTTCGACGCAGAAACTGAAGTCTCTTATTTACACCCTATCTTGTGTACTCCATTGCTTTTAATCCGATAATTCATGGTTTGGGTGCATTCTCGTCTTTCCATCCCTCCATTCAGAGACCTCTTTTCCTTCTTGCTATGTCCAGACTTCTGTTTATGACTACTTAGTCCCACATTCTCATCTCTTAACTTCTTTTCCTTGGTCAGGTAAGCTGGAGGCTCTGTACAGAGACTAAAGATTTCTTAAGTTCCCTGACCATGAGGTTTGGAGGAAAATGGGATGTTGTGAAGAGCCAGGTACTTCTTCATACCTTCCTTACCAGTGGTTATTGCTGAGGATTTTTTAAAAATAATTTTATCCTTCCAACACTTTTCTAAATTTAATTTTTCTTGGAATACAGTAGAGTCATAGCTTACTTAAGGATTTGGTTTTAAAATCACCATATGAATTTTTTTTTTTTTGTCGATTATACCTCAATAAAGCTGGGGAAAAAAATGGATATCCAGGTTTATTCTTAAGAGTTCAGCACTGCTAGTTTTTCTTCCATTTATTGGGTTAATAGGTTCTTCAGATGAGCCTAGATGAAATGTTGGCTTTCATTTAAGGATTTGTGAATGAACTATGTATCTTGAGCCAGTAGAATTCCCCTTGCTGGGAAGACATGTTCCCTCCGTGAGGGCAAGTGGGCAATGAGGCAGATGGAGCAGCCCCAGGCTCCCTGGAGGAGGAGGTGACGTCCTGTGCACTGTTTACATTTTCCTCTCTCCCCACTTCACCTGAGAAGCTGGATTTGCATAAGCTAAATGTGCATATGATGCAATTCCACTGTACTCTCCTCTTTAAAGCACCATAAATGATATGAGGACGCCCACTTATGTTCTGAGCTCAGTCATTTTAGGGCAGAAAACGAGAGCCAGTGTGATTTGCTGAGCAGCAGTGAGTTGAACTTGTTTTAGGAAGTGGCCCATTTCACCCCTCAATCTTACCTATTTGAATCCGCCAGGTGCCGTTAGGCTCCGGAAACAGCCCAGCAAATATTGCTAAGTGACAGCGAGTAAACCCTGTCACTTCTCCAGTAGTTGCAAACCCCACCACCGGTGCCAAGTCAGGCAGAGAGGGAGCATCGCTGCCGCCGTGCAGTGTCTGCCCCCGGCAGCCAGGTGTCACACACACGAGGTCGTTCCAAATGTCGCTTAATGTGTGAGCTCGTAGCATCCTAGCAGTTTGGCAGCGGAACATACCCCTGTGTGGGGTCTCCGCTGGTCTAGCTGTGGAGTAGATCAATGCCGAGTGAGTAATAGAAGAAATCTTATGGTAACTGTAGTATAAAGTATGGATGTGAGTGAGATCTTAGATATTTTTTTAGACCATCCCCTTAAATTTACAAAGAAGAAAACAGACCCCCAAAAGGTCAAGTAACTTGTTCAATTTCATGAGTTAGCAGCCAAACTGGACTTCAAGCTTTAATCGTCTAATGACAACTGTTCTGTGGCTTTTTCTACTACACAGAATTTCTGAATCAAATGATCCAGTTGGATTTCCTAAGCCTGGTCCACATAAGGGAGGCAATTCTAAAGGAATTGGGATATACAAACGGATATGACTTCATTCTTGTTTTGCCGGTTTATTTTCTGTTTGAACTGGAAGCTGAAGGTTTAAGACGTGCTGAAAACTTGTTGTCATCATCATTTGTTGGTGTTAATTAGCGAATCAGATTATGTGGCAGCCCTGGGAGTGTGCCCTTCGGCGCTGTCTTTAATAGAGAACCTGCTACGAAGGGTCCAGTTAGCGGGCAGCAGCAACTCCGGGATCCCTCCCCGCGTTTCCTCCCCGGCCTTGCCTCTCCAGGCTGGCAGTATATGTCAGGGGTTCTAGAGCTGGGCTCTGGGGCTTCCCATCGGCTTGGCCAAGGTTCTCTCAGAGCTGCATATTGTCCCGGACCGTTCCTTCTTCGTCACCCATCATGGGTGTCAGACCTAAAGCCATAATCTGAGTCTCTCTCTCCGACTTCAGCTCCTCCGTCCCTCATACTTCCCCGCTAATAAGTCTCTCGCACTTCTGGTTTTGCTCAGCATCCCAGAGGACCTGAACTGACATGGTGCTTAACTGGTTTTGGAGACATTTTTAGAATATTCTGCATTAACTCTTACAGGAAATCTTTAAACGTCTCTTCATGTTGAATAGTATTGAAAATAACTGTATATGTTTGATTAGTCTTTTTTTATATCGTTTTTCCCTTAAAGTCAAGCCAGCATGAAAAGATATAATAATAACAAGGTCAGGGAGTAACGGGAAGTGCACTGCTGTCGAGAGGCAGGGGACCCAGAACGAACTCTCTCCCTGCCCATGCAGAATTCCCTTAGTCAGCGAGGAGCTTGGAGCTTCACTTACTTCCTATAAAACGAACTGGATGATCTCTGAGTGGTTTTTTTTTTTTTTTTCCCCTCCTCTGAATGTGAACTAGATTGCAAGAGAAAAGATTGACTCTGGCCAATTGGTCCCAATAGTGCGAACATTAAACCTAATTTTAAATTGAACAAATACAAGTTAATACAAAGAAAAGGAATTCAGAGGTTGTGCAATAATTGTCTCCATGTTGTCGTTCAATTTATTTGTCAGATCATTGACATCAAATACCTTGGTACAGATAGTGCAGCTTAACTAGCATCTTTATGTTCAAGTGCTTCAGTGATTTTTAATCTCCGCCGTAAAACAGATTATATATAAGTGCCTGGAAATGGAAGTATTATTCTTTACAATATGGAATAAGAAGATAGAGACATTTTAGTTTAATTGCATCTTAAGTTACATAATTTCAAATGCCTAGTGCTCCCTTCCTCTCTGTACCATATCAGCTTTGGTCTAGAGTTGAGACGGCTTGCTTTTGCATGTAATGATAACATTCAGTGGTTTATCACACCAGTCCATTCTGCAGCTGCTTTGATAATGAAAGCCCCTTCCTGCCCTAGGTCCATGTAATCACACGGTAGTTTTATTGAATATGGTCTTTTTTTTTTTTTACCTCTTTTTCCTTTTTCAGTTATAATTCTGATCCTTGAAGTTTCTAAGCTTACTGATTATCTGTGATAGAGTCCTTATTTATTTTATAGAAGTTGGTCTTCTAGAACTTTGCTTTCTTTTTAATTGCTGAATTCGATTCCACCTGGTCTCTTTGACATGATACATGTTTACATTGAGTTGTGTCTTTTGTAAACATGTGGTCGCTGTGCTAAAGCTATAGTGTCATTACAGAAGATAAAGCTGCTCATTCCAGAACTCTGTAGCCCTAGCAGTTTATTTCAGTTTTGATTCAGCATTTATTTAATGCTTCTTATGTGCTGGGTATTGTGATTTTTTTTAATGGATATTGGGAAGGGAGCACAGAATTTATGACACTGAGCTGATGAGGTGATATGTCTCAGCACCTTTCATGTTAAAATTTCATGTCGAAATAGCATATTGCTTTGTAACATGAAACTTGTAACTTATAATGGAATCACAATATGCCTGTTTTCAGGAATGATACATAAAATATTTAGCAACAAGTCTGTTGTTGTCACTACTCAGGCAGAAGAAATGTTGAATAACCAATATCAGTTCATGTCAACTGAGTATCACTTATGCCTGAATCGAACATCAGTTACCTGGATTCAAAATCTTATATGTTAGATGTGGTTCCATAATGTAGTGGTTAGCATGTCCTCTTTACACGCAGAAGCTCTTGGGTTCACACCCCAGTGGAGCCACGGCCCATGGTCTATGACCATGCTACCCTGAACAAGCCTGATGTCTGTTCTTGGAAGCTGAGCAGGGTCGGGCCTGATTAGTACTTGGATGGGAGACCACCTAGGAAGACCAGGTGCTATAGGCATAAATAATAATCAAGAATAATCATACAAACAAACAAAACCCTCACAAAATCTTATATGTTAGGTGGGCATGGATTCTGTTTTACAGGGAGCCATAGAACAAGTAGAACTGATGTATGCATTTTATGCTTTTCCTACTTAGGTCAAAAGTAATGAATTAAAATGTCTGGTTTCCCTCTCATTGGGCTGTGATTCACTACTTTATGTGTATGTGAGCCCCTCTTGTTGCTTTTAGATGTTGTGCCTTTGCAAGTATAACCCCGCTGCCGGGTTATAATGGAGGCAAGTCTCCAGCCCAATTCTATCTGACTAGCAGACATTTATTGAACAAAAATTTATTAGCAAGCAGGTACAAAATGATTGATACAGCCCACTCTGTAAATGAGATCCCAGTTTTCTGTTTTTAAAAATGCTTTCTCTGCAGGAAAGGTTCACCTGGGGCAGGTGAGGCTGCTTATAGTTGGTCTCAGACATCCAGCCAGTCTTTTAAACCAATAGTTCACAACTGGGAGCAGTTTGCTTCCCAGGGGACAGCGCCAGTGTCTGCAAACATTTTTGGTTGTCACAGCTCAGAGTGGGTAGTGGTATTACTGGTCACAGAGGCCAGGTAGGCTGCTAAACATTCTGCAAGGTGTAGGACAGCTCTTCACAGCAAGAAGTGGTCGACCCCACATGGCAGTGCTGAGGGTGAGACTCTCTGTCTTAAGCCAGCGGCGGGGTGCAGACTGTTCAGGGCTCAAGCACGCGGAGCCATCCCTGAAGGTAAAGCCACAGGCCTCCTTCTCGTAAGCTCTTCGGCAGCAGATACAGGAGTATCTTCATAGCGTTACCTCACCCTTTCGTCTTTTTGATAGTTTTCATTTTACCCTTAAGAACCTATATCTAACACGTATCATACTAGTTAATGAACCACTTTCACTAAGGAAATCTCGTTTTCCAACAGTCACTGTGCTAACTAGCAAGACATCACTGTCGATTAAGACATGTAGGAGCCGCCTCTACTTTTTGTGCACGTCCAGGTTTGAGCCTCCAATCAGAGCACTTGCTGCTCGCTCCTGGGTTGTGCGTTCCTGGGTAACATGCTGGCGGCACCTAGTGCAGAGCTGAACCTAAGTCCCACGGACACGTGCTGTCCCACTGCACGCCGTAGCGTTTTGCACTAAGTCGTGAATGCTGTGGCAGACGGCGTCCCAGAAGCTGTGTCTACTTCCCGCCTTCAGGCTCTTCCCCGCCGTGCTCTTCATTTCATTTCGGCTACCATGCCCTGTTCCCTTGTGGAAGGCACAGGCTTAGGGCAAGCCAAAGATGCAGACGGAGAGGAGTGAATCTCTTTTCCTGTCTCAGAGGGGTTACAGCTGAGAAGGACAGTGGGGAAGTAAAAACCGAAAGTCAAAATCAGATCCCATAAGAGACGTGTTGAAATGTTTCGTGAGGTGCAAGAGTAGGAGAGTTAGCAGGGGTAATGATAAATACTGCACGAAGGAAGCAATATTTGGAAGGAGATTCAGGCGCTGATAGGGCCTGGGGTGGGCCAGCGCCTGGTCGCATGGTGACTTAGCAGGGCTAGAAGGGCAGCTGGGTCTCCTGACCCCCCCACCCAGACTTTCCTAGTACGTCATAGTGCTAATAAGTTGTGAATTAACCAGAAAACTGGAGCAGTAAGTGCTTGGTTTAAAATATTTTTTCCTCTCTAAAGTTATATAAAAAAAAAACTTTGTGAATCATTTCTCATTTCACCAAGTGCTTCATTTTGCTGCTTTTGTCCAATACCATGGTCTGCAACACGTTATGTGAGGACTGCTGGAGGGATTTTAAGCAGAGCTCCGCTAGGTTGCTTTCTCTTCCCCTCTTCATTCATTAGTGGCTTTACTGTTTAATTTCAGAACCACTTGCCTTTGCCTGTGCTCTCTTTTTTTCAAGAGAATAAGCGGAGAAGCCCCGACGTGGCAGAAGGCACATTCAGTAGGCTGTTCCGGTATGTTCTCAATATGAGAAAGCTGACATACAGACCAGGGTTCTTGAAACTCTTTGTGGGAAAACAAAACAGAAGTAAATGGATTTGATCACCCTCTGGGGGCTTCCAAGAAGTCTCTTGGAAGAACGGTCTTTGTCTTTTAGCTCTTGGTATGTATTTAGCTTAGATCAGGCCTAGTGTGTTAATGGATATAGTGTAGTTTAACATTTCAAGCTGGGGTTTGTTCGTAGCTTATGCTTCTGCCTCTAAGTAGTTAATGAAAAGTAGCTAAATTTGATAATAGGTTGGACATCATTTAAGTTCACTGAGAGTTACCCTTTTAAAGGTTATCTTCTGGTGTGGTTTAGAAAATAGTGCTCTGAATATAATTCCTTGTTTATTAATGCCTCCTGATAAAGGCTCAGTGAGCCCTAAGTAATTTCTCATTTATAACAGAAGTCTACTATTCAGCTAATTGGATACATGCTACTTTAATTATTTTGTTACAGCTAATTGATATGCACAGTGATCATGTTCTTTAGCTTCTAACTGTAATATCACCTTATAAGTTTATGGTTCAGCCCCCTTGGATATTTCCATTCCTTTTATGTCAGCGTATAATTTTATTAGGTTCCTATATATTTATTGTCCCTTATGTGTAGTTCTGACAAGGAATAAGTTCTTTTCCCTGCTCTTGTTTGCCCGTGTGAGTCGTAAGATAGATAAGTAGGGATTTATTTTGCCTACCACAGATTATCCATATCGTCGTGAAAGATTAAATCTATCCCAATTCATTATGTGTTTCGGATTTCTTACAAGATTTAGAATGATAGGAAATGAGTTATCAGGATTTCCTATTTATATTGACTTTACAATTCTTGCCTTTTCTCAATCAAACTAAGCTCTGGCTTCATAATGCCATCCCATGGAAAATTGAGCAGGTTTCTGCTTTGTTTTCTACCTTGAGCTATTAAAATTGAACACTGACATTTGAAGGAACTTTGTCATTTAAAATGTACAAGCTTTCCCATAGCACAGAATCTTTCCTCACATGCCTTGTCGTTGGTGTGAAGTGACAGTACTGCCTCTGATCTAAGAGATTGTGATGTCACTGGGTTCCCTGTGTAATACCTTGGTCCCCAGAGGCAACTCCTCCTCTTTGGAGAGCTTAGCTACTATGCCCAAAAGTTTTTCCAGTGATTTACCTAGTATCCTACAGGAGAAGGTAAAGTTCCCACCAGCCCAATATGTCATATTCATAATCTCAGTTTTTCTTCTATTGACTGTTTTATATCCTCTGTTGTAAGTACTTTCGAGGACATTTTAGAATATATCCTCTGCCACTTTGGGGAAGATTTGCTTTTTCTCTTGGGGGAAAAAAGAAAACATAGACAAACATAAGTGGTTACTGAAATTAAAAAGTAAAGCCAGCAGTGAATGAAAACAGAGGTTGTTAGGTACTTAAACTTTTCATTCCTTTCTGAAAAGAGGCAAGTCTCTAAGGAAGTAAATACATGTATACTTCATTTTGAATCTAGCTGCCAACACTGAGTAAAACATCAAATGTTTATGTGTTCGGTTTCTTAAAACTTGATTTACTTATTTTCTTTGTTTCTCTTGCATATGGGACGTTCTAGTTTTCCATAATGATCCACATAAGCACTTTTCTGTCATGTTTTCAAGCCCAATCATGTTATCCCAAATCCGACAGGATCTGAAAACTAATCATGCACGTTTCCTGTACAGGGAGGAACAGCAAACATGAGACGAGGGAAGACTTTCTGTATTCATTTTTTTTTAACGAAATGATTCTACTATAACAATAAATAACGTTGTCATCTTTGTTTTTATTTGTTCATTTACAATGATTCTGTATCTTTTAGGGAGTTATATGTCGAGGTTTTATTTCCTTGCACTCGGTTGACTGCTTTTCTTGAGTTGAGTGTGACTCTCCATCATCAGCGGCTATTAGCTTAGTCAGTGTATTTCAGGCTTATTTAAGTTTTAGGATTCATATTGTGTGACTTTCCCTCCCAGCATCACATTAACTGTTTCAAAGCAATGTGCCAGTGAAGTGTTGTGGACATGTTTCTCGCTGTGTTATTCTCCCTTGTGGACCTCAAACTATTGATCCTGTTGGCCGTCTAGGGAAGATTTGTGCTGTTAGACTGTCGTTTGGTGTTTTCAGGTCTTCAGAGGTAGTTTCTCTTTGGTGTGCATATCTGACCTTTGGGCATGTCGCATTAAAATTTTTTAAGGATTACATCTAAAAATGCAGGTGAAGATATTTCTGTTTGCCCTTTATTTAGAATATAATCAACAAATTAAATCCGTAGGTCGTGTAGCCCTCAGTAGGCTCAGTACTACTATATGCTTGTAGATTGAATTTAAAAAAAAAAAAAAGCCCACTGTGCAACTACATGTGAACAAAAGAAGCATTTAGTGCAGGTGTTTTAAGAACCATGGTAGGTAATGTCATGCATTGAATAGGAGAGAGAATCAAGTGCTAGTATGTTAGGGATTTAGTAGGTAAAATAATTTCCCTGCTACAAATAACTTCAAGTTGTTAAAACAAATTTTTTTTTGGTTTTTAATGTGGTTACTTATAATAGCTGACTCTCTCCACTTCTGTAACATACTATGTTTGCATCTCATAGTCAGGATAAATGTATATAATATTAATGATTAAAAATATTTTATGATTATAGGAGTAGTACTTGGTCATTATTTGGAAAATTTGGAAAATAGCAAACAGTCCAAATAAGGAAAATATTTCACTGTGCACATCATATCTAATGTTAACATCTTAGCATATTTTACAGTTCTTTCTGTGTTTATGTAACCAGGCATTCAACTTTTTCTGCCCATCCCCCCATTCTTAACTAAAAATCAGGAACTTGTTTTCCCCCCACATAATATTTTGATATCAAAAAAATATTAATATTTTTTTAATGGCTCTCAATGCTCAGTTGTTACAGCTGGACTAAAATCTTTATAATCAATATCCTGCTGTTGGATCAAATCTTATTTACACAAACCTCTGCTGTGTCCACCTTTTTGCTTTAAATAATGCTGGCTGCATTTTTTTAGGTACAAATCCTTGTGTGCTTCTCTTCATATTCCCTAGGATTAAATGCCTAGAAGTAAAATCAGCCAGGTGATAAACAGATTAACAGTAGTAAAGATATATACACGCATACATACATATATTTATATGTAGTAACTTTCATAAATTTCAGTATGTTTCATTTGTATTCACTGTGTGGTTTAATTCATTCTTTGTAATATATGTTCCGCGAGTTTTGACAAATGCATACAATCATGTAACCACCACAGTAATCAAGAAACAGAATAGTTCCCTCACCTCAAAAAATTTCCTCCTGTGTCTCTTGACTACAAAGAATATTTATTTTTAATTTAGAAAATGTAAAGAAGCAAAAATAACTAGCAACTCCCCATAAGCCTTACCACCCTGCTGTAAACCTCTATTGACATTTTGTTGAATATTTTTCTGGTCTTTTTTTTCCCCCTTCTGTACAAGAAGAAAAAGAAAGAAAGATTATACTGTTCTTCTTGTTTATTGTCTTTTTCTTTTTCTTATCCTTGAGTGTATTTTATTTAACAATTAGCTTGGTTTTTGTCTTTTTGGGGTTTTTTTTTTTTCTTGCAGTTCTAAATAACCCTATCATGAACATCTTTGCATATTACTATAATTACATACGTAAGAAAAGTCCTAAAAATAGTGTTTAGATCTCAGTGACTATGTACATTTTTAAGACTTATTACACTTAGTCAAATTGATTTTATGTTCTGAACTCCAGTGTGCAGAAGAGTCTGCTTTTCTGTATCCTTGCCAATATTATTTTATATTTTTGTCATTTTGATAGATGAATAATGGTATTAAATTATTTTAATTTTCATTCCTTAATTCTTGTGGGGTCGAGTTTTCTTTTTCCATGTGTTTGTTTTCAGTATTTTTGCTTTGAATTACCAGTCTATGTCATTTGTTTATTTTTCTTCTGGCTTTTTTTACAGGACAGAAGGGTCCTGGGGTGGGGTAGAGGGCTTATTTTTTAAGGGTTCTATGTGCTAGTAACATGAACTCTCACAGCTCCATGCTGGAATTTCTTTTCCTCTTTTTGTAATTTGCTTTTCATTGGATTTAATGATTTTTTAATTTCATGAAGGGCCTCATAAGTTCATTCTTTTTCCTTTTCTTTTTTTGGGGGTGGTGTCTGTTTTGAATTTAGAAAGATCTCTCTTTAGATTATAGAGTCATACATATTTTCTTCACACTTAGCTTTGTTAAACATTTTCTCCATTTACTTTCATATTTCTGACAGACTTGTCAAGTTTTTACTCTGTGGTACCAAGGAGCTATAAATTATGTATTTGCATATGAATGTATTTTTATGGAATCTTAATATTGTATTTGTTTTTATATGCTTTCAAGCAGCACAAGATTTTCATTGAAATCTATTTAAACTAACAGTCCAGTCACATTTTAAATCCGTCCCAAGTTAAGCAAATCCCTTTTCTTTCTTTATTGCCTTCTTTGGTTTACATTTTAGATAGATAGTATGCATCTCATTTCTCTGTGAGATCAGGAAAACACGGTACTTATGTCATTAAAATAACTGTTTGTTTGGTTTTAACATGCTGCAGGACAATGATGTCAAAGTAAGTAGCAAAACAATGACGTGTAAATGGGTTCTCTTAAACTGAGCAGATTCAGCAAGTCACCCTTACTCAGGTTGAGCCAGGTGGCCCTTGATCACCTCGCAAAAAATTGTGGTATGCCACAGAAGGATGGGAATACCAAAATACATTCTTTTTTAATTTCTTAAAATTCCTAGTCAGGTGTGTATTCAGCAGTCACGGAACAAAAAATATGTTTAAAAATTTTCTACCTGGAGGTGATGTAGGGAGATATCTTCCCCCCTGGAGAGAAGGGGCTTTAAACATAATAAACAGGTTAGAAACAAGTTTGAAAAATGCATTTTTTTAACTAATCTAGAAAATCATTCCATAAGTAACCATCTCTATCATTATGCTTTTCAAGAGTCAAAACTATTTTATTGCTTTTTAATTTGTAGAAAAAGATCTTGTAAATTAGAAATGGGATAACTGGGTTTTTAAGTTAATTATTCTTATTATTAAATTTAATTATTCAAATAAACATGTATAGTAGTTTTTGCCTCCCTCTAAAGACAGCTTCTTCATATAAAAGGAAAGGGACCAATACATATATTTTTATTTGGGTTTCACTGGGTAATTTAAGTGTTCTCAGCATAAACTTTATGTACAAAATGTTGTATAGGCATTTTGTTGTTGTTCAAGAAAGGTTAATGATTATGCGTCTTATGTCCAGAATAAAACCAAAGTTTTATTGTGCAAAATATTAATCCTTGAAATTACTCTCTGAAAGAGTAGTTAAAAAAAAAACACTCTGTCTCTGCTATGTTATGATATATTTGGACAAAGTAGGACACAGCTGTTACAGTAAAAAAAAAAAAACAACATACACAAACAATGTAGTCTCGTTCTTTACATTTAAATACAGCAATCATCATCTTATTAATGTCTTTTATGACAGAGACCTAATCGTTTGCAAAAATCTTCAGCTTTATATACTTACTTCTAATGTAATTTATACTTGACTTTTGCTTCGCTGTTGCTTTTTCTTGATATAGTATATTCTTCATTTCTTTTTTTAGGCTAAGCAGCTGGAACAGAAAGATCGAATGATAAAGAAGCAGGATACATTCTACAAAGAGCAGCTGGCTAGACTGGAGGAGAGGGTATGACTATTTTTTGTCCTTGATTTTTCTGTTACCACATCAGCTTTCCCCATATATTTATTTAAGAATCAATAAATTAGAACAATAACTGCTTTTCCTAGTTATAAAGCAGCCAGGAAGTGAAGAAACCAAATAGATAATATCATTCTCGCCAGGAATGTCTTTCCTACTTTGATAGTTTTGGGTACGGTTATGGTTTTGGTTCACTGATGCCTTTTACCTCTCACAAGTCTCCCTCACATATTTTCCCTTAAATATTTAGAAACTGCATCTCCTCTAGGTCATACAGTCAAGTGCTACTCTTAACTCTCCTAAACTTTCACTAAACTTGAGTACTTTCTTAGAAATGATAGTGTTTTTTTAAAGGCTATATTGTCTTTGTGAAAACTCAGTTTCACTAAATTTATGGCTGAGAAGCAAATGTCTCTTTCAAAAGACAGAAGCTAAATAGTGGGACTTAAGAAAAGAGTTTGGAGGGGGAGCTGAGGTAGTACCTCTAGTCAGCCTGGACCTAGAATCGGACAGAGATGCAGACGAGAGAATTTGGGCTGTAACATAATGTAAGAATGGGCATTTGAGCATCTAATCAACGCCCCTGTTCAATTATGCAGATTTGCCTCTAATGATTTCATACATAGACCATGAAATTACAAAGCTAGCTTTCTCTCACCCCAACGTGTGATTTGTTAGAATAGGATGTTTAATAAGAAAGTAGGTAAAATAAGAAATACATTATCAAGTCCCATTCAATAGTTATTTGTATGTCGAATACGTTCACCTGTCTCTGTGTCTCTGAACTCAGTGCTGCTTCAGTGTAGGGACCATTTTCTCACTTATGCACCAGATATTTACTTAAGTACCTAATATGTGTCAGGCTCTGGTCTAGTGCCAGAGATATGCTATTGAAGAAAATGAACTAAATTTCTGTTCTCATGGAGCTCAAATTCAATTAAAACCCAGTGTGTGTGTGTGTGTGTGTGTGTGTGTGTGTGAAATATGGGAGGTTAAGATGATATGGCAAACGATAAAGCAAGGGGAAGGTGAGTCCTAAGGCCTAGGAGTGTGGATTTGGGGTCAGGTGGAGAGGCGGGACCTGTCTGAGACAGTGGCATTTAGAAAGAGGTCTGCAGTGATGGAGAAGCAAGCCAGCCCCAAAGCCTTGAAGCAAGAGTGAGGTCCGTTGTGTTTAGAAAGGCCGGAGGGTTCGTGAATAGGAGAGTATTCTAGCTGCTGTCCTTAGCAAGAACTGAAGCAATAGAGACATAGTAAGGGGTTATAGCAGTAATTCAGAAAAGGAATGATAAAGGCTTGGCCCAGGGTGCTAATCAGTGGAAGGAAAGAAATATGTTTGGATATTTCAAAGGCAGAGCCAACCGTATTTGCTGATGGCTTTGAACATGAGTGGAAGAAAGAAAACTAAATCTGTGGCTTTTACAACTAGGAAGATGAGTTTTCTATAAGGGACTACTATTAAAATACGGATCTGGATGCGTGTGACAGAGGGAATCAGGAGTCTGACTTTGGATATGTTTACTTTGGAATATTTCTTCAGACTTCCAAATGGAGATGTTAAATAAGCATAAAGTGAAATGGCTTAGAGCAGAAGTCAGCAAATTTTTCTCTTAAGGAGCAGAGAGTAAATATTTTAGGCTTTGCATCTGTGTATGGTTTCTGTCCCAGCCACTCAGGTCTGCCATGTGAAAGTGGCCATAGCCAGTAAAACAAACAAATGAGATTGATTGTCTTCCACTTCATGGATGCCGAAGTTTGAATTTTATAGAATACTCTTCTTTTGATATTTTTCCCCAACCATTTAAGAATATAACACCATTCTTGGGTCTGTTACTAAAACAGGTGTCGGGCTAGAAAGGACGGTGAGCTGTTTGTTGTCTGCAGGACCCTGGTTTAGAGCACAGGCTCTGACTTCAGAGGCCTCGGATTCAGATCCCTGACCTGGCATTTACCTGCTGCGTAGCCTGGAGCATTTTACCTAAACTTTCCTCAGCTCTAAAAGGAGGATACAGCAGTACTTAACCTCGCTGATTTGTTAAATGAGCTCATTCTCATCAAAGCACCTAGCGTCCCGCACAGAGCAACCTCCAGTCAGCGGTGTTTCTTATTTCACGTTTGTCCTTCCAGAACGCTGTACCTCTGTAGTCAGACGTCGCCAGCTGGATAAAACGGATGGGAGGGAAAGTTTTGAGCTGATTTACCCAGCAGCACCTGCTTTTCCCCACCTGATGGTAGTTTCCTTTGCCTTCGGGTATGACTGTGCTTGATTTTTTTTTTTTGTACGTGTACCTTTTAAATTCATCATTGACCACTGTTAAGCACAAGAAAAGGCACTAAAAAATATTCACCCATTTCTTGTAAATTCACCAATTTGATGGAAATAATTTAGAGATTGGTGTGAGGAACTGAGAGTTGTTGTTCTCAGCAGATTAAACGGGTCTGCTAAACTGCAAACTATCGCTTTTGGCCTCAGGTTAGAAGCAGATGGGTATGATGTAATGACATCAAATTATTGCGATTACTGTCTTCTTATTTAGGGAAAAATATAAATATTTTTTCCTTTTTGAAGATAAAACTGGAAAGCGTTAATTAGGAATTTTAACTGAAAGCTCTGAGAAGCACCACTGAGCTTAGAAGAATCCTGAAGTGGAATAATCACACTACTACTAGTTAATACTTAATAATTCCATATGTAGTAATGTGGCAGAAAGACTTCTGGACTAGGAGTCAGGAGGCATCACTTGGTTTTCTAGTTATTTGTCAATTCACCTAATAATCTCTGTGGTCTTCAGCTCTTCATCTGTAAAGTGGGGAGAATTCTGTTTCTCACTCCCCTTTGCGAGTTATTGGGTGGTCCAGATAAGTTGATGTGTTTAAAAGCTCCTTGAAAATGGGAAAGAGCTTAACAAATAAAGCTGCTGCCATTAATGAGTATTTACTTGCTTTCCATTGTGTATAAGATTCTAATAATCATAAAGTTACTTTAGTATTATTCGGCTACCCAGTGCTTTTTGCCCATTTCTATAAAATCCTGTTTTTGTCTATAATTACTGCCATTTGAATCTGAAGTACCTAAGTTGAGTTTCGTCCAGTAGAGTTTCATCCAGGAATATTTGAGAGACATTTAGGCCTCCAGTGATGATGATGCGTTTTCTAGGCTAAAATGCAAGAGATTGTAAAAAAAGTTTTCTTGTATTGCGGTGATAGTGAACAAGTACAATATCTAACCATTTTTATTAGGAATTCTACACACTTTGTGTTAGAGGTAAAAGTGGTCAGTCCAATAGTGCATAATACAAGAAAAACTGATTATAATTTTCTAACTTGCAGAATCATGTAACTTGCTATGAAATTCAGGTTGCCTGTGGTTTAAAAGTGCATATAAGTACTTATCTTTCTCTATTTTAACCAAATAAAGTGATAAACCATAAACTAAATACCAGGTGGTATGTCATAGTGGAGAGGGGACATCTAGTTTTACAGAATCACTCCAAGGATGATTTCTAAGATCACCTAACCATCTGCCTATTAATTAGATTAACAAAGACAGTAATTATATATGTTATCACTTTTCAGTGACTCATAATTTATTACTTGAGCTATTCATTTTCACAGACCTGATGCAGATTTCTTTTGAGAATGTGAATCCAAGTCCACTGAGCGTGTGCTGCACATTCAGTTCTATACTACAGGTTGGTTTGCCTCTTGAATCTGTTTCAGTAAACCCTTTATCAATTAGCTCTTCCCTTGTGAGACTGGAGCTTCCTCCTCCTAGGCATCTTATATTGACTAGGTCACCAGCTGTGTGAGATAACTTACTCCTTGTAAGGAGTAATAAGAGTAATCTAAGTGGACACCAGTTACCCACTTTAGACCCAATATTCCAAAGCAGCAACTCTTTACTTAAAAGGTCAGGGCCATTTGAAAAGTTTTTCAAGTCCTTATTTTATTGTAAATGTTGCCAGCTTTGTCAAACAACATCGACATAGATGTGAAGTAAATTTTTGTATTTTAAGAACATTGGAGGTGTCGCATGTAGGCATGTAGGTGTACGGCATAACTGAAAGAGATTTGAATATTAATTTGGTTGGCGATTTGATGAGAGGAAGCCCAGGGCAGCTTTCAAGGAGAAGGTTCTTAAATGTTTTTTTAAGCCTTCTCCAAGTCCCTCAGGAATTCTCAATAATGCTTTATATATCTCTTTCTATAGTGCCACATTTTATGATAATTGAGAGTAGTTTCCTGTGTTTATCTTGTAAACCACTTGAGGGCAAAGGTCATTTTCTTATTTCTATATTTTCCACACCTAACGCATGGTAGACATACAATGAATAAAGCCTAGATTTACTCAGCTTAAACCATAAAGTTATCTGTAAGCAATTAGTGTCTAGTTTTTAAATATATACATGTTTATCTTCTTCATTATTCATTTAAATAATAATTTAATAAATCTATGAAAAAATCAAGCTTAACTTTGAATATCTTAATACTTAAAGCATCATCATCATTCTGGTAGCCAACAGTATTTATTGATTATTTGCATCGTGCTAAACACTTTGCATAGATTATGCCATTTTACCCACAAACAACCCTGTACGGCTGCCAGTCCTGTTGTTTAGATGAGATCATAAGGCTGCGAGTAATTTGCCTAAGAATATGCAGCCAAAATGTGATTTGTATTTGTGCCAGTTACAACATCTGAGCTTTTAGCCATTATTCAGTATGATCTTTAATATTTGTCAGTTCTATACTTAAGTCCTACTGATTGTTTTGTTAGTTCTTTGGGTGGTAAGTTAGCTCTTTTTGGCTTCTAATACAGCTTTTTAGGTCCTGATGTTATAATTTGATTAATGCTACCTTGTAACCTGAAATATTAAGCATCCAAAATGCATAATTTTCTCCCTAGGATTTGGCACTTTCTGGGAAAATTTCACCAAAAGGGAATAAATAAGGTCTTATTACCTAGCAACTACAGCATGATACGCGTAAGAATTATTTTAATATCTAGTTGTACTTATTTTACTTTGAAGTAAGAAATTTATAGCCCTTTGAGCAGTTTAAAAATATTTTTGAGATGTTCATTCGTTTATTCATACATTCATACATAGTATTGCCACAGGATAGTCATCTCATTCCATCTCTAGAAAGAAAACAAACTTATTTTTGATAAACTGTTTGATGGTTATTTCATTAGTGTCTGGATTTCCTGCATGTTCTTCAGGAAAATGTATATTTTCAGTAGTCCGTCCATTAATCCTAAGTGAGAGGAAGGGCCATGGCCTTCGGATAAGAGGGTGGGGTCCAGCTTCTCCCAGGGATCTTCCAGGATGAAGGAAGGGCCCATTTCTCCCCTAGACATCTTGGAGACATGAATTCTTTGATGATTAGTGTGTCTTGCATGCCTAACTTCTCAATTATGAACTTGAATTGATTTGCTCTACTGCATCCACTTTGCTCTTGGCGTTCATAAGAATGGCGGAGTTTGGCACAGCATGAAGAGAGCTTTAAAAGCCCTGGTGGCTTGAGGAGCTGAGGGGAGATTAGAGCTTAGTTAGATACAGTTACAGTGTTCAGATCGACAGGGTAGTGGGGTATGTATTGCTTTCAGTTTACATTTCAGCAGCAATTTGCATACACACCGCAGTCAATCCCATACAATTAAGAAGGAGAGGGAAATGTTCGAGCTGGGCAAAAGAGAGCAATGCAAAGAGAATGGTGGGAAATAAATTATCATTAAGAAGAAATGTACTTTACTAGTTCGTCACCTGTGGAGAGAGCTGCTAATTAAATTCTAGGGTCATGCTTACTACATCAAGTGAGCAATTTTTGAAAGCCTTTTGCTTATGGTAGGTAGCATATCTTCTATTGCATCATAAAGTGTCAGGCTCATCTGTATGATTAATTGGCTGTTTTGATTGCTTGACTTCTTCCTTGTCAATTAGTACCTTCGTTTCTGTATTCCTCTGTGCAAAGCTTGGGGGGAAATAATGCCAACAGTGATAATAAAGGGAAATGACAACAGAACAGATTATTGTCAGCTCAATATGCTCCTTATGGGAAGAAATTATTATGCATTTTTACTACCAGATGAAGTCTGTCATTGTAAAAATATTTCATTGAGTGAAGCCGGGTCAGCCTTTTCAAGGGATTAATGAGGATAGAAGCACAGACCATTGACATCTGATTTACTAAAACATAAACCGTCTTTTTGGGGGGTAGGGAGATAAAGTCAATTTATGGGATAAAAAAATCCTTTTATATTTTCCCCCTCCAGTGCTTCCTAAACAGTTGTCAATGATTGTAGGCCATATGGGTGACTAATATACACCAAATTATTGTGTATGCTTTGGCCATGCAATGTGATATGTAGTAAATTTAACACAGTAGTTGAAAGCATAACTTTGGTAGGTGAGCCTCGGTAGGTTCTGCTAGTTTACATTTGTCAACCTAGAGAGATATATTGTTCCTTTGTCATTTGGAAATTTTGTACTGGCTTCCTCATTCAACTTGAACTCAAGGCGGATTCCCTGTGGTTTCTGTAGTTACCGAGAGTTACGGGAACGGACCAGGTTCTCTGGCTCAGGAGTTAGAACATTGAAGACAATAGAAGCCAGTGTTACTTTTCATTATAAAGCCATTCCAAATGACAGAGGTGTCAGTAAAGCAGTTTGCAGCATGTATCTTGAGTTGCTCTCAATATTTATCATTAACAAATAAAGATAATTTAAATAAGTGCACTTAGATGTTAATTGTTAGGTAGAGAAATTACTAAGGCCCACTATCACCACACCTTTCCTTAATATAATCAACAGTTATTTATAACTTCGGTTCAAAGACTGAACCCTTTTGTACTGTTACCTGCCTCCCTACAGGAACTTTATTATCGCAGATATTCCAAAATAGCAAGCAGGATGGACTTTTTTTTTTATCTGTTTCATTCTTGGGGCAGGGGGATCCATACAGTCTGGTGAAAATGAGGGTCTTATCCTTAATTCATTATTCAACAAGTCTTCAAAACACATTGGCTTTCTGTTAACCTCTCTGAATTTCCTAATGCGAAACATGGTTTGGGTAACCTTGAAATGCTATTTTAATCTGGCTTTAGGGATTTGAGACTTACTTTTTTTTTTCTGGGGTGAGCGCATAAGAGTGACTCCCATTAAAATGATCCCCTTAACTGGAGCCAGTTTTTCTGTGCCTAACTTTAGAGGAAAGATTTGCAAATCATGGGATCAGCACTTAATTTGGGGCTCTCTTTACCATGTAGGCTGTCAAGAAGTATTAACCTTAAGGTAAGATGAGAACATGGAGTACAAAGCTATGAGACCATGGCACAGAATACACCAGGTATTAAATAGCATTATCCGTCCTGCTTGCTACAGTAAATAGGATTTCACTATTATGATGTGTCAGGGCTTTCAGTGAAATCAAATTTACAAGACACTAAACTGCCATCCTCTCTGCTGAGCAGCTTTATTCTGGGATCTTGCTTTCATATTAATCCTGTTGGTAGGAAATACTTGTACCAATTGTGCATGGAAATTATAATTTAATGATCTCTTCCTTTTCTCTATTCAGAGCTTAGAACGGACCACTGTGCTTTGCAGCGATAGCCCCAGGGCTCTGAGAAAGAGATAATATACAGTTCAGCTTTAAAGCCCAGTATTGCCTTTTTGTGAGCGCTTGTAATGGTCGTAAGTGCTAAGATGCCAACAATACGGGTTGCATACTTTCTCAACTCTTCACATTTCTTTTACCTTGTGAAAGACTATACAATAAAATAATTAGATTCTGTTTACCATGACAGCTTTTTAAAACGATAGGCCGCTTGAATGTGTAAAGACAAAGTAAGAAATAAAGTGTTACGAAATCCAGAGGAAATTAATTCCAGTTTTAGGGATTCTGTTCATTTTGTCTAGGGAGGCTCACCAGGCAGAAAATACAATACCCCCCTTTCCTTTCTTTGGGATCTTTTCTTGCTCTTGATAGGAATAATGCAGCTAGGAAGTCATTCTGTTTCCTTTGCATGCAATGGCAAATGGGCTAAATCTCTTGATTTTTCTTTGTATCCAATTTTAAAATTAGTGATTGTTTCGCTTCTTGGTATCTTGTTTATTTATGAATTTCAGATGTACTCCATTAGGCAGACCAGCCAGTGCTTTTATTTCTCTATTTCACTGACTGAAAAGTTAAAATACATGGCTGTTAATATTTTTAAAGGAACTTTCAGGGCTGGTGGAAGAAGATGCTCTTCATCACAGTTCTCCATTGCTGTTTCCACACGTTCGCCTCGGTTAGGAAGACACGTTTGGTCTTTACCACATTTGCAAATAATGTTAGCTCCTACCATTATCAAATCAGGAGTGCCCCCATCTGAACCGGGCATATAAAGCAGGTTTGCACAGCAGGATTTTAACCTTGGTCATTCTCATCAGAATTTCGGTGGGCTTAGAGGGGTCCTTGACATTCACTGTTCATTCGGAAACATTTATTAAATTCCGCCAGTGAGCCAGGCACTGTACGTAGATGCAGTGACAAATACAGATGGTACAGAGGCCTGTTGGCATCTGGTAGAGCCTTTAATTGCTACATGGCTTCAGGGAAGCTATGCCAGACTCTTCTTTTCCAGAGCAGAAATATTTTGTGAGAAGTAGCCACGACTTTTGTCCCTTAAAGCTCTAAAGATCATGGGATTTGGAGGGGAATTTAGTGTGTTGGAGAGAGAGAGAGATCAAACAGGTTAAATGCTCAGATAAAGACCCAGTGGACTGGTTGCCTCAAATAGTTCTTTGAAAATAAATATTGAATATGTAAGTTCCATGAAGACCAGACCTCTTTCCTCTGATCACCATGATGGTACCTGGCATATAATAGGCAATAGGTAACTTTTTAAAGTTAATATGTTAGGGAGTGGGATGGGTTCCATGGCCAAATAATTTTGAAGAATGTTAGGTTTAACTACGCTGAACAGATTTGTTTATTATAGGCCTTCTCAGAGTTTGTATACATTCAAAGCTTCCAAGATGTGGATACTGCATGCCACGTTTCAGCATTATATCCAAACCATAGAATCTTTTTTTTTTTTTTTCAAGAAACATGAACTTACTCCAGCACACCATCGGAGATTTGCTGTGCCTTGCATAATGCCGTACCTCCATTTTTTGAGACCTTACTGTTTTGCATCCTAAGATACAGAGGTCCAGAACCCAAGAATTTCATTGCTAGAGTTCCTAATTTGAGAGCTTTTGAGGACCTACAAGCATCCTGGAATTGCCTTCCTTTGCACTGATTTGCGAAAGGGTAGACAGTTGAGAAAAAGGCCTGAGGATTCTGAAGGTCCTGTAGAGTGGGCTTTTGTTCTTTCTCTTAATTCTCTTCATCATTTCTAGCCTCACAAAGAGTCTTTTAGAAAATAGACCGTACTGTCTCAATTTTGTATTTATAGCCACATTCCTGATTCAAGGCTCCCTAGAATTGGGAGTGGTAAATAGTGGGGTCACACTGGGCCCCTCCCACAGGACTCAGAATCATGCCCATTAATGTGAGCGGTACATCTTTTCTTGAAGAATGAGCCATAGAGAGCCCAGCAGAATAACACCAAGGATCTAGGGTCCTAATAGGAATTTTCTTCTCTTTTCATAAAATGAAGTAGGGTAGTAATCAAATTACATACATGTTTAATCATCACTGTGGGTCTTTAAAAATCTTCCAAATGTTCACCAATATCTAGAGCCGGAGGAACAAGCAAAAGTGTGTGTCGACACCTTCCATGCCTTCTGAGCCTAGAGTTTTCGTTGTTTATAGGACTGTCTTTTACTTAGTGAAGCAGTAGGGCTTGCTCGCCCAGGTCAGCAAGTGCAATCTTTGTGTCCGGTGCGTTAGGTTGAATGAAGCTCCGCAGTCACCCTGTAATTTCATTTGCTGTCAGAGATGGTGAAGGACCAGAGTTCAGGGAGGATGGTGTGGCCACAGCGCTGTGCCCTCACGACGTGTACTTTTCACATAAGATCTATGAGAGCAGGAACCTTGTCTGTTCAATGCTGTATGCCCAGCACCGGGAACACATAGTAGGTGCTTTATAAATCTTTCTCGAGTGATGCATAGAGACGTTTTCAGCAGGCGAAAGGCTTTAATCTCAAATGTGACCTATGTAATTTAGACATGTATCTTCCAGGTCACTTTGTGTGCATCATACCTTAAGTTACACCTTATCCTGCAGGTTTTTGCAGACATTCAGACAGAGATTCTTCTGCTCCGGTCAATTCTAGCGACTGATATTAATGCAACTGTATATTTTATTTACATAAAATTAAACATCGGTCAGTGCAGGTACTACTTTTTAAGCAAATAATAAATTAAATTACGATCCCTAAGTGATGTCCCTATCCATTATTTTTACATGACTTTGGGGGATAGGGGGCGTAATCAGTCTTACCCACAAGCCCTGTCCTAAATGGAATGCCTGCCTCCATGTGTCATCACAGAACTTGGCTCTGGATGAAAACGCTCCTGGGCGCTTCGCACTGTGGATGTCGTGCTGTTGTGAGGCTTGTCCAAGAGAGACCCATGTCGGTATCATCAGCATTATCAAAACAGCTCCCGTCGATCAAGGGGTAATTGTAAGCCAGGCAGTGTAGGAAATGATTGAACACCACCCTTTTCCAGCACGGACCTTCAGGGGAAGGAATTTACTCCCTGCACCACCCTGCCCGTTGCTGTGGAAGCTCAGAGACATCAGTTAACCAGCCGGCCCAGCCAGGCCTCCCTGTTTCCTTGTCACCAGCAGCCTCCCCTTCAGTGTTGCCAGCGGCTCACTGTACCACTCCCGTGAGGTGTGCTGGCCTCGCATTTCCTATGCGTTTCATTCTTCTCCCCGCTTTTAAGAAGGTTTTTGGTGGAAGTGGGCATGATGTATTTTGTTCAGAACCACTAGAGTTAAGTGACAGATTCTCAGCTGAGTCTCCCTTAGCAACTTTCGTATTTGGCTTCTTTTACAAGCTTAAGCACTAGTAGGCTTACTTAATCGTGGGGTGTGTCCACAGTAAAGAAAAATCACACCGGTTTCCTTATAGGGCATGATCAGATGATGGATACAACTAGTACATTAAAGTACATAGGATGAATTGATAGAAGAGATGCTGAAAGTAAGGAGACAGTTATGGATCTGTGGATTGGGCCTTACTCATCCGAACGGATGCAGAGGTTAGAAGGTGGTCCAAGAAATACTTTGGGGAGAAATAACCAGAAGTCAAAGTTACTAGCCAAGCTAGGTCAGCCAAGGTAGCGGTGAGACTTGGTGTGTAGGTGACAATAAGAAAAGGGGGTGTGGTGTCCCACCATCCAGGTCCCACCACCGCCTGGGCACGTTTCCCCCACCACCTTCCTTTGCCGTAGCTCAGTTTCAAAATCATTTCTTTCTCGTAGATCTCGGAAGTAGCCCTAAACAACTGTATCCACAGCAGCCCAGGTAGCTTACTGCGAGCTTGCCGTTTACATGCATGCTGATGGAATGGGGGCGGGGGGACATACACTTCATGAAAATTTAAATTATAGTCACACGAATATGAAATATCAATTTCTTTGTTCTAGTTTAAGGTCAGAGATATTTCTCCTATCTTAGAGCTATTTGAACTTCAACTCAACGGCTTTCTTAGTCTTTGCCCTGAGTTAACTGAATAGTTAACCTCAGAAATTCACTGCTCAGTCGGTCAGCTACCCTTAAGCCGTATCTGCCTTTAACCTCCAGTGATGGTTTGCCGTCTGCTGCCTCAGTGTCACTCACTAGGAAATCTCCAGGCTTGCTGTGTCACTCTGGGCCTTCCCCTGCCCTGTGCCCAGGATCCCTTTCCTGGGGGACGTTGAGCACCTACTGTGTGCCCAGATGATGTGCATGGTATGTACCTAGTATCTTGTCGTCCCTCCTTGCCTGTTACCTCTTCTTAATATTAATATTTCTAGAACTTAATCATAATATAGTTTCTACTTTGCCTACATGGACTGTAGGTGGTGAGTTAGAGTGAAAAGAGGAGAAAAAAGTAGTTTAAGATCCTTAGCAAAATTAGCTTATCTCCTTGGCTAGGCAATCCATGTGTTCAGAAGATCTATCTGTTTTTCTGTTTATCTAACTACCATTAAAATGAAAAATGTAACGTAGAACTACAGTGTTTCTGCAGTTCCAGAAAAATAATACATAATAAATTGTGAACTGTTTATTCTCTCATGATATAGTTGCTCTAAATTGTAGAAATTTGGCAGACATCCCTAGAGCTATTTGTAAAAATTCAATAACATGTAATTAAAGACAGAGACATTTCTCTATTGGGTACATTAAAAAATTATATATCATTTGGATTTGACCCCGAACTTGGTTTCCAAAAGAATAATGCCAGAAAGACAAAAGGGTAAGTATTTTAGTCTAAATAGAGATGCAAGTTATATAAAGTAACTACACCCACAGAAATATCAGTTAAGAGTCTAGCTGTTTAAGAGTAATTATACCAAAGATGGTTTTTGAGTGAATATTACTTTGGAAGTAGCCAAATGGAAACAGGGATTATGATAAAATTCCGGGTTTTGTGCCTCGCCAGGCAACAAAACACAATTGCTGATGTTCTAAGCCTATATTGACTGACAATTAAAACCAATATTAATACAGCAACCTGGATGCTATGTTAATGAAAGGGAATATTTTATAGATACATAAAAGTTTCTCTTTGGGATTTTAACATTTATCTAGTACATAAGTATACTTTTTAGATGAGAAAACAGAAACCTGGAGATTTTAAAATTGGTTTTATGGAGCTGGGTAAGGGAGTGGTGGGATTTTTTTCATGTTATTATTGTCATTAAATACTTTAAGTGAGCGAGTATTTGTTTATTTAGCTTCTAGAACTGATTTGTGTCAGGGTGGCCATCTCAAATATTGCAGAGGTGACCAGAATATAATGAATTACTTGGAATTACTTGGGTATCATTCCTGAGATTTTGCAAAACTCAATCATATGAACTATAGAATTTCACTAGCTTTGTTGGTATCATGGTGTAAAGCAGGCATGCAGTAGATTTTTTATTAATATGCTGAATGAAATGCTATACCAAATGAAAGAAATTTTCAGTAGAACTCACTTGATTTCTTCTGTCAGAGGAAAGGACAGCTAACTTGCTGATTATTTCCCATACCCACAGTGTTGTAAAGCAGTAACTCCCAAATGCTTGTCTTGTGATCATTTCATCATTACCTGAGATATTTAATAATCTCAGCCCTCAGAATGTTAGGCAGATGAGCTGAGATGATTCTGTAATGTATCACACCTTTGAGACCCTCCGTCAATGGACCTCATAGTAAACATAATGACACTAAAGGCAAGTGGATGTGGATTCAAATGTTAGGCCTCCTACTTTCTGGCTGTGTGTCCTTGGAAACACCATGTAGCCCGTTTCACCCTCAGAGCCCTCATCTGTAAAGTGGCTTTCATAACATACTTCTCGAGGGTGCAGAGATGAAACAAAATATTATGTGTAAATTTGTGTGGATATTAAATTAGGATAACATCAGCTGTCATCATAATCATCTTCAGTCTCCAGTTTCTAGGAGCTTGATGGTTACACACTGCTTAAGCAAACTTGTTTGAAAAAGAAACCTAGAAAAAATATTTATTGTTTTGTTGAAACGTTATAGTGAATTTTGCCAGAAGGAATAGAATTCTTGGCTCAATTGTAGAACTATTTGGTAATATGGAAATAATAAAAGAAAACTACGATTAGGCCTACATAATCTTTCAGATTTTCGGAGTCCTTTAGTGTACTTCATTTTATTTAATAAAATGAGATTTCTCTTGTATGTATTTCCCATCAAATTTGGCAGACTATATTAGAAACAATAATATGAGCACTTTAGTGTGCTTAAGTTAAGCTTACATCTTTCTTTCATCCTCCATCTTTTGAGCAGAGACTGGTTGGAATCTTTGTTCATTTAGTTAAACGACTATAAGCCTAGCTGATGAGTGGGAAATTTAACAAACAACAAAGCAGCTAGTGGAACTTTCATTTCTCTAGGTTAAAAATGGTTTGGTTATTAAACTCTGAGATACTGGAATACTGGAGTCCAGGTCCTCAGGACCAGGGACTGGAAACACAGAAGATGAGACCAGATACTAGAGATGTGTGGGTGTGAAGCTTGAGGGTGCCAGCTTTAAGGAAGGTGCTGGGGTGCGAGGGGCACAGGGACAGCGGAGACCGTGGAACTGAGGGAAATACAGACATCTCTTTAAAAATGTGCTGTCAAGCAGGTGTCTGTGGGTTTGTTGTTGTTATTGTTGTCGATGTTATTCGTTTTAATCTTCTGTTGGAAACCTCTGATTTAGATATCAATGCAGAACGAGGCTTCACATTTTCATCATGATTTTTGAGTCAGTCTTGCAGATTTTTTATTTAACAAATATGAAGTACAGAATGAGTACTTCTGTATAAGCCATTAAGATGGAGTGGATGAGGAGGAGGAAGAACGGGTTGTGTTAGGGCAGGAGCTCGAAGACGTGATGTAAAAAGTCACCAAGGGGAGATTCCTTGACAGACACTGCTCTGCTAATGACGGATTTTACAGTTAAGAATATTTCTGGTGACAGAGATCTTTTCTTGGAAAATGAGGCTTTTATTTTGGATTGTATTCCTGAAAGGCAGAAAATGTTTCTGGTGGTGTCATGGCTTCAGGAAAATGGCATTGAAATATTGATATCAGTAATGTAGATTTCGCTTCGACAGAAAAGTGTCCTACATCAGACTTAATCTTAGCACGTCTCATTTTGTGCAGTTTGTGAGAGAGTCTTATATTACAAGTGCTCACCAAAGAGCAGAATCACCAAAGTCCAATTAATTATAAAGCTAAAGTCTCGGCATATAGTTGGCCCAAAAAAAAAAAAAAAATTCACGGTGTGCTGTTACCTTTCTTAAGAATGTACTTAACTTGTGTAGATTCATCAAAAGACATTCTGAGATCAGAGAATTGTGATAAAATTAAATGACTACTTCAGTCTAAAAAACAAAGTCACCAAAAAATAACCTTTCAAAAAGGTCTATCTGTAAAAACCTCTGATATCTTTCTCATGTGATTTAAATTTATTTTTGTATTTCTCCTACAACTTCCTTTACTAATTCTGCCTCAAAAAACACACAAAAAAACAACCAATGTTGATTAGGCCCCTTAATTTTTTCTTTATGCAGGTGTTAAATTTTTTTAATCCCTTGAATCAAAGTATATTGTAATGACTGAAATATTCAATTGTTAGCAGTATAAATTATGGTCATTATAAGGATTAAACCCAGTTTCTCAATTGTGGGTGATGCCTTTTTTTATACGACTATGCTACAACTTAAATATAAAGGCATAAGCAACTGTTGTAAATAGCTTTTTCTTTCTCGTTTCTCTGTAGTATAAAATATGGTAAAATACCTGCCAACTTGCCACCTTGAACCACCCACACGGCAGTTTGAAAAATTTCCCATATCCTGTTTAATATAATGTACTTTCTGGATCTTCCCATTATTGAAAGCAAATCATTTTTATTTTGAGAAAATTACAGCTTTTAAAGTTTATCCACATAGAAAAACAGGGTATGGGTAGATATTCTTTATGCTTTGTAATTCTCATTGTTCATTTATTCTCAAATCAGTAATGGTAAGAAAATATTATATGTTCACGGTATTTTAAGGAATTGAGATATTGACTTATTTAACATAATTCTGGAAGTTAACTTTAATCTCTGGACATTTTTAAAGAGTGAAATGTTCACTGATTTGAGTTAAGAAGTGAACTAAAATTTCTAAAGTGTATATTGTCATAAACCTACTTTGTGTGTTCCTCAGTCAGTTTGTTGATTTCAAAAGTGACTGTCCTCCGATTTCTTCCCATCTGTGATTTAGAATACTTTTAATTTGCTTGGATTTTTTTGTGAACTTTTGAAAAATAATTATTGCTTTAACTGACAATATTTTTATTAGCTTTCTTAAACAAGCAATTTAGCACACTTGTTATAATTTAGAACTTTTGTTGAATGTCTTTTTAGTCTCTGCTTTCTTTATCACCCTGAGCTATTCACGAGGCTCATTTATTCATTTGATGTTTATTTAGAGTGAACTATGTGGCAGGCTCCATTTTAGGCTCTGGGGATGTAGCAGAGAGGAAAACAAAACAAAACAAAATCCTGTTTTCATAGAGTTAACACTCTGCTAACAGAAGACAGTCAATAACAAATATATTTTATGTCAAGTGGTGGTAAGTCCTCCGAAGAAAAATAACATTAAAAGGGGAGAGAAAAATGACAGTGTGTGTGTGGTGGGGGGGGAGGGGATTGGGGGTGGTTGGCATTGGTTGGAGATGCTGTTTTATATTGGGAGGCCTTGGATTCGGTCCCATCTGAGAAGGGACGCGGATGCCAGGCGTGAGCCAGGCCTAGGCGGAAGAGCCTTCTGGTAGGTACTGTTGAACATCAGGTGCCCAAATCTCTTGCCTTGTTTCCATGCCATTTATTGCTCTAGTGTATTCTTCACTATCTTTTCAGAAAGTGCCAGGTTTGCTTTTCAAGTACACTGTCAGTCTGGCCAAGCCAGCAGACGGTGCTTATTTTGGTCGATGCTTTGTTAGCAGATCGGTTCTGAGTTCAAACGGCACTTGGATTTCAAGAACAGTTCTAGCCCTTGTTCTCTTAGAGAAATGGGAAATAGGCACTATGGATCCAGTAGGTGGATATTGAAGTTTTTTTTTTTTAATTCCTTATCAAATGAAAATATGCTCGCGAGTTTCCCCGTGACCTTGCACTCGTTTCCTCGAGGCCCCCAAGCTCTGATCCAGGTCAGCATTAACGATCCTACCTCACCATTTGCAACACTTATTGTGAGCGGCCCGTTTGCCGCACATGCCATGCAGCTGACACGCAGCATTTCATTTAACCTTTCTGGCTCTTCAGGACTGTGAGCCTCTTTTTACAGGTGAGGGGAATGAGGCAGAGTAATAGTGCTCAAGGTCACAGAGGTAATAGGTGGTAGAGTCAGGATTTGAACCCTGGCGGTCCAAGCCCGTATTCTCAGCCTCTACACTGGGCAGACTCATGGGAGGTGAGAGTTGGGATGGGGCTGAATGAGACACAAAGGACGAAGGACGCCCTCTGGCCTAAGTGTCCCTACGGGGCTAAACCCTGTGTGGATTCTCCACGAATTTGTTTTGACAGTAGGTAAAAACTTCCTCTCTAAACACACCCGCAGATTGGAAACAGACAGATCTGTTTTCACTACCTCCATGTTCCCTTTCCTGGTTTCGCTGAGCCTGTCAAAACTTAAAAGGCCTGATAGCTACTATTAGCACCTCTCTTCTGTATACCGAGTCTCCAGCTTTGGGGTGATTTGTTGTTCCCTCTCTTGCTGGGCGTCTAACGCCCCCGCCGCCCCCCAGATGAAACCTTCTGATCATTCTGTTCTCACGTGACCTCTTTTCACAAGACATTTTTTAAATATAGCTATTTGGAAATCACTGTCATAGAGTTAATATCATCTGTGGAGCCAGACTGCTTGTGTTCAATCCTGGAGGTCCAACCACAAGTTCAAGTGGTCTGTTAATTATTTAATTTCTTTGGGCCTCAGTTTCCTCCTCTAAAAAGTGAGATAATAGTACCAACGTGATGATGTTACTGTAAGGTCTGCATCAGATAATCCACATGAAGCACATAGCATAGTGCCTGGCACATAGGGGTGTGTCAATGCGTGTTAGACATTACTATTAACACATCTAAACTCCCTGGAAGATTCTACACGAGTTGAGGGTAGAGGTTGTGTGGTATAGATTTCTGTATCCTCTTCTGTAGTTCCTTATATATGGTAAAGCATTAGAAAGAATTTATCTCTCTAAGGATGCCTTCAGAAAGACTTTTATTTAGATAGAATAAGTGATGAAACTAAATTGAAAGATCTTATTTGTTTAGTAGAACCTTTGTTTAGTAGGACCTGTCGGGGTTGCTAACCTGTGACCCACCCCTAAGGAACCTACACTGTTTCTTATCTAAGCTGCTTGCATAAAACATAACACAAATAAGGGAAACTCTAGCATCCAGGTCATTACAGCTCAGGTATAATTTTCTTATCAATGAAGTACCCTCTTTCTGTTGACAGTAACTATACTGGGAGGGAGAACACAGATTCATTGTTGGAGAGATATACAGCTGTGTTCCACTGGCTTCTAAGCTGTGGTTGAACATTTAAGGGCGCTTTTCGTCAGGTTACCAGGCACATGCTGCATCGCTTCCTTCCATGAGTTCACTGGCTGTAACTAATGCTTTCCTAATATTGAAGATCTCTTCTGGATGGTAAACTGAGGCTCCAGGGTGACAAGTGAGCTGGTCACTTGCAGTCTAAATGTCAGTCCACAGAAAAATGTGGCTACCCGGGTACTCTCAGATTAGAGTTAAAAGCTATTTAGAAAAAAAATGTCTGTATGAACACTTAGCAAAAATTTATTACTGATTTGCAAAGGTAATGTTCTTCCTTGCATTTATACTCTTTCTTATTCCCCAAATGATTCACTAAGACTTGAGCAATGTTTTAAGCAATATTATATCAAGAAGGCTGGAGTTCTCTAAAGTACAAACTCTATCAAAGTGGGCAGAAGGCTAAAAATCAATTTTTACTTGCGTTTACTTAACCAGTACTGGTACAATACTAGGCTGTTTGTGCTTTGTAGAACTGAGGACTAAACCCCAGACAGTTGGTATCAGAATTAAGAAGATTAGGGAAGGGCTGAGATAGGTCAGCTGCTGGAGGGGTTGTGTTTGTGGCTGACAGCCTCAACAGAACTTTCCACTGAGTAACATTGTTTCTGCTTTGTGTCAAAAATGGAAGGTATATAACACCTTTTGTATAACAAAAGTTGGTTCAAAGGAAGTGAAGGCAAAGAAGAAGGGGAAAAAGAATTGAAAAAGACTTGAAGACATCTGTACTCTAAATGAGCTACAGCATCCTGATTGGAATGATTTGCATCCCAGCCTAGAGAATTGTAGACAAGAGTCCCAGTCCGCTTATGCAGCAACACTGCTTCAGAGGGACAGTGAGGTATCCCATGACCCTTTGGACCAAATAGCCAGGATGAGGTAGTTGAACCTCTAAATGACATTCTCCTCCTTTGACTCTGATTCCTTCAACAGGATAGCCGCACTTTTAAAATGAGGACCCTGAGGCCCAGAGAGGTTGAGTGACTTGTTCAAGGTCACAAGTATTCAGGCCACTTTGGGGAGGTGACCCTGTCAACCAGACGTCTTCAGCTCTAAAATAACCCACCTTGTGGGGTATGCCAGTCTTGCCGTCACTGTGGAGTTTTAGGCAGAATGAGAGTGTCACTTGTCAGGGACGCTGTGAAGCAGATTCTTGCAAAAGTATTTAAGACCTGTTAGGGCCCTTACAACGTCCAATTCTCTGCTTCTAGCTCCATTTCATCGGTTTAATAAGACAGTGTTCTCCTAGCTCCCTACAGAGATGGATCTTTAGAAGCATTTTGTTACATTTTCTTTTCAAAATAGGCATTAGCTTTGCATCTCAGCTACTTTGCAGCAGTACCATGTGTATTTGGTATACTGCGCCAAATTTGGAATTTCGTGCACCAGCGAATAGCCCACAATTTCAGTTATAGATGAGATGGTAGTTTGGTGAAATAACGTTGCAGCTCCTCACTAAACCGAAAGCTCAAGAAGGCTGCGTGTCGCAGAGAGACCCTCATTTCCCCAGCTGTCAGCCTGACTGATATTTTAATTTTTCTGCCCTGTATAAAACTTCAGTCTCTTATCCAATAGATAAATGAATGAACCCCTAGGAAATGCAGCAGAATGTTTCTGTTTGCCAATGCAATAAATGCAGAAGCTAATAAATGTCTCCTTCCATCAGGAGGAGGCGTGTAATGAGTAAATGATGAGAAAAAGAATTCGGGGAAACAAATGATCCATCCAATCTAAGATGACAAACAATTTCTTAATAACTTGGCCTCTAGTTGGAGAGAGGGCTTTCAGCAGGCAGGGAGCGCCTGTCGAAACTAAGCCCAGCACAAGGCCGTTTACATCCAGCCGCTGATGAATTTAGTCTGGTTACATTTGGGTCACACTGAGCAATAAGCCTCGATTTCAACCCGACCTGGTTATTGCAGGCTTTCTTTGCCCTGTAATTTCTGTGAATGTGCGCTAGGAAAAGGAATCATTTCAGAGCCTAATTCGCATTACTTACCCCAGCTTACATTTCCATGTCACATCTGTCTTCTTAATAAAGACCTTTTCAGAGGTAAAAGATCCAGTCTCTTTCCCCGGAGATGTGTTCATATCACAGGGGTTTCACAAAAACGTCTTTTCCACGGGGTGAGTCCGCTGTGCTTTAAGGCGCTTGTGTGTAGACCCCAACTTTCTCAATCCCCAGGGTCTGCCTTTGTGGCAACTAACAGAATCCAGCTCTCTGTCCCTTGTGGACGGCCGCAGTCTTGCTCACTGGCCTTGTCTGGAGGACTTACACTAGGCAGAAGGCACAGCGTGGTTTAGATGCAGTGGGGGGCGGGCGGGGAGGCCTTGGAGAAGGAGAGCCATACTCCACGCGGGAACAGGAGAGAACCCCATGCCAGACCGAAGACCGTCTGATGAAGGGCATTTTATCATCACCCCTTCGGTGGGTCTTTCTAAGAAACTTCTCAGAAAAGTCACATGGAAAACATTGGCTACCAAACACCAGCAGTTTTCAGGGACAGATTTTCATGAATATTTCTAGAAGAAGACTATCAAATTTACTTACTGGGTCTTCCATAATTATCTTTTCTTCCCCATCCTACTCCTTACCCACCTCAACCCCCACCCCGTTTTTTTTTTTTTTTTTTTTTTTCCTCACAAGTAAGACACATTCTGGCATCTTAGTACCACACGAATGAATACATTTCTGCAGCAGAGGAGTGAAACTTTTACCTAATACTAGGCTTTGGGGCCATCATGCAGGAAAATGTTAATGAGTCATCAGATAAAAGCCAGACAGAGGCCGATACTGCTGGGCTCTCCATGCACTTGGCAGCCTCCGTGTGCCTTAGAGATGCTGGAATCCTGCACAGTGCTTTCGAAGGGAGAGCCATTATACCTGAAAGCTAAGACTTTTCAATGTGCTTCCATTCACATGCATATTTCTATGCCAAATCTTTGAAAAGGCCTTTCCTTTGAAATACAAAAAAAGATAAACATGTCTTTGAAATGGATAGCTAATCCCTTTGCCACTTTTGAAATCTTTCTCCATTTCATATCTGAGATTTTTTAACCCTTAAATTAAGACTGACTTTTCTGTTCACCTGAGCGGCTCTGTACCCGTTGCCAGCATTTGAGAGAACCATGCCATGTCACAGTTATTATTAACATCTGAGTTTGGGCTCAAAATCGGTGAAAGGAAATTAAAACTTGAGATAAGTGTTTCATCTGCATCGGATCTTATTTTGCTGGGGTATTGCAGTCCACTCTTATGTGACTGACCACGGAGGTATTATATTTATTTAACAAAGAAAGCAATGAATTTGTCAAACACCGTAGAGTACCTATCGCTTTGTGTTGAAGAAACTACAGACGTAAGGCTTTACAACCCTGGGCTTGGGTCTGAGGCCTGGGCCGTTCCGTTCTGGCACTTGTCACCTACGGGACCTCGAGCAAAGGTGTAAACTTGATCAAGCAAACCATCGCTCATAGGTTAAATGAAGACCTTAGCTTCTAACCTTACTCTCTCCTTGGCTGTTTTTTTTCCAAAAAAAAATTTACTAAGATAAGTGGTTGCTTCCTAACCATATTTGCCATCGGGATCCACGTCTCCTCTGCCTCCTCACAGTTTCAGCTGCTGCTCCGACAGGTGTGAAGGTTCAATTGATCCCCTGATCCCCAGAGCCTGAGCTCTTTTCGAGGTGCTCCTTCCTACGAATATTACTCCCCTGTGGCTTGGAAGCACTGGAATCACATAACTACTTTTTAACCCTTTTTCCCATTTAGAAAAAAAAAAAAAGTGCAACTCGCTGCCAGCATTGATTTAACATCGTGCATGGGAATGCTATGTTTCCCAGCATTTGACATTTTCAGATATAGAGTTATTATATTTTGTAAATGGAAATACCACTCCTAAAAACAGAACGCTGTGTACATGGAGTGATGTCATTTGTTTCCAAAGACTATTGGTACACTAGAGCGATGCACAAATAATAAAAATGAGACATTTCATGGTGTGCTTTGGGGGTGAGTTTGGGACTGTAATTCGAGAATTATCTCAGGGTAAAAGCAGCTGCAAGTGCCCTTGGCGAGTATCCTTGGGGCAAATGGGAAATGGGTTAAAAAATATTCCCCTCAGCTGCTTATAAATAGTCATCAGTAAATATTTGAGTGAACAATGAACACTGCCCTGTTTAACAAATAGGAGAATTTCAGAGACATCAGGAATAAGTTGGGTTTTAACCTTCATAATTTAAAATCGATTTTGCCCCTCTTTTAAAGTTAACCCATACTGTCTGATCTGTGTTGGCCTTGTGGATGGATTCGTTTGTAGCTTGTGAAAATTGTTTTGAATATTATTAGAAACTGTGTTGTAACAACTGTCCTTATTCTTAAATCTCTTCACCAAGGACTAAAATGTAAAGGAACTTGAATATTTCTTTTCTCCTATTCCCTCCTCAGGAGAGAGAAAAAGCCTAAACAACTGCCAGCCTTCCATTGTATGCGTGATCTATTACTTGTCTTATTTAGCTGTCCTCTGTGATTGAAGATTGATGTTGCTCTTCATTTTTAATTGTGTAAATTCTGATGCAAAAAATTTTAGTGAAGTTTTTATATACACCCGTAATTATTTCAGAGATTTCTAGAAATGAAACTCCAAGTCAATGAGCACCCCTCATTTAAGGCTTATAGCTTGTAACTCCGCCGCGGAGTCAGAGTTCTTCCATCATCTTACTCACTTAGAGAGAGGTGTGCGATTTGGGATTCTGAGCCTGTCTGTGGCCCTCATTTTCTGCAGCGTTGGAAAGGTCACCTCTGAACAAATAGATTTGATTCAGTTTGGGGCTGCTGCTCAGCTGGTGCCAAGGAGCAAAGAAATCAACTTTATCAAGTCTGTGGAAGAGTTCAAAGGTTTGCTCAGTTTTCAGGAAGGTTTTTCTTAAGTAGATTTGCTGCATCAAAATGAGCTATTGGTATAGGGCTCAATCATATTTTAAAAATTCAGGTGCCAGGCAGAAGTGGGAAGAAGGCAGACTTTGTCTTGGCTTCTTCCAGCTTCTTCCGTCAGGATCCGTTTCTTCCCTTTCACTGTACACACGTATCTTTTTCCTCAGGAAGCATTAGTATTGGTTTTGCATCCCTGTTAGGGAGTTACCTGATAATAACCCAAAAGGTAATAAATGGATTAGTTTAGAGTTTCTCTACCTGGATTCCAAGGAAGTAATCTCACAGTCTTCTGTGTGAGAATCTTTAATATTTGCATTTTCGGTTTTGTGATTTTGGTGATTATTTGTATGGTTAATATAATCATGTTTTAAGTCATAGGATGGACCTTAGAAATTCAGGGAACACGGGCTGGATGACAGGCTTACTCCCTCCCATGGCAATGTGGAGCTCCTGGAGGCTGCAAGGCTCAAAACTAAAGGCAGTTACCTCTGCATAGTGTAATGGGTTATTAGTTCATATTATCCTCCCAACTAACCTTTAAAGATGTCTTCACCTTTCCATCCCCAGGGCCCACCCCTGAGCCTGGAAAAGGAGGTGAGGTGGGCAAGCCAGTGTCATTGAAGGGAGCATCTGTCGTAAAGCCTTCAGATTATTAGTATAAAATTGTGGATGAAGGTATTGTTTCCAGCTTTCTTTCTAGTCCCTGGTTTTTAAGAGAACGTGGTGTATGTGTGTGTGTGCGCATGCACGCGCGTGCACATCAGTGCATGTGCCGAGCAAGTGCAAGAAAGTTTGTTAGATTTACAAAGTTCCTTCCCAAGTAAGACTTACGACCTTGAGAATGAATGTCCCATTACACAGCCCTCAAGGGAACACAGGTTTCCTGTGCTGGTAGCAGGCAATAATTTAGTTACTATACAGGTCTTGCACGACATCATGGTAAATTCTCATGCCAACCCTTCCGATAACTGTGAAATTGCTTTGTCTCACCACTGTAGAGGGAATAGTGAGATGCACAACTGTGCCAAGAGCAGAAAGTTTTCAGGTGTGTAATATAGAAGTCTAAAGGTGAATGTGGAAGGGTGAGACTGTTCTATCTCAGGTAAAAGAGCTACACATGTTAGAAAGATTTAAGCACTTTCATTGACATTACTATTGAAATGAATATGAGTGAGAAAAATGAATATCTGATATTCAAAGTAATGGGAAATCCCATTCCAAGCATGGCAGGAAAGGGTCAGAGAGTCACTTCCCCAGCGATATCTAGATGTCTTTTTTTTCTTTTTACATGATATGAATTTAGGCATAATGCCTTTTGGAAATTAAAGTATAATTAGTTTTCTTATAAAATGACACAGCCCGTGTAAAAACTTAAATTGTTACAGAAGGCTATTAAATAAGAAGGAAAGTATCTCATCCTCACATCCCTTTCCAAGGCTATGTATTGCAGGACATCTCGGTGTAAGTGTGCATGCATGCATACTTGCCATTTTATAAAATATCCTATTCAAATTATTTTACAACTTTGTTTTTTCATACTACTTGGATCTATTTCCATCCACATGATTACAAGTAGATCTTTATTTCTAAAAATGTTAGAATAAAGTTTTACAAGTAGAGAATTCTCCGATACAAAGCTCAAAATAGCTGACAAAAAAATCTAGGGAAAGTAAAGGGAAATAAAAACAAACTAACTTAAGACTGAATATGACGGGCAGTTAGGTACTGAGAAATATAGGGCTTTAGAGATAGCTTAGAAAAACCACTTTTTAGGGGGAAAAATCAATATAGTGATCTTATGGTGCTGTAATTATTAATTATACATTTATTTGTGTGATTTTAATATTTATGTCTGTCTCCTCTGGTATGCCGTAAACTCCATAAAAGTAAGGCCAAGCATTTCATTTGCTCACCATTATATTGCAACTTCCTGGCCTAGTGTCTGGCACAGACCTTCAGTATTTGATGAATGAAGAGAACTAATAAAAGGAAACAGTATGCCGAATGAGTGTTCGGTGCAGTGTATTTAAATTGCCCAGATGAAGAAACTGAGGCATGGCATAGTATACGTAATGTATAACTAATATAACCTGCATAGTGGCGAGGCTGCCAGTGGATCTAAGATTTCTAAATAGAAAACTAAATCAAGAAAAAAAATCTGAGACTAATTAGTGAAGTTGCTGAAGTGCCTGGATTAAAAACTAGAAATGCCAGAAGCAGCTCTTTATAGCTCTGTATGTTTATATATATATAAAAGAAACAGTAAAGATGGAATGAAAGGTAATTACAAAAGCAGTTTATTAATTTCATCAAGGCCCAGGAGACAATGGGCTTTCTATGAAATGTGGCTTCTTAGAGATGGCAAGGTCTGATGCTCGAGTTAAACGTGGCTTTACAAATTCAATTCTTCCTCTTCTCTGCTGGAAAGGGAGAGGGGCAGAAGGACACAGATTTTGACAAGTAGAAGCGCAGCATCACCGCACTGGGAAACGCTGCTCCTAACGCGGCATCGCGTTGGACTTTGTTCAAGTTTTTCATGCGGTGCACAAAAGAAAGCTAACGTGTAGGGCTTAACAAAGGTTCAGTTCCGATTAATTTGACTCTCTATCATAAAAATAGAATGGCTTAAATTAGAAGTTTATTTTTCTTAGTTCATAAAAGTCTGGAGATCGGCGTCCAGGCAGGCATGGAGGAGGCCTCGGGGTCGCCAGAGCCCCAGGCGCCTGCGGCTTCACTCCTGCCTTCTAGCACGGGGTTTCTCTCTTTAGGAAGGTCAATTCATGTTCCAGGGTGGCTGCTGGAGCTGTGGCCACTGCGTCTACATCATGGCCTGGCCAAAAGAGAAAAGCCAAAAAGGGCTGGAAACATCCCCTGCCCGCTGAGGTCAGCTACCTGGAAACCCCACACAATTCTGCGCACAATTCTAACTAGAGCAAAGTGGGAATTTTAGTTCGATGGACCATATATCTCACTTAAAACTGGGGTGATCTAAGAAGGAAGGAGAGATTTGGGGATAAGCTACCAATAGTCTTTTCCACGGGGAACCTCCATTTGTCTTTACTCTAGAACTTTATGGTCAGAAGCTTTGATTGGTTAGAGAAAATTATTATCAATCACTGATGACACAGTTTAAAAACTAATAGGGCAGAGAAAAAAACTAAGATACACTTATAGATGTACACGAATGGTTATTGGAAGAAATTTAGGTATACTGAGGATAAATACCTAGCTTTTTGAGTTTACTGCTTACACAAAACAAACAGCATCACTCAATGTTAGAAAAATAGAAATGCAGTTTGAATCCATCTGCTCTACGATCAGGTTTGTGCGTAGTTGTGTAGATAATTAATGGTGATCCAGACTCTGAGGGTGGATTGGCCGGGGAGCCGGGGGTTGTTGGCGGGAGTGGCGTTGCAACCGAGAACCTCTGACTTCCTCAGGGAGAAGCCAGGCTCTGTGCCAAGCACTGAACTTACCTTGTCCCAATGCAATCACACTCAAAGATCAAGTCCTCATTTTAGATGTTAAAAAGTGAGACTCAGTTTAAATAACCCAAACTATTCCTTGGTATACCTTGTGGAAACAGAATGCTGAATCTGATAAACCATGACTCTGAACCACTGTCGGCAGTCTGCAAGCTCGTTAAATACTAGCTTTGATTTTCCTGTCTTGTAGACCGTATTCTTCTGGGCAGGGGGCGAGGAGCAGGGAAAGAGATCAAAGGAGAGCATCCAGGGACAGTGGGTTTAGAGTCGAGACTGGGGTTTAAGGAGCGCCAATAATGAAAGGTTCTGTAAGCTGCCAACTGCTCTGTTCAGGGGCCACTTTTCTCCCTGAGAATTCTCAAATTCTTTCCACTGCTCTTCTGCTCACCTATCACAGGAGTACAGGGAAGGTAAACTCAAATTACCCAGCAGGCTTTCTGATAGAAGGTTTGTCAGGAGAAATACTGAAACCACTAGGTCAATTAAATTTAGACCATTAGTAGTGTTTTCTGTTGTTGTTTTTGTTTGTTTGCTTGCTTTTTTAGATCCTATGGCTGTTAATATGGATGTGGTAAAAATTTAGTTACATCACAAAGTCATTCTCTTGATTTTGTCTGGTTCTATAAAAAGACGGGATGGTTGAGGAAGCTTGAACTCTCCTTGGCCACCTAAAGCCATTCAGTAAATAACTGTTTCAGGGCTTCTCTGCCTGAAATTGCATCCATGTTGCATCTGCAGCATTTAATTGGGTCCCAAATGCTTAACTCTCATCTTGGGGGAAACGTACTTACCTACATCTGGCTGGGTATGTATTATAGTTCCTGGGTGAGTGTTATAACAGAAAGTGTTAGGTAGTTGGATTCAAACAGACTTTTTTACAATAGGAATGCTCTTAGTGAAATTGTCCAAAGGAAGACTTTCGTTGGTGTTTGTGCTCAGTAAACATTTGTCTGAAAAGCTAGTCAGCTAGAGTAACACTTGTGTTGGGGTGGATCGTAGGAGGTATGGGGACCTGCAGTTGTTAGTGGCGATTATAGGTCAGCTTAGAAAGAGGAGAGCCACACTTTCAGCCAGTCTGCTTCGCATCCAGGGTCAGACTTGTTCCTTCTCCCATTCACTCTTGCTACATCAGCAGAGTTGCCACATCCTTGAGTGGACAGTGAAGCACGGGTGTTGTTATTCTCTGAGAAATAGTGTAAGGCTACCAGAATTTAAATCGTACCTCCATATGATGTGTTATATAGTCCTGCCCAGATCTCCATATGAAGCATTTTATAAAAGAACTGACGAGAGATAGCTAACAAATTTTTTTGTGACCTTTTTGGTTTCTTCTTTTCTTAAATGCTGCAGGTATGACCATATTAGTTATAATAGAGGCAGAACCTGAGAAAAGATTGGAAGAATACTGTGTGTGCATGTTTTCTTTTGATCTAATTTAGAATGTGAAAACAGATACTTTTCAAATCTAGCAATAATGTGTGTGTGCATGTGCATTTTAAAATGCGTTTAAAGGGAGGCTTTCTGAAAATGGAAAATGGCAGTGTATCACACATTCAGAAACCTGGGCCACTGCCAGTCCAAAGAAATTGGGAAGGATGCCCATTCTTGTTGTACCCATTTCCTTCCTACACTGTCGAAAAACTTTGGTTTTGGGTATCAGAATAATGGCTGGGTAAATCCCCCCACACCCTAAATTAGAAGTTTAAGGGAGACTTGAAAGAATTCTTGCATCTAAAGTCAACTACACTGTTTTGTGCATGATTTTGTGCTGTCACTATGACTCTCTGTGGCAGGTGTGATAAATTGTCTCAATAAACACCAATTCCAAACTCTTTCTTTCTCTTTCTTTACTCTAGAAGTGAGAAAGCAAAAATACCGCATTTCCCAGCCTCTTTTGCAGCCAGGGTGGTGCGTGATATAGAATTCTGGCCAAAGAGATGTGAGTGGAAATGTCTGGAGAGGCTTCTCTTCCCTTATTTACCTTCTCCCTCGTCCTTCCTTAGAGCATGGGCATGATAAATGGAGGTGCAGTAGCTCTCTTGAGACCATGAGGATAAAAGCCAAGTGCTAAGTGTGGTTGAGAAGAAATACAAGAAAGGACCTATTTATTTGATGATATCCCTGGCACCTACATCGGCTCTGGGTTTCCAACATCCCGACTTCTTCTTACGTGAGAAAAAGAAAGCCTGTTCTCGTTTAAGCTCCTGTTTGTAGCTTAAACTGTTATCGTATTATTATTGCAATCAAACACAATCTTAAGCAATATCCATCTCCCTTTTACGTGGCAGAGTAGACGGAAGTGTTTGTCACTTTGGAGGAGACATATAATAAATGCAGCATTCTGCTTTCTCCTTATATTGTTTCATTTACTTTAGACTCGTCTCTGTCCCATCCTGTTTGAAATAAAAGCGGAAGTTGGAATGCAATTTAGAATGAATGATGTCACTAATATTATTTCAGTAAGTTTGTATGTCACATATTTTGCCAGGTGCTCTAAATATGATGATGATTGGGATGAGATCCTTGCTTTTAGGGATCTTATGGGCTAGTTGGGGAGACCGCACATATCATATTGTCAGTACAATGTAGTAAGTGCTTTGGTAAAACTTCATGGTGCTATGAGAACGTAGAGAAAGGGTATGAATCAGTTAGCTTTTACTGTCTAACACACTACCCCAACCTTACTGGCTGAAAAAACCAACATTTTTTTACCTCATGATTCTGCAGGTCACCACTTTGGGCTGCTACCTTCTGACCTTGGCTAGGCTCACTCTTGCTGCGTTGGCTGGGGTTTGGGTGGTCTCGGGTGATCTCAGCCAGGATGACTCAGAGTCATTCTCTCCTCCTCCAGCCTGGGCTTACTGACATGCACCCGGGCAGGGTTCCAAAAGAGGCCGACGTTCGGAACTGGCACATCATCGCTTCTGTCTGTTTGTTGGCCAGAGCAACTCACAACACAGCTCAGACTGAAGGGTGTGGAAAGACTGCCTGTTCATGAGAGAAGCGGCAAGGTCATGTCACCAAGGGGCATGGATACAGAAAAGAATAAAGAATTACAGCCGGCTTTATAATCCACCACAGGGCTCTGCATAGCAACGATTTTCTTAAACGAGTTCATCTCAAATTTAAACACTTCAAGATCACTATCCTACTCTTTTTTATTCGCAATTCATAAAAAGTGATGCCATTAGTCATCATCAGTTCTGGAATCATTTTTCCATATTGCCAATTTCTACTTTTTCCTTATCTTTTGAACGTTTTAAAGATAACCCATAAGAAAATGTTGCTCTGAGGAAGGAAAAGTTGCATGTTAAGAAGTGCAGGATTGAAATCGTGGTTAGAATTTTCTTACTCCAGTGTTTCTCGTGGACCATTTAAGGGAGATTAGTTCCCTCAAGGTACCCATAATTAAAAGGTTCCATGAGAAAATCAGTTTGAGAATCATGATGGACAGTGTTTCTTATCTCGGAGATTTACAATGCATAGTAAGAATTAAGGCCCCTGGCAAGTCCCAGCATTAAATTGCTTTTGCTATTCAATTTAGTTAATTGGATTTCGTTGGTGATAAGGTCAAAAAATATTGGTTTGATTTTTATATGGCTAGTAGCACCACTATATGTATGTGTGGGTGTGGGTGCGTGTGTGTTTTCTTAGCCATTAACATTCCTAGCACTGCCCAGCTATTGTTTTCACAGTTCCCATTTATCCTAAGAAACAGAAAAAATAGGACAGATGAACAGTGTAAGCAAAATTCCATGATGATTGGTTTAATGGACGCAAAGATTTTTATGTTTTAAAGATTTAAATTTTCAATAACATGGCTCTTTTAAATATTACTAACTGGTATGTACTTCTTTTTACTGTTTAAATAGTTTTTAGTAACATCCAGCAATGCTCACTGTATATAACCCCAGGTACTATCCAAAGAGCCTCATACATGAATTATCGTGTTTAATACTCCAAAGAATCCCTTGGGGTCAGCATTGTTACTCTCTCCATTTTTAGATGTTGGGGTGAAGTGACATGTTCCATTCCACAAGGATGGAGCCACTTTTCAGCAGTCTGGCTCCCAAGTGCATGCTCATCGCCACCACACTGTTCTGCTAAGACTCGCTCACCTGAATGCAGACGGAGTGCTGTGGACAACGCGCGTGTTTTAAATGGAGCATTCAATCCCTCCAACTCAGCTCGTTGCCTGTGTTTTCAGTAAAAGGTCCCTAGTGCCTTAGATGGGAACGTATTTTAATACAGAAAATGGAAATGACTATTATTTCCAATGGTGACAGACACATCTCCCAGATCTAGAATTATGTTGTTATTTTGGAGACAGTTCACCTCTTAGCAACTCCTGTTTTACCGTCTTTGACAAAGAAAAAGACAAGCCTTTATTAGATTTTTGATAGTGCTAAACCGTCTAAAAGATATTATCATTCAACTTTGAATTTATAAGGTCTACCTTTTCAAAGAAAATCTTGGTGGAAAACGTGTCTTATGCTTAAAACAAAACTTATGTTTTAAAGGAAGAAAATCATAAATTAAATTTTTAATATTTGATTTAAATAGCATTTACCCTGCCACAAATCCATACTACCTAACTGGACGACTCATGCCAAGTATTTTACCTGATGTTGCTGCAGTAAGAATCTATGCAGAATGAATATGAATGAAGATATTTTTAAATTGTGTGTTGTAAAGGACCTTACAGGTTTAGAAACAATATGGCCACACATAAAGCATGATCATTTATCGAAAGTCCATCCTGTGAGATATCACGGGCATCTTTCTCCACCTGTTTGTTGTTGTTGTTATTCTCTTTTTAAGATTATCCGACAAGGTTATTTCTTCCACGCCCTAAACAGTATGGCTTAGCCTGTCAACGAAGTCTGGGGACGTATATATCTCATGGTTTTATGTTGGTTATATTTATATACATAAGTATAGATAATCTCTGCCTTTTGGGGGAATAGGAGTGTGGATTTACTTATTTGAAGTGCAGACCATGCAGGTCTTAAATCTGGCATTAGAAAATGATTAGTCAAAAGTACAGGTGATGTAAATGTGTACCACTACAAACTGTAGGGTTGATTAAATGAGAACAAACTTAGTTATAATGATGATACTGAAGTAACTAGTTTATAATTTATAAACACCAATAACCAAAGCCACCTTTCTAAAGCATGTGGCATTTCTACTAACTCTGAGAGCCTGGTCAGTGTGGGAACACCACAGTGTTGGTGGACAGTGTGTGCAGCCGGAGTTGGGGACAGTTTGGGTCCAGTTTGGTGGAGGGCACATCGCTTTGCGGTTTTTGACCCAATAATGGGAGATAAAGTCAGTCTAATCATGAGGAAACTCAGACAAGCCCACATCTCAAGTCATTCTACAAAATATCTGACCAGAGTCCTCTAGGAGTGTCAAGGTCATAAAGACAAGGAAAGACTGAGGAACTCTCCCAGATTAGAGGAGCCAGGATGACTAAATGCGATGTGAGATCCGGGATCCAATCCCGGAATAGACAAAGGACATTAGTGGAAAAACTGAAGAAGTCAAATGTCCGTAGTTTAGTTACTGCTGGTTACTCGTATGTAGCATTGTTAACTTGTTTTGATAATTGTACTACGTTTATCTAAGACGTTGACATGAAGGGAAAGAGAGCCAAGGATATATAGATATATATTTTTGTCTTTTTTCAGTAAATCTAAAATCATTTCACAAGCCTAAACTTATTTTACAATACAAATTTGAAAAAAGAATACTTTCATTTAGTAATGTGTGGACATTCTGCAAGAGCTTAGCATTCAAGAATATATACAAAAGCTCGACTTAACCAATTCAGTGTGTATCTCTCCACACACACTCTCATGTTCTAGCCACACTGAATCATTTGCTGTTTTTAATCAGCTTCTTTTGGGGGCAGGGAGGAATACAATTTTTGTATATATCACAAAATATTTACAACCAGTGTAATAAATCTCATTTTCAGAACATCTCATTCTGAAATTACATAGAGATTATATATACGTATATATATATATACAGATTATATGTACTTATGTATGTAAATATGACCATACATAAATGTGTGCATCTCATTTTCAGAACACCTCATTTTTAGAAATAGAACACTACAGTGGATTCCTTCCAGTGGCCTTCGTCTCCTTTTGTCCCTTGCCACCACCACCAAATTGTCACCACTTGGAGATATTCAGTGGAGTTTGCTGTTTGCTAATCGCATTTCATTATTTTGCACTTTTCCAAATTCAACATAAATTGCACTGCTCCAGATCATATCTGCAACTTTTTATTGCCCCTTATGTACGTCTAATTCATTCTCTTTAGCCACTATAAAGATTCCCACTGTACGAATACCTAGTATTTATCCATTCTCCTGGCGAGCATATAGAATGTGTTTTTGTAGACATAATTTAATGCATTAAGTATTTACTTATTCATTCAACAAAATCAATTTTTTTTTCATTTTTTTTCTTAATGGTTGTTCATTTTTAAAAGTATTGTATGAGACCAAAAGAGATCCACACTTTCTGAATTCCAGTAACACTATTCACAGCTTTTAATTTAGCATTTGTGCCCTTTCATTATACCTATTTTTTTCTTTTGTATTAGATGGGAAGCTTCTTGAGGATGTAATTCCCCACGATGAGCGTCACTGGCATAATAAGCACTTGATTTTGTTGAATTAATAAGTAAATAGTTGAATGAATTAAACTTTGTCTCTATGCGGATCTGGGGCGTATTTGTGATTATTCCCTCAGTTACATGGTGTGCCTCCTGCGGACTTTGCTTTGTTAGAAAGATTTATGCAATGTGGGCAACGGCCACTGAGGTGGACACATGGAATACATAAAGCCTAAAACTTTAATTTGAGAAATTATGTGCTAAGTTTGCAACACAGGTACAGGGGTATGTGTGTGTGTGTGCGCGCGTGCGTGTGTAACATCCCAGCCAAAAGTTTGATAAAATCAGTCATGTTGTCACCTACATGTGGCACTGCACAGCAGAGGGAGCTCACTAATTTCTATGACAGCAGAACCCTTGCCTTGTGCATCATTCTTGTTAGAAAGCTTACTATTTGCTTCTGAGCATTTTGAGTTTGTACCCAGAATGCAATTGCCTAAATTAGTCCCTTCCTTTAAAATTGTGCCATTTGGATGTTGACCTTACTCTGCAGAAACGTTTAACCGGTCTCACAGCTCTCTTGCCTATTTTATTTGATTTCTGCGCCAGCTTTGGCAGCTCTAAGCAGGTCTAGTATCATCATCGTCCTATATTTTACGGGTTCGGAACACTGGAAGGAAAGCGGGGGGAGGTTGGAGGACCTGCTCAAGGTCACAGAACAGAACCAGAAACCAGGCCCTTCAACCTAGTGCTGGCTCTTTCCGGACGTGACAACTGCAACGCTTAAAATAATTGAAAGTATTAATCAAGACGTTATTGCTTTGCCAGCATTTTAATAGATAATTCAGGAACATAATGCTCACTTGACAGTTCATCATAATAATGTGGGGAGTTTCTCATGAGTGTTCGTGGTAGATTAGTAAGTGCCTTTTTACTGCCCTCTTTGTTAGAAGGGTTCAAAGAAAACCTTAAACCCAACATTGCGAAAGAGTATGTTGTGCCTGGCTGGTGTGTATTTTAAAGGAAAGGAAAAATTTTGACGTGAAACTGATAGGAAGGTGTGACACAGGCTAAAGTTCAAATAGCTGAGAAGACAAATGGCTTTTCGATAGCCCGCGGCCTACTGAAGGATTAAAGCTTCTTGGTGTACAGACTAGTGCAGCTGATCACTCAGATTGCAGCTTCAAAAAATGCAGAAGCCGTACGCTAAGAATATTGTCTTCATGTCAGAAATGCACTTTTGTACTTGAAAATGATAAAAAATTACAATCGATCCTTAACAACTGTTCTGTTCATCTTTATTGATCAGGTGCAAGAAAGATAAATCGCAGCCCAAATAAGATTATAGTAAATGTTAGCATCGTAGGGGACTCTAGGTTGATAGAGAGCCATTCATCATCTCAAATGGTGACCTGTCCATTGCTCCAGCCACCCTGAGTCGGCTGTCTAATCACATACCTATTGATTTTATCTATATCCAACAGACCTGGATGTGACTGTCATTGGACAACCCAGATTGTTAAATGCAAAGAGGTCACTGGTGTGAAGAGGATTTCATTTTCATTTTCTCACCAACCAACAATGATTTATGAAAAAATAAACTACCCCAAGTCACGCATGTGAAACCTGAGTGATTAGAGAATGAAGGTGCACAATAGACCACTGTATTGTGGTTTTTTTTTTTTCTTTTGTGCTGTGGTGCATTTTGCAGGATATTTCATTGAGTCATTGAGTCTGAAGGCTCATGGGGTCATTGAGGCCACCCCTTGCAGTAAGAGGTTTCAAAGTGGCCAGCCAGAATGGATTATTTTTAATTTTGCTGCACTAAGAGAGACATTATTTTGCTATTACGACTTGATTTATGTTGCTTATGTGTTCATTCTGTAATAGTGGAAACATTTTTTTTGGTATAAAAATTACATAAATCCACCCCCTTGTTCTTATTAATTTCTTATAAATGTTGATGCTTCTGTGGTCATGCAGAGGTGACTAAACACCTTCTACTCCATAATGAATTCATCTCGAAGGTAAAAATACAGTATAAAAGGAAATGATTCTTTAGCATCATAGGTAGAACACTGGAACAGAAGGCACACGTGATACGTGTGAATTTCATTATTTGGTTTCCAGCAACCTTTGGTCGGGTAGTGGTAGATTTCTAAATAAGAGCACTCTGAATAATCCTTCAGAAATGTTAGGAATTTTCTCAAAAGGATCAAATAATGATGAAAGTTTATCCTGTAATTACAACTCGTATACCAACCACTGTACTGTTATTTAAGGGGTTACCTATACATGTGTTTTTATAAGTACCCATACCACATATGCCAGAAATCTTCTACTGCTTGAGGGGGTGAGACAAGATCTTACGTGTTTCCTGTCGTCGTACATCTTGCATACATTTTGTCCTCTGGGAAAGTGAAAACTCTGCTGTCTTTATCCACAGAGCTCAGAGTTCTACAAAGTCACCACTGAACAATATCAAAAAGCTGCTGAAGAGGTGGAAGCAAAGTTCAAGTAAGTTTTTATATAGTAATAATTATTTACTCTTCTTGGAAGATGAAAGTGCAATTTAATTGCTTTTGGAACAGAAGAGAGTTTGTTATGCAGCCTTTTGGAATGCTTGGAAGTGTGTTTTAGCGGCTGAGATGGATCCATGTTCTCTACTGTAGTGGGATTCAAATGCAAGGAAAAGGTATTTGTCCAAAGCTGGTTACAACTTGATTTTATGAACTAAGGGGAAATAGAAAGCAATAGTAATAGAATTTTCATTTGGAAAAACATATAAGATCAGATGCCCTTGTTTAGCAAGGGGATATTCAATTACTACCTCTGTCAATAGAAATGTAGAAACCATTCACTTTTATATAATAAAATAATGGGCATGTCCAAATTGGGGTATCCTCCTTTCTCGTGTTCATTTCTTCACATGTACCTTGAAAGCATTTAAATCACAGACTTTACCTTACCCTTGATTAAGAAGGGGTTGTTAAATTGCCACCTCCATTAATCCTTGAAGTGTTTAAATGAATGTGCTGTAATTGATGGATCAGAGTGTCCGTGACCCATAGCCTTGTACTTTCCCTTTTGCTGCCAGTTCTCACATTAGGTAAGAAGACATCATTCAGAATTTTCCTGAGTGTATAAATAGTTCTATTGTGTAACCTCTGTGAGTAGCACATGTGTAAATTAGCAAAGCAAAGTAAGGTGTTGTGACAGATTTCGTTGAGAGATTGCATTGGGTTCTGACCTCCTTCCTTGTGCATGTTTATAAGCATTTGATAAAATGATTAAACCCTAAGGTGGAACGTTGTTCCTTTCTGCTATAGTGCAAGTTTTGTGGTAATGGATATGAGTGTTATTTTAATATTATTGATTGAAAAACACGTTTTGGTTCACATTTTTTAAAGAGGGTTGGAGGTGTATTTAAACAGACAAAAAGCTCCAGTCTTCATTAGTGAATTATCTCTTTAGGGGCAGCAGAGAGAGACCTAAGACGGGCACAAATCTCACGTAAAGTGTTTGCTGTGCTGTCTTAAGAATTCAGGTATAGAACTGGATGTAGACTTGACTTTAAAAGGTACTCTACACATGTATTTTTATGATTTTATCTTTCTCCTGATGATAAAGCACTTTTTTTTTTTAAGCTTTTTGTCTCTAAAAGATGAGAATCTTTGACTTGGCACCCTGGGTATTTCCTCATTGTAAGATAATAGCTATACAAATAACTAAAATTTGAGGTAAATTAGAGGAGATCAGTTTGGACTAGAGTGATCTATGAAATAATTTAAAAGATGATATTTTAGATGAGGCTTGAAGAAGAGTATTGATGGAAAGGGAAGTTACTCAGAGGAAAAATCCTGCTCTGTAGTTGGTGGGTGACAAATTAGTTAAGATTGGTGGTTTGGTTCAGAGAGATCAGTGCACGATCAAGTTGACAGTGTCGGCAGGGTCATTGGTTAGTCGTTTGGCTAAGAGGTTGGGCTTCATTTAGCAAGACGTCTTTGGAAGGTATTTGACCGGGGAAGTACCACGACGTCTGTGCTCCTTTAGGACTATTAATCTGACACTGGATGTGAGGTGTGATCGGAGGCATGAGCAACAAGAACCAGAAGTGCCAGACGACAGGTCCCTGTAAGTTCAGGAGCAAAGAAAGACACGAATTAGTGAAGGAAGAGTCTGCTAGCACTGCCATAACAAAGTACCACAGACCGAGTGGCGTAAACGATAGAAGTGTATTTTCTCACAATTCCGGAGGCTGGACGGTGAAGATGAAGGTGCCAGCAGGGCCGGTTTCTTCGAGGCCTCTCTCCTTGGCTTGCCGATCTGTTTTCTCCCTGCATCTTCACATGGCCTTCCCTCTGTGAGTCTGTGTCCTGCTGGCCCCCTCTCACAAATCACATTGGATTAGGGCCCACCCGAATTAATGACTTCATTTTAACTTAATTACCTCCTTAAAGTCCTGTGTCCCAATGTACTTTCTAAAGTGCCATGCATTAGGACTTAAACACGTGATTTGGAGGCATGGGAGGGGAAGACACAATTCAACCCATAACATCTGGATAGAAGCAGCAAAGGAGAGTTTAGCAGATTTGAAAATTGGTGGAAGCTAGATTTTATAGAAAGAGGTAAATCTGGTTTTGGCTGAAAAGAACCTGTTATCTGAAACCCTGCCCAGCTGCCATGACATTTAGCCAGGGCTAGCCTGCTGGAGAATGAGAAGGCTACATGGAGCATAAAAATAAATGTCATGATGGCTTACCTTCTCCAAGATAACGTGGACTTATGGGTTACAGTTAGTTTTAAGCAGAACCTCAGCAGTATTATCTCTGTTATCTTTATAAGATATTATCTTTTTTAGCCCTGCTCTTCTTCGGTGTAGTAAAAGAATTTGGCCTTTCCCAAAGCAAGGTCTGGCCTTTGTACCCAGCTCCTAGGAGGTAACCTCTAAACCCTTGGAAGTTCTCAGGTGGTAAAACTATCTTATTAGACACGATGGGCCCCTTGGGCCATGTTGTATCAGCCCAGCCTTTGGGGACGTGGGGCTGGAGACTGAATTCAACCATGATGGCAATTAAGTAAGCAAGCCTCTGTAATGAGGCCCAAATGAAACTGGACGCTGAGCGTGGGTGAGCTTCTCTGGTCGATAATACTCTGTGTATTGTCAGACATCCATACAAGGAGCATAGCACGTCCTGAGGACAGTGGAAACCGCATTTGGAACCCTCCTACACTCCGTCCTGTGTATCTCTTCCTTTGGCTGCTTCTCTGTGTCATTTTCCATAATAAGTGACAACTGCGTTCAGTATCTCTGTGAATTCTGTGAGTCCTTTTAGCAAATTATCAAAGTTTAGAGTGGGTTGGGGAACCCTTGAACTTGCAGATGATGTCAAAGTGAGGACAGTCTTGGGGACTCCGCCCTCAGACTTTCTAGTTTGGCTAACTCCGGTACAAACTAAAACTCAGTTTTACATACTGTGAATGGCTTTTAAGAGCTAGTTTTTCAGAGTAACTTTCATTATATAATTCCGCCCCCCCCATCTACCTGCTAGACTGAGCTTCCTAGAATATTGTACTTTGATTTGCAGCGAGTTCATTAGCTTCATACCTAGGAAGCGATAGTGCTTTGGCTGTAAGAGGGTTTCCATCTTTGAAGGCATAGAGATTACTTAGTGGAACTTCGTTTTTCCTTAGAAATTTTCCCATCTCGGATAATCATGATAGCGTCCGTCTTTTGCAAGGCGTATACTGTCGCCTTCACGTGGCAGCTGATCTCAGCCGTCCCTCTCAGGCAGCAAGCTCTGAAGGACTTTGAGGAGTATTTAGTCATTTTTTTTTTTCCTGATGGAGGGTTCATTTGGGTGCATCTTGGTTGCAGGAGCCAGAAGCTTTTGAATTGCAGTTTTATACACCTGATAGGGAGCCACACAAAATCACCATTAAGAAAGCTAAAGAGCATTTGAGGCCGCACGTCCCAAAGACCAGTCACGTTGATGTATTCTGCCGTGGTAGCGACTAGGATTATTTTAGGGGTGCTTAAATATTAACGACACTTCAGTCCCTTGGTTTATAGTTTTAGCAGTAAACCATTAAAACACTTTAGATTTAATGGGATTTTTCCCCCCTACTTTATCAGGACCTCATTCATTCCCAGAGCTCCTGTGTGGCTCCTTGCTGAGGTGCATATGAAGCTGTGAGGGTAACAGGGTCTTGCCAGCGTAGACCTTAAGAGTTCATCAGAGGAGAGCAAGAGGAAGACAGAATTTTACAATAGAGCTTTTTTAAAAATCCAGAGTGAGATCTGCTGTGATAGGATAATTGCATACCTAATAAATGTCAAGTTATGAAAAAATACTATTTAACATTTTTTTCAGTGGGAATGAAACAATTTGGAGATGAAGAATTTGTGCTGTTTATTTTTCTGCAAGAACTTTTTTTCCCATAACAGCTTTAAAGTTTTAGCTATTACAGCCCCAATCCCTAAGCAGATCTAGCACTTTTTACATCTAGTTTTTATTCAAAAGATAACCTTCTCTTTTCCTAACCAATTAAAACAATATAATTAGCATCTTTATCACCTTTTGTTATTATCTGTTAAATAGGGCAACGGGCTAGTGCTAGCTTCTCCTTACATGGTGCTAGTTCCTAGTTACATGATGCTAGGATCAGGTTATAGTCAGCTTCCTGAAATTTATGTTCTGTGTTAATCCTTATTTTCCATGTTACAGGTCATTAATTAATTAAAATATTATACTAAATAATGTTACATTGATAGTGCTTAGCATAGGTCTCATAGAAGGTGAATGCTCAATAAATATTAGGTTTTATATTTTTATTATATAGTGTATATATGTATGTAATATAGCTATATTATTTTATTTTTATGTTCAAGTTATGACACATGTGTGCCATAGGAGAGGTTTCTGTCTTTGCTTCCAAACAAAATCTAGATGATGGTGAACCAACCCCGCCCCCCCCCAAAAAAATTAGTGTTTTACCTTAGCTCACAGTGCAGCTGGGGGACAGCATTTAAAGCACTCATGACAGGAGGACATGGTAAGGGATGTGTCGCAGTATGGGCAGACTGCTACATGGGACAGTACTTCCTGGTCAGCATCAGAATCAAATTTCCTCGGGTGGATTAGAGCCAATATACCACACCTACAAAAGAAAATGTGGTTACCGGAGAGTTATGGGCATATGAATATTTTAAATTATAAAAACAAACATCAGGTAAATATAAGGCAAATATCAAAGAACTGTAGAATATTTGGGTGATGCAAACCTTGTGACGACAATGTAATAGCAAACAAATGAAAAGCATTGGAAACGATTGATATTTCATTCCCATGCTACATGCTGTCCTTTAGATGATGAAGTGGTCAGTTTCTGCCTTCCATAAAGGGGGGGGGAATATATATATATATATATGAAGTGACAGATCTGTTGAAAATATTTTTGGAATGCTTTCATTAGAGATATGACTTTTCAACTTGGCATCAGTTTCTTTGAACGACGAAGCACTTGCAAAGGAGTCTGATCCTGTGAAATCGTGTGTGAATACTGGTCACACGCCTTTGTGTGCCAGGTTGTAGAAGCGGTTTTCACTTTCATCCTTGAATGAAGTGGTTGGGACCTGACTTATAAATTTAGGCTCATGGCAGAAGCCTAGGTTATCTTCATAACGTATTAAAAGGTGAGTTGCCCTGTGGAAGAATCTCAGATATGTTAGAGTATCTGAGAAATGCTATGTAAAACTCTTACAGATAATAATGGATTTTGTAAGTATTCCTATATATTCAAAGGTTTTCCTCAATTCGTTAAAGGTTTTCCTTTAACTTTAAAATTCCTTGGTTCTATTAGGGTTTCACTTTGGCAATTCTATTTCATTTCTCTTTTGGGTGTGTGATTTTAATAGCTATGCAGTAAGTCCTCACTTAAGATCATTGACAGGTTCTTGGAAACTGTGACTTTAAGCAAAACCACATATATTAAAAAAAAAACCAAACAGTTTTACCACAGGCTAATTGATATAAACAAGAGTTCATTTCCTCAGGCATAATTTTGGTCACCAAACTTCTAAAACTGAAAACAGAGCCCATGTTCTAAAGACCCCAAACACTCCTCATACTAAAGACTTGAAATAAGTGTGACCTATACATTTAAGAAAGATTAATAAACGTAAATAACATCCTGATTTTCCAACCATTTTATTCCAGTCCTATATTTCTTATCATAAAAAAGGCCAGGGTTGTGGGTGGCAGGAGGCTGCCCTGGCAGCTCGTGGCACAAGCGGGTCCCACCCTGGACAGGACACCCTTCCCTAGCAAGGTCATTCACAACCCCCCCCCCCCCCACACACACACACACACACTCACTCAGATCGGGGCAGTGTGGATACGCCAGGGAAGCTCACGTGCACACCTCTGGGATGTGGGAGGAGACCGGAGTCCCCTAGAAGCCCCACAGAGACCTGGGGAGAACGTGCGGCCGCCGCACTGGCACTGGCAGTGGCGGGGATCGATGTTTCCTCCTCACCATTGTAATGGAAAGACGCGGAAGGAAGCGTCGTCCTGTGAGGACCGGCTGTGCTGCGAGTGGGTTCGCGGAGCTGGGGTGACGCGCCCGCGGTGTCAGCAGGCGTTTCTCGCGCGCACTCTAATTATACGCGTGGACCATGGACGGTTGTAAGCAACAGTGTTTAAAGATCCTGCTTAATTGGCTGTAAAATAATTAAATAAGGTTTTGACTGGCAAATTCATAATTCTGTTAGACGCGTAAGCCAGCATGCCCGAATGTCAATGTGACTTCAATTTGGAAATATGAGATTAATAGAACTAATTGTACTTCAGGTACAAAGTGCACTCTGATTAATAGTCTTAAAACTTTTCTAGAAGCTTAGTCAAGTACATTTCTGTGGCTTGCCTTTTGTGCTTAAACTTTTCATTAAGACTTATTGTGAAAATGTGAGCTTTTCACTCTTGCTGTGCTGCTTGCGGTTTCTCCCAAGTCGAGCTCCTGCAATTTTTCAGTAACTCCAGCTGCCTTGTTGAATACCTTGCCTTATCAAAAGGATTCAAATTCTGTGCTGTGGTACATGCGTTTGTGTCTGCAGCTGACAGGTACCCTGCACACCGTCTCTACCACGTATCGATGTGTACTTATAACCTACTTCAGTGTGCGTGCATGGCTCTGATATACCGAACGTGCATGATAAATGCTTGATCTCTGATTCTCATTGATCAATTTCTAAATGATCAAATGGTGTATCTCAGTAAGACACTAATTCACATTGATCAAATTCTAAATGACCAAGTTGACTCGGTTTCTGCTGAACACAAATTGTATTAAAACAATATTATTTGAACATGCTGCCTTTTCTAATGCAGGAGTTATGTTACCAGTTACATTATAACCAGAGTTATTGTATTATAAAGATGTCTCCTTCATAATGAAAAGTTTACACAAGAAGAAAAGAATGCGATATTACAGGAAGAACAGGGCTTCGGGCAAGGATTCGGGCTTTTACTAACTAATTAAATTTTGCATTTGTGTTGGGCCTTTCTTCCCCCTTTTTTAATTTAAAAGGATGTGAGCAGGAAATATAGCAGCTGCAGTGGTGACATTTTATTCCCTGTGGTCCTTGGAGCCAAGTAACATCTTGATTATTTAGTAAGAGACTTAGTAATTGAAGAGGAAAAATTCTAGATAAAGTAAATATACCTATACCCTTTGTGCATAAGTTTGATTATAATTGCCTGTTTAGAAATTTATGGCTCTTTGTTGTATTTTGGGTTTTCAACATCAGCTCACCTTTTTCAACTGCCACAGTATTTCATGTACCCTCTAGAGTTTGTCCTATATTGTTGCTGGAGGAAGATTTCAGTCCTTAAATTGAAAAACAGTGTTTATGAGCTAAGAATATACTTTGTATATGAAGCTAATGGAAACTACACATTCCGCTGAAACATAGTCTTGGTTATAGAGAACACCCAGTTCCTCAGACAGGTTATTTATTACATTCCTGACTTGTCTCTTCCATCTGTAAAATGTAAACTATAATCGCCACTCTCTTTAGGGAATTCAAGCTTAGAAGGTTTCAAAGCTAAAAAAGAAAGACAGTTGTCATTGATCCTCATCTAAAACATGGCCTTAAGTAGTTTCATTTGATTCTAAGACACTGGCTGCCATTTTAAGAATGTTCTAAACTGTGGCAGCCCCTTCTGTACCTCATCAGGGAATATGTAGAGAGTGGTCTCCCACCTCTCAAGCTGTGAGTCTGTCTGTCTCCTTCCCTGACCCCCACATCTCACCTGCCTCCAGCGATGGATTAGTTCCGAGGAGAGAGAGACCTACTTTGGAACACACCAGTATTCGACAATATTTCTTACGATGGGCCTGCGTAATTGGCTAGGTTTGGGATGAACCTTAGGCAATTAGTGCTCCTTTTTTCCCCTCTAAGATTGGAGCCCTTCTCATCAGATCTGTCTAGTTTCTTTTTATTCATTGGCCTGGATGCCCATACCTAGCCTACGTACTTATTCTCTAAGGCGACAGAAGTAAATGCCAAGAACCATTAATAGCACTTGGGAGTGAGTTTTCCATGGGCATCATTTCTCTGTTTCCTCCTCATTCCTCACAGCATTCCACTCGATCCAGAGGTGTCTGCGGAAAGGGCGGGGCGGGGGGCGGCGGGGCGCTCTCTTTCTCTGTTTCACATGTTTCACAAAGAACACGCACTACAGCCATCTCATGAACGTCGGTAGTTGGTCACACGGTCAAGAGGATCCCCATGGAAACCTCCTCATCACTCAAGGAGCACGTGGAGGAACCTCAGGTGGTGACACAAGCCACCACGGGTAGTCAGATAGCCACAGGCTGTCTGTCATAAATCCATGGCCTGGGATTCTCTGTCCCAGCCATGACAGTCGAGGTTTGTTTGGGTTGCCCTGGGCATCTTCTGTACTTTAATCTCATCTCTCTGTGTTACACGTACATTATCAACATCAGTCCCGTTGCAGCCCTTAGGTTTGTGACCGTAGCACTTGAATTCATGATTCGTTCCATGTGAGATAACAAATCGTTCTGTTGTCCCCTACAGGAACATTGGCATTGAACTTCCTTCCTTAATCAATACGTCCATTAAGAATCTAGCATACCCTACACTTATATGAAATATTAATTGCACACTGTTAGTTAGATGAATGAAGACCCTGCCAAAATGGTAGCTTTTTGTTTCTTTTCCTTGTATCATAATATTTTAAATGAGAACATCTTGAGTTCTAGAGCACACAGAATTTTTGAATGTGCTTATCGATCCTTGCTTATTTGAATAATTAACTAATTCCACAGCTCATGGTTTCTGAAAGATATTTCTCCCTGGGACTGCTAAGTGTTTGCCTCTTGCTGATTCTAGATAGAGTTAATTTACTTTTTAAAGGATCGGTCGGAAATAACTTTTTAAATTTTCCTTTGATGTTTTCAAAGACAAGAAAAAATTATTTCACTTTTTGAGTGCCACTCAGCTACAGATAGAAAGCAGTAAAGCTTGCAGGAAGGCCAATTAGAGTTAATTATTGTCTGCCTGACCTGCCACATTTTAAAATGTCCAGAAAGACTTCTAGGAGGTAGATTTTTTAATTCTACCCTTGTGTCACATTTACAGAGTTAACACAAATTTAAGTCTTGAGCGTGGGAAAAATTGTGTTAAAGAAGTTATCTACACCTATCACTCTCAAGATAGTCTCTGGTGGTAGTGGTTACCAGGGGTCGGGGGAGAGAGGAGGGAGAGGTAGATGGGGTAAAAGGGATCAAATATGTGGTGACAAAAAGAAATCTAACTATGAGTGGTGAACATACAATGCAATATATATACATGACTTACTATGAAACTGTATACTTGAAACGTACTGGATTTCATTAATGTCACCATAATAAATAAAAATAATAATAATAAGATATTCTCTGGGGGGTTCTATGGGCTCAGCCATACTGTGATATCTATTATAGTTTATCACCCTACAGTTTGGTAATCCTGTTCCAAATGCTATCAACCCTCCCTGCTTTCAACTAGATAATTAACTTATAGATGTATGTGGTTGTCCATTCACTATGCCTGGGGTGAAACCACAGCACTAATATTGAAACCAAACTTTCAGGATAATTGTGTTTGAGTGCATAATTACCAAATCATCTCTCACAGGTTTAGTCTGTCAAGGATTTCTATGCCTGGCTTTTCTGTTTTTTTCTTAAGCAGCAAGCAAACAAAATACAAAAATTGATAACTTGGACCTTATTATAATTGAAAAGTTCTTCTCATCTTAAGATACCATTAAGAACATTTTAAAAATGGGCAAAAGACTTGAACTGACACTTCAAAGGAAGATATAAGGATGGCCAATTAGCATCAAAGAGTGCGAATAACTATTAGTTATCAGGGAATTGTAAATTAAGACCATTTGAATGGGGAAAATCAAAAATGCTAACAATAATAATTGTCCAAAAGAACGTGGACAAACCAGAATTCTTGTGTTTTGCTGCTGGGAGCGTAAAATTGCAAAGTCACTTTGAAAAAAGTCTGTCAGTTTCTTATAAATTTAATTATACATTTGCTCTATGACGAGCCAATTTCAGTCCTGGTATTTGCCCAAGAGAAAAGAAAAGAAATATCCACAAAAAGATTTGTACACATATGTTCATATCAGGTTTATTCATAGTAGTCAAACACTAGAAACAGCCCAAATAGCCATCAATGAGAAAATAGATAAATCATGATATATTCATACGCAAGAATACTGTTCAGTTAAAAAAAAAATTGATACATGTAGTAACATGGATGAATCAGAAACATCATGTTAAGCAAAATGAAGCCAGACACAAAACAATATCTGTTGTGTGATTCCATTTATATGAAGTTCAAAAGTTGGAGAAATTATACTAATAAGAATCAGAAAGTGGTTAATGGGGATACCGGGGGACTCGATCGGAAAAGAATACAAGCGAACTTTCTGAGACATTGGAAATACTTGTTTTCTGGGTGGTAGTTACACAGGTATATACAGTGTTTACTATAATATGAACACTTAAGTTTGGTGTTAATTATATTTAAAACACCCTAAAGTCATTGTTAACTAATTTTAATTAGGGAAAAAAATGCCCCAAATATTGGAAAGACCCAATTCTAACTGTAATTTATCCTAAGTAAAAAGTTTCTTCCAATTTAATCACAGAATGATTTCTCATTCTATCTATAATCAAATTTTTTCATTAGAATTTGAGTCCCTTATCTTAAAGTCAGGGCTGTTCATTCAGTGTATTTCACTGCTGTAGAAATAGGATTAATCCTTGCTTTATTTTTTCTTTTAAGAATTAGTCCATTTTCCCCCTTATTAAATTACATTTGCCTATTATATTATCCTGATTAGCCTAGAGTTCTATAGATAGATAGTCCTGGTTAAGTTTTGAAAGTTATTTTGATGAAGGGATTTTGAAGGCAATATTTGTAAATGAAACGTCCATACAGAAACAGTGATACTTTTTAATATAATACTCTTAGGCAGCAATTTGTTCCTACTATGTCTTGAGTCCTGGCAGAATGCTCGAAAACATGTAAAAGCTTGCATCTTGGCCCTTCCCTACATGTTGAAACGAAAGCACATGTTTCCATGTTAGAGTGTCGCCAAGCATCCCCAACTTGCTCACATGGCTGCCTTAAGCTATTTTCTGTGCTTTCTCATTCAGTGGCCAACAGTGAAATTGCCGTGTTCCTTTTGTGAGTGTGTATGTCTAAATGCTGGTAATCAGCTACATCCCTTGAAAATTGATAGATGTGCTCATTAAGGGGAGTCCTTGCTCTTGGCTCCGTGCACAAGTCACCTCAGCCACCGGTACTGGATGAAACTGGCAAGAAATACGTCTGGCTTTGTACTCCTTTTCAAGGACTAAAACCTCTTTTTTTCAGGATGTTAAACATGCTTTGTAGGGAACTTACAAGCACAAAGAAGTCAGCTATTTGCCAATTACAGTATTAACACAAGAAAGACTACAGGCTGCTGTTGTGTGGTGGGATTTTTTTTTTTAACGTGCTGCCATTTGCTCTTCATTTTGTTCTCTTGTGCTTTTGAGATTACACAAATAACTGTATTTGTGAGGCAGATCCATCTATGGAGACTCTGAAGTTCACCAGCCTGCCACTGGCATAGAGCTCAACAAAGCTGCCTGTGTGTGAAGCGCATTCAAGCTTGGTTTGTGATGGGGATTTTGAAGGTAGCGTACACCTGTTCTGCTTTCAGGATGAAAAATGAATTGCCAATTACTGTAGACATGTTCAGACATGACACTTCATATGGTAGAAGCTTGCTCAGCCCTGCTTTATGCTGGGCCCCCAACTATGCAACCATCAGTTCTGAAAAAGGGGTGTGTTGGCAAGGAGAAGAGAGAAGGGGATCCATCTTTGATCTGCTACTGTTTTCTGTGCTTGCGCAAGCTGTAGGAAGGAGGTCAATGCCTCTCACCTTTGTTTCCCCAGCAGAGCTCTTGAACAAGATGAAGCGATCAAAGCCGGGTGCCAGCGCATCATCACGGTCTCGTTACTTTGCAAGCTGCACGCCCAGATGCTGCTGTTGTCTGCATCAGGCTTCACTGATTTATATTCATAACACCTCCAGTGCAGCTCATTTGGTACGACTCATAATTAACCAGTTCTTTCCTTTACACGACAGTGTTTCTCCAATACAAAAGACGCTGATGTATAGCATCTTGCAAGACATCCTGGTTAGTTGACAAGAAGCAGGAATCAAATGTTTTGTCACTAAAATCATTTGTGGTTTGGTTTGGTTTGGTTAGCTGAGTGTTTGTTTGGGGGTATTTTTGAAGTCTTTGCATTTCAGATATTGGATTTTGCCAGCAAATCAATTTCGTCCACTCCTCCGTTCCAGGCGTTCTTTTCGGTTAGTGGATGCTGACACACGGTCCTCATTTGTTTGGTTCCTCTCACCAGTGAAGAGCTCAGTGGCATATATTTATTTTGCAAGGTATTAATGTGACACCTTTGCTTTGGGGAACTTAACATCATCAGTATCAACATAATTATCCCTCAAGGGTCTCTGATGTTCCGTGCTCGGCGAGCGCTGGAAATATGGAAATAAAGTCTGAGTGCCTGCCCTCAGTGAGTGGTCTCATGCTTGTTGAGATCGTTAGCTCTACCGTAGAGGTGTCAAAACCTCATACAGGGATTATAACTTTTAACATGTGTTCCGGAAAAATGGTTAAATATCTCATATATTCCAAGTAGTTTTTATAAACTGGAAATATAAATGTGAAGAAGGCATGATGCAGTATTCGTGAGGAGACGGATTAATACAAAAATGACTAAAATGGTAAATGCTAATAAAAAGGTGTAAACAAAATGCTGTAGGAATAAGGAGGGGAATCTGGATTACAGGAAGAGAGACGACTGGTATAGGCTGGGTCTTCTCACCTTGAAGTTTTCTTAAGGTAAGAGGGAGAATGGCTTTCCATAAAGAGGGAATCAAATGCTAGAAATGGTTGAAATGTACGTGGAGTGAGGGTGAAAGAATATAAGGCCATAAAGGCAGGTTAGAGTTAGACATTGAAGGGCTTTCAATGCCATGATTCGAAAGGCAGCGTTAACACAGTTGTGAAAATTCAACCAGCAGTTCTGTCTACTTGGGACTTTTTTTTTTTTTTTTTTAATCACCTATTAGATTCTCACCATTAGATTCTCGCCATTAGATTCTCATCAATATTATGCAAGCATAATATTTGGTGCATATATATGTGTTTGTGTTTATTATAATCACAATTTGCTGTATCATATTACTATTATTATGTTAACATTATTAATATCTATTAAAAATAAGCACGTTAACTTACCATTGATTGTGTAGCAGAGTTCCAGGCTTGAGAGACTGGGACCTAGGAAAGAGTACTTTTGATCGAAAGATGGGTAGGGGAGACATCAGGAAAGCTTTGGTTCATGGGATGCTTTCTAGGGAAATCTTAGAGCAATTTAGCCTTAGATGATGGAATACCAAAAGCCAGAATGCTGGTTTGTCGTTTTAGCACTGTCCCCGCAGTCCATGTTATGGGACCCTCTTTTAATTGAAATGGGATAACGGTGAAATTTTAAAGACATTCTTAGTCATGATCTCTTTGAGTGGCATTCTAAGAATTCACATGGTACAGTACTCTACATATCATAGCAAAGAATGGACTAGAGGCAAGTCATATTTGATTAATTCAGGTTTGGTCTGTCTGGATGTATGTTTGTATTTTATGTCTGTAGCTGTGATTGTATATACCCAGTATATATAAAATTAGCTTGTATATTGCTAGTTGATATGAAAATCTAAGCGTTATTATTAAATGAATCTTTTTAAGTATTTTTCTCCTTCCCATTGCATTTTGTGATCAACTTTTACCTTTTGCTACTCTTCCTGGAGGCTTAGTATAGTGAAAAGAATATGAAATTAAATTAGTAAGTAATATTGTATTTTTTAAAATTATCAAGGTAGTACTTTTTGTAAAGGGGGTGGGGGGAGGGCGGGGAGGGTAACAAGACAAATGCAATCTTCCTCTCTTTTCTTCCAGGTCAGTTCCTTCAGAGTAAATAATGTGAAGTCGTAGCTGATAGTCATCCTTCCCCATTTATCTGTATCCATAGAAATGTTAATAAACGTAGGTTTTGTTTTATTTTTATAAAACGTGAGATTATACCGTATTATTTTATTTAACTTACATTCAGTATGGATATAACCCCCCTGGTGCACACATATCACTTCAGCCCATTCTTTTCAATAACTGCACAGTGTTCCATGGCATTGATAGACCATAATAGACCTCCTGATAGATCATTGATAGACTTCCTGACAGCCACTCAAGTTTTGTTTCCAATGACCAATAAAAAAGGCTGCTTCAAAACACAATTACTCATAACCCCTTAGGAACTGGCCCTTTCTTTTCCGTAACATGGATGGGGTTTGAATCGAGACCAGTTCTTCTATGTGGCATTGAGCTTCTTAACCCCTTGGGTTTCTTTGTGCTGATTAAGAAATGTGTATATAATAAGTCATGGCATTGTTATAAGAGGTGATGATATTACTTACTAATTATAATGTAGGTAGAATTCCGAGCACATAGTAGGACCCAAATCCATGCAGGGTCAATTTCTGGTCTAGTGGGATAGAGTTGGCAGAGCCCAGATTACTTAACTTCAGAGGTTTTATTATAGCATGAATCTAAATCTACCCTCCCAAGTGGTGTGTTTTTTTTTTTTTTTTTTTTTGTTTTTAAAGAAAAGCCCATTTTGTGAAAATATTCAACTTTTTGACTTGTGTAATTTTAAAATATTACATTTTGGCATAACCTTTGCGGTTTCTGCTGCTAGTTTGTAATTCCCTAGAGGTGAATTGAAAAGATTAGTGGGAGAACTTTTCCCATTAACTCTGGGAAAAACTACAGAGCAAAAAATTGTCCTTTGACAGAAATGTCAATCCATACCTCTTTTGGAACATTTGGGGACTGAAGCGCTGAGAAGCTGATTTAATAGGAGAGTTGAAAATCAAAATGTATACACATCTTCTCACCTTTTCTAACTGACGACAAGACCAATGAAAAATACACTCTCAGAACCTGATGACGCAAAGAAAATAGGATTGTTGCTCCGGAGAGCGCATTAGGAGTAGATCTTTAGAAGATTTGAGTGCTCAGCTTTTGGCCAAGTTCCTCAGAAAACCGATCCATTATTATTAATGCACATCTCTTTCTGCTTCGTGCCATAAAAGTTCCTTTTGCGTATGACAGAGTACCTAGGAAGAAGATTTAAGGAAGAGGGAATGTTGAATATGCTGCAGATTTTGCAACAGCTACCGAGAAAATATGCTTATTGACTATTTATGATTCTTCGTCCTGCTGGGTTTTTTTTTTTACTTGTAGGACTTACCTTAATTTTTTTCATTCCATAATGTCAATATAGCTATAAGGCCCTAGTAAATGTCCACGGGAACCAAAATTTTACTGGGTTTAATTTTTAAGATAGCCTTTACACAATGCAATAGACTTGTTCTAGCAAGTTATTTCTCCTCCTTCTCTACCCCCATCTTAGTTTTTACGTCCGTAAAAGGCAGTAATCGGAGATGTTATACAAGAATTAAATGAAGTCCATTTATGTTCTTGGCACATCCCAAGTCGTTGATAGTTAATTATTGCAGTCATCAGTAGTTCAAGTTTGTGTTGAATGAAATTTGTGTGTTTTAAATTAATGCTCGTAATGTAACACGGTATTTATTTCTCTAAGGAATAATTCCTGGACATATAAAATCACAATTGAGAATATACCATTCCTCTAAAAAACATTCATTTAAAGACAAATGTTTTCTGTCACATCACTAACCAACATTTTAACAACACTACTCAAAATAATAATTATATTTTAACATGCTAGGAAGTACATAATTTGGTTAGAAATGCATATGAGAGGCTGTGCTTAGATGAATGCAGCTATTATATAATTCTCATCTAATAACTTGTTATACCTTTGGAAGATTTATATTAATTTGAGATTATAGGCATTATAGATTGGCAGTCTATAATGAACAATCAAAGTTCTTTCTAAAATGTGAAGTAGTCGCTTGGCATTAGAACCATAATTTTTCCCAAAAGTGATACTTGTGATTGTCTAGGTGAGTCCTCAACAGCTGTTTAACCCTGATTGTTTGCAGTTAAGAATGAAAGACTGGAAGCTGGAGTGGGGGGAACAGGAAAAAATAATAATGCGTCTGCATGTGCCCGCGCCTGTGCATGCACGCGTGTACTTCAGGATAGTCTGCATTTTTAAAGCTAACGTAATCACAGGTATACCCTTGTTTCTGTGTAAAAAAATGTGGGCCTTTGTAGAGGGTGAGAAGGAAATGCAGAAACTTTAGAAAGACCAGCTCCCTCCCTGTCTCCCAGTAGCTTTCAAACATTTCTTTTCTTGGCAGTGAATGGAATCCTGTTTTCAAATGAGATGACGTGTGGAATTCTTACACAACTGATACTATGCTATTTTATTAATAGAACTAGTTTATAACCTTATTTACAACCTTGCTTATTATCAAGACGACAATGAAACTTATTTTCATGAATACAACATTTAAAAATTAGATGCTAAGGTTGGTGGCTATAGCCTTATATCAGGCTCAGCATCCAAAATTATTTATTTGGTTGCACAGTGTTGTGATAATCCTGATTTTCAGTGATAAGTAGTGACAACTGATAATAGGGTTTTTTTTTTTTAACAGCTTGCCTTGCCATCTCAAGATACTCATCCATCAGTTTGATCCGTATGATTAAAAGCAAAATAAGTTTCTGTTTCAAAGCTGAATAATTGATAGTATCTAATAAATCATCATATATAAGTTGGGACAAACATCCAAACTTACAGTATTAAAGCACAGCAGGAAAATAACCTTTGACACCTTCTCCACCTCGTCTTCTGCCATCCTCTTTCTCTCAGACCTCAGAGTTCATCATCAGAGAGAGTATGCCTTAGGCCTTCGTTCTAACGTAGGCTTGCACGTGCTGCCTCCCTGACGCAGTGCGTCTTCACCACGTCCTCCTAGTAAACCCGTCCGTTTGTCAAGGCCTGTCTTCTATGTTAGTGTCTCCAAAGTCTTCCGTGATACTCGCCTTTCTACTCCCCAGGTCCCCCCACGCCCAAAAAAGGGTACAATTAATTGTTCCGTCTGTGTTCATATAACTCAAGCCCTTATTCGAATCCAGTTTATTATGGTTGTCTGTGCATCGGTCTCCTGTCTAAAGTAAGCATCTAAAGGCATGACCTGTATCTTAGCTGTCTTTATAGTGTTCGACTAATATCAATATTCTTATTTACTAAATTGAATTAATCTCTTATAAATCTTTTTCCTGCTTTTCAGCTTCTACTCTCAGAATGTTTTTACTCTAGAAGGGACCTTGAATTTGCAGTAGAGGAAAAGATTGTCTAAAAAGCTGAGTAAGAATCACAGACTTAGGTGTTTGAAGGGCCCATTTCCAAGGTCGTGTATCGTTACGGTGTGTGAATTTCCTTCCCAGTTGAAATGAAACATTCTAAAAGGCAAGAATTATATTTTATTCTGTGTATAGCTCTCCCCCAACACCTAGCACATATACTGCACTGAGCAGATCCAGGCTGGAATAAATTTATTCTGCAAATGAGGAGACCATGGCTGTGACATCTCTGTGTCTAACCTAATGGCATGATTTATCTAGTGGTTGATGGTCTTCATTACAGGCTGTTAATGCAGGGCTGATTTCTGTTGGACATTAGCTAATTGCCAGAGTTCATCTCCAATCCATACCAATGTGAATGCGAGCTTTCCTCGTGACAGTGTCAATAGGGTAATTATGACTATAGCAAAATTCAAAATATAATGGAATATTGTTTATTAGATTAAGGTTTGTCATTGGGAATTCCTTCAGTTCAGATTTCTGTAAAGTTTTAAAATTTTTTTAAGGAAGGATTATCGATACTTAAAAACTTCTTGATGTTTGCTATCTTTGAGGACTATTTTTCACTTCTCTTAATGTAGACGGATTTATATATTTCTCCAAAACTAAAGTACATCTCATTAACATTTTCTAGTTGAACTTGGAAACATGACATCTTCGAGCCAGGTACTCTCTACCAAGAAACCAATTAAATACTTCATAACAAGTTATCTTCTTTCGAAGCCGGCTTCCGTGCTTTCCCCGTGAGGTCCCTCTTGTCTGCCCACGAGTCTGTATGAAAGTTGATGTAGGCATTTTCTGAGCAAGGCACGGAGGGAACCAAGGCGCAGAGGGGAAACCCCTGTATACTTAAGAAGAGCACGCGAGAGCTCTTTCTTTTTCTGTCTCAGTCAGCACTGTAGGGCTTGCCGAGTCCCGTTCGCCCCGTGGGTCACTCGCCACCTTGCGTGCATTCGCAGCAGCCCCGCGGTGACATGCAGCCGTCTCGTCACGTCGTGGGCTGATAACAGCTGAGGTTCCGTGTTAACTTTTATTGCCAGGCAGACCGTGCGAGAGACTGTCTGGTATTGGCTTCTGCTTTGATTCATGAAAAGGTTGCTGCATGAAGAAGATATCACGTCAAATGGCACACTGGCAGCCGTGTTATTAGTACAATTGTAAGTATAGCAAATAATCACTGACTCTAATGAGGTTCATTATCCTCCCTTGCTGTATTCTGGACTTGCGATGGGGTGGGCCCTCTCAGCAGTACGGCGTCTTCCCAAAGGAACGGGCCTCTCCCTGGCTCTCCTGAGGTTAGTGTGTTTCTCCAAAGGGTTCCTCTTAACAGTAGCTAGCCATGTGAGGCTGGTCTTCTAAGAAGGGATCGTTATGTAGGTCAGCGACAGCATCGAGTAATTACCTATTGGGTTCGCCTCAGGCGCATGTGCGCGCACACACTCCCACTCAAACCCCAGAGATGGAAGGACTCTGAGATTCCGGCTCCTGAGCATCTGTAATAGCTCCAAGTAGTAGCAGGTGGCTCTTCTGGGAAATGGCACCTATAGCTTCTTGCTCAATAGGACTTTTGTTCCCAAGGAGAATAGTCATTACATTGCCTCGGTTTTTTAGTTTCAATGCACTTTGGTATGGTGGAGTGTCTTTTATGCTGTAAAAACTTTCCTTCCCTTTGAAATCTTTGTTTGGTCTCTCTCGTTCGTGTTGCGTCTTAATATGCAAGAAAGGCAGCTGTGTTTTCCTTTAAGCAAATATAATTGTGGGGGAAGGCGTCTCTGTTTATCCTTCGGACAGACACATTGTGGGTAATGCCAAAAAAGAAAAAAAATAGGCTCGGGACCCCAGAAAAATTGCGTAAATCTTTTCAACTCTCTATAAAGCAGACGAGGCTACCCTTTATATGGCTGCCTCCTGCAACTGGCATTTTCTTTAGAGCCAGCAGCTGTGGGGTACTAGGGACGAACACATGCACAGGAGAAATCGCCACCTTTCTTTCGGTTCCCGGGTATAGACAGAAATGTCCTGTGTGTGTGTGTCTTTTCTGACTTCTGTCTGTTTTTCAATCAGCCACATGACTGGTTATTAGAACTTACCTCCATTTTCATGGTCCCCATTAATTTTGAGGCTTTTATGTGCCATTTATCGAGTTAAATTCTGGCAAGATTTTGCCATTCTCTCATCTGTCGACTTCTTTATGCAGGGGGACCCTTTGTGCACGTGTGGGAGACTTGAGCTGTCCTTGGGCACAGAACATGGCCCCGGCCCAAGCAGGTTGCATCTGGTTGCTTCATGTTGTCTGGAGGGCTCCTGTTCCTGGAATGTCTCAGAGCAGGAAGGCAGGCCCCTGCCATAAAGCAGAAAGCACAGCAGCAGCCAGGGAGAATCACATTTGGCCCACAAGCACGCAGGCAGCGAGATGCTGCTCGGGAAGCCCCAGCTCTGAGTGGGGGGAGCCAAATTATGAAAGTTGGACGCAGGATGGTGTCGTTAAGGGCCAGAGAGAGAGACAGAGAGACAGAGAGACCGAGATGAGAGAGACAGAGACAGAGAGAGAGAGAGACAGAGACGAGAGAGAGAGACAGAGAGAGAGAGACAGACAGACAGACAGCAGTTAAATTCGAAGGCAAATGCACGGGGATGTCATTATATGGGGAAGGTGCTCCTAAAACGGCCATGCAGGCGATCTAGTGACTGTCATAGAACAGTCTTTTAAACAGGTACTTTAAAAAGGAGTAAATAGCGAATTTGAACCTCAAATCAGATCAAAAAACAGGCTTAACATTAGCAGGGGCCCACTCTTTTTTCTCCAGAAAGTAACGAAATAGACTGTTAAATCCAGATGATTTTTCCTGGCTCTGCTTGCCGGTTAGAGGGATGTGGAATGAGTCAGAATGGGGGTATTATCTAGTGTTTTTCTTACTTTCAGAAGCCTGGTATTTTATATGGCAAAGTGCTCCTTGGAAGAAAACCAAGCCTGTTGTGAGTTTCTGCATCACAAAATACTCAGCCTTACCTGCAGGAGCATAGGAGAGAGCAAACCAAGAGGGTCCGACCCAGTGCTAAATAAAGATAGACTACCGGGGGAAGCTTTAGTGCAAGGAAAGTTAGGGAAATTTGGTGTCAGGCACCAACTCTGATTGTAGTGGCTCCCTGCAGCATTTTGTTGAGGTATAGTCTGAGACGGTGACAAGGCTGAGGCTGGAGTGTCACGATGGCCCCGTGATGTCTGTCATTGGTGCAAGCATTGGGAGAGCTGGCATTTTTCCGTTGTATTTGCTACCCCTGGAATTAGAAGCATATATAAAAATCTGTTTAGCCTTTAACTGACAGTGCCTACACCTGATAGAAAGGGCGGGGAAGAGAAAGGAGCAAGGGAAGGAAGCAGGAAGAAAGGAAGGAAGACTTTATAGTGCAATTTTATTCTCTTTTCTCTTTTCACTCTTCCTCCTACCAGCAGATTCGGGGAAATGAAATACTACAAAAACAGGACTCTATTTTGTTACCTCTTGTCCTGATGTGGCTTCTAGGAGGAGAGTCTATTTCTTCGTCTTTACTTCAGGCGACCTGCGCACCAGTGAAACTGTGACATTTGCAGGGACCTAAAAAATAATCAGGATAGATACAACTGTTGGCAAAATGTCCTTAATGCGCCGTCATAGCTGCCAGTTTCTTTGTAATAAATAAGAGAATGTATTAACATTACAATTTGGTTAGCATTTGCAATACAGGCAAAGATATTAACCTTCAGTGCATTTCCGAAATAGAGTTTCATGGGCAGAAGCCTTAGTTTACAAGCAGGGAAATAAAGACTTCATTTGAATGACCTCTTTCCTAAAGATAGGAAGTAGCCAAGCTCCATCTGTTAAGCGATTCTTTCTTCAGTCAAATATTGGCACTTTTAGCTTATATTGGAGATCTCAAAGTGGAAAAAATTGATGATACTTGGTAGAAATTAATATTATAATTGATTTACTCTCATGTTGAAAAGTTTTAATAAAAGCCCTCAGTGCTTTATTTCATTATGTGTGGTTTTGATAAAAAATTATCTCGTTAATTTATTCAATTTAGATAACCAAACCAGTTATTCAGACCTCAACTGAAGTTAGAATTCCAAGCAATACTGAGATCTTCCTCTTTCAGGACTCTTCAGTCCTAACTCAACTGGAAGTGCTGGCCATGATCTGCCTGTGTTTGACCGTTTACAGTGACCAAATTAGGCAGATAAGTTTAAAATTTCTACTTCATGATATGCTATATAGCCAAAACCATTATAGATACCTCGTACTGTGGTATGTGAAATGAAATGATAAAACAAAACTCCAAATTTTGCAAGCTTTCTACATAATAGGTTAGTCACGTGCAATTGCCTTCTGAGCAGCACTCAATCCACAAATATCTGTTGTAGCTTTATTACGTGTAAGGTTCTGGGTTCTCATTCGTCCTTCGAAGGCTACTCCTCATTCGGGCACAGAGAAAACCATCTTGTAATTTCCAACCTGGTTTTCTTGGCATCCAGCATTACAGAAGAAAGAATCCTTCTCTCCCCTTCTCTTTCACCAGTCTCTGCTTGCGGACCGGGCTACAGGGCCATTGCAATCAGCGCTGTCGTGGCCTGTCTGATTTTAAGGCATTTGAAGATGAAATCATTGTTAGCACTCACATAGTTTCCCCGTTCCTGAATGTCCTTCGGTGGTTAAAGTTTCTGAGGGTGGGGTAGGGAGAACCAATCTCACAGCGTGAATAAACTGAAATGTTATCTGACATTTTTAATTAACACTGGCACTTCTGGGCCTCCTGCGGAGGACCGCCAGCTCGACTTTACAAAATGACATTTATGACACTAAAAACATAGACACTCACTGAAAGAGGCTGCAAACCAGTTTCTGGCCTTTCTGAATACTGGTTTAATGGTAATAGAACTTCAATTGTGTAGTGTTCATTATTCTTGAAATGTCCAACTTGTTTGAGACAGGGTTTTGCCACTGTTAAAGCAAATTAAAGCAGTTTGCCATCAATTCCGTTGGGTTGCCCCTCACTGCCGAGTCACAAGTAACAGCCCTGCGACCAGCAGTGGGCAAATCTGTGCCAAGTGTAATTACTTCGAATACAATTCCTTTATTCATAGGGAGGACTGTCGCTCCCCGTGGGAACTTGGTTGAGGAAAGGAAAGATATATAGGTTTATGTGAATTATAGACACCATGCTGGAGGTTTGATTTTTAACACGAGTGCAGTCCTGTAATCTCTTCATGCAGAACACACGCAGGAACCTTCTTTTGCCACCCCTGAATACTTCGGGGCACCTTCAAGTTAGGTGAACAGTGAGCCACCCTCACGTGGGTTTCATTCTCAGACTTGGATTTTAAGCTGGCTGTTCGAAAGTGGATACTCACTTTGCTTTGGAAATAATGTGGTAACAGTTGGGTCCCTTGAACAACCTACTGCAATTTTTAAGTCGAAATAATAACAGTAGCAGCTACTATTTATTAAAAAGCTTACTACGTGCCGGGCAGCGTGTCGAGAGCATGAACATCGTCTTACTGATGTATGCAGCAGTCTTAAACGGCGGGACCTGATGAAAAAGTTGCACCTTAGAGAGGTTAAGCAACTTGCCCAAGCTTCCACAGCAATTGAAAGTGGAGCCCAGATCTGACGTGTGCATTTTACATGCCAGACCCTCTGCTCCCACCACAGTAAATGGCTGCGATTTATTATGGAACCTCCCTCGGTCATACTGCTTCGTTGGAAAACTCCGATTCCAGTTCGGATGTTCGGAATATTTGTCTCCTGTAGTGTAGTTCGGCCATCCTTCCTCACACATCCGCCTTATCCCACACATCCACACTGGCAAACACATTGGCAGTGAGAAGCAAAGAGGGTGCCCCAGGGGTGGGGTAAGGAGAGGTGAGAGCGTGTGAGCAGCCTGTGGCGGTTGGCAGACGTGGGGCCAGGCGCTGGGAGTACTGTGGTAGACTAAACAGACATAGCCTCTGCACCCGTGGGGCCTGCAGCCTAATGTGAGAAATGACTGAGTCACCCAAATAACGCCGAGTGTAGTGTGAAGGGTGCCGTGAGAGCAAATAACCTGGGAGTCACCTGGGAGGGGTCAGAGACTTATCTCGTCAGGCTGAGATCTGAAGGCTGGAAGGGTGGGTGTTGGCGACACATAGTGCAAGGGCATTAGAGCCCCAAGACCAGCAGGTGTTCAGGCCCCGAGGGAGGAGCTGAAAGGAAGCGCGTGGGCTGGAGACAGAGGTAGGCGGTACATCTTGTCGCACCTAGAAGACCGTAATTAGTATTTTGAATTTTACCACGAGAGCAGAAGGGCATCTTTGAAGGGTCGAGGCTGTAACCTTGACGGTGTAAGATCGCTTTAAAATGACACTGCAGTTGCTTTGTTGGTGATGAATTGCAGTAGAGACGAAGGTGGGAATAGAAACCAGGCTGAGAATAGAAACCAGGAGACTACTGGGAATCTTTCAAAATATTCCAGACAGGTGATTATGGTGGCTTGGGCTAGGATGACAGTGGAAATGGAGAGATGTCTTTTAGAAGTTTAATTGATAACGCTTCGTGACAGATTGGGTATCGGGAATGAGAGAAAGGAAAGGGTCAGGGACACCTCGCTGATTCTGCAGGATCCATTTGGAGGCTCCATTAGTTGGGAAAGAAAGAACAAATTGGGGGTAGAGGAGGGAATTAAGAGTTCAGTTTCCAGCACACAGTGCCTGTAACACCTTCCGTGGAAATAACAGTCAGTGGGAAGGTTTTGCTAGGGATACGAACTTGACAACTGTCAGTACTGAAGCGAGGTTTAAGGCCGCGAGAATGGTCGCGATGACGGTGCAGGGAGTAGAGCGAGAGGCGTCCAGGACAGGGCCCTGAGGACCTCCCGCACCCAGCGGCCAGGGGGAGGGGAGCTGGGGAGCTGGCGGAGGAGCAGCAGAGCACAGCGCTGGGGAAGCCCAGAAGCTCCTTTCAAGGCGGAGGACCGACTGTGCTGAGTGCTCCTCTACGGTGTCTACTAAAAATCATTGGATGCGGCCGCCTGGAGGTCTCCAGCTTGAGAAAGGGTCACTTTATTGAATGCCTGAGGGAATGCCGCTTCGGTGTGGATAGGAGATGGATGGAGGGTCAGGGTGTGGAGGCAGTTGTTAAGGCTACTACTTGCTAGAACAGTGCTTTCAATACTATGATAGCCACAGCCACGTGTGACTTTAGATTTAAATTTATTAAAACCGAGTAAAATTTAAAATGCATTACCTTTCGCTTGTAACATTTCCGATGCTCAGTATCTGGCTGTGACCACTGTACTGGACTGCATAGATAGATAGAGGACATTTCCAACATTACAGAAAGTTCTGCTGGGTAGCCCTGTTCTCGAGGGTGTTGGAATGCTAGTGACAGAGAGAAAGAGATTGAAGATACAAAAGTCCCCACTAGAGAGCAGGGGGGGGAGGGAGGAACTGGAGCCATGTGGAGGAATACCTTTCTTTTTATAAGACAGGCAGTTTTCCTCCAAAGTAACAACAGAAAAGGTGCAGACCCAGATTTTGTGATGGGAAGGTGAGGGAGTTAGCTCTTGGTTTCTGTTTTTCTCAATGAAAAATAGAAAAATGAAAAAAAAAAATAGCCAAGAACAAAGGGATAAGATTTTTAAGGAGTTTGGAGATGGCATAAAATAATCATTGTAAAGAAGGCAAGGGTGAATTTACCATAGAAATGTGAAACCATGGTAGGGAGCATTTAGTGTCTATTTATGAATTGATAATGATTCTAGTTTCCCTGGTTGTACGATTTTTCTCCGGAAACACTCAACTAGAGGGCTGTGTTAAGGGACATTCGTAAAGCAGACATCTGTAGATTGGGGCTCCGTGTGATGGCTTAGATGAACTCTGCTGAATTGGAACCCTTGGTGAGATGTAGAACTAATAGAGCTCAGCGTGGGCAATCCAGCCCAGGGCACAAGTTCAGAACTGCGTGGTTTGGTCCACAGTAATACATCCTGATCGCTTTCTATAGGAATCACTGAGCTTGTACCTCTGAAATACCCTACACATTTGAGGCTCATCATAAGCATTTGGAGAATTTGTGTAGTTTTTGTTTTCTATATTTCATGGTTGGTCTTGTTCATTTCAGTCTTAGCAGCAGCCTGGAATGTGAAAACAATTTGCTAAATCTTGCCTGTCCTACGCAAAATGCTTAAATCCATTTATGTAACACAAGGGTTTGTGACTATATGGTATATTGGAATTTAATACCTTCTTATGGCATCAGTACTGAATACTATAGTTGAACAGAACAAAAAAAGAAAAAGAAAGAAGAAACATTACAAGTTTCAAATCAAAAAATAATTGCATGGTTGTTCCATAGACATATGTATAGCTTGATGTGATCATACGTACCATATAAACTTTTTATTTTCATTAGCTATTTAATGCTTTGGAGGTGTGTCCTTCACTTATGTGGCATTAAGTAGGGAAATATCAGCTACTTGATTAATAATGCACTCGTCTCCCAAAAATTGGCAGGTGGTGGTAGCATATGTGATTAGTTGTGCTTAAAAGCTAGAGGTGAAACAGATTCTGAGTTAGCAGTCACCTTCTAAGTTATTCTTTGCCCTATGAGTTACCTTAACTATATCAATTTCCCAAATGTAGAGAGACTTTCTTCTCATTTCCAGGGACTTTTCAGGGGATTAAGAGATTATTATTTACAATATCCAGAGCTTCAAAGATGCAAGGCGGCACTATGTACAAAATCATGTTGCTCGAACATTTTTTTTTTAAAGCCTCTTTGTTCAAACCTGTTGAAATGAATTTAGTTCCTATGGAAACTTACCCCCATCGTAGACAGCACCCTTACCCACAAGAGCGAAATAAAATCAGAGAATGAGTTTATGACTTTATAACGTGGCTTGGGAAGTGGACATTAGGAATTTGTGTGGTTGTGCTCTCTGGCTTTTCTCTGGTTCGTGCTAGATTGTGTTTGAAAACAGCCTTATAGATGTCCTTGTCCCCTGAGGCCGAATAGCCAAAGAGTGGTTTAACAGAAGTTCCTGGGTTCTCTTTCTCCGGCACCACAAGCAGAAGCTTGTCAGGAGACGAGGGGCATGAGAAATATTTTGGAAGTAAAATTAGTTACAGGAGGTAGAAACAGAGAAGGAAGAATCCCGCCTGACTCCTAGAAAAAGCGGGCATTTCACAGGGTGTGCGTTTAGTGGGATCATGTTGATGATCTTGAAAAGGAGGCAGCCGAGGGCAAGAGACTCTTTGGAGGCCGATAATAAGACTAATCTATGTATGAACTGATAGCTTAGCCCAGGGTGGTGATAGGGGAAACTGAGGAAGGTTTGGAAGTGATACTCTGCAAAGGCAGACCTAACAGCATAATGCTCTTAATGACTTCTTGAATACAGGGTATTAAGTACGAGCAAAAAGGCCAAAATTCAGTGCATGATGATGAGCTACTAGAATTGCTGTAGGTGAAAAATGAGGGGAAAACTCTTGTTTGGATGAGAAATGAAAATCACATGAATTAAACAAGTCCAGGTGATATTAGTCTAGTAGTCTTAGAAAGAATATAAGAGAACCCTTAGGTCTAGTGTCTGGCTTCCGGGGGTAAGAGGACTCTCTGTGTATTTTATGGAAAACTGAGGCCTAGAGAAGCTTAAGATCATACAGCGATGACAGTCCACTGAAAAACCCATTCCGTCACATGCAAAGCAATAGGAGGAGCTTCAAAGAGGGAAGAATCGCTTTACCAGGAACCACAGAAGAACAGCAGGGCAAAAACCTGAGTTTTGGGGAATGATGAACAATTAGGAGAGGGAGAGAGAGGGGAGAGAGCAAGGACTACCTTCAGGGACAGACGAGAATTTCGTGGATGGAGAAAGTTTCCAGGCTTTTCAAACCTCATGGTACATTTGACTCCCAATGGTTTGCCCTTGTGACTTAAAATAATTGGGCACTTTGTCTTTTTTTCTCAGTTACTGAGATATTAAATCAGAACGGCTTGTGCTGAAGGCTGACATATTTGAGAGCATCTTGCATTACTTCCCAATTTACATTTTTATCTTTTTGTAGAGTTTGCGTGTGAGATTTCATATTTGGTGTCCCAGTGTTCTCTTAAGTTTTCAGTGTCTTCTGTTTGTGCCACAAAACCCACAGAAATGGGTTTTGGTGCCTAGGGAGCTCTGGTGGAGGAGAACAGACTTTCTAATAGCAATTTCTCAGGGCACATAAAATACATGTAAATAATATGGCATTGCAATCTTTCAAATGAATTACTTCCTGATAAGCCACATATGCCCATCATAAAAAATTTAAATATCACATGCAAAAGTAAATCTATGTAAGTAAGTAAGTCCATGACCTCCTCTCCAAGTCCCTTCCTTGGAACCAACCACCGTTACCAGTTGTGAATTTTTAGATATATTTTAAACATATATCAACATACGTATATTACATGATTTAAAATTGAACTCGAGTGCATGATGAGCTTATGCAGAATAATCATAGTTGATCAACATCCATAAACTCCTATTTTTCAAATGTATTTTGTGTCAAGCATTCTCCATTTTTCATGAAGCAATAATGAGCCATTAATTTCAGCGTACGTCTCCTTTGGAGAGCAAGGAGGGAGCTCGAACTGAGAGCAAGACAGACCTACGGAAAATGCCTAAATACGTCCCGGCCTTAAATACACTTACTTTTCACCTAAAAGCCTGTGCTGTGGTGGCAAGTACAACTTGTGGTCATGGCGGGAGGAGAATCTCTCTCTCGTCACGTGCCGCTCCTTCCCCCCCAGAATTCCCGTTACTGTCAGATGCCTCGTCTAGCCTTGGTGGTTTCCCACCAAACAGTTTCCTTCCACGCCCCCTGCATCTCAGCCAGCCTCGTGTTTTAGATTCTTCACAGTGGACTTTCCGCTTTAACCAAGAAAGCCGTATTTCTCCTTAATCACATCATGTCGAGCATGGACCACGCCCCGCTTTTCTGCCCTTCTGGCTTTTCTTTAAAAGTCTGTTGAAAACCTTCCCCATTTACTCAGCTTCTGAGCGCACCTTTACTTGTGACTGTGCTTTAAAAGAATCCCTCCGTCTGCTTGTAGCATGCTTTTCTGATCTGAATGTGAATTCCCATATGAATCTTAAAAAAAAAAAAAAGCGGTTAGTGACGTCACTGCCTCTGGCGCCAGCCTTTCCTCCTCCCTTCTTCCGTTGCTGTTACTTCTTTCCCTTTGCTACCTGGAATGCCTTTCTGTCTAGCTGCCTCAGCCCTTCCCATTCTTTAAGACCCTGCTGCCATGCCTTCATCGCATGTACGACCTTTTCTGATGATCTCCAGCCAGACGGAACCCTCCCTCCCCTTTTGTATGTTCCCATTGCCAGTTGTGCTGCATAAAAAGGAGTTCTTATGAGATGGATGTCTCTCCCTCTGCCCTACACACACACACACACACACACACACACACACACGCACACACTCTCTCTCTCTCTCTCTCTCTCTCTCTCTCTCTCTCTCTTGTCTCTCTCTCTCTCACTCTCACTCACTCTCGTATATAATAGGCACTCAGTAAAGGATATTGAACTGACCTCCTCCGCTGCCTGCATTTCTTTATTGCTAGGCATCAAATTCCATGGCCTTTCATCAGTCTTCATCGTTTTTGGCGGTCTTCCCTTTCATGAAATTCTGATTTCCCCAGTCTTGCGAGGCTGCATCATGCCGGCTCGTCTCTCCACTCGCAGCTCTCAGACTGGTGCGTCTCCCGCCCTGTCACTGGACCAGGGCTCAGCTGCCCCCCTGCCCTCTGTCTGGGCACTCGGGGGACGTGTGTCGTGGGGGTTCCCAGTCGGCGATTGTAGCCCGGCCCGTGCTGAGCTCCAGCTCCAGGCTTCTCATCGTGGTAGGCTGTTTCCACTTGGGGCTCCCGGATTACTTGAGCGCTTCCATCCTTTAAACCCGCAGGCCGCACCCACACGCGCATCGCTGGTCGGTCCTCTTTTTCCTCTCCAGGCCCCGCCAGTTACCTCAGTTACCACCCCCTTCCATCCTGGCTTGCCAGGGCCTTCCACTCCTCCCTGTTTACAAAGCCGTATTGCTCCTCTCAGCCTTGATAGTTCCCGCTTCCACCCACCTGGTTTCTTCACATCAAGTCACCCTTTCTGAGGTGGCACCTTTATAATTTCGCGCTCTTCCTTGGAAGGGCCGGTGACTTGCAGTCTCTAACTGGAGGGCTGTGCAGACCCGCCCTCCAGCCTGAGGTCCCTGAACGCGGCCGGCTTGACCCAGCCTGGGCCTTGGCTCACATCGACCCTCTCCAGCGTCCTGTCTGTCTCTCCCGGCCCAGCCTTCCCTCTGGGGTCTTGTAAAACCGCACCTCCTTTCCTCATGGACTCCCCAGCCTGCCCCCAGCCAGGAGCGAGGTCTCCCTCCCCGGCACAGTTGTAGCGCCCACCGCTGTACTGTGTCCTGTGCTCCCTGTGCCACCGGGGACCTCTGCCAGTGTGTGTGTTTCCCTCTCCCTTTGTGTCCACACACCCTTAACTGCCCCGTTCACGTTGTATACACACCGTGGCCGCCACGGTGATGTCCACGTGGCGTCTTCTGCCTGGCAGCCCCGCGTCCCCGGAGGCCCGTGCCTCTCGTTTCGGGATTTCCCCTTCCGGTGGCGGCGGCTAAGCATTCTGCCCTTGGCGCCCTCAAAGGGGTGGAACACAAAAGGCTTAGCCCCGCCCCCCTCCCCAGCCACTGCTCCCCGCCACTGTCATTTTTAGCACTGTGACACAGAGGGTGATCCGTAGGGATGATTTTTTTCTTTCACCGATCGCTCACATAAATGCATTTGCAATTCTGACAGTTAAGGGAGCCAGACACATGCCTTCCTGTGTGTACCTCGGGTTTGGAGCTGGCTCTCAAAATGTAGTGGAAAGGAGTTTACCAAAAGGAACACAACACACTCTTTCATCGTTGGTCTTAACCTAGTTTTTTGGGATGTGTCACAGGCCTCTTGGAGATGTGTGACAGTTTTGAAATGTTTAAAATTAAGCTTTCCTTGACCTGTCTGGTATTAAAAGCACTCTCACAAATTTGATCACAGCAGGGAAGGGGAAGGGGTTTGGTGTGCATCTCTATGCTCGGGTGACTCAAATGGAGTTTCACCAAACGCCTCACCCCCAAAGCACCCCTCAGCTGAGGAGCTGGAAAAACTCATCCCAGTGGCAATTCATTTTGAAAACTTAGAAGGACCTAAAAATAGGAGCTTGACATGCATGTGTGTGCGCCACCATATTTCTGCACAGGCTGCTGGCACCATACTATTCACCTGGAAGATCTGTGGTTCTCTGCTATTACAACAGCTAGATTCTTCTGATGAAGATGCTATAATAAGGCCTATGAAATGAGTCATTTTGAAGGTTGTATTCAGTGTGGGAGGTGGTGTTCAGTGTTCCATTCAGTTTGCTCGGAAGGGCTGAGGTCCGTTGCAAGGATCCTCTGTCAGGAAAACCTGCTGCATTGCCAGGACTCGTGTCCCCTGCCCCTTGGCTCTACTAGGGACAACCACACTGGCTGTAGATCCATTTCTCCTTTTCCAAACTCGAGGACTTTCTGCAGGAAGGATGGGTGAGGAAGGGAGCGGTGCCCCCCTCTAGGACTTGGAGTTAAAGTGACTTCTGGAAACAAACGCTGCCGTTTGCTCTGGTTCCACAGCCCGGCGCGTGCAGCCGGCCCCTCTGCTGTTCTCCCCACGGAATTAATCCGACCCATGCCTTCCCTTTCTCTTCCAGGATTCCCCTCTTCTTCTCTTAAGTTCTTTTGCTTCCCAGTACCCTTCCACGTTACCCATCTTATCCCAGTTCCTCCTGTTTCCCTCTTGCCTCCAAATATGGGCATTTATCCATGGCCGGATCATCTGGGTTTTTTCCTCCTTGGCCATGTCAAGTCATAGAGCAATCTAGTGGGTACAGAAGGCACTCCTAAATGGGGAAAACCATGAAGGCTGGGAGTAATTTGGGCATCACCCATTGAAAGTCAGCACCAGAGCCCTCTTACCAAGACTTAGCAATGGGGAGCTTCTCTCGACGTGCATTTACTGTCGGTAGGTCTGCAACTGGCCTTCTAGTCTCTGATTATTTCCTTCCAGATTCTCTACTTGACTCAAAAACTTTATAAGCTTTTACTATACACAGTTACTCCCACCCCTCCCAACGAAGCCTGTGTTAGCAAGTGTCCTGAACACAAACACCACTTTTCTCCAAGGGAAAATGGGAGTTCAGAAGGCTGAGCCTCACCAGATTATGGGTGTGTGCAAATCCCCAAGGTCAAAGGAGGTCTCTCCTCTCTGTCTCTATCGTCTGGTACCTCAAGAGAGTCTTGGGGCCGGTCCTCGCTTCCCTTCCCGTTTACCAGTGATGAAATCCTCTTATCTGGAACACGGTATATTTGGTTTCTGTCACATCCAAACAAGATCTCTGGGTTTGCGGAGCACTGTGCTTGCCACTTTATTCCTCCCGATCTCATCAGGAGACCTTGCGCACACCTCCGTCTCCCGCCACGGGACGGCGAGCTGGCCCAAGGCAAGGGCCACATCGTGTTCCGCCCCCGTCGTGGTGGATGGCATGTAATGAATGCTGAATAATATCTGTGGCTTAATCATGTTTCTTGTGAGAGTAGTTGAACACATGGAAGAATGAATGAACCAGCCAGCCCTCATATTTTCCATCCTCGGGCTGATTTTAGTCCAAAGTAAGGATACGGGAAATGGAAATAACTCACAAAGCCTAGGGGGTAAAATCACTTAATTTGTGCCAGCATACATCCAATATATTATTATAGCGGTACATATTTAAAGCAAAAAATTTAAGGGTGATGCATCATGCATACTCAAGATTAATGTTTTCTAGTTGTGTAATTAGTTACTTTACAGAATCAGGTGATAGAAAACCCCATGCTTTTTTTTTTTTAACAGTAATAATGGTAATAATAATGATGACAATGCTTTTTCTTGGCCTTGAAGACTTATTGAGATATTTCAAATAAAAATAATTTAGTGTGTGTTAAAATTACTTTGTCTCATTCCTACATTGATAGGCTCTTTGGAGAGTCAAATTTAATGTTTGGCCCTGGACATCTTTTCATTCCTCACCTTGTAGGTCTTTTGAAGGGACAAAGAGAATACTTCTCCAGGTATTTCCATTCTCATAACCAAGGGCCACTTCTGGGCGCTGGGTTTTATTTTGTTACTGCCGTGTGTGTGTGTGGCAGGTGATTTTTCTACCCAGGATACTTTGTATAAACTGCTGCTCTCAGGCACTGTGAATGCAAAGAGCTGTGTTGTTAACCCACCAGCACCCGTTTCTATTACAGCATCGTTACTTGACATTTATTTAGCAATAACAATATTCCAAGCATCATTAAGAAAGAAAGGCAGAGACAGAAGGATGGCTTATACCTCTCTAAATTAAGGCTCACCCGGACTAAAGTGCAATATGTTAGCTGTAGAATTTCGCCTAATGAGAAGACTTTGTGGGAGCTTCATAAAATAACTTCTCATGAGTATCTGTTGTCCTAAAGTAGGTATGATCTGGAAGTTGATTTGGGGTCCTTTCAGATTTAATGTTGACATTGTATTCTCTGTCCTTAAGCTCTGTATAATTATTTCCTCCTATTCTAGGTGTCCTTGTGTAAGAAAGAAATATTTTACCTCTCTTTTTAGGGATCTAAACCTTGCAGCTCAGAGTCCAAATGCATCAAGCATCCCATGATGTGGTGGAAAATAAAAATCGGCCAACTGATTTTTTTTTTTCTGCCTCATACCAGATATCTGACTTCACAGATCTTTTCAACTGAATAAATATTTCTTGTCAAAGATGTTATTACTTGGAAAATTTTTCTGGGGAAAAAAATTTTTTTTTTTACTAACCTTAACTTGCCTTTAGCCTCTCTAGGTCACCAGATTTTTAGAAATTATTTATGCAACCAAAGAGTTGAAGTCCCTGTTCTTTGGAGATACAGCAGAAGATGTCCCCATTTTTCTCCATCCAGACCCTTGGTGGGGTGAGCCCATGTAGCAGAACCGCACCCCAGGCGTCGGGTTGGCAAGGTGCCACAGGGGTTCCTGTGAGGAGGAGAGTAAGAGCTGCCTGCTCAGGAAGGGAAGCCGGACACTGGGGATCTCTGTCGTGTCCGAGCATATTATTGACCACTGAGCACCACGGGAAGATAGAGCCAGCCTGCCCCCACCAGCCGTCATGTGGCCAATGTTACTAAGTTACAACTCTTCTCATAGGTTTGCCCTGACCAGCTCCATCATTTCCAAGTACCCAATAGTACTGAAGCGAACTTGGGAAGCTCTTTGTTCACCTGATATTCTGGTGTGTTTGTGCTCATATACTTAGTGTGTGTGAGGCCTGTTGGTCTAAGAACAGTGTACCTGTGCATGTGCAGCACTGTATTATTCATTTTATCTGGGATAGGTCATCAGAGGTCCTACTCTGGGATTTTCCTGGTTGGAGGGCTTTTATTCAGGATCCTAAAATCTGGGGGAAGCCTGGCAATGCTTTCTCCTCCCTCCTTAGAGATGAGCTTCCTCCTGTGGATCCAGATTATTGAGCTGTGATCCTGATATCTTGTTCTCAAGTCAACAGTAGATTAAAATTAAAATATTAATTAATAAAATATTTTTGCCGCATAGAGTTCTGCATACTCTGTCGTATTTCAGGCCAAAGCTGAGTTCGTCTTTTACAACACCCAGGTTGAATCTGCTGGTTGAATGGTACAGCATCGTTGTGGGTGACAGTCTGCTATCAGCTTGATTGGTTCATTGAGCCAGGCGCTGGACCAGGTCTAGTCAAAGTCAGCATTCCCTCCTCCGATGACAGTGGGGGCCTCTTGACATTTTTTGTGTGTGTGTTGGGATGATACACAACATCATAGCTAGCATTCGCCATTTTAGAAAACAAATATAAGAAACATTTTCTGTTTTTTATTTCATTTTATTTTTTAAGATTTTTATCAAAGTATGTATAAAGACAAATCAAAACTAAGAAGCTAGACACCTTTTATAGATGGTTGGCCTCTAAAATGTAATTGTAGAAATTTGATTACAGCTTAGACAGACATATCATTAATAAAGACGGTTAGCAGTTATTAAGAATGTCAGAGAAGCTTGAAATTGAGTTTTTCTTTCAACCTTGCATTGTCGGAAAGAGGCTGTTTACATTTTATTCTGAGAAATAATATTAGAATATTGCAATTTAAGATAAAATTTAAATGAAAAAAATTTTAATAAAAGATAATGGATACATTTGAGAAATACTTTATATTGCATTTTGTGATAGCTTTATTATAAATGATAAGAGAAATGAGTGAATTATTATTACATATTTTTAAACATTGGCAATGTGCTTGGTACCTTTAGTTTTGTGTTGTAAAAGAAAAGCAAACATCCTGACCACTGGGCTTAATGTCTAATGACACATTGAGTGTAGAATAAAATGAGAGGTTTTGCATCATGCCATAGGAATTAGAGCTAAAGATTTGACTTCGTGGCTCTGTTGTGCGCCTGCTTTAAATGTGGTAGATGTTGTGTTACGAGGCCACCAGGCAAGACACATGGTCACAACCTGCTGAAAAATCAGAATTTTCCTTTTAGTGCCAGCCATTCTCATCTGTCTGTCCATCCATCCATCCATGCTCTCCTCTCTCTCTCTCTCTTCTCTCTCTCTCTCTCTCTCTCTCTCTTCTCTCTCTCTCTCTCTCTCTCCCTCTCTTTCTCCCCTTTCCCTACTCAGGATACTTAACTCATCCACATACAGGGAAAAAATCCTTTCTTATGCACCTACTCTTACAATGAACGATACCTTTGTGTCAGAGAGTTTTAGAAATTGTGGCTCCAGCCCAATTGTCATTACATGACTTCTCTAGCCTGAGCGGAGAGTGGTATGAGGTGAGCTATTTCCATATTTTTTTAATTAATTAAATCAAACAATTTACATTAATAGATTGTTTTCAATTAATTAAAATTCCATAATTTTTCTTCCTCTGAAATTACCTTCTTCTCGCCATTCTTGTCAAACTAAAAAGATGGGTGAGTAGTTTCCTTGAAATCCAAAGCTCAGGCACACACTAAAGCTTCGAAGACGTGCAAGTAGGGGAGGCAGCAGCGAAACCAGCAGGTAGCTCCAAAACAGATACCCGAGTGAAAACGTATTTTAGAGTCTTAAGAAGAGGATTCCGAATACCGCTTCTCTCAGCTTCATTTTTACCAAAATGTTTTTATTTCTCTTTGACCAATTAATTCAATTTATAGGAAGCTATCCAAGAAAATAGAAACAATAATAATAACCTGTGTTCATCACCATGTTACTTTAAGCACTGAAACATTTGAAACGACCTAGTCGTGTATGTTTATTCTTTTCCCAAAGTTTTTACAGTGGATCTGTCAGTGTCATGAGAAAAACACTTGGATGTGTTTTCTGAGCTGCCTTTTAAGTGGATGCTAGCATTAAACATTCGCAAAACTTGTTTTACTGGCTACAGAATACGTACTAGGAGCACCTCTTGTGATTTTGTTCTCTTTTCAAAATTGTGGGTCTCAAGTTCTGCCATTGAATACTGTCGGCAGCCGGCGTGGGGTGAGGGTGGGAAGGGCGGAGGGCCAGCTGCTGGTGATTGTGTGAATGGGGGAAGAGGAAGGGAACAGAGGTTTAAAGAATGCAAAGAGGAAAGTGAAGGAGGACAGATGTGCACGTGGTAGAATCCATCGGAAGACCCCAATAGTTTCAAGTGACCCCTAAACTGGATTTTTTCTTAAGTGTTTCTGATCAGCATCTAGTTCCAAGCATCGACTTTATTCCACCAATTCCTTTTTGCTAAATATGTTTCTGGATGACTATTCTATCACTTCACTATTGTTCCACATTCTCCAAATTTGTATTTTATCTTTCTCTTAGCATATGTCATCCACCATTTCTTTTTTTATTATTTCCTTACAAAGAAATTAAATTGTTTAAATGTCTATCACATCTAAGATTTAATTTTCCTCCTCAGGTATCGTGAAATTCTGGACTTTGTTATTTTGCCTGCTAGTGGCTTTTTCCATCAGCAGGGATGAAAGCAGTCGATAGAAATCCATTGCTGACTCAATGATTGTATGGAGGGTTTACCATAATGCATACTGGAAGCGCCTTTGAAACCCTGTTGCTGAATGGAAGCTGCCCTGGCTTGTGTTTCATGGCCTTCTAATGTTAGACCATAATCTCATTTCGCATTTTCCCAGAGTGAAAACAGTGCATTAGGGCCGCCTAACAGGCATCGCCGATCAATCAGGAAGCAGAGCTTTGCCCCTGCAGATTAATCTAAGGAAAACGTCTCAGAGTCCAGCCCCGGAACTGTGAGACAGTTATGCTGATTTCCACCCCTCTTTTCCCCTTCCTACCATCTAATCATCAATACGGGTTGAAATATGTACAAAATTTCAGGTGTCTGTGGGCACATGCGTGTGCACGTGCACGTGTGCTCACACACACCACAAACTGCTAGATAGGAAATCAAGGAAGTGAATAGTGTTGATTTGGGGTGTTAAAAGTATATTTCAACACATTTAAAATCATAAAGAACTCATGGACTTTAACTCATATACTTAACAGCTCAACTCAGGGTAAATGTTATATATGATTCTTCCTAAGGAGTCCATAGTATTAGGTGAAATTAATTTAAAGAAAAAAAAATGCCACCTTCTTATTGACAGGCAGTATGCGGATGCTCATTCTTTACAGTCTTCTCCTCTCCATTAATGGGGAAGGGCCACCTACCTGGTCAGCATTGTTCTCGGCTTCTCTCCCTGTCCTTTTTGTAAAAGCTATGCTACATTGGAGAGATGAGGGTCCTCCTCGAGGGCAGTCTCTAACCCTGGCTTCCCAGGAGCTGTTGTAGGCATTAGCCATGCATGTGCTAGATTTGCCTGACCTAACGCTTAATCATATTTTATTCACTATTTACCCAGTAGTGTGTTTGGCTATAATCAGACAGGTTAGTGGTGTCTGTGCTTCTGCTCTTCAGAGCACAGCTGACTCCTTTTAGATGCTGATGTTCACGGTAGGGGATTAAGGAAATCCATGTCCAGAAAAAAATCACAGACATCTGAACTTCAAAATCTTAAAGAGAATTGAAACTCTTGGGATTGGATTTAAATTCTGTTCTTAGGTATTTGGCAGAGCAGTAAGGTAATGAATAAGAAAGTAAAAGCAATGTTATGTAAAATTTGTGGGATTTTTTTTTTTTTGTATGTCTGCTGTCTTTAGAGAGTAGTAGGAAGTAAATTCCCTCAGGGACCAGTAACATAGTTTGCATTTCAGGTTTCTATTCCAGCAAAATATATATTAGCTTAGTGTGTTGGATGAAAGTAATAAGGAGACAAATCGTCACCCAGGGGTTTCCTTATTGATGAGAGATATTTCTCCTGTGTTCTCTAGGGGTTTTTTAGAATCCATTAAATTTAAAATAATGCTATTTCAAGATTACTATGGCAATAACAAAATTTAAATTAAAAAAAAAAACTGATCTGAAAAACTGGAAGCCTTTTGTGTTAAGCAAAACTAATTTGAAAAAAAAAAGTTCGAGTTCCTAGATTAAAAGTAATAATATTATGTGTTCTTTCTGTGTGTTTAGCTCTTATAATCAAAGTTCTGTCATCTTAAGAATATTTTATTTTTGTTTGTATAATTTATTTGGTTTATTCTGTTATTTTTAAGTGTATATTGTAAGCTTATTTAGAAGCACTTAAGTTTGGTATTGTATAGTCACTGAAAGCAATTTAAAATCTGAGATTTCTAAATATAATTAGTAAAATTTAGCTCAGGGAATTAAAAAGAAATTTCTCTTTACCCATTTGTATTCTCAGTAATTCATCACATGACTTCCATAAGACATATCCTTATCGATAGCTGAGGTCACAAAGGCAATAAGACAGGTTCCTTCTTGGGGTTTGCATTCTAGTAAAAGTAGGCTAGTAAATGCACTATGATGTGTATAGACTGTAGTGTAATCAGTGTTACGTGCACGGCAAAAACAGTTAATACAGGGTGGGCGGAGTCGCCATAAAGGGAATGGCAGGCTGTCCCGTGGATGAAGAGAGCTAGTGGAAGCCATGTAGAGAAGGTTGCATTTCAGTACTTAGCTCAAGTATCGAAAGATGAGTAGCTATCTTCCGGATACATAGGACTGTACAACGGCTGGGAGTCTGGGTGCAGAGCACCCGAGTATGTAGTGGAGCCTGAGCAAAGATACGAAAGGACGTATAAGAGCCAAACCCTGAAAATGTGGGGAATTGAGGCTAAGGGGTAGTCGGAAGCTGATGAAGACGACCTACCTGTTGATCTTATTTTATTTAGAAAACGGTAGGGAAAGATAGCATTTCAGATTTATGTATTATAAAGAACGTTCTGGAAGAACCTTCTGCAAGGCAGGAGTAGCGGGTGAATCTCAGAGGCAGAGGTACCAGTTCGGAGATCATCGTTTAAATCCAGAACGTAAATGATTAGGAGCCCGTGTAAGGACGGTGAGTATGGAGAGAGGACCAGACTGCAGGATCTTGAACTTTCTGACCACGTGGATGTGGGAGGGGGAAGCGAGGACCCCCTCGTTTCTGATTGGGCTGGCTGGGCTGAGGAGCACTGGCCCCATTCACCTGGTGTAGGTGTTGGTTTGTGTGGGAACGTTACAGTGCCCAGAGAGGCTCGCAGTGGTGTCAACTAATGGAACTAATTTCATAGAAATCATTTACCTTGTATGATATCTTCCCTTTGTGATATTGTTTCTCAACTTCTTTTTTTTACGTTTGAACCATCGATTTGATGCTTTATGTGTGTTTTAGCCTTGCTCTTTATTCTGATTGGAGTCCATTTGTGTCAGTGACCCCCCCGTGTTTTTGTTTGCAGGCGGTATGAGGTTCATCCGATCTGCGCTGATCTGCAGGCCAAAATCCTCCAGTGTTACCGCCAGAACGCCCAGCAGACCCTCAGCTGCTCTGCCCTGGCCAGCCAGTACCTGCGCTGTGTCAACCAGGCCAAACAGGTGGGGGTGCGAGCCACGCTAACGGGGGCACCAGAAGAAGCAAGCCCAGCATCGTGGGACGGGCTAAGGGACTGAATGGGCAATGTGTGTGGAAAAGTTTTATGAACCAAGCTAGTCAACGTCATCAGGAGTTGCCGTCACAAGCTGGTTGAGTTGTAATCAACTTCCATCCAGGTGGTTGTAGGAAAAGCCCATATTCTCCTCGTGTTCAACTCATTACTTGCAGAAAAGAAAAGCTTCTTACTAAAATAATAATGTTTCCCATTCTGAACTTTTGTCCTCTGTAATAATTGTGTCCTCAAGGTCATTGCCCCCTATTTCTGAGCCAATACTCAGAGCCAGCAAAGAGGAAGGGACCAGCAGCTTCAGATGCAAAAGCAGCAAATAGTCATGCAGAGAGCCTGTTTAAAGAGATAAAAGACAAACAGGGACATAAAACAAAAACTGACCATTCAAGCACCACTCAATTTTCTACCAGTCGGTAGGGTCCACTCAATTGGGCAGGGGAAGGAGGGCCAGAAATGGGATTTAGGAAACAGTTCCCATTGCTTTTATGTACCGTAGCCATATTCTCTTGACTTTTTGTATCAGAATAATACGATGTTCACAGGCCATGTATTTTCTCTCATTTATGTACTTTTGTAAAGCTAATGATAAACTCTGAAGCAAATGATCAGTTCTCGCAGGTCATGTAATTGCCTATCATTTAACTGATTTCACAGTGGGATGTAGGTTGTTCTGAGAGACAACAATTTCTAGAAATTGTTGGAAACCTCAATTCTTTCTGCTGACAAACTCCCTAGAGTTGACCTTCTAACTCGGCTGAATCTAGCGTTTGAGCTGCACAGCATGCCCTCCTGCAATCTGATTTGCTGTAGTTAAATAACACCCCCTAGAATAAATTTCTGACACTATAAATATCTGATCGGATGGTTGGTATTGTCTGCATAGCTGGAACATAATGGCAATATTAGGAGAAAAATGTACAGGAGTTCCCCGCCCCCCATCCACACTTTTACTTTCCATGGTTTCGGTTACCTGTGGTCCGCTGCAGTCTGAAAATATGAAATGGAAAATCCCAGAAGTGATTCAAAAGTTGTAAATCGAGCTCCACCCTGAGTAGCGTGATGAAACCGTGTGCTGTCCTGCCTCATCCCACACAGGATGTGGGTCTCCCCTTTGTCCAGCGTGCCCGTGCTGTACATACAGTGCAGTAGGGCATTTCGAGAGAGAGTGACCACATTCGCATAGCTTTTATTACAGTACATTGCTAAGATTGTTCTATTGTATGATTAGTTGTGGTTAATCTCTTACTGCGCCTAATTTCTAAGTTAAACGTCAGAGCATGTATGTGTAGGAGGAGACAGTCCATACAGGGCTCGGTATTATCTGTGGTTCCAGGCACCCACATGTCTTGGAACATTTCCCCCACAGGTAAGGGGGGAGCGCCGTAGTCAAGATTTATGAAAAGGCTTTGTTGTCTTTAAAAGCCTAGTAGCTTGAGGCTTTTTCTGTGTCCTGCTTGTCATGGCACTTGTATAACTCTTAGTAGTATGCCAGGGATTCTTTTCTTTAAAGGTCTTTGGTTAGAAGTAATGCTGCGAATGTTAAGTATGTTTTATTTAGCAAAAGCAGCTTCTGCTAACGCTCTTACCAAGCGCCTGCCTTCAGTATTAAAACCAACGCAGGCACTTGGGACCTGTAGGTTGACCCACGGATCTTACCGATTTGACACCAGCGCCGTGTTGAGTTGGAGGCGGGTGGTCAGAGCAAAGGATGCCTGGGGTGAAGCGTGCAGTCGGAGCTGGCATCTGACGCAGGTGCCCGTTTCCACAGTGGGATCTGTAGCATTGACAGAACGGTAACCGCGCAGGCGTCTGGGGTGCCGACTGCGTCCTGCCCGTCGACCGTGTGTTGACTCATCTGCACGTAGCCCCACGAGATCAGTGGCGTATATGTACAGAATAAAACAAAGTTAACTTGTGACACACACAGTGCAGTGTGCCACGTGGTGCCATCAAGAGTTCGAATTGGGCAGATCTGAGTTGGTATCCAAGCTCTCTGACCTTGGGTCTTACTCTTTCTCATATATGAATGTGGGGTAGTTATCCCCGGTGTTATGAGGATTACATTTATATACAGTATTCAATAAATCTTATTTGTTTCTTTCCTCAGTTGCATAGTTCATGCTGAAACCAACTTAACAGATTGGGCAAAAGCATCAAATTATTACTAGTGATTTCAAAAGAGACCCTCCTTTCCCCCTCACCCAATCTGCAATAAAATTTAATATTATTTTCAGTGAGTATGTTTCAAGTGCCTATTGTTTGACAACTCTTACATTGAAGAATTAGGGAATGTGTAACACCAGGAACATTAAAGAGGTATGTGTCCCCAAAACCTTTTTCTCCTAAGATGGGCAACACCGAAATGGGCAGAAGCCAAGAGACATTAATACCTTGTATTTCTTTCTAAGATACTTTAGACTTGAAGGTGATTTCACATTCATTCTCTTACTTGGTTTTTATGACAACTTGCGATGTAAATAGAGATGGTTTTATTCTCACCATTTTACAGTTGAGAAAATTGAAATTCAGGGAAGTCTCGATGGTAAATTTAACAACTAGATCAAGATACACCTCGCCATAAAAACAAAAAATTTGGAAGTAAATAGGGTTTGGTTTTTGAGTTAGGTGTGTGACGACACATCCATTATCCACTAACATAGAACTAAGTCACTGAGGGAAAGAAAATGTGTGATAATCATCAAGCGAAAGGGAAAAACTTGAAGATCAAATTAAGTCGTGCTAGAGACCAGTGGGAACCAGCAGGGAGGTAGGATTATGAAGGCCACGGGCAAAGGTGCAGCCCGCACTGCCCCATTTCAAAACCACGCCAAAATGGCCACGAAGGGTTTAAGTCAGTGTTTCATGCGTTGTGACTTTTCCTATAATACCACCTGTTCCTTTTACTTCTCGTGAAGTTAATCTGATCTCGTGCCCCCAGCTCTGCCCGTTGTTAAAAGGGACATAGGCAGTCTATGTGGTCCGGTCATCTATTACAGCATTTCCTGCTCAGCACCCCTTCTTATGTTTTCTTGTTAAAAGCAAAGAACAAGCTGGACATGTTCGCATGGAAAATACGAAACATGACAACAACCCATGAGGTTCGTTGTCCATTTCCGGCATAGTGCAAGAGTTTTCCCCTTGGAATAATTCCAGTAGGCAAATCCACTCCACTTTTAAATGACTCATAAGTTTGGGCTTTCACTGGTTCCCTTGGGGCATTGTTCTGTAGACTAATAGATCTTACCGATAGGAAGATTTCCGGATATTCCTTAGCCTTACTTTTCCTTTCTTATTCTCCTTGTTCACATCAATCTTTCTTCAGCTATTCTTAAACAATTCTTCGTGGGCCGACATGAGATATTTAGATTGTTACTTCCAGTATATTAAGTTATGTATTCTTCACAAGGGGAAAGCGATATTATATTGCTTTAATTATTATTTCTAAGACTTAAAAGCTACTGGCCAGCTATGTGATATACAGCAAATCAAAATGTAGGAGGACATAGATTGATAGACTTCTGTGCCTTTTATTTCTCATGGCAGCTTAGCCTCATAGCTTTCTAAAAGCTCCCCAAGATTGAATTACCTTACATGAATTACATTAAAGCCTGATTACCAATCTGGCTTCACCTTCCTTTCAGGAGACGAAGGAAGGGAGGGCAGAAATAGGAAGCTGACAGTATTTGCCCACTAGTGGACCAAAAGAGGAAGTCTGTTTATGACAGAGGAGGGGCTTGCTCCCAGGTCCGCATTGCTGTGTTCCCTGGGACACTCCACTGCCCCTCAATTTACTTGCAGAATCCAGCTGCTTCGGGGACACTGCATCTGAGCTTTCCAGCTCTTTCCTCAGTCCTGCTGCTACAAACAAAACGGTTCCGAAGCTGGCTGGACTCCTGGGGAACAGTCTGTGTTCACTGGGGGCGGGTGGGGGTGGGGAGTAGGGCTTATGGAAAACGCTGTAGTGAACATTCACATCTAGACCTGATAACGTGGGCTTCAGTTTCTTTCTTGGTAAATCAGGGTTTGAACCAAGTGATCCACGGGGTCTTCCAGCTCTGTTTTTCTAGGACTGATTCTGCACACATGTTCACGAGTGCACTCAAATTAGGAGACACGGGCTTTTTGGTGCGAGCAGCACCCCTGCTTTGGGGACCTCCAGCATTTGGGCCTCTGCCCCTTAGATTTTGGTGCCAGCCTTACGCTTTCAGTCCCGAAGAGCGAGTGCACGTCTGATTGGTCTCCAGGTCACCTCGTCTCCCGCAGTTCCGTACCCTTTCCTTGAAGCTCGTACTTGGGACTGCCCTGGGGAAGCCACAGTGGCTGAATAAACTGGGGGGGGGGGGGGACAGTTTCATAGTTTCTCCAAAATCAGTGAAGTGAAAAACGTCTGTCTCAGCACTGCCTGGCAGGACGCAGCCTGCCAGCTGATAGATTGCACTGGAAAATGCAGGCCGCCTCCCTCTAGCCCGCTCTAGGCCCCTCTGTACTGCAGCGACTGTTGCCCATGTGGCCTGGGCCACATGGTGAGGGATTGTGAAGACAGAGCAGGAAGCCAGGTCCGAAGAGCCAGGGGAAGAGCAGGACTGAAAGCAAGGGCCAGGCCCGGGAGATGCGCAAATGCGGACCTCTTATAAGTGAGGCACCCCCAACTTGGGCCTCTCTCTTCCTGCTGATCGATCTGGGGAGGACAAAAAGTCACCCATCTGTAGTGGGGACCATGGGGTTAAGACCCTGATAAGTGAGGCTGGATCCTAATATAAAGTTATTCCGTCCCAAGGCTAATGCACCCAGTTCTTCATTCGAAAATAGAAAGGACACCTCTAGTCTAGGGTGAGCCTCCAAAATAGAGGACCTTAAGGTCAGTGCATATGGAGGAACTGAGCATGGCATGTGTGTCAGCTTTCTTAAGGGTGGTTGGTCTATTTTTATCTCCCCTATAGCTTGGATTTGTGACAGACCAGGGCTCAAATTCTACCCCACGATTTGAGTATGAAGAGCATCTGAAAACTAAGTCGTAGCGATCACTTCAGAAACCAGAATTCTGGAAAGGGAAAGCTGGTGCCAGAGCAAGCCGTATCTTATCGTCGTTTTCAGACGAACTATAAATTACATGCAAATGATTGAATAGACTATAGGCCGTTGGACCTTAGAGAGCGTGTAACCTAATCGCATCCTTTCATTTGGAAGAATTAGCAGCCAGAGAGTTCCAGCGCCCTGTCAGTGGGACCAGACCAGAATAGCCAGCTCCTGTTACCAAGCCTAATGCACTATTTCCCTATGGTATCAGATCTGAGATGTGGGTGAAGATCGCAATCACCTGGGGAGTTTATTTAAAATGCACATACCTGGTCCCGTCCCTGGAGATTGGTTCAGAAGGTCTGAGGAGGGTCCTGGACATCTGGACTTTGAATCAATTCTGTAGGTGGTAACTCTGCTCCCCATAGCTCTAGAGCCCACTGGCCTGAGCTAGCTGCATTAGAGATCTACCTTCCCACCCCATCTCTGTTTTCCCTCTTTTGGGAGGTGAGAAGCCTTACCTGCCTGTCACTGCCTACGAGACTGAGCTGTCTGGCAGAGGTCTAATCAGACCTAGGAACAAATTCCTAGCTCAGCGTCTGGAAGAAATCATAAGATGTCCCGGGCAGAAAGCAGGAACCCCTGAAAAAGAAGTTCTCCCCTCACCCCCATTTGAACTATAGGTGCTCCAGGGTGAAAACCCACACCCAGCTTTCATGGGTGGGAGGGAAGAAAGGGGCACCTAGCCAAGGTAACATGGTCCCCGGGCCAGCTCACACTGGTGACTAGACCCTCCCTGGGCTCTGCTGCTCCAGCCACCTCGCCCTCCTCCTGTGACCCCCATCAGGGACCCCCTCTCCTAATGCAGGGCTTCTGGTGTCCATAAGTGCTCCCCATCAGGGAGCACGGATAGGGAGCAAAGGTAAATCCAGAAGATTAACTCTGGGAAGACCTATGGGAGCATGTTTTTCTTTGGTTCGAAGGCTTCTTTATCACCATCACCTAGTGACATTTATCCGTCGTCTAGCTGGGCTGCTCATGCTCAGGATGACTCATGAGTGTCTCATAACATATCCCATCCTTCTGTAGCACAGCCCTTCAAGTTTGGATTCACATCAAAGCAAACTAAATTCCAAACTTTAAATGTGTTTCTCCAGCCTCTTCCATCATAGGAATTCTTTACTAAACCACTTTCTGAGACTAATGGTTGCTTTATGACATCCTTTTATTTTATTTTTTTTAATCAGAATTTAATAGAAGAAATATTACCATGGTAATAAACTTTGATTTTCCTTAATAGACATTTTTTTTCTAGTGCTTATCCTTCAAGAGTTAGAATTGCAAGGTGTTATTGTTTTGTCTGCAAATTGTATAAACACTTAATTACTTGTAACTTCATTTGAATATTACGTAGAGCATTTGTCATTGAAGATAGGAAACAAGATCTGGGCATAAAAAAGTTACCTCATGTTCCTACCAAAGCAGGAAAAATACAGAACAGTCCTTGCTGGGGGAAACAGACAGATACTGAAAACAAATTGAGTTTGTCAGTCAGATCTCCAGGTAGTCAGGAGTCGTACTCAGTACACGGGCAAAACCTTTCTGTGCTTCTCATAAATTGCATTTATTGATTATTTTGCTTCTCTTTCACACTCTGCTCATTCTGTCTTTACCGCACGCGATTCCTCATCCCCGCTCCGTTCTCGTCCCCTCCCCACGCTTTCCGTCCCTCTTAGTGAAAACTCAGGTGCACCCAAAACACGTTCCCCTTCTACTTTGCCCACGCGATCCTTCCCCCTGGAAACCTTTCCGCTTCCGTACCCAGGTGAGATGCCGGGGAAGCTCTGCCAGGGACTGAGTGATATACCTTGGGTGGGGGGAGGGGGAGAAAGAAAAGCAAAAATGATTTTTAGCCTCTTCACGACTATTTAGCAAGCCAAGGGTTGCCGTAATTCCTCCTAGATATATTGCAAAAGCCAGTAGCCGACAGCCTGCTGCGATAGCCAGCGCCTCCAAGACAGCCATGATTCAAAATCCCGTTGATGAGATCACTGTCTAACAAAAATGTTTGCGGAAAACAGTCACGATTGTTTTCATAAATGGAAATGACACACACTTCCTGGTTCCCAGGGGCACCGCTCTCGCCCGACGGTGCGAGCTGCCAGTTGCCTCGTCCCCGGTCGCGGAAATCAGAAAGAGGCTTGAGCAAAGAGCAGTGTGGGTGCCCGACCCGCTCCCTCCGTCGGTGATTTCCCCAGCCGTTTGTAAAAGGAGTTTCTGCCAACCCCAAATGAGCCAAGGCTAGGGATTCTTTGCCCTTCTCTACATCAAGATTAAGTCTTAGCCGCGCCTTCAATGAAGGAAGCAATTTTTTATATATATATAATTGCAAATATTCTCCCTGATTCTTTGGGGGAATTTCCTAGGTTACGTTTTGCGGTGTTAAATGTATGCGCTGTGGAAGTTCAGCCCAACAGCAGCTGCTTGCGGAACCCAGAGTCCCTAAGGTGGGCACTGAATGACACAGACTCTCCCAGGCCTCAGGGTCGGGGCGTTGCAGCTTTTGCACTGCTTAGCCGGGCTATAGTAACAACGCACAACGTTTTCCCAGGTCACGTTGCTAAAAGGCAAACGTGAATCTGTTCATGTCTGTGACAGAAGGGAGGCGTGTCGTACCCGCTCTGCCACCCTTGGGTGGCAGCTGAGTGTGGTTTAACAACATGTGTGGCCCCTCCCTGGAAGACACAGGCATGTCTTGTGTCTTCAGAGACTCACCCGTGAATCAGCTGAACCACCGTGCGATCTTTGAGGATTCGAACTTTAAACGTGTAGCAGGGCCTTTCGGTGAATGCGGTTACTTCTCTGAATTTTGTAGTTTTTCAAAAGCGTTCTTTTAGTGCCTTTATCTTAGACCGGCCCACTGATCTTCAAACCAGCCAGGGCTCAGCTTGTCTCTCTTAAAGAGACTCTGCTACTCTTATATTTACAGAGCTGGCTGAAAAATTACCCTTCAGTATTGGGTTCAGGTTGCAGGCAGAATAGTACAAAGATACCCTAGACCAGCGGTCCCCAACCTTTTTGGCACCAGAGACCAGTGCCCCTGTGAGAATCAAATGCCTTGGTGATCTGAGGTGGAGCTGAGCAGTGATGCTAACCCTAACCGCTTAGCGGCTGCAAATGCAGCAAATGCAGATGAAGCTTCACTAGCTGCCTTGCTGTGGGCCCGGTTCCTAACAGGCCACGAACCAGTACTAGTCCAAGGCCCAGGGTTTAGGGACCCTGCCCTAGACTCTTGAAAAGCACTAACTACTGCTTTAATTACGTTGTGGTCACTGCAGATTATATTTGCAACAGTTGAAAAGAGGTACATTGTGTTAAATTTAAAAAAACAAACAAACAAAAAAATCCACGCTAAAAGCTTTCTAAAAGAAATGGTTTATTGAGTTTAAATGCCAACCAGAAAAGGGCCTGCTCCTGGGACATGCAGTCCGAGCCACCAGCAGTCGGGTCTGTAGAAAAGGCAAACAAAGTCCTCTCTCCTAGAGTTGCGGACTCTTTTATACATTGTTTTGGGAAGGAAGATGTGATTTGTTTGTGAAAGAATTAACATTGGCTTCAGAAAAGGGGAACAGGAAAAAGGTGAAGGGCAGTTTTATGATAGGCACTTAGTCCATAAGGAGGAACGATTTACTACTTTTGTTTGGTTGCGGGCAGCAGTCCTGGAAGCTCATGCATGTGCAGGCCGCAGCGGGGGCTTCTGGCGGGGCGGTCCGTCGCTGTAGAGGTTCATTCAGGCTCCCGCATACACTCAGGATGTGAGCGGTCTGGTGTTAGTTGACCCACAGCTGCGAACTGGTTAAATACTCGCGTCTCTTTCTCTCACTCCCAGCCCACCATAATTTAATTTAGAACATCTCAGAATTTTTCTCTGTCAGTTGTCACAGGATATGGCTGTAACCTATACGATCAAAACAGAAGAGTGAGGCACAGCCATGGAGTCTTGACAAGGCAGATAGCAGCTCAAAGTTCCCATTAGGTCGAAGAAAGCAGTGAATATGTAAACCGCCAAGATGCAAAACGATATCACTCATCAAGGATCATTTCCATTAATAACTAAATGCCTTGAATGGCTCAGTATAGATCTTGCTTATATACTAACTTCCGTTTTGTATTAATAAATAATGTTGTGGCGAGGCGTTCTGTCTGTCTAGAATTTATAGTTTCCCATGCCGTGCAGTTGGAGAGACTTTTACAGAGATCCAGCCACAAGGGTGGGGGGACAGTGAGGATCACTGAGGTGCTCTGATACTGTACGTGCTCTGGTCTGATTGTGCATGCTAGGTGCTCAGTTTTTAATTGTTTCCAACAAATACCAAGCGTCCGTGAGCGATGGGTTTTGGAGAGAAGCCTCACATTCTGATGTTCCTTTTACAGCACAGCTCTCGTGCCGAGCCGTCTCCTGCTTAATTTGCTAGCCCTTTTCTCTAGTTTCTCTTCTCATTTACTTCCTTCTGACCGCATCGTTGCTTCTTGCTGCCATTTCTGCGTGTGTCCTCTCCAAACTGGTTTTCCTGCTTTTAGAGCTATTCTCTCGTGTACCCCTACGGACACAGACTGCTTAGAAACCTGTGATCACGGCGCTACAGGTCATTGATCGGTCAGTCTGTGCTGCTTTGACCCAAAGCGCTACTTCGTCTTTCCCACATCTTTCGGCTCTGCCCCTTTCTTTCAATCTTTTTCATCCATCTTGGACCATAAATCTGTATCTCTAAAGGCCTTTGCCCTCTCTCTTCAAGCCCGCCCCTTCCCCGTCTAGACATTTCCATCTGGGTCTGTCCCCGCCATCATCCCAGGCTCACAGAGCCCCAGCGTCATCGCCCTCATTCCCACAACAGCTCCTCCAGTTGGCGACGACCACCGTCCTCCCTGTCACGGAGTGTCCGACACACCTTAGGGTCTCAACATCTCCTTTTTCTTCCTACGCTCCTTCCTTCTTCCCACGCTTGCTTGGTTTAATCTGCCACCTCCCTGGTCTTTCTGCCTCCAGATGCTCTACTTTTGGAGCCGTAGTGCTAAGGATGTCAAGGTAACCTTCCTATGTGACGTCCTCCTCTTAAAGACACGTGTTGGATTCCCAGGTATTCTCAGTGGGCTGACAAGAAGTATTCCAGCCTGGCATTCACTCTGGGCCCTTTTTACACTTGTCCCTGGTGCATCCTGAGTGCTCACCCTTTCCTCCAGCTAGGTCTGTCTCTTTTCCGCTGCCCTCTGTACCTTCTGAGATTGTCCCTGGCTCTGAGTCATCACCACCGCTTCCCAGCCCCGCCCCTCCCCACCCTGACCCCCGAGCCTTTTGTCTGTATTCTGTCCACAGTGAAAGATCACCACGGAGCCTTGCCCCATCATTCCAGCTGTAGAGCTGCCCTCCTCATCTGAAGGAGGCAGAACCACTTACTTCTCTGGAGGTTTACACAAGAAACTGAGAACCAGGAGGAAAGAAAAACTTACCTTCAACTGTGTATTCTCTTCTTCTTGAATTTTATACTTTGTATACTATTCAGTAAACTAATTTTTAGCATTTATGTAGCCAGATGTAATCGCAAATATATATACGGTGATGCCTTAATTTTCCATGAACATGTGTGTTGGTTTCCCCATACCACCTGACTCAGTGCAGTGAGTACCTAGTAGGAGATTAATTAAGAGCTGGGTAAAATAAACAGCTGGAAGGGTGAGGAATAGAGAGAAGGTATAAACGGATTAGAGACAGCCTTGGACCTGACCTAGCCTCTTCTTGAGTAATTTCAAAACTAAAGGAGAAAGGATTGCTTTTGTCTTCTTAAAGATTCTTAATAATTGCAACAATATACCCTTGCCCTAGCTAGTTATAGAGTTTTAATCCGATAATTAAGAATTCTTCCTGTCTAGGATTTTATGTACAGAAAATCCTAAAGACTCAAAAAAAAAAAAAATTATAACTAATCACCCAGTTCAGTAAAGTTGGAGGATACAAATTAACATTCAAAAATCAGTAACATTTCTATACACTAACAATGAATTTTATGAAAAAGAAATTGATCCCATTTATAATAGCATCAAAAACAATAAAATTCTTAGGAATAAATTAAAGGAAATAAAAGATCTCTATGATGAAAACTATAAAATGCTAATGAAAGAAATCAAAGAAGATACAAATAAATGAACAGATACCCCTTCTACATGTATTGGAAGTAATATTGTTAAAATTTCCATAATACTGAAAGCTAGAGATTCGATGCAATTTCTATCAAGATTCCAATGGCAGTTTTTACAGAAATAGAAAAACCACTTCTAAAATTTATGTGGAACCACAAAATACCCCCAAATAGCTAAAGAAATCCTGAGAAAGATGAACAAAGCAGGAGGCATCACATTTCTTGGTTTTAAGTTATACTATAAAGCTATGGTAATTAAAACAGTATGGTGCTGGCATAAAAACAGACAGACCAATGGAACTGAGTTGAGAGCCCAGAAATAAACCCAGTACAGCCAGCTAATATTCCACGAGTGAGCCAAGAATATTCCGTGGAGAAAGAACCTCTTCAATAAATGGTAGTGGGAAAATTGGATATTTCCATTTAAAATAATGAAGCTTGATGCCTGTCTCACACCACTCACAAAAGTTAACTTGAAATGGACTGAAGACTTAAATGTAAGACCTGAAAGCATGAAACTCCTAGAAAAACTTAGAAAAAAAGCTCCTTGACATGGGTCTTGGTAATGGGTTTTTTTTGGAAATCATACCTAAAACATAACAAAATCAAAAATAAACAAGTGGAACTATATTAATCTAAAAAGCTTCTGCATGGCAAAAGGAACATTCAGCAAAGTGAACAGAGCCTACAGAATGGGAAAAACTCTTTGCAAACCATGTATCTGATAAGAGGTTAATATCCAAAAAAATATAAGGAACTCTACATGTTTTTAAAAATCCAGTAAAAAAAAAAATTAGCAAAAGACCCGCATAGACATTTTCCAGAGAAGATACATGCATGGCCAAGAGGTACATGAAAAGATGCTCAGCGCCACTAGTCATTAGGGACATGCACATTAAAACCACAATGAGATATTACCTCATGCCTATTAGAATGGCTATCATCAAAAAGACAAGACGTAACTCCTGGCATATATGTAGAGAAAAGGAAACCCTTGTGCACTGTTGGTGGGAATGTAAATTGGTACAGCCAGTATGAAAAAGAGTATGAAGTTTCCTCAAAAAAGTAAAAATAGGACTACCATATGATCCAGCAATTTCACTTCTAGGAATATATCCAAAGGAAACAAAAGCACTAACTCAAAGATATCTGCATCCCCAATGTTCACAGCAGTATTATTTACAATAGCCAACAACTTAAGTGTCCATTGGTGGATGGATGAATAAAGAAGTTGTGGTCTGCGCGCGCGCGCGCACACACACACACACACACACACACACACACACTAGGTTATTATTATTCTTCCATAGAAAACTAGATCCTAACCATTGGTGAGATGAATGGACCTTGAAGGCATTATGCTAAGTGAAATAAATCAGATAAAGACAAGTACTGTACAATCTCAATTATATGTGGAATCTCAAACAAAGCAGACCAAACTCATAGAAAAAGAGATCAGATTTGTGGTTACCAGAAGCGAGAAGTGGGGAGAGAGGGAAATGGAGGAAGGTACAAACTTCTAGTTACAGAGTAGTAAGTACTAGAGATGTAAGGTATGACGTGATGACTGTTTAACACCGCTGTATGCGGGAAAGTTGTTAATAGAGTAGACTCTAAGAGTTCTTATCACAAGGAGAAATTTTATTGTATCTGTATGAGAGGATGGATGTCAACTAAACCTACTGTAATCATTTCACTATATATATATATAAATCAAACCATTATGCTGTACTTGTTAAACCTTACACAGTGATGTAGGTCAATTCCTCCTCAGTAAAACTGGAAAAAAAGAATTCTTCCTGTCTACCACTCTCCATCTCCACCCACAAAAACAAATAGGTAGAAAGTTTCTGCATTTTGGGAATAGCTGCTTACCTGTGTATCTCTGCCCAGCATCAGGAGCTCACGAACACCTGTGTTCTGCCTGTGGCGAGCAGAAATTTTCTCTCTGAATGAGAATCGTGTCTTCAGTTGAGAGATTCCCCCCTCAGAGCCTTTGGATTTTACCTCTGTCTCATCCCACCCTCACCCTGCCACCTTGGCAATGGCTTTGCCCTGGTCCCTGTGGCCACCAGAGGCTTCCATGCATTTCCAAATGTCCAGGGTGGTGAGACGGCACACTCCCTACCCTTCCCCTGCCTCCCACTCCATGATCCAGGCCATACTTCCTCTTCAGGTTCGACTTGGTATGGTGGGTGAGGGTGAGGGGTCATTTGGAGATTATACATGATTAGCAGTGGTGTCCACTAAAGACAATAATAGTTTGAGACCATGAAGCATATGCCTCGCTTTGTGCGTCTTTGAAGAAAATCTTTGAAAAAGCAATACACACAGTGCTGGATTGTTACTGCCATTTCTTGGTCCCCTCCTTCTGGCAGTAAAACTGACGTGTTCTATTTCTCTTGCAGAGCGTGCTTGAGAAGGGAGGATAAAATCAACTTTTTAGAACACGAAGAACCCCTTCAACGTTAATTCCAGAAGTGGAACATTTTTTTTCCTAGTTAGAAAGTAACCAGTTTAAAGAGAAGACCACTGACAAGAAGCGCCAGAGAGCAGACCCGACAGAAGCGTACACCGCTTCCATCAACAGCGATGTGAAAAGCCAAGGCTGAGATCAGGGATCGGCCATGAAGGGCACGTGTGCAGTGTTAATAAACCCACGTACGATGACAAAAACAGAAAGGCAGCCCTCTCCACTTTTTGTTCTTTCTAGTCAACTGTCTCTTCTACCCAGGCTCCATCATTTGGTGAACCTCCATTCCAGCAAAGCCTGAGGGTCGGGGCTGGGGGATAAGGTTACAGTGGAGAGAGGAGAGGGTGAAACACCTTAGTGTCGGGCCAGCAGGGCTACGTGGGACAGACTGTCCAGGCTGTGGCATGTTGGGTTTCTCTCTCTCTCTTTTCTCCCTTGACTATATAAGAGCTATTTCATTGTAACTTATTACGGTGATCATGTAAGTAAGAAGACAAAAAAAAAAGGAAAGAAAATGTACCTCTTTTAGTGGAATAATGTTTATGATTGCAAGTGAAATAAGGCATTTTTTTTATCAACAGAAAGGCAACCTTGGCTTATATAACCACTTCTCTATCACGAATACTGACATCTTTACTTCAGTGACTATCAATAATAAATATATTTTCTGACAAAGACTGGCATTGTAGCCTGGGGCCTTGTGTATTTCTTTCTCTAGGTTACATGGTTATGCTTACGGGAATTGAGCTGATTTATATTGGCATTGCTTTGCCTTCATGCTGTAGCTCTCCTCTAAAAAGCTCCAAAGCACTTTGCAGAGCCTCAGCCAAGCAAGCGATGCTGAGAACTCACCTCTTAGGTAGGTAGGATTCAGTGAGATCTTTACACACTGCACGAACCTTCCTTCCTTTGGGATGAGAACTGGTTTAGATAACCTGGGTTAGAAACTTCTGACCCTGCAATCTATAAAAATGTGACAAAAGGGAAAAAAAATAAAGAACAACAGCCAACCCACCCTGAGTGTTTTTCCAATTGCATTAAAACTTCCTAGGTGTCACTCATTTTTATCAGCGGATGGGATAGGTAGTCCAACCCTGGATTTTGGTAAGTTGGAAAGTAGTGTTCACTCTGAAGCAAAACGAAAGGGCCTTTCCAGGAATAGATAAAGGAGAAAACGCTGAGGCTTTGCGATGTCCCCTGAATATCTTTTGTCATGTGGGATTTTGATTTTCTTAGACTTTCGCAAAAGGAATAAGAATACGGGCTCTGGAATAAGGTGCATCTGTGTTCAGACTGTGGCTCTGCCACTTTCTGCCACTTACCATCTGTGGGACCTAAACCAAACCGCCTCACCACACTAAGCCGCTGTGTTCCTCAGCTGGGAGGAAATGCAAGAACCTTTTACGCAGACTTTTGGTGAAGGGTCGGAATGCTTCCCATGCACATTCGGTTGGATCCAGTTGTGGGTGTGTGCGATTATTCAGTAAACTGATTGGGAGTTGGGGGCATGGAAATAATATGCACACGCCCAGATACCTTCGAGAAAGTTAGGATGAACATAGCTTGCATTGGGAGAATTTCCACCAACCCCTGTAAATGGGAGTGTGGCCTCTTTCATCTAAATCCCTGGGTTGGCTCCACTGGAATGGCATTTCTTTGTATCCTTGTGAACGCTCTGTAGACGTGATGTTGATTCTGAGTGATTCTGTTGACCCTCCTACCATAACCCGTGATTGCTGTGCAATGAAAACTTGTTTTTATTTTCATTTCTTAATGGTACAAAATAAGCCGAGTTTGTTTAAATGTGAAGGAAGGAAGCATTGGTAGCTGGAGGAGCAGCTGCACATGTTGGCACCGTGAGGGTGACACCCAGGTACCTGCCTGGGAGAAAGAATAGGTACACGAAAACATGTTTACACAGTGACTTGCTGCAGCATCTGCAAATCAGCTAACTCACAAATTCCCTCTTATACAGCTTTTTTTTTTTTTTTTTTTCAATTTAGAGCCAAGAGCGTGGCACATCCCTAGGTTGCCGATCTTGTCATAGGCAAAGAAATTCATCACTGAAGAGTCAGGAATTTAAAGCTAGTTAAATCATGGGAGGGTGGTTTGTCAAGACATCTCTCTCTCAGCACTGGTTATTAATTTATTCAGATGATGGGTGCAAGGGGGAAAGATGGCACGTTGGGGAAAATAAATGGGTGAGACGATGCCTTTTTTATGCCTTTGAAGATCTCGTGTTGATTGTATCACAGCTCTGTCCAGGTCACCGATAACTTTAGGACAAGTGCTTGAGAAGAATGTTGTGATCTATGTGTCTCACGGAACTACATGTTCCAGTCAGCTTCTCCATTAAGTAGAACTCACCTTGAATCACAAATAGTTTAGTTCATGAAGCCAAGAAGAATAAAGCATCTTAGCAACTAGTCCTGTAATCACACTGAACAAATGTCTGATGAACTTGCAGAAGACAGCAAGGTCAAACCAGCACAAAGTCCTCTCTGAAAAGTCAATTACTTATTATAGAAAACTCACCAACGTGATGGTTTAGAAAATTATTGACTAATCCTTATTAATAGTGGATGTGGACTAATAACCAAATGCTTGTGACTTGCTGGTCTACCAGGGAGATGCCTTTGTACAGCAGCTCTAAGTGGTATTTTGCTTAGAACAGAACAAGCAGCCAGATGTCCTCATCTGCTTCAGCTTTGGAGTTGGCAGCCTGTGATTCTTAGCTTGATATCTTTCAGCCCTCGTATAATTGCTTTGGCCAGAAACCCACAGAATAATTCTCTTTCCTCCATTTAAGCTGTTGGAGCTGACCCTTTCAAGATTTAAGACTTAGAGAAGTTGAACAATTGAAAGAGTAGCAGTAACTTACTGGGTTTATTCTGTTTCGAGTTAATATACTTGAAAAGGTAATACTTTGAATGAGTTAATGTTCATTCTCTGTCACTGCTCCCCTGTTTCCCAAGTTTTCATCCATTTCTTTACTTTTCCCCCCTCAGATGCTCCCATCTTTATCTCTCCTTTAGTTTCTATGGGTTTAAACTTTTTAAAATATATATATTTTTTAATTTTTCAATTTCAGTTGACATACAATATTATATTCAGATACACAGCATGGTTCTTAGACATTTGTATAACTTCAAGGTGGTCGCCTTGATAAATCTAGTGCCCATCTGACACCATGCAGTATTACTGACTATATTCCTTACCTCTACACTTGACAGCCCCATGACTATTTTGTAACTACCAATTTGTACTTCTTAATCTCCCTTTCCCTTTTTTTACCCTTCCCCCCAAACTCCTTCCCATCTGGCAACCATAAAAATGTTCTCTGTCTCTAGGTTTGTTTCTGTTTTCCCTAGATTCCACATGTAGGTGAAATCATATGACATTTGTCTTTGTCTGACTTAACTCCACTCATCACAATACGGTCTAGGTCTATGCCTGTTGTTGCAGACGGCAAGATTTCATTCTTTTTTTATGGCTGAGTCATATTCCATTGTATATATGTACACCTCTTCTTTATCCATTCATCCAGTGATGGACATCCAAGTTGCCTCCATATTTTGGCTGTCGTAAATAATGCTGCAGTGAACTTATGGATTCACGTGTCCCTTTGAAGTGATGTGGAGGATTTCTTTGGATAAACACCCAGAAGTGGGATTACTGAGTCCTTCTTTGTCTCTTGTTATAGCCTTGTTTTAAAGTCTATTTTGTCTGGTATAAATATTGCTACCCTAGCTTTTTAATTTTTGTTGTTGTTGTTGTTGTTATCATTTTCATGAAATCTTTTCCATCCCTTTACTTTCAGGCTCTGTGTGTCTTTCCATTTGAAGTGAGTCTTGTAGGAAACATATGAGAGGGTTTTGTTTTCTTATCCTTTCAGCCCTGTGTCTCGATTGGAGCATTTAATCCCTTTACATTGAAAGTAATTGTTGATATATAGTTATTGCCATTTTATTATTTATATTTTTAATCTTTTTTTTTCTTCTTAAAGGAATCCTTCTAACGTTGCTTGTAATACTGGTTTGGTGTCGATGAACTCCGTTAGCTTTTTCTTGTCTGGGGAGCTCTTTATCTGTCCTTCAATTCTAAATGATATCTTCGCTGGGTAGAGTAATATTGGTTACAGGTCCTTGCTTTTCATCACTTTGAAAATTTCATGCCAGTCCCTTCTCGCCTGCAAAGTTTTTGTTGAGGAAACAGCTCACAGTGTTATGAGAGCTCCCTTGTAGTTAACTAGATGCTTTTCTCTTGCTGCTTTTAAAATTCTCTTTGTCTTTAACCTTTGGCATTTTAATTATAATGTATCTTGGCATGGACCTCTTTGAATTCATCTTGTTTGGGACTCTGTGCTTCATGGGCTGATTCATCTATTTCCTTTGTCGGGTTAGGGAAGTTTTCTGTCATCCTTCAAATTAGTTTTCAGTTCCTTACTCTCTTCTTCTGGACCCCCTATGATTTGAATGTTGGTATGTTTGATGTTGTCTCCGAGGCCCCTTAAACTATCTTCATTTGTTTTAGATTCTTTTTTTCTTGTTGCAGGTCTGATTGGGTATTTTCTGCTACCTTTATCTTCTAAATTGCTGATTCGATCCTCTGCGTCATCTAATCTGTTGATTCCCTATAATGTATTCTTCATTTCAGTTATTGTATTCTTCACATCTGACTGGTTCTTTTTTATGTTTTTTTTTTAATCTCCATGTTTATGTTTTCTATCTCTTTACTAAAGTTCTCACTCAGTTCATCTACTCTTCCCCTAAGTTAATTAAGCATCCTTATAACCAGTGTTTTGAACTCTGCATCTGGTAAATTGGTTATCTCCATTTTATTTAATTCTTTTTCTATTTAATTTGGGACATGTTTCTTTGTCTCTCCTGTTTGACTGCCTCCCGGAGTTTGTTTTTATGTATTAGGTAAGGCTGCTATGTCTCCCTGTCTTAGAAGAGTGGCCTTATGTAGTAGGTGTCCTGTGGGGCCCAGTGGTACAGTCTTCCTCGGTCACCTGAGCTGGGTGCTCCAGGCATGTTTCTTGTGTGTGCCCTCCTATTATAGGTGAGCCTTGGTTGCTGTTTGCACTTCAGTGGGAGGGACTGACTCTTGGGCTGATGGGTTGTGAGGACTGGTCAGTGAGGGGCTGACCCTACAAAGCAGGACTCACGTGAGCAGGGCTCTGGTGCCCGCCCAGTGTGCCCTTTGGGTGTTTTGTCCTCGGATGCGGCCCCAGGTGGTACTCTGGTTCAGGCCACTCAGTGTGCTGGTCTCAAGGCCTCTGCAGGCCAAGTTTAGCCACAGCCTGTGTCCTGCCCGGGGTCACTTGGCAAGAGTCACCAAGCAATCTGCAGATGGCCACCACCCATGCTGAGTGTGGAGGTGCCTTGAGAGCTGCAAACCGAGGCCAGCTGCCACTAGTGCAAGACTTGGGGCTGCTCAGCAAGAGGTACGGGGCATGCCGAGGCCAGATGCTGCCTGTTTAAGTTTTGCGAACCTTTGAGTGATTTTAGGAAAGCCCATGGTATGAGCAAGCAGGCTTTTCACATAGAAAAGCCACAGAAGTGGCTTGGGTGGGTCCGCAAGTTGGGAGGGGCGGGGTCTCCAGTGGGCGGGGCGGGCCTCGGGATCACCAGGGCAGAGCGACCAGTGGTATTCAGGTTGGTGGAGACTCGGACATGGCGTCTGCCCGCTTTTGCAGGCGGGTGAAAGGAGGCCTCCACAAAGAAACCGTGTATTCCGTCTGCGAGAAAGCTGCCCCTCCAGCCCTCGCCCTGAAGCCAGACAATTCGGTTCCTCCCCGCGTGTCCCTGGTGACTTGCAGGCTGCCGCCTCGGCGCTGGAGCTCTGAGCGAGCGAGCCCGTCGGCAGGTAAGTCCCCGCACGCGCCATGGAGGCATGCCTGTGACTCCAGCTCCCTGCCACCTCAGCCGCAGTCTCCGCTGGTTTTCGCAGCCGGAGTGCGGAGACTGCTCTTCCCGGCACGGGGAGCGCCGCGTGGGGCCGGGACCTCGCTTTTCCCGGGGACCGCTGCGGCCGCGCTATCCCTCCCGCCACGCACAGGCGTGGAACCAGCCCGTTGGGCGTCTCCGGCCAGTCTCGAATTGGCCTGTGTGTCCCCAGTTGTAGGACTTCTGTTCAGCTAGACTTCGGGCACCTTCGAACGACGGCTGTTCAGTCGTTCCGTTGTGGCCTTTGAAGCGGCGGTGAGCGGCAGCGAGCACAGCGCTCACCTACTCCGCCATCTTGACTGGCAGCCTGAGCGGTGAAACTGTCTTCGCCGTCTCTGTCCTCCAGGCCCACCTCCCTGGAGGTGATGTTGGGCGTGCAAAGCGCGTTACCTTAGGTGCACAATTCTGGCTCTCGCGCTGATCTGCTGCTCTTGCCTCGTGGGGCGGGTCATTTCCTCTCAGGCTTCTCACTGCCCGTGGCCCACTCTGTTCTTCTCCATTATAACAAGAGAGTTTTGATACCTCCTTGCCTCCCCAGCCTCCTGAATCTTAAATGAGTCATGGGCTCAGTACTACTACGTTTTTATCATTTAGTGGTACCTTGTATTTGCGGTTCTTAATTTACGAATCAGGTGTATGGGAAAAACTCCCCAAATTTGTATTTAGTTCTCTATGGCCTTTGATTATTTTTTTTACAGTTTACAGATCTTCATTAGGAAAAGAAAAAAAAGGACTGATTTCCTGTCACTTGTCTCAGGGGATTTACTCAGTGGGTGGGCTGTGTTCATTCTGCAATGTCTCCTGGGGCATGTAGCCAGTTTGTGCCAACGAGACCCGCAACCCAAACCACCCGCAGAATAGCTGACCATGGTACGGATGCTGTTAGCTGTGGTAGTCTGAACGACATTTATGCTGGTTCACTTAAGTCCATGCTTCTTTTAACATTTATGACAGCTAGCTGGGTCCTCAAATGAATGCAGAATGTTACAGGTGTCAGTTTTTACTTTCTCTGTTCCTTAACCCACTTAATGTCACCAACAATGACTGAAGCAGTGTAAAGGGAATTGAAGGGAGGGGATGAGAACAGTTACTACCCATCAAGTGGAGCACTGGCTCTTGGTGAACAAGGCTGTCTGGAGAGAAGGACTGGACGTCATTCCCATCAAATTCATTCTCCAGCCCCTGTCATTCCGAATCCACTGTCACATGAAAAGTCATTTTTAATTATTCCAATTGAGCTGATCTAAAGCTCTATCTATTTTATGATTGTCCCCAGCCTGCTCATGGCCCAGGGAGAGGGAACAGTCAGTGATTGGTCAGGTTTGTGAGATGGGGAACGTCAAGGCCGCCCTTGTGTACTCAAGAGGTTGACTCCTACCCCAGTCTGCCGTGGGGAGCCCACTGGTGTAGCTTTCCAGCACTTCTTAATGAATTATGGTGGACTGAATTGAGAAACACCAAAGACAAAGTAGACTTGTCCTCCCACACCAGAATGAGAGTCACCGCACTCATCTGACAAGGTCCCTGACACTAAGAATTTAGGCTGAACATACCAGAAAGCTTCAGGAACTTTAGATTCCATTACTTTTCAAAACCCACAGTCATTGGATCCTGGGTTTGGGGGAAGGTGACCAATCACCTAATTCATTCACATCCAGGCTGACGTTTGAATGAAGATGATGAAATTTTATATTTCATGCGCGCTGTCTCTCTTCTGCTGCCTTCAGCCTCAATACTGCTGACAGACCCCTAAAGGAAAAGGTGACTTGCTTTAGGGACAGCAAAGACGTCAACCAAATCAAAAGTGTCAGCCACTTTTCCTGTCCGTGTCTTGAAGCTTTCAAATAGACCCACAACCTATGTGCCCTATATTTTAGGCGAGGCCAATCCAGTGTGAGACCCCATTTGGTTTCAGAAAATATGGCTACCTTACGTCTGCCTTTCAGTTAAACTGGAAACGGAAAATTGAAACTATTAAGTTCAGTTCCTGAAACTCCCTCTAACCAGGCCGACTCTAAATGGAAAACAAGGATGCCTCAATGTAATGAAATGTTTCAAACCACTTGAAGGGAGTTTGGTTAGGAGAGGCCACACGTCAAAGATTTTCCCATGCAGAAAAGTTTGACTTCCTTCAACTTTCAGGTGTCCCCATGTCTTCTCCCCTCTACCTGTCTTGGGAGGATTCTTACAGCCTGTGGTCAGTCGCTTTGCTGAGAGGGCAGTCTGCTATGAATAGAAGCCTGCCTTCAAAGTAAACTACATTTCCATAATGGCTTTTAAATGCAAATATGGAAGCCCCAGGGGTCAGGCCAAGTTTCTGGGTAGCACTCTGCTGTAGCTATGCCTTTCCTTCCTGGAGTTCATTAAGGCACAGGGAGTGGCCTGCTTGGACTAGACCCCCAGTGACCCACATAGGGAGCCTCCTGCAGCACCATGCCCATTGGCCAGGCTGCACTGGGCCCCTCAGCATTGCTGAAAGCCTGTGCTCACTGGCTCTCTCCCCCTTCCTGGCGAATATATAAAATAGGGGTGAGGACCAGAGGACTGGGACCAACTGCTTATTATCTGCAGCCTGTGCAGTCCAAGAGACAAGGGTAAAATCATCTTCTTCATTTCATAGCCACAGGCCACGTTCCTCAGTCAGCATCAAACCTGAAACTCAATACCAAGCTGTAAGGTTTAGCTCTGGAGCTCCCTAAGGTAATATGCTCCCTCGTCTCAGAAGCACTGCCACACCGTCATTGAAAATATATTCAATATAGAGCCGAAGTGGCAGCGTCATTTTATTTCAAGCTTGGAAGTCAAGCTGCAGAGCAAGAGCTGGAGACTCTGCTTTAGCAAAGGGTGAATGGGATGTCGGCTAACCTGCTGTTAGAAGTCCATTTTGAGTTATCTGTACATTCTTAAAAATGCTTTTTGGCAGCAGCCGCATGTTAAATATGAACCAGAAATAAAAGAGTTTACATTCCTGACCCTCAGGTGCTTAGCACAGAACTTGGAAATCTCAGTATCTTAGGCAAAAGATATTTCCTTCCATTGGAAATGAATTTATCAGTGAAGTTAGAAAGATGTTATTGTATAGAAGCATAAGAGGGATTATGAATCACCGTTAAGGTGACGCTGTTTCAGGAACATCAGAAGCTATTGTCCTGAGTTTTTATAACCACTCTCGACTTCCTCGCCAGTATAGGAGTGGCCCGTTCATTACCGTATGGATCGACTGGTACCACTGAACTTACCATTTCCACAGTCTCTGTACCCGGGAGAGGAGGTAGGCAGCCACAGTGCCATGTCACACTGGTATTGCCGGAATCATTCACGCATTAATTCATCAAATGAGCAGCGTCTACCTCCGCGCCCCAGGCCTTGTTCCAGGAGGGGGGACATGAAGGACAGGGTCCTGACCTCACAGAGTTTACCCTCCGGTGGGTGTGGGGGTGAGCAGTAAACATGTCAGGGAGTAGTAAACTCTATGCAGAATAGAAAAAGGGCAGAGGAATAGAGTTTGGGGAGAGGGAATAGATTCTTCAGGGAGGATGTGCTGTATTTGACTAGGCAGTGAAGACAGCTCTAAGGAGGTGACATTGGGGCGGATTCTTGACCGTAGTGAGAGAACCATTCAGGTGACGATCTGGGGAGCTCTGCGGCTGCCAGATCAGTGGGCACAGAGGTTCGGAGACAGCAACAGGTTTGGTGTGTTAGGGGAGCAGCAGGGAGGGCCTGACCCGAGCAGAGTGGCAGCAAATGCAAACAGAGTTCAGAGAGGGATCCAAACGGGTAGCACATGTTAAGTTTTATTCTGAGTGTGATGAAAACCATTGGAGGGTTTGGTGCAGGGTCATCAATTGATCTAATCTACATTTTTAACCCATTTCCCTCTTTCCCTGGGAATACTCGCTGGTGGGGCTTGTGGCTGTAGTGTTTACCTCGTGATAACTCACAGACTACACAGTCTTAACCTCACCTCCCAAGTGGCCACACAACATCTCGCTTTCATTAGTATTTTAGCATTGCTCTAGTATATTGATAATCTTTGGAAAAAATGATATCAGTCTATTTATGGCATTCTGCTTTTACAAAATATAATAATTCCTAATCACTGAAATTGTAAAATCCTAGAAACGTAGCATTCCTAATGTGTGATATTAAATTCATGCTGGCAGAGAGCTGCATTATTTTTCTAAATGGGAAAAGGATTAAAAAACCACTCTGGCTACCATGTGGAGAATTATCTGGAATATGGGTAAAGTGGAAGTAGAGAGACCATTAGGAGGCTATTACATTAATCATGTAAGGAAGAGATGGTGACTTGGACTAGGGTGGTGGCAGTGGAGAAAGTGAGAAGTCATCTGATTTAGGACATCTATAGATAAAAAGTAGACCCAATAAGACTATTGCATTAGATGCAGGGTTTAAGGGAAAGAGAAGGAAAGTATAAGATCCTCAAGACTGTTCTGAACAACTAGCTGAATGGTGGGACCATGTACTGTGACGGAGACAGCACTAGGAAGATTTGGGGGTGGATGGGCAGGAATCAGGTGTTCAATTTTGATCATGTTACGTTTCATGTACATTACAGTTCATACTAGAAATGCCGAGTAGGCCATGAGGTATATGCTGGGGCTAGCTATAGACTGAGTCCCCTGTCAGATGGTATAGAGCCTTGGCGGTCGTACTCACCTAGGGAGTGAATGTGGAGAGTGAAGAGGGTTGAGACTTAGCCCTGCGACTCTTGGCAGAGTTGTGAGCTAAGAGGGATGGAGAAGAAGGCCATTGAGGTGGGAGACAAGTGAAGGCCAAGGGAAGAGAGTGTTTCAAGAAGGAAGGAATGACCAGCTATGTCAAACGATGCTGATGGGTTGAATGAGGTGAAGACAGAATTAGCCAATGGATTTGGCAATGTGAAGGTCACCGGACAAGAGCAGTTTTGGTGACTGGTGAGAATGAAGGCCTGGGCACAATGGGTTTGGGGAAAGAATGAGTTTGGGAAGTGGAGGCAGGAGAGGCAGCACTCAGAAGTTTTTCTAAAAAGGGGAGAAGTGAAGGAAAGTAGGTAGAGGTGGTGAGAGGCTCTAGGGAGTTTTCTTTGTAAAGCTGGCAATATTATTGCCCATTTTGTAGGCCGGCAGAAATAACCAGAAAGAGGAGCAGTTGAGTGAAAAAATTCATGAGCTGGCCAAGAGGCAGGGACCCAGTCTTAGAACACAGACGGTTTGTCCACTGTGCTGGGAAGGAGGGTCGAATTCATGCACATAGAGCCAGGCAGGCCAGTGGATTTGGTCATGAGAGGAGAGGATGAGGTGATTCTCTTTTGATGGCTTCTATTTTCTGATCAGCCGTGAGGAGTGTCCCAGGCTAATGGTCACTAGTAATTATTAAGTGTAGCCGAGGACCTTGCTTTCTCTCTGCCCTTCTTCCTTCATGAATAATTCAATCCAAAACCCATTAGATGACCATGCAAGGTAGATCTCCATGCAGGAGGTGGGGAGGGGTGGTAGTCCAGAGAGGATGCCTGAGTAGGGTGAGGAAAGTGTCCATTCGTGTGTGGGGATGCCACAGTGTGGCATCGGGGCTCGCGTGATAGCAGAAGGGTAGCCGCATTGGTAGGGGAAGAACAGTGGCAGTGGCAATGAGAAAATGGTCCCATGCAGAGGACACTGGGTGCCATAGATGAATGCATTACAGATCATAGGAACCAGATTCCTTAATGTCAAAATGGACAAGGAGGAAATTAAAATGAACTCTGTGGTATTGGTTTGGAAAAGGAGATATTGATGCGATTGTGGTTTTAAATATATGTAAATAGATATAGAAACATTAACATAAATGTGTGGGTGCGTTTATATGTACATATTAAGTACACATGTGTGTATGTATGTACATTCGTACATCTATTCCTCAGCTGTGGCAGTGAGAGAGCCAGGGAGCAGCACAATGCTAACAGCAATGAGCATATCAGGTGCCCTGGCCTACCCTCCACTGAAAGAAGCCATAACTTCTTGAAGAAATTACTAACCCTAGGCCGGGGCAGGGAAAATACAAGATGGGAACATATCAGAAGGTCAGGGCCAACTTGAAGGGGCTATCACTGTCTAAATCTGGGACAGTTTAAGCATCAAAATAAATGATAGTAATATCCATTGAATAACATAGGCAGGGGTCACATAGTGGTGTCTACGTAAATGAATACATAGACGGGGAAAGGGAGAGCCTGTTCCTTAGAATAGAATGCAAACAAATAAATGGAAAAGGAATGATAGAATTATAAAATCATTATTTGGCAGCCATCTTAGTAGTAATTCAGCCCAGAAACATTAATGGATGTGAAGACTAGGAGTGAAAGTTTTTTAAGAAATGGGATTTTTACATAGTTTTAATTGCCTCCCAACCTACAAATGGTGCTGGGTCAGTTGGCTATACACATGGGACAAAAGGGCAAACTGGACCGTACCCTCATTCGGGACTCAGAAGTCAATTTTAATCGGGGTGTCATTTAAATAACTATGTACAACACTAATGGTTTTAGAATACACTATAGAAGAATAGTAAGGAAATATTTCTTAAACGGGATACAAAAAAAACCAACCAACCAAAGAAACAAACGAAAAACCATAAGGGAAAAAGTCTGATAAATTGGATTACTTTAAAATTAAGAATTTCTGTTCATCAAGACATCATGAAGACAGCAAAAAGGCAAGCCTTAAGAGAGAAGATATTTGTGAAGCACACAGCCAACAAAGGGCTCATATTGAGACTATATAAAGAACTACAAATCAGTAAGAAAAAGACAACTGAACAGAAAAATGAGCGAGAGACAGAAATAAGCACTCCACAAAAAGGAAATCTCTAAATGGCCAGTAAGTGTATGAAATGTACTCAGCAGCATTACTAATTAGAGAAATGCAAATTAAATTCACAATGCGATGCCACCATTTATCCACCAGAATTGCAAAAATTAAAAAGATGGAAAATCACGAGGGTTAACAAGAATGCGAAGTAACTAGGTTCTAATACACTGCTGGTAAGAGTGTGAATTGATACAAACAATTCGGGAAGTGGTTGGGCATTGCCTGTTGAAGCTGAACATATTGTTTACGCTATAACAAAATTACTGTGGCTGACTTGGTGGCTTATAAACAACAGACATTTATTTCTCACAATGCTAGAGGCTGGGAAGTCCAAGATCTCGGTGCCAGCAGATTCTGTGCTTGCATGGCTCACTTCGTAGATGGCATCTTCCCACTGTGTTCTCACAGGGCAGAAGGGGTGAAGGAGCTCTCTGGGGTCTTCCTCATGAGACACGAACCCCATCTACGAGGGCTCCCCCCTCGTGACCTAATCACCTCCCAAAGACCCCCCCTCCATCCTGATACCATCACATTGGCGATCAGGTCTCAATGCATTCGTTTTGGAAGGAGGGGGCACGGGCATTCCGTCCATAGCACAGATCCGCGGCTGCCGAGCCAGCAATAGCATTCACGGGTCATACCGAGAGGATGCTCAATAGCATTCACCGTAGCTACAAAGCAGAAACAACTAAAGGCTCATCATAGGAAAGAGAACAAATGTTCTGAGGCATGTGGAATATCATACAGTCATACAGATGGATGAAATACGGCTGCACGTAAAGATGGAGGATTCTGACACACTGTTTGACAGAAGTACGAAAGAATACATGTTGTATAATGCCATTCTTAGGAATTTCTTAAAAAGGCAAAATAAGGGATGGTGTTTATGGATGGATGCTTATATAGTAAAAGTATAAAGAAAAATAAAGAAGGAACCTTATAAATGAATAGCAGTTACCTTTCTAGGGGTTGAAGGAACACAGATGGCCTTCTAGGGTCCTGGTAGTCTGGTTTTCTGCCGGAGTGGTTATTGGATCTATTTCATTTATAATAATTCATGGAGCTGTACATTTGTGTACTTCGCTGTGTGTCTTTTACTTCACAATACAAAAGGTTAGATACACATTTAAGCAGGTTCAAGGTTATCCCTAGCGACAAGTCATTCCGTTCCTTTGGTAACACCCACTAGTCACTGACATGTGTGAGGGTTTCCTGAGCCAGGCACTGTATTGAGCATTTCATATACATTATCCTAAAGTTAGACACTTTTATTACCCCCTATTTTACAGATGAGAAAACTGAGGCTTAGAGGGATTACGTCATTTGCCGGGGGTCACACAACTGGTAAATGGCAACCCGGTCCTGTCCCTCCCCAGAAGTCTGGCTCTTCCTTGTTACAAGGTTTCCTCTTTGTACAAATCTCATCCTTCTATTAGATTTTTAGGGCAACCCCTGTTTATTGTAAACCTCCAAATCCCCCACGGCATCTAGTCCAGTGCGTTGTACAGTAGAAGCCTTCAGTAAATGTTGAGTTGACTGAATAATGAATAAAAGCTACATTCTTTTCATTGCTCCCTCTCGTGTAGTGGGTGCAGTAGTGGGAGATTTCTTGCCTGTGCAAAGTTACTGAGGTTTCAAGCAGAGGGAAAATAACAGGAAAGCCTCCTGCCTGTGGCCGATGCTAGCTTTGCTTGCTGGGGTCTGTCAGACAAATTCCCTACTTCCTTTTTTCACTTTCCCGGAGCACCAAGACATCTGCCTAACTACTCCGTCTCTCCTCTCCTGCCTGCCACCCAGGAAGCAGTAGATGGAGATGCAGCCAGGCTGTGTGCATGCCTGCTGCGTCTGCCTCCGGAGGGTGTCCCAGGTGCAAGCACTCCTCAGGTCCCAGGTGGGCCATGAGCGCGTAGGGCACAGAGCCCAGCCTTCTAAATAAATCTCCCGGTTCCACGTTGTTGCTGGTTTCCCAAGGTCTTTTGAGGCAAAAAGACTTCGGAGGAAAGTAACTGTCGGTGGAATATCAGGCCCTGTTCAGGGGTGATTTGTCATTGACTTGGAAGCCAGAGCAGCTCAATAGTGCAGGTACAAAGCAGCTGCGTGGGGCTCCATGAAATATCACCCGCTCAGCCTCTGCCACCTGCCTTCACTGTGTGCCCTTCTCCTGTTGCTAGAAGATTAAAAAGCAACAACAAAAAAAGGAGAAATCAAAGTTTGAGAACTCTACACATATTTTCCTAGACATTTTGACCACAATCTCGATTTATCCAAAACAGCTAATTATTTTTCTTATTCCCTCACCTACCCCTCACCTCTCCCAAACTGGCTCCTCCCAAATTTAGGACACGCTACTCACCTTGTGTTTCCCTCACGTGGGCCTGAAGTCTAGAGTGCACGGATTCCTCCCTTACCCACCTACTCTTGTCTGCCTTCCAGTACAAGCCGCTTGGACCTGACAATGTTTTAGAGCCAGGAGAACTTGGCCCCGTGCATTGTTTTATAGACAGCACAAAGCCACATAAACAGTGTCCTTAGAGTGAGGATTACTAGGCATTAAAAGAAGTTACAGGTGGTCTATAATATCCTTCAGGAAAATCTCTGTAAGTCGGTAAGAGATGGTATAATGGATCAAGGTCTCTTCCAGTTTCCTTTTTCACCATAGTCTCTTTCCCTAGAATGGAAAAAAAAAAAATGATGTATGCTTCCTTACTGCTGGAACCTTGAGTCTGTCCAAGTATCAGGTGGCCAAGTCCTTTGGTGAGAACTAGCCTTCCCTTTCCAGCCCCAGGAATAAATCTTGTAATTCCACTTGTGATTGGTTCAGGAATGGACATGTGACATAATTCTGGCCAATGAGGTATGAGGGGATTTTGGAGGGTGCTTCTGGGAAAGGGACACTAATGAGGCTGCATTCTCTGTCTCCTGATGGCCTTTGATAGTGTGTGAATTTATGAGACCTGGAGTTTTGGTGCCCAGCTTGTGGTCATGAAGTGACAGGTCTGAGGACAGAAACCAGATATGGGGGATAGCAGGGGTAAAAGATGGGAAGAGCCCATATGTCAACTAGAACTCTTCTGCTATTGGGCTTGTTATTATGAGAGGTGATTCATCTCTGCTCTTCACTTATGTGGTTGAATCGGGCTTGCTATTATTTGAGGCTGAAAACTGTCTAACCAGTATGTCTGCATTTGACAAGATGCAGTCTTCTCTCCCACTTCCTGTTCTCTTTCCATCACTAGGGCATCAACTTCAGGCTAGCTTTTTTCTTAGCAGGGGGTTGGGATTTTATTGCTCTCCTCAGTCTATCACTGTGTATTTTTTGCATCAAACGCTTGGTCCAAGTTAGACTTTTAATCTCTAGTCGGAAGAGAACAGTGTCAAATGAAGTCCCTAGTCACATGCATCAGAATCACATGGGAAATTGGCAAAGGATCTGAATAGACATTTCTCCAAAGGAGATATACAAATGGACAATAAGCACAGGACATTCAACATCACTAATCATTAGGGAAATACAAATCAAAACCACAATGAGATACCACTTCATACCCACTAGGCTGGCTGTGATTGAAAAGGGACAGTAACAAGTGTTGATGAGGATGTGGAGAAGAAATTAGAACTCTCATACACTACTGGTGGGAGTGTGAAATGGTGCTGTGCTTCAGAAAAGAGTCTGGCAATTTTTCAAAAGGGTGAACAGAATTCCTATGTGACCCAGCGATTCCACCCCCAGAAACATGCCCAAGAAAGATGAAAACTCAAGCCCTCACCAACATTTGTACATGAATATTCATAGGAGCATTATTCATAATAGCCAAAAAGTAGAAGCAACCCAAATCTCCACCGAATGAATAAACACAATACAGCATATCCATAAAATGGAAAGTTAATTAATAACAGAAAGGAATTAAGTTCTGATACATGCTACAATATAGGTGAGCCTTGAAACCATGATGCTAAGGGAAAGAAGCCAGACATAAAAGACCACATGCTGTCTGATCCCACTTATATGAAATGTCCAGAACAGGCAACTCCACAGAGACAGAAAGTGGATTAGTGGTTGCCAGTGGGTAGGTGTGAGGGAGGTAGGGAGTGACTGCTAAAAGGTACAGGGTTTCTTTTTTGGTGCGAAGAAAATATTCTAAAATTAGGTTGTGCACATAGTTGCACAACTCTTAATATGTGAAAAAAAAATCATCAAATTATATTGTTTCGATGAATTAATTTTATGATATGTGAATTATATACTGATAAAGATGTTCAAAAGAGATATCCAATTAAACCGTTTTTACTTTCTGAATTTACAAGAATTGAAATCACTCCCATTGATTTGCTAAAAAGTAACAGTTATAGGTGAAAATAGTCACTATGTAAATATGACTTGTGCTGGGGAATTTATGATAGATTCCCTGGCATCACGTGAAACTTCTGGTTCAGACCCTCTGGGAGTGAGGTCCAGGGATGTGCCCCTCCCAAGAGGACAGAGGGGAACTCCTGGCCTTCAGAATAATAGTTCCCAGCTCGTGGAGGTGTTTATTTGCAAAAGGGTGCTGAGTGTTGCATGCATAACCTAGCACAGGCATCATGAATACACGGTGTTGAAAGAGTTTTAGAGTCTGCCAACCTTATCTCCAGTCCTGGCCTGTTCACCTAAATAGTGTGTGAACTCTGGAAAGTTACTTAAATTCTTCAAGTCTGTTTCATAATCTGTAAAACAGGGATAAGAAATATCACCCCCTGGGGTTAATGTTGTAACAAGACTTAAAAATCCGAAGTGCTTCATACGGCGTCTGGTACCTACTAAGCTTTTCTGTAAGTGGAATGAGAGTCGATATATTGTAAAGTCTGTCCTTACAATCATTTTAAGTCTTAGGAAAACATTGTACTTGAAGGGCATTCAGGGGGACTCAGAAATGCCTCTGTCGAACTGCTAGCCATATGGTGAAGCCCCTAGACTATAAAGCCCATGAGAGCAAGGCTCCATTTTTGGCTCGTGCTTGCCATCAGTGTCTGGACAGTAGTTGGTTCTTAATACTTGTTGAGTGCATGAGGGATGTGGGATTTTTCAGCAATCGTGAGTTACTGCTCCCTGGATCCCTTGCCATATATTAGTGATGACATTTGCCTGGGTGTGGATACCTGGTGTCTTAGCTTGGGCCCATAACAAAATATCATAGAGTAGGAGCTTAACACAGGCATTTCTCATGGTTCTGGAGGCTGGGAAGCCAAGATCAAGGTTCTGACCAACTGGGTTCCTGGCGAGGACCCTCTTCCTGGCTTAAAGATAGCTGCCTTCCTCTGTGTCCACATGGCAGGGAAAGATCTCTCTCTCTCTCACTGGGGATTAGGACTTCAACATATAAATATGCTGGGGAGGGGGTTACAGATTCAGTCCATAGCACACGGCATTCCTCCTCCAGCTCCGACTCACCAGTTGTGCCACTTCTTCCAAAGCCCGGTTTTACAGGCCAGAGACCGCCTCTCTGCTTCGGCCCACTCTCCTCCATGAGTGTCCTTGACGTCACAGCCCTCCCCAGCCCCAGCCAGCTTTTCTTCATAATATGGGACCTGTTGATGGTGATCATCTGTGCTGCGCTCCGCCTTGCCTATCGGACCCAGGTTGTCGTCCGTAACTGGAAACAGGCAATATCCGTAGAGCCTCGTGTCGGTCTCGATAAATCCTCATGTTCTCAGAAGTTTCTGTGAATGCCACCCGGGAGAATGCCAGCAGACATAGAAATATCTTTGTAAAGGAAGATTTTCCCTCCTCAGAGCAGACCAAGGTCTCTGTAGAAGAGTTGGGGTGCCCCGTTGACCGGCCAAGCACGGCCTTTTCCCTCAGCACATCCCGTGTCATTGGGCGTAGATGACCTCTACGAGCTGAAGTCAATGCGCGCACCTCCCAGGCCTCTGCTGCCTCTGCTGCTTCTCTCTGCCCACAGGGTTTGCTCACAGGCACTGTTTTTCCAACACACCTTGCTGGTGATCACTTGCCTGGGCTTTAACCTCTCCCTCCACAGATTGTTTCCTTTCTCTCTTAGAGCTGGTGTTCCCTGCACCTCCCTAAATTAGTGTCATCTGTGAATTTCATCACACGCTGTTTACGTCCCCGCCCCCCCCCCACCTTCTCCCAGTTCATTAACAGCTGTGGAAGTGTAAGACGCTCTCTGTCATGCAGAAGAGAGACATGAGCTTTGAGGGGGCAGTGCAAGAGCTGTGGCCCTTTGCTGGGATGGGGATGGCACCTGTCTAGAAAAAAGGCCCCTTTCTTGGGCTGAGCTGGGGCTCTGAGGCGTCATAACACCCCCTGCTCCCGTAGGCGGGTAACAGGCACAAGTCTTGGCTATTTTGGGCCCAGAGGTTCCTACACAGTTAAGAGCTTTTCCTACCCCAAGTGTCTCCATCAAGGCCTTGGGCGCTGCCGAGCTAACCGCTTGCCTTTTAAGGCATGCCCTTATTACTTTATTTAACTGATATTAATTAGCACAAGGCTGGCAGAAGAGAAATTACTCAAATGTTTGCGTGAAAAGCATCGAGTTCGTGAAAATGGAATCATACAATATGTGGCCCTTTGTATCTGGTTTCTTTCATTTAGCACAATGTTTTCACGATTCCTCCATGTTGTAGCACATATCAGAACTTCACCTCTTTGTTGTGGTCATGTAATAGCCGTTGTATGACTATTTTGTTGGAGATTTGGGTGGTTTCCTCTTGGTTATTATGAATAATGCTGCTATGAACATTAGCGTACACGGTTTTGTGGGAACTTCTATTTTTATTTCTCTTGGGTATGTACTTAGAAGGAGTGGAATTGGTGGGTCATATGGTACGCTTAAATTTTTGAGGAACTGCCAGACTTTTCCAGGATGGCTGCACTGTTTTATACTCCCACCAGAAGCACATGAGGGTTCTGATTTCTCTGTATCCTCATCAATACTTACTGTCTTTTTGATCACAGCCATCCTAGGAGGTGTGAAGTGGTATTGTATGGTGATTTTGATTTACATTTCCCTGATGACTAATGATGTTGAATAATCTGTTCCTGTGCTTATATCTTCTTTAGAAAAATATCTGTTCTGAGCCTTTGCCTATTTTTTTTAATTGCGTTATTTTTTTTTTATTATTATAAGAGGGTTTTGTTTTTGTTTTTGTTTTTGATATCTGGGACCATATCCCTTATCGGATATACAATGTGCAAATATTTTCTCCCATTCCGTGGCTTATCTTTTCACTTATTTGATGGTATCATATGCAGCACAAAAGATTTTTATTTTCATGAAGTCCACTGTATCTATTTTTCCTTTAGTTAGTTGTGGTTTTGGTGTCTTATGTAAGAAACCATTGCCTGATTCAAGATTGTGGAATTTGCTCCTATGTTTTCTTCTAAGGGTTTTAGGGTTTTCGTTTTGAAATTTAGGTCTCTGGTTCATTTTACGGTGACTTGTGTACGCGCAGTGAGGAAGGGGTTTAATTTCATTCTTTACTGTGTGTGGTCTTTTTGAAGGAGTGAAAATAACTCAGATGCCCATTCCTAGCCTTGTGCTGTCCGGTTGCAACCTGTCACCTCCCAGGACACCTACGGGGGAATGAACTAGAGCCTGAGATGCCATTTGGGGAAAGATGAGCTTGAGAGTATGAAACCAACAGACTGAGGGGCCAGCTTTGGGTCTGAGCTAGCAGCATCTCTTTTGCAGCTGCCCACTCTTCACCTGGTTGTTACCCTGGGAGCAATATGGTCCTGCAGGGCCCCTGGTCTTTTTAAAAAGTGCTGAATGTTAAGTGATCCTCATCGTGCCCTTGGAGGAGCTCTGCCCCAGAGAAAGAGCTGAGGCACAGTGCTTCCTAACGCCCTGACACCGTTCTGGGTGTTCTACCTGCGGTCACTCAGGGCCAGGGTACCAGTGAGCACTGCTTTACAGGCCCGTGGCTGTGGGTGTCCGCAGCAGTCCAGTTCTGCTGGCATCACCTCTTGATGGAAGAGGGTGGAAGCAGCAGGGGGGGGATGAGAGTGAAGGGGATGGTGTTAGGGATGGGAATCCTCTAGGGGAAGAAGGCGACATGTGTGGAAGAGAGTGTTGGGGTAAAGGAGAATTTTAGAGCAGAGCAGAGATGGCAGAATAAGTCACAGGTGAACACTGTGCCCGCCCCACTCCTCCTCTGCTCAGCGTCAGTGAGATGACCGCATACCTGTGCTCAAGGGGGCATCTTCTCCAACTGGGCTGCTGAAGGCTGTGTGTGTTTGTGTGCAGGTCGGGGCCCCTCGGTGTCTTTCCCATCTCCAGACCACCCCTTCCTCCCAGTGCCCCTGTGTGCCACTGCTGCTCTAAGCTGCTCCTGCCTCAGGTGGGCCTCAGGCTGTGTGCACCCAGCCTGCTCTGCTCTAGTCCTTCAGGGAGGCCCCAAAGGGTCACCGATTAGCTGATCAGATCATCCAAACCTCAGCTTTAGGTTCCCCCAGCCAGAGCTTTGGGTTTTCAGGGTCAAGGTCCTTTAACACTGACAGACCAAGGTGAGGGCCCAGCATCTCCCAGGAGAATAGAGGACATGGCGGAGGATTCTTCCTCATCACTCACACTCACAGTGGCCTTTCTGTCTCAGCACGTCACTTGCTACCAGATGGGATAAGTCAGGCCCCCCACCCCAGAGCAGTGAATCTTCCTGATACACCCCCTGTCTCTGCCTTCATCATGGATCTGTCCCCACCTGTGCCCACGTGGAGTTATCAGAAGGTGTGAGAAATGGAAGGAGACTAATAAGGGTCAGCAGCCCTGCTGAGTCTCAAACTACCCATGTTATCGCTAAGTTTGGGACAGAGCTGAGGTCTCTAAGCCTTGACTGAGTGCCTTTCAGTTCAGAAGACCCCAAATTCACCTGAGCGTCAGAATCACTTAGGGCATAAAAGTGACGTTTTTTTTTATCAGGCACTACTCCAAAGAATTCAGTAGGTCTAGGGTGGGTCCCTGCTGTGGAGATTTTTAAGAACTGCCAGCTGATCAACGTAGCTGCTGTCCCTGTACCCAGGCATTTGCATTCAGGGGTGTGTAGCAGCTTTATTGCAGGCGGGGATGAGTCCCCAAGGTTTGCAGGCCAATTGTTACCAGCTTTCTATGTCCCATCTATCCTTGGCTCCACCCAAGAATTAAAGGGTGATTCCTGGAGCTATAGGTTGTGTCTGATCCCATAGCATCACTTGTTAGAGTCATCTAGAAGTTCCCCACACGTTTCTATAGGTGGAATGTGTACATAAACAGTAACAGGTGCAGACAGGTGATCCCACTAATGATCACCATCTGGATGAATAGACTAAAAAATCCCCAAAATTATATGATGGAATTTTTCCTTCTTTGTTTTCTTATTTCTGGTGGCTTAAATACTATGTTTGGTTTAAATACAGACATGATCCGACCACAAATATTATGAGCAGAAAAGCCAACACAACAGACTCTGTGTTAAGACTTTGGCTTTCAGGTAGGACATAAAAATAGTGCTTGCTGTGTCTGCAGGTGTTCCTGGCTCATCTTGGCGTGTGTCACGTCACTCCTCCACAGGACGTCTCTGGGAAGGTACTTTACACCCAGTTTAGAGAGCAATAATCAGAGGGGAAGACTTCAGATGGCTCAAGGTGATGGAGTTGAGATGAACAAGTAGATGGCACGTCTTAGGTAGGACAAGTCTAGCGTTGGTTCCTGACCCCAGAATAAAGGAGCCAAGAAGGAGGACTGGGTTCATGACCCCTGGAATAAAGGTACCAGGAATGGAACTCCAGCCAGCCTGGCTTGTCTTTGTTATGATGATTAATAAGGAGCCTTTGAAAGCTAATTGACTGTGCAAAGTGCATTCCAGCCCCATGTCACATCCTCTTGGCCCCTGAATATTAGTTGTTGCTGACTTCCTGGTAACAGGGGAGTTACTATGCTGAGATTAGTGGCCAGGGCACCCCCGGGACAGGTGTCCCTGATCAGCTGGCCCCTTCAGTATTTGGGAAGATGAGATTTCAGTCCTGAAAATCCGGTCTTTGCAGACTGTCATGGTTTACATTTCATTCCTGGGGCCTCTGCACCTGGCCATTCCCTGGGTCACCCACGTGCTCTGCTGACTCTGGAAGGCTTTCCTCTTTTCCTGTGGCTCCAGCATCAGAACCAGGGCTGGTCCAGCCAGGGGGTGCTGGCAAAGTCCATTTTGACCAGCTAAGCTATGAAAAAGATGAGGTCCTCACCCCCTCCCGCCCAAACTTCGCAGGGTAATACCAGGCACAGGGGCACAAGGGCTGGGTCTGCTCAAGCAGGACTCTGTGGGAAGAGGAGAGAGGAAGGGCATATTTGCTGCAGAAGGACACAGCTGGGGTCAGGCAGGGGTGAGCTGGCCTCTCCAGGCTTCTAGAATCAGATTCTACTCTATCTAAACATGGCAAACTGAGGTTACTTATAGAATCTCTATTTTACATCTATATGATTCTTGGAGGATCATTAGATGGCATAAAGGTGCTGAGCTTGACAGTTTCTTTGAGTCCCTCTGCTTTTGTGCGCAGGGTTGGTGCTAGCTCAACTACCTGTGGAAGTGAGAACATTTCTTCTGCTACTGGTCTCCTGAGTGAAGGCATTGGAGCCCTTGTTAATGGGGAAGGGTTACCTGACGATGTTATGGTGTAACACCTCAGTGCCACAGCAGAGCAGATTCACTGTGTCCCCACCAGGACCCTGGGCTGTTGGGACTTGGGACAGGTCCAGGTAGGTGTGAAAAGGACCAGAGGAACCAGGAAAGTAACCAGACATAAATGTCCCATTCGTGAGGTGGAAAGGAAGCTGCCTGAGGACACTGGACGGATGCTTGGCTGGGGCTGGAGGAGCTCACACACCTTGTTCATAGTGCCCAGCCTGCACCCTCAGGGTGGACCAGGTGGCCATGCTTGTACCTGCTTATTTATCCTCGCACCTGTGGGCTGAATCCCCCCATACTTGTCACCCACCTGCCTCCCTCAGGTCCTCCCTTGCCACACCTGTCTCAGCCAATCATTAGTTCTGGCTTTTCTCATGTGACTGAAGACCACCTCCCTGTAGCTATGTTCTTAGCCTGGATTCTTCGCCCTACAGTGTGGGAAAGGGGTACAAGGGGTCCCGGGGGTCTTTATTTCTCAAACTTAAGTGATGTCACCTTACTGTCAGTAACCTGTAGATTTTGCAAATTTGGAGACTAGCTTCTGACATAACAAATGTGGTCATCGAGGCAGTTGAAATCAGAGGCCGTTTTAAGTCAGTGAAGATGCCAGTTGCTGAGCTGCGGTTGCACTTGGGAAAAAGGAAGGAGTTGGCCGGTTCCTTGGAAAAGGAAGGATTCTGGGCTAACCCCAGAACTGGGGCTAATCCCAGCCTGAGTGTACCAGTGAGGAAGACCAAGGGACAAACCACAGCACCTCCTGGTGTCTCTCACCTTGACCTCTATCTCATTAAGTGTCAGCAGTGGGAATGGCACTGGTCCCCTCTGAGACAAAAAGCTCTCCTTTTCAAAAGGATGAGTCGGGTTAGGACTGTGGTAGGTGGCTTTAGAATACTACAGAGTGGGTTGCACCCACAACAGACATAGAGAATGTATAGCAAATAAGCTTACCCAAGGAAAGTCTAGCCCTTGCCCTCAGCTACTGGGAGGTGATCTCCAGGCCCTTGAAATGTCCCCCCTTGATGGGGGCATTGGGCCATGTGGGATCCACTCCACCTCCATAAAGGCCAGCCACGTTGGCCATCAACCGGTGAAAGCTCTGTGTATGAGGCCCAGGCGAGCGTCCCCGGCTGACAGTGTTCCATGTACATGCCATCGACCATCACGGGAGGAATCACGCTGTCCATGACACTACAGAGGCTTTGCAGGTGGAACTTCCCTGCACTCTGCCTTCTGTGCCTTCCTTCAACTGACTTTAATCTGCATCCTTTAGCTGTAATGAACCACAACTGTGAGTGTAACAGCTTTCAGTGAGTTCTGTGGCTCTTTCTAGTGAATTGTTGGACCTTAGGTGGTCTTGGGGCCACCCGCCCCTAAACTTTATAGCTTGTGATATATAGAAGGGTAGATGCTTTTACCATCTGAATGTCTTTCTAAGCCTGGCTTATGTGACGAAGCTAGCTGGCCACAGAAAGACTAGGTTGAACATGAACATCAAAAAAGTACTAGAGACACACACATGCTCTTAGAGGCAGATGTCACAGCAGTGACAAATTGGGCTAGCTGGGCTCACACCAAAACACTTTCTGCTGCCAGGATGAAGAGAAATCCCAAGTAAAGATGCTACTTTAAAGTGGAATTATGGCCCGAATGTCCGTAGTACATTCTTGCTGGAGGAGAACTCTGATTTCTTCAGTTCAGTGGACAAGCAGCTGGGTGGGTTGGGGATGAAAAGATGGGGTAGTAACAGGAGGAGAGGAAAAACAGATGATGTCAGAAGATGGTTTTGGGTCCTATAAGTTATAGACTGGTCATGACCTTGGAGAGGTGATTGATGTTGCTGAGTCTTTGCCTCATTTGGTATCTTACAAGTAGGCATTCATTTGTTTAATAGGATCATAGAGCTAGATTCAGGGAATACTGGAAGAGAATGAGCATTTGGGTATCCTCTGTCAAGGGCCATGTGGGGGCTTGACTTACTATATTAGCCAGAGTTCTCCAGAGAAACAGAACCAACGGGGTGGGGGGCGGGAAATGGGAAGGAGGGAGGGAGGAGTGAGGAAAAGGGTGGGGGAGAGAAGGAAGAGAGAGGTGGGAGGGAGAGTGGGAGGGATTTATTTTAAGGAACTGGCTCATGTGGTTGTAGGGGCTGGCAAGTATGAAATCAGCAGGGTAAGCCAGCAGGCTGGAAACCCAGGTAAGAGTTTATGTTGCAATCTTGAGTCTGAATTCTTCAGCAGGCTAGAAACCCAGGCAAGTTTTCCCTATTGCAGTCTTGAGGAGAATCCCTTCTTCAGGAAATCTCAGTCTTTACTCTTATGGCCTTCAACTGATTAGACAAGGCCCACCCACAAAAGAGGATAATCTGCTTTACTCAGTGTTATTGAATTAAACGTTACTTACATCTTAAAAAAAAAAATACTTTACAGCAATATTTAGACTGGTGCTTGGCCAAACCGCTGGGCACCATAGCCTAGCTAACTGACTCATACAATTAACAATCAAACTTTTTCTTTTAATGCTTAGAGCAACAACAGGGTGAGTAGGCAGCGTGAGTAAAGAATACCACTGGGGCCAGGTCTAAGGTGTTTCTGGCTCCATCTTCACATGATACCATGTTGTATCTTGTGGATAATCCTTAAGATCTTCCAACTGGGACATTTTGAACTCTTTGTAAACCAATAAAGCAGACTTCACTTTTCTTACTGTCCCCATCCCCCAAAGAGGTGCTAGTGTTAACGTCTCCCCATTTTTCTAACAAGGTAATGATCTACTAGGAGCCTGGAAAGCTTCTTAGTAGCCAAAGACTTGACCTTGTGTTCAGACTTTGATACTTACCAGCTACCTCTTAACCTCTAAGTTTGACTCTCCTGTGAATGGTTCAGGGAATGCATCCGTTTATTCAACAAAGTCCATTAGATACACCAGGCATTATGATACACCAGGCATTATGATGAAAACTGGGGATAGAAGAGGGTTAAAACACAGCCTGTTTGAGTTGCTCAGTCTAGCCAGTCTTGAGACAATTATGGGAAGATGAGCAAATGTTTAGAAAGTGCTTTTGGTACTGTGAAATGCTAGCTCTAAATACGTACATGCTCATTGTAGCCACTGAATGTAGAAGCCTATGAAAACGATACAGTTGATTTAATTGTCAGTGCAGTAGGGACCAAACATTGCATATGTTCTGAGCATTTATTTGCTTAAAAGTTTAAGAAGTATGTCAATTGCTTAACCACCTGTAAAATAGCCAGAGCCCCAGAATAAATGCTAATGTAAGATTTGAGCTTAAACTCGACAGTGAGCTTCACCAAAGAGAGGAAGGAATGAATAGCATTGAAGAGTGTTGTTATGTAGGACTGATTTTGGGGGGGGCCGATGCTAATAATGAAACTTTTACGAAGGGAGAACAGAGGAAATGCTACATCAGTGAAGTTCTCATGCCAAAAGAGCTTGCATTTTATTTGGGGGAAAAGCCTTATTCTGAAGAAGATACATTAACTAAATACATAGTCCCATGACAAGAGGGGCGAAAGCAGACCTTGTCATAGATGAGTCCTTGTTCTGAAGACTACTTCCTTTGGGCTCAAAGGTTGTATCTAGGACAATGTTTTTACCCTGAAAGGTATGAATAAGCAGGAGATATATTTCACCAATGAAAAGTAGTACTTGTTCCTTGACTCAGCAGTGACAGGCGTACTGATAGAGAGAAAAATCAGTCTTATCAATCCATGGAGGCTCTGAAACAGAAGGGACCTGGAGTATAAGAGAACCTGAAGGGGCCCCCAGAAGACCGAGTTTTGGCATTTGAAGTCCAATGACAGTCTCTGTCCAGGTGTTTCTTTAATAGCTATTTTAGAATTTATACTTCTGATATTTTCCAAAAAACCTAGTAATTCTCCTCCCCTCTAGTTAAAGACTACCTTTAAGCTTTTTAAAAAATTACTTAGTAGTTAAGAACAAACTTAAGTAAGGGATCAATATGGTTGTTGTTCAGATTCTGCCCCTACTTCTTTTCTCTGGGCCTCAGGTGTTTTAATCTGAATAATATGTAGCTTTTCAAATGTGGAGCTTCCATTACTTCCTGTTCCTTCCTGCTTTCTGAAATCACAGTTTGCTCACACTGCGAACTCCCAGGACCCCTTGGATGTTCAGGTGAGGGAAATGAGAAGTCATAGTTGAAGGATCCTCTTCAGCGTTGCCTGGCACCGAAGCTTTGTGTCCACCTCATGTCAGCGGCTTGGCTGGGCCTGAGCAGTGTGGACCGGGAAGGGAGGCATTGTTCTTGGGGCCGGGTGAGGTCGAAGGGCTTATTCCAGCTCTTGGAAGTGTCTCTGGGACAAACATTTGGTGAGGAGGCAGGGGTGTGTGTGGAAAGGAGGTTGCCATGGTAACCCCAAAATGTATGCACTTCAAACCTGTTGATTTTTCCATCTTTGGCCTCGTGTCTCTTCCCAGCTGGAGGAGACAAATGTTGGGAGTGACATGGGGATATGAACAAGTTCCCACAAATCATCCTACAGCCCCCAGCCTGAACAGTTCACAGAAGAGGGGTTAGCGTGCTGCATCCAAAAGCCAGCTCCTTGTGCCTCTCAGTCTGTCTTCCGAGCCCCCCTGCTCAGAGGGGCCCTCAGCACATAACTCCTCATGGCTCTGTCCCTTCTCTGAATCCCCTCAGCACGTATGTGGGTGCTGATGTGTAAGTACCCCTCAGGTCTCGCTTTTGAAGCCCGCACATCGACAGAACAGTCAGCCTTGGTATAAATTGTTCCTATGCTGAATCACGTAACTGTGTACCGGTAGCACAAGAAGAAATTGCTGGAATGGGCAGAGATCTGTGTGCATCTCTAAGGGATGAATAAACAAGGAAAGGGGAGATTAGAGGGTGACTCACCTAGAAGAGCTGGGTCGTTAGTTGGAGGAGAGGGAGGCTCAGAGAGAGAAGCGAAGGGAAAGCAGGGAGAGAGTAGGGAGAGAACGAGTGAGCAAGTGTCGAGGGATGAAGGAGTCAGTGCTGTTCTGGGAGGGAGGTAAGAAAAAGTGGATGCATAAGGTGCAGTTTAATTAGGGGAAAACTAATGTGAATAACGTCCCCAGTTCCATTAAGGAACGGATTATGGTTTCAGTGCCCGAGCACCAGGGCCTCCAGGGCGAGTGGCTGTGGAGGGCCTGCTGTGTGGGCAGCAACTCAGGAAGATCAGTTCTGCTTTTCCCCACAGAGGCCCCTTCTGAGCTCTGGAGCTGCTGCCCACCAGCCTGTCGGCGCTGTTTGTAATGGCTGTGGGGACTGAGTACAGCATTTCGGGGCCTCTGCTCCAGCCACCGCTGTTTTCCACTTGACTCTGTAAAGTTAATGAACAAATCTCTGGAGTGGTCTCGACTGCTCCCCTACGACTCAACCACAGCCTGTCCTTGCTGCACAGACTTCTACTGTCTTCGCCATTCCCCCGCCACTGAGCCGTCAAAGCAGTGCACTTGTTACACACGTGAGTTCGTTAGAGTCTGGTGTGCATGGCAGAGTTTCCACTCTGATCTCTCAGCTTTTTTCTCGGACTCCCTGGCTTGGAAGAAAGTTCTGGCAAGGACCTACATGTATGATATGAAAATAAGATTCTGCGTTTGCTATATATAGCTGTGCACAGGTGTTAGATAAGAAGTACATGTGTTATGAGTGTAAAATGTGGTCATGCGACTCAGATGCATGAAGCTATTTATTCATAGCCATGTGACTCTCTTTGCAAATGACCTAGTGGTCCCTGCTCCAGATCAGAAAATTGCCTAGGACCGTTCAAAATGAACCAGACTTGTCAACATGTTCTAAAAGCCCGTTAAAAAAAATGACAACAAAATGTCAAGTTGCTTCCAAATTGATCTAAGTAGGAGTTTCTTAAATGTACCAAATGAAAGTTATTTCTATCACCTTATACTCAAAAACCTTTAATGGCATCCCATTGCCTGTTAAACAATCCAGATTCTGGCTCATCATTCAAGGCCTCCCATAGTCCAGACTTCATATAATTCATCTTTAAGACTATGACCTCCATTGCACATACCACAGAGGTTATTTTGGGTAGATTTTTTGATCATGCAAAGAAATCAATTTCTTGGACAAATATATAATTCTCACACACACACACACACACACACACACACACACACCCAATTTGCAGAAGGCCCAAAGCTAGAAAGAGTTGTGTATTCATTTATTCAACCAAGATTGAATACCTAGGCTGAGCTGGGCTTGGTTCTAGCACTGGGGATGTAGCAGGGACAAAAGAAAGCCTCTGTTCTGGTGGCGCTGGCATGCTAGTGGTGGAGACTGACCAGCGTGTCAGGTCGGGTAAAAGAGGTATGAGCAGCTTGTGATGGGGCTGATGACTGGCCTCAGAAAAGGTAGCTTCTCTGTAGGGGATCACTGAGCAGATACCTGTGTAAAACGAAGGAGCGTACCAACTGAGATTCAGACCGTGGAGAAAGCAAATGCACAGACAGTGAGGCAGCAGCAAGAAGGGCAGTTGTATCTGCAGCCAAGTGAGTGAAGGGGAACATAGTAGGGGGTGAAATCGGAGAGGTAGCTACGGTCAGATCATGTAGGGCATTCTGGCCACGGTAATGGCTTTGGATTTTACTCTGGCTGACATAGGAAGCCACTGGAAAGTTTTGAGCAGCTGAGAGGTATGACTGATTTATCTCTTAAATGATTACTTTGGTTGCCATATGCAGAATAGGCTACTGTGGGAGTCAAGTGTGGTAGCTGGGAGACCAATGAGGAAGTTAGTGTAGTAGTCTAGATTAGGGACAGTAGTAATTTAGACTAGGGTGTGAGTGATAAAGTGGTGAATTGGTAGGATTCTATAGCTGCTTTGAAGGTAGAGTTGTAAGGATCTGCTGATAAATCAGATGTAGACTATGAGAGGGGTGTCGATGATTCCAAAGATTTTGGACTAAGCAATCAGGAAAATTGAGAATAGAGTCAATATTTGTGGAGGTGGGGAGGAGAAGTTTGGGAAGAGGTAGTGGTCGAAAGCCAAGGATTCTATTTTAGATAGATTAAATTTAAGACACCCATTCTGTAATTAGAGATGTTCAGTAGGCGATTGGATATAAGAGTCTGTAATTCAAGGCAGAAATTAGGATGGGAGAATAGTGTTGTGAGTTGTTCAGCCCATAAATGGCTTTAGGGAACAAGAGTAAATAAAGGAAGAAGTATAAGGACCCAGCAAAGACTGAGATGGAGCAACTTATGGAGTGATAACCAAGAGAGGGAGATACTTATGAGGCCAAGGAAAAAAAGCACCTACATGAAGAGCGAGTATTCAACTAGTTCAGATGTCGCTGATACATTGAGTAAGGTGAAAAAGGATACTTGACCATTGAATTTCACAGTATCCATTGCTATATAGAATTTATATTTTGAAAGTCCCCAGCATGCCGAAACTATCTTGATTGATTGAGTAGGAACCCACATGAGGGTTCAAATGGTCAGGCTTTCATGTATAGGGTTTAGAAGATGTAACTTCATCACAGTTCATGAGAAAGGGCCTGTAATTTATGACCTCGAGATGATGCCATATGAACCACTATGTGATCGGGATGTCAGAAAGGGCACACTAACACTGACTTCGCCACATAAATGGAAGCAGGGCATCTAGGCTAAGAGTACTGCAGTCTCTCTGAGGCCTAGGCCAGAACGTGGGACTCACACTTGTAAAAGAGAATAAATCAGAGGGCCCTTAGAGAAGTTTTCATTGTAAAAATCTATTGAAAAACAAAAGTTGGGTCCCTAGCCATTTCAAAGACTGTCTTTTGGAAGAGGGATCATACTTGCATTTATAGATTGAGGGTAGAAGTGAAAGGTGGAGTGTTTCAATGACCTATTTCTGTATAATAAACTGCCCCCAAAATGTAGTAGTTCAATCTGATCATTTATTTTTCACAATTTTGGTCAGTCGGTTGAGTGGTTCTTCTGGTTTTGCATTGGCTGTTATGACTCTAGCCTGATAGCAGATTGATAAGGCTTTGGGCTCAATTGGGCCCCTCACACCCTGTGGCCTTTCATCTTCAAGGGATGAAATTGAACTTCCTCGCGTGATAAGAAATGGAGGTAGCATGGCAACTATGGAATACAAAATGTGGTTGAGAATAAGTCCCTATTGTTGTAGAACTAATTACCCCCAGATTTAGCAACTCAAAGCAATAAACACTTGTTACATTACACAGTTTCTGAGGGTTAGGAATCTAGGAGCAACTTAACTGGATGTTTCTGGCTCAGGGTCTCTCATGAGGTTGTATTCAAGCTGTTGACTGTGGCTATGGCCATCTCAAAGCTCTGTCGGGCTGGAGAATCCACTTTCATGCTCACTCATGTGGTTGTTGGAAGGCTCAGCTCCTTGCTGGCCATCAGCCAGAGGCTTCTGTTCCCTACCACAGGGCCTCTCCCAGGGCTCTTCACGGTGTGGAACCTTGCGTCTCTCATAGATGGGCACAGGTGTGGGGAGGAGAGAGGAGAACGAGATGGAAATCATAGTCTTTTTATGACCTAATCTCTGAAGTTCCATGCTACCAATTTGTCCAGAGTTTTGGTCTTACATACCAACCCTGGTACCGTGTGGGAGGGTACCATGTGGCGTATGAATGCCAGAAGTGGACATCATCGGGGACTGGCTTGGAAGCTGCCTACCATAATGGATACGAGATCTTCTCTGGCTGTAGAACAAACAAGACTTTGCTGTTGAATTTAATGTGATATATAAGGAAAAGGAGAAAATAAGGAAGGCTTCTAGGTTTTTGGTTTGAGCTTCTCACTACATCGAGAACTATTGGAAGAGAAATACATGGAGATGGGGAGAAATCAAAGTTCCGCTTTCAACTTCTGGAGTGTAGGAAGCCTTTTATATATCCAAATGGACACAGCAAAAAAGCAGTTGGAATGAATGATTCTGGAGCTCAGAGGACAGCTCAAGACAGGAGGTTAAACTTGCAAGTCATAGCTAAGCACTGATTAAAATCACTTAGATGTCGTTCTCAACCTTAGCTGCCCATTAGAATCACCTGGAAAGCTTAAAAAAAAAATTTGACACCAGGCTGTTCTCCAAGTCAATTGAATCTATATCTCTGGGGTGGTACCCAGCCGTTGGGATTTTTAAAGCTCCCCAGCAATTTCAATATGCAGCCAAGATTGAGAACCACTGACGAGGGAGAAAATGACAGTGGAAAAGCCAGGCCCCTTGCATGTGTGTGAGTGCTCCAGAGAGAGAAAGTCCCAGCAAAAGGCGTAGCTTCTTTTGCAGTGCCTGAGAATTGGTTGATTTGGTGGCTGAGCTGTTGACCAGCTGGTGAGAAAAATTTACACACTCCACGTTCAAAGGGCTGTCATCATCTGTGGCCAACGGAGAGCGTAGGATCACTTTGGAAATCAAAAGGTAAAAGTTGAATACACTGCTTCCATTTCGTTATGTAATCAGACTTAATTAGACCCCAAGTATTTACCAAATATTCCTCTGGCCTTTTTAATAAGGGATAAAAGCTAAGCAAATTTAAACCTGACACTCCCAATGGGTGGGTAATTCTGTGCAGAGATGTGGCTGGAATCCAGCTGGACTTCCACTGGAAGCTTCTGGGTCAGGCTGCAAGGGAAAAGCATAAGTGTCCAGCTCAGTTTAACTTTAGTAATAATGTGTTGATCTTTGCACGCAAAAAGATCTATTTTCAGTAAGTTTTAGAGGTATTTTTCCATCTGTGGGGATTCGTGCACTGAGAGATCCATTTTCAATATTAAGGCCTCCATTTGCAAACTTTTGCAAACTGGTGTACCCAGTGAGCTGAGAGAACCATGGCTTGCAGCTGTGTTTTCAACCCTGCCTCTGAGACGGTGAAACTCTGACCTTGATCTCATTAATTCATTTTCCATGACTCTTGACCAACGAATCAAACAGGTCAAATTGGAAACTATTGAGTCCTTTGAAAGTACATAACATATTCCCTCACAGTATACTTGCACTTGACCAGGTTTTTGGAAAAGCTACCACTTTGTCTCTGTGTCTATTAGGAAACTATTAGGGTATCAAAGGAACCCCAAAAACGCTCTATAGTTCAAAGTCCTCTGTTCAAGATTTAACTCTACTGCTTATTGCCTGTGAGCCCTAGGTAAGATGCTTAGTCTGCTAAGCCTGCTTCCCTTCTGTAAAATGGAAAGGATCACCGCCTTTCTTCTTTCCTGAAGTCACTGGCCATAGAGAAATGGATGGATGTAAACAGCCTTGTCTTGCTGACGTAAAGGCTTGCCACCATCACCATTTGCCCTCCTCTGGGCAAATGCGGAAGCCATTCATCTGCCTTGGGCATCTCTTTTCTTGCTTTCTTACCATCAGGCCTTTTCTTTCTTCCAAATGCCATGGCACAAACCTCCTATTTCTTCAAGAAGCCCTCCTTGATTAAGCCCATCTCATTTGGATCATCCTTTTTGTCTTTTTCCAATGCCAGAGGAATATGGTCTCTTTAAATACCATTTACTTGTATAATTCTCTGTAGATGTCTTAGATTTGTTCCAAGTGTTCGTTCTGGATCTGTATTAGGTTATAAACTAGAGGATGGGGGAAAGGGGAGGGTAGGACTGGAGATTTATTCCAGCTTTGCAGCACTGATTATTATGAAACGTCTATCCATTAATGTGGACGACTAACCCCTTTTTACATCTGATTTGCATTTCCCACTGATCTTCACAAATCAAGATCACCCAGGAAGCAATCAAGTTTGGGATGTTTGTAGACACTTTCTGCATTTATAGCTCAGTCCTTCCATCGTTAAAATGATTCTTGGCTCCCAGAGTGTTAATGATAATTGGGTACCAGCCAGGGAGGGGAGGAATGGAAACATCCATTTTTGCCTTTCATTAGCAGAAGCATGTCTTCATCAGGCCACTCCACCAAGAACTCGCCATCCTTCCTTCCTTCTCTTTCAAGTTGTTCCAAGCCCAGTGATATCTGAAACGCCGAGTCATTGTTTAATTGTGGAGACTGTGACTTTGCAGGCACGACCGCACAACTGTGCGTGCTTGGGTGCCATCCCAGTTCGTGGTGCGTGACTCCGACCTCTCAGGGGGAGGGCTTCCTGGAAACGATCCTCCATGAGTTGAAAGTGACATAAACCGTGGACCGATAATTTTGGGACCCTCACAGGGATGAGAGGACTCAAGCTCATGCTCTGTGGGTATTACACAATGCACATATACCGTAGCCTTAACGCGGTGCAGTAGAACCAACAGCATTCTTACAGACAGGAGACTTGAACTGGGGTTTTGCTCTTTCACTTAGTAGTTGTGTGACCCTGGGCGAGCCATGTTACCCTGCCAGACCTCAGAGAGGAAGCAGGCTGAACTGGATTAGCTTAATTTCCTTAAAGTTCCCAGGGTTTACTGAGTGCTGTGAGATAATGTGACCAAGTCAGCAAGGACTACACAGTTTTTTCTTGGTCTCCTAATGTCTCTATTGATTTGGAGAAGTAATGAGGAGAGAGGAACTGTTCTGGGGTGGATATCTAGACATCTGACAGGTACCTATATAACAGGTGGTGAAAGTGGATCAGAAACCGGAAGGTGGAATTGCAGAAAGAGAAGAAAGAAAGGTAGAAATCTCCCTACTGCCATTTTTCTGGTCTAGCTGTAGATTTCTGGTCACTCCCATGGGGTCTTGCTGATTGCTACGGACTGAATGTTTCTCTGCACATTCTTATGTCGAAGCCTTAATGTGACGGTATTCAGAGGCGGGACCTTTGGGAGGTGATTAGGCCATGAGAGTAAAGCCCCATGGTGGGATTAAAGTCCTTATAAGAGGAGGAAGAGAACTTACCCTGTCTCCGCCAAGTGAGGACATGATGAGAGATGACCATCTATAAACCAGGCAGAGAGACCTTCACCAAGAACCCAAACGTACTGGCACGCAGCCCGCCTCTGGAATGTGAGAAGTAAATGTTTGTTATTTAAGCTGCCCAGCCAGTGGTGGTTGTTATAGCTGTCTGAGCTGGCTAAGACATTGATGTCATTTAAAACAGGAGTCCCCAACCCTCGGGCCACAGACCGGTACCTGTCCTTGTCCTTTTTAGAACTAAGCTGCACAGTAGAAGGTGAGCAACGAGCGAGCAAGCAAAGCTTCATCTGTAACGGCAGCCGCTCCCCAGTACCAGCATCACCACCTCAGATTCGCATAGGTGCACCGGTTCCTAGTGCCATAAAGGTTGGGGACCGGTGATCTAAAACACAGGGCGTGAACCTGCTTCAGCCCCAGTTCAGAGCTGGAGTGATGCCCATATCACTCAATTTCGGAGATAAATGTTTGTGGGGCTCTCCCCCTACTTGGAGAGGCTGAATTTACCACCCTTGGACCCCCGGGTATGAGCCTTACGTGCTTATAAAGATAACATCCTACATGTATCTTCCTGAAACGTGCCTTTTTTTTTTTTTTTTGCCATGGATTCGTGTTGATACATGCAATTCTAGTTGATTCATCTTAACTACTGTGTACTTTTCCATTGTAAGAAAATATCACAATTTATGGGTTTTTTTTTTTTGATGTACAGGTGTGTTGTTTCCAATCCTTTTTCTATTAAAGCAAAGCTACAATACACAATTTTATTCACATCTTCTTCAGTACATGGAATTCCTGGATCAAAGAATGTGTATGTCATTATCTTTACTTGTTATTGCCAAAATGGTCTTAAATGGGTACTATCAATTTATACTCAGTATAGGAGAGTTTCTACTATTCCAAGTCCTTGTCTACACAGTGTATGCTCCAGACCTTTTACCTTTTGCCAATTTTTGATGTGGTGGCTATTTAATCTGGATTTAGATTTTTAAGGGAATGATTTAAACATTTCCATGTTAAGCAGGATGTTTACTGTAGGTCCATGACATGTTGTTTATTAGATTAAGGGAGTTTCTAGTCTTATTTTCGTATGATTTTTTTTAAAACCATAAATGGATGTTGAGTTTTGTCACATATTTTTGTTCTGCATATTGAAAGATGGTCACTGGACATTTGAAATAATCTTCCGGGTGATATTAGACCTAGGTGGCCGATTTTATGGGCAACTGTGAGATGAGGTAAAGATTGTTATTAAAACCGATTCCTTGCAATTTTTCAAAGCATCACTTTCCAAGAGAGCATCTTAAAAGTCACCTCCCACAGTCAGAGGGTTGGAAAGGAATGCGGGTATTGTCACGGGCTGCAAATAATTCATCCTGTGGTAAGTGGGGATGTGCTAGGGTGTTGTTATAACTAGAGACTATTACCTAGGAGGACTGAAGAACAGCATGCTCACAATGGGTTATTTGAACACTATACGATTATTATGGGCCGATGCCTGGGGCTTGGATATATTTTTGTTAAGGTGAAATTTTCTTTGTAATGGAATTGGTTATAATGGGATTTGATCTCCATTCATCTCACTTACCCACTTTTCCTCTGGCTGCTTTGATAGCCCTACTCCCTTTGCAGCAGACAGCCTGGCAGTGTCCAAGGAGCCAAACATGCCTCTAATTTGTGACCAAAAGGCTCTCCTCATAAACTCCAGATCTCTTTGATTTGCCAAACATTCATCCATCACCGATGGCCTTACTCAATCCGCTTTCCCAGGGTGTTTATTGTCTCACTTAGTTCATCTCCTTCTGAACCTTCCCAGCCTGTTTAGACACACAACTTGTGTTTGTCACACATTATGGATGAATGGTTATGTTCTGGAGTGTTCTGAGTTTTTGCCCCTGGCTGGCGTTCATGTCATGTCTGCCTGGGCGGGGTAGTATTCAGTTAGAAGATGATGCTAACAAGCCTCAAATCATAGGTTTTGAACAGAGGCACACATCTGCCATCCACCTTGCAACAGTGTTTAGAGTTTAATAAGTTTGGCCTGGAAGGAGGGCGTTCGTGATACAGTCCCCCACATCACCACTCCAGCCTGCATTCAAAGGCCGTGCCCCATCGTGAAGTCACCTCATTAGGGTAAACTCAGGTGTGGTTGACAGGACCTCTTATGAATAATGAAAGACACTCCTATCACTTACGACATTCTAAGGGTTTTAGGAGTTCTGTGCCAGGAACCTGGGACAAAGACCAAATATATTTTTTTATTGTAATATAGAAAGAGATACAGTCAAGTGATCCTGATACGTCAGCTTTCACTCCCACTCCGACCATTAGTGAGTGAGTGCCTGTGTCCCCACAGAACTGCCAACGGTGTGTTACTGAGCTCTGGCCTTTTGCCGCCTTGATGGTGATAAAGGGAATCTCAGAGTCGTTTTTGTGTTTCTTTTATTCTGAATGGGGCCGCGCATCTTTTCACGTGTGGGAGAGCCATCTCTGTTTTGCACAGATAAATCTGAGGGGAGGAGAATGGAAAGGCCCAGGCGTTAGTTCTCTTCAGGAAGAGGAGTCCTGCAAACAGGGACATGAAGGCTCAGAAATGGACTAACAACAGTCACCGATTTTTCTCTTACACATTTTTTCAGAGTCAATTCTGTTTTCCTCATTTCCTGCCCACCCCAGGTCTGCGGGGATCCTCTGAGCAAGTCTGTCATGCACCTATTGTTAGGACATCACAGGTCCTTAGCAGATCCTTCTGGACGAGGCTTCCTGGCTGGGCCAAAGTGACCCTGCCCACACCCAGCTGTGAGAGCACAGCTACTGTGTTTTGCTGATCGCTGTGTTCTGATGCCCTTTGGAGAATCAAAATTCCAGGGTGAGGAGAGCCCTGGCCTCATCTAGCTTCTGTCTCCACTACACTGTTGACACCATGGAGTGGAGCTGTCTTGGGGGACTGGGACCTTGTGCATATCTAAGAAAGGAAAAGAATAATCAGAAAGACTCCTATCCTTGAAACAGTGGAAAGGGAGAGAGGAAAGAGAGGTAGTAAGGCCATCCTAGGGGCTGACATTGTCTGTCAGCCGCAGTGAGGCAAATCCACTTACGTTGAGGGACCCCACCTTCCAGGATGTGGGGCTGAGAAGCTTGGGGGGCTTGGAGGCTTTGTATCTTCCTGGCAGAATGCAGGAAGCCACAGCTGGGAGAAGGAGCTGTCCTTGGGAGGGGAACCTACCTACCCACACAAGATGCCATCACACATCTATCCTTGGAGGACAAGGAACGGGCCCCTTCTGGGGCATGGATGAAAGGCAGGAGCCAGTCCCTTTGTGGGAACAAGATGCTGCTGGATGGGTGATTGGCCTCACCCTCAATCCGCACGTCCCTCTACCAAAGTTGTAACCAATCACAGCCGTAAGCAGGTATTTGGCAAGTAAGGAAAAAAGTGCCCTGTTCTCAATGGTTATTTTCACTCTGCGCATTTCAAAGCACTCTTAAGATGCAGCTGTGGTTTCTGTTTCTAGTCCCTGATTCTTGTCTCAGTTTCCACATCTGTGAAATGCTTGTGAGGGTCCCTATAACACAAGAATTTCCAAGGTCTCTGGAAATGTTAAGAGTCCTAGAAGCTAGTCGCTCAGCTCTCCTCCAAGGAGCGAAGTGGGTGCATGTGGAATTCTGTTCTCCACCGGCCAGTATCTCCACCCGAGTTTTAACATACCCGAGGCAGAGTGATCCTTAGCTGTGATGGATGGAGGTCGCAGGCAGTGGGATCTTTTGACAGCCGCCTGCCTGGAGTCTGATGAGCAGCCAGCTCAGAATGAAGATAAAGCACCCGTGAGCTTTGATGGACGACGGACAAAGCTTGTCTTGAAATTGGTCTCTCAAAACAATATACAAACTAATACACAAATCAATGCAAAGTGTTTAAACTGCCAGGAAAACTCAGCCCATCTATCATACTTAAGAGGAAGAGGGGGCCACAGAGTTTGGCAATTGCCTAAGTCCCCAAGGCCCCGGGGAAGGAAACTCTGTCTCTGGGAACTGACAGCCCGATTCTGCATCCCCCTCTTCAGCATGGAGCCCAGTGCAGCTTGCACTGGCCCCAGCTCTGCCCCAGTGCTGGGTGGGAAGAGCAGCAGCCCCCGCCTCCTTGTTCCCCTGCTGGTCACTCATGGAGTGGCCTATCCTTTGGGGTACCCATTGTGCCAGGGGCCCTGAGGTGGGGGTAGCTCTCGTCCTTATGCTGGGGATGATGCGCAAGAAGACTTGGCTTCATCTCAGGGTGACTAAGGGCCCAGCAGCATGGAGACCTGTGACCAGCTGACACTGTTCATTTCTCGTGTGCGTGTGCGTGTGCGTGCTTAATGTACATGTGTCTTTATTTTAATAAAAATTATATTTAAGGTGTAAAACATGATGTTTTGGTATACACATTCATAGTGAAATGACTAGTCAAGCTATTAACACATATATCACCTCACACAGTTACCCCTGTGTGTGTGTGTGTGTGTGTGTGTTGAGAGTCCCTGAACTCTATTCTCTTAGCAAATGTCCAGTATTCAGTACAGTATTATGAACTGTAGCACTGTCCCTGTACATTAGATCTAGACATATTTCTCCTCTGTAACTGTCACTTTGTACCCTTGACCAGCATCTCCCGCTTTCCCCACCTCCCTGCCTTTGGTGACCACCGTTCTACTCTTGGCTTCGATGGGTTCGACTTTTCCAGATTCCAATGACAAATGAGATCATGTAATATATTCACCCTCTGTCTAGCTCAGTTCACTTAGCACAATGGTTCATCCTTGTCATTGCAGGTGGCAGGGTCTCCTTTTTTATTGAATACTATTCCATTGTTTATATATGCACCGCAGTTTTTTGTTTTCTCTCTCCGTATGGCGATGGACACAGGCTACTTTCATATCTTGGCCGTTATGAAGCGCCCTGCAATGAACAGGGGTAACTGCTCTCCGGCTGCCACTCCAGCTCATCGCTCCTGCCGTCTGCTCCTCTGGGGTGACTCACTTCTTTCTTCATTCTTTGAATAATTGCACTGTCTACCTTGGACCATTCCCTCTATTGAAATCAAGTTCATAACTCTGTATCAACCTTATGGAGTCTAGAAATTTCTTAACTGGTCTAGGGGGTGAATAAGCCTAACAGAGTCATAGCCTGCCTTGTGATTTGCAAAGTCCTTTCACGTACATGGTGAGTGGTATCTTCCCCATTTAATAGGAGAGCGCTTCTCTGTTGAAGCTCAGATGGGTTAAATGCTGTGTGGCCAGAATTAGGAAAGTGGAGGAAATTGGAACTGTAGTTGTGCTACATTTCTCCAACCCTGGACCACAGAAGCTGGCCTCGGCAGAGACGCCAATCATCTTAGCGTCGAAGGAGGCTCTGGGAAAGAGGTAGCAACTCCATCTGTTGTAGTGTCTGACCCATCGTGTAGGGTGCTAGCCATGTGTCAGCAGGGCCCACGGGCCTGGGCATTAGTCCTTTGTGCTTTGGGAGGCTAGGAATTTGGCCAGAGTAAAAGATGGTTTCTTTTAAAGAATTTTACCCCCATGACTCAAGACTGAAAGGACAAACCCATCTCCAGCCATCAGAATAAAGAGAAAGGATTAGAGGGCCCCCAGCAAAGGGGCCATAAAACTCACAGAGCTGGAAGAGTTCCCAGAAGACATTCCACCCATCTTCCCGCCTCCAGGCTGCATTCACACCATCCCAGCCAGGTATGCTTCTGACTCACCCCCGGGTGTTTCCAGGCATGGAAAGGATATAGCCTTGTTCTGGAGCTTTTCCTAGTGCTTTTCAAAGCCCCTGCTTGACAGGTCATCCTAAATCCCTTCTTCCAATAATTCTGGCCCATGGTCTTTGCTTGGTCTGTGTCCTGTTATGATGTCTCAAACCCCTGACGTTATGGACTGTGCCATCTGGATCATCCTTAAAATGGACGGTCAGTCCTGGGCATCCTGCTGTATAGAGGATGTGGACAAACTGGAAGCCCCCAAGGAGAAAGAGCACTGGCCACGATGCTGCTTTGAGAACAACCCAACTGTCTGAATTATGTGGGAAAAGGACCTGAATTGTTGACGGGGACTTCAAAGGGGCACGATTGGGCAAATGTAGAGGTGCAGTAGGATCCGGAGCTGAAAGGTGGGGAGCTGTGGAGAATGTGGCTGGAGAGAGAGACGTGGATGGCGTGAATGTCGTGCCAGGGAGTTCAGTCCGGAGAGCAGCAGGCAGCCCAGGAAGGTCAGTGCATGGCAGTGACCTACTTAGATGTATGTTTTGGAGTCAGTAGGAAGCCATATGGAAGGGGGCTTGGAGGGGACAGGGTCAGAGGTAAGGAGGGCCTTAGGTGACTGAGGCATCTAAAGCAGAAGCTTGGGTCTTTTGTGGGGCTGGTGAGAGGCTCTGGGGGTTGCATGGGCTTTTATTCTCCCTCAGAGGCCCTGACCTCAGCGGAGGTACAGGGTGTGGGTGGATGGGGGGTGGCCCCCAGACTCCGGTCAGGGGAAGGTGCTCTGCTCCTGCAGCAGGCCACGTGGGGTCTGGTCATCTGTCGAACTGCTGTCCTGAGAACAGCAACCAGGTGAAAGCCCACATGTCTCTGTTTGGTGTCCTGTAGGCACTCCAGTTATTCTAGCAGCAGGGCCCCAGGGGCTGCTGGGAAGCCTCGCTCCCTATAGCTTCCAGGGTCCCTTTAGGAGAGAAGCCCCTGGGATGGTTCATAGAGGAGCAAGCAGCAGGGTATTTCTAAGGACCTGCTCTCTGGGTTTTGTGACAGAAAGAAGGAAGAAAAAAACAAAGCTGATACTCTTATTTACCTAGACACGTAGAATGCAGAGGCTGAAGCTCATCCCAGGAACGTCTTTGGGGACAGTGGCTTTGGTCTGTGCACAGCCTTTACCTGGTGGGGTTCATGGAGGCCCAAGCCTGTCCCACCACAAACTTTTTTGAGGTAAAATAGATATGACATAAAATTGACCACCCTCACCATTTCTAAGTGTACAGTTCAGTCGTGTTAGGTGTATCCACGCTGTTGTGCAACCAGCCTCTAGAACCCTTTTCATCTTGTGAACCCGAAGCTCCATGCCTGCGAGATGATTACCCCCCTACCCACCCCCCGCCCCCAGTCCCGGGTAACCACCATTCGAATCTTCTGTCTCTGGGTCTGACTACTCCAGCTGACTCTTATAAATAGAATTATATAGTATCGTCATCTTGTGTCTAGCTTATGTCACTTAGCACAGTGTCCTCAAGATTCATCCCTGTCGTAGCATGTATTAGGATATCCTTTCATTTTAAGGCTAAAAAAAAAAAAATGTCATCGTGCATATACACCACATTTGGTTTATCCGTTCATCCGTTTGATGGCCTCTTGGATTGCTTCTACCTTTCGGCTACTGTAAGTAACGCTGCTATGAACATGGGTGTACAGAAATGCCTTCGAGACCCTGCTTTCAGTTCTTTTGGGGATATACCTGGAAGCGAAATTGCTGGATCACGTGGTGATTCTACCTTTCATCTTTTTGAGGAGCAATCCTACAGCTTCCCTTAGCGGCTGCACCATTTCCCGTTCCCCCCCCCCAACAACACCACAGACAGTTTATGACATGCCTGTAGGCCACAGGGCCACCACAGGAGGTGAGGACACAGCCTGAGTTACAGCCACGCGGGGCACATAATTCAGCCCTCAACCACACCATCACACACTCGAGAGCCCTGGGGGCAGGGGTCAGGGAGCAGGAAATCTCTCAGCCATCTCAGTTCAAAATTACTTTTGTTCAATTTCAGAGCCTTGGGTGTAACTGGAAAAAATGTCTCCTAAATGTCTGTTTAAGAAACAATACAAGTTTTGAATAGGCTTTTCCCGTTGTAGAGCTGTAGGTTCTTTATAGGGCTAATTGCCTCACTTCTTTTTCTTCCTTTTTTATTATGGAAAAATGTCAAAATGTTCATTCTAAACTGGGCTTTGTTTCTGAGGATCAAGAGATTGCAAAGACTGTTTTGCTACTCTGAGATTACCTTGAGTCAGAGAGGCAAAACCCCAATTCCCAATTAATGGTTGGTATGAGAGGCATGTAGTGCACCCTTATTGGGGTACCCTCTCAGATTCTCTTCTCTGGGACCTGTGAGCCCCACTTCCCAGCTTTGGGAGCCATGTTTCTGTCATATTTCCCTGCCTGTCTGGTTACTGACTAAGGGACTGACTACTGACCCATGCCGACCCATTCAGACTCATCTGAAAAGTTGGGGTTGTGTCTTGGGCAGCCATATCCTGCCCACCATCTGCCCGCTTTTGTAAATAACATTTTATTGGAACACAGCCATGCATTCATTCATTATCAGTAGGCTGGGGAGGCTTTCAAGTGATAATGGTCGAGTTGAGTAGTTGTGACTTGGACTGTATGACCCACAGAGTGGAAAGTATTTTCGATCTGGCCTTTACAGAAGTTTGGCAACCCTTGGTGTAAGGGAAAGTCAGTTAGACTCTGTGAATGGCTGGGCCAGTGAGTGTGAACCCTCAGTCTGTGAGGGAGTCACATTCTGCCATGGAGACTGAGAAAAAGAGAAAAGCAAGTTGGAGAAACAGGAAGCAGAGAGGCCTGAAGACAGGAGAAGGGGCACAAATCACGATAGACTGATACTTTGGTCCTATGCCCTTCCCAAGGCTCCTGAGTTTTGTTAGTTACTCTTAGACCTTTCTGATAAAATTACCTTCTTTTGCTTAAGCTAGCTTAAAATCGGCCTCACGTTTTGGCAACTGGAGTCCCAAAGAATACTCTGGAGAAGCTCTGTGCCTCTCATTACTCACGATCAGTCATAGACCAGCCCATCAAACCTTAGTCCAGAGATCCAGCCTTTCCTCCATCCTTCTGAGCTGGTGAGTCTCTCCTGGCCCTGCCAGGAGAAGCAGGTGTGCACAAAGGTGGGCAGCTGAGCTGATGCAGAGAAAAAGTTGCTGGTGAGGCTCCCAGGATCAGAGACCCTGTGCATGGCCTCTTGCTCTTGACTGACAGCCACTGCATCCTCCTGGCAGGAGCTGGAGTGGCCTCCAAACCTTGGGCATTGCAGCAGGGGAAATGCCAGAAGCTGCCAACCCTGGCCTTCCTGCCCTTGAACTCTTTGAAACATTCCTTTCAAGCCTACTTTGAATTTCTTTTTGTAACTTTTCAATAAAAATGGACTCCATATAATCTTTAGTCAAACACTTCTTATACGGGCAGCTGATCAAAGTCAAACACAATGTTTGGCACATAGTACAGTAGTATTCATAGTTCCAATTCAAAGTAGAAGTCGAGCAAATTTTTAACAAGAGCGTCTGGTTCAAGATGGTGGCTTGAGCACATGCTTTCATCTTTGTCGCTTAGATGTCACTGGAATAAAACTATAAATAATGTCTGTCATGGCAAAGACATTGGGGAAGAAGATTGCCAAAAAGCAAGAAAGCTTAACATTTTTCTGGAACATAAAATGAATGGGATTTGTGATGCATGCCACAATGAAAAAAAAAGGCATAACCTGGAATATAACGAGGCTGCAATAGACTTGGGAAACAGTATGCTTGTTAGAAACCCACACTGCAGAAAAAGTTCTGAGTTAACAGGTACAGTGGGAGGTGGGCCCCTAGAGGAAGGATGGTTGAGTTAGTGTGACCCAATTGCCACACTTTGGTACAGGTCACCTGGTGTCTGTTCCAAGACAAAATCTAAAAGGTATACCTCTAAATTTAGACTAGCCTTCTGGAGAAGGTTAAGTCACGAGGGTAGATTTTTGGTACTCCAGAATAGGACCTCCACATTCTGGCATCTGGGGAGTCTATAGCTTGACTGTCCAGTCAGCTCCTTATCCACTCACCCTAATGCCAAACCATCTGCCTGCATGCAACCAGGCAACCTTTGACACCCCACAGAGAACTCCTAACCAGAGTTCTAGGGTAGACACCTGTTGAAAACTAGATTCCTTGAGTTCTAATGAAATGCAGAAGAAACTCATAGCTGCTGCCTCGTCCTTTTAAATGATGGGACGAAAACCAAAGAGCACAAGAATTAGAGAAGAACCAGAACTGGAAAGAGACAGACCAAGGTAAATAGACTGACCCTACTGGAAACCATGTTAACTAAAAGAAAATCTTATAATTTATACACTCAGATTCAAAAGGACATTACATCCATAAGATAATATGCAATGAAAAGGAGTAGAAAGAGAACAAGAGACAGTTTCTAGAGATGAAACAATATTGATTGCCAAAATAAATTCAAAACAAGCTTAAAATATAAAGTAAGGGAATCTCTTAGAATGTAGAACAGGAATATAAAGAGAAGAGAAATATTGGAGAAAAGATAAGAGACGTGAGAACTCGTCTTAAGGTTAAACATAAAAGGAAAAAAATTACAGAAAGAGAGAATAGAGAAAATGGAAATTAGCAAAGAAACAATGGAATAAAATTTATCAGGACTGAATAAGGACCTTCATTTGAAAGGGGTCCGAGTATCCAGCAAAATAAATGGAAACAACAACAGAACAACTCAACTGCAAAATTCTAGACACTTTTCTGCAAAATTCTAGACTGAGAATAAGCGGTAGATCCTAAAATATCCCAGAGAGATCAAACAAGTCACTTTAAGGGAACTAAACTTGAACTGGCAACTGACTTTTCATCTGTAGCCCTCAGTGCTAGAAGGTAATACAATAAGGACTTCAAAGTCCTGAGAAAATAAGACTTAACCTTAATTTTTTTTTTTTTATCCAGCCCAATTTTCCATTAAATACCAGGGTAGAATAAGGACATTTAGTTTCCATATACCCTTTCTTATGAAGTTACTTGAGGATGTATCCAGCAGCATGGGAAAGTAAAGGAAGAGAAAGACACGGGGTCCAGGAAACAGGTGAGCAGCTCAATCAAGGGCAAAAGATAAGAAAATGCCAGAGGAACAACCAGGCAGCAAGTTTGTAGGACAACCAACCTGAGGGCAACCAGTCCAGACCGAGCAGAAGAACAGAGAGGGGAACGGTCTGAGAAAAAGACAATTCCTGTTATAGGTAATGTATTATCCTTGAGAGGATGGAAAACCCTGAAGATCTGAAAAATGCTCATTATTCGAGAACAAAAATAATATATTTGGAAACTAGCTAGAATCAGCTCTTTCTGCTTCCCCAAATCCACTCTATAAATAATAACTTTCTGTTTATGCACTCAGCAGAGCAAAGTCAGGGAGCATTATTTTCTAGAACCTAGCTGGCCTTGCCCTTTTCCATCTCAGCTTGAGGGTCTGTCCTGGCTGGCAGGCATGCATTTGTACAGAGATGGAATAGTCCATGGGATTCTATGCAGTCAGCTGTGGCCTATAGGATACTGGCCTTGGAGGTGCTCTTTGAAGCCACGGTGGGCCGGCGGAGAGCCACAGACACGTCTTCCCAGCCAGTCCTGAGGCCACAGTGCTGTGTTCTGCTGGTGATGTCTGTGAGCTTGAGACAGGCTCAGGTCTCTGTGGTTTTCTCTGGGAGATCCTGGTGTGAACTGCAGTGGTGGTTTTTATAGTAAAGAGCCAGCATCCTTTAAGGAGCGGAAAAGCGCTAGCCAACAGTTTTGCTGCCCCCATTATAGAGTATTGAGGAGTCAGTGAGAACACTGGGCTAATGGCAGGAGCCCGTGAAACCCTCTTGTTGCCCGTGGCAGGAGCCAGTCTTGGCAGTTGCAGACGCCGTGTTTGGCAGCACTTAATAACAAGCAGAACGGGCCTTCGCTTGGGGTGCAGTAGTTGTTCTTGGAGAAAGGCAGAAACGTGAACCTTTAAACTTTTGTTTCATGGACCAAGCATGGTTCACGTTCAGAGACAGACATGGTCACTCGAAGATGCAACAAAATGCCTCCAAACCCAAGTGACCAAACGAATAAAGCACCTTAAAAGCATCTGAGGACAGCGGAGAACCTTTGGAAGAAAAAAAACGCTGGTTTGAATGAAAACATGGATCTTCAGGAAAGTCTAGAACTGCGTGCCGTGAGACTGCGGGATGGAGGCAAAGAGTAAGGGAACTGGAAGGATTAGAAAAAAATGCTTGAAAACATGAAGTCTCAATCAAAAACCGTCACGGATGAGAAACAGAGCCAGTGAAAATCTCTTAAAACTGTGCTGAAGATCACAGGTCTGTCTGCTGCCTTCAGAGAAGGTCACGTGGATGATGGCAACTTTGAATCAGGAAAAAGGAGCGAAACAGAAAATGGACAGCCCCCAGCGTCTCACTTAGAAGTTGATTTGAAGAGGCTCACGATCTGTTCACTTAATTGAGTCAGTCCTTTAAGAGACTCGGATAAAAACAAACATCATCCCAAAACTTATGGGAAGGAAATCCAGTGAATGAATGCAAAGCTCACAGGACAAATAGTCTCCAAACGACGCAAGCACCTTAGCAGTCTGAAGATTCTAGCTTGACAGTAAGATTCCGAAGCTTCTGCTGAATCTTGAAGTATATCCAGAACATGCAGTGCAAATTCAGACAAAATCAGTGGGAAAGGAACTATACTGCTTTAAAATAGAGAAGAATCTTCTCAAAGGGCGTAGGAACACCAACCACACATATCAGAAGGGAAGATGGCTGGAGACAGAAAGAGTTGGAAAGAACCACTTCCTTCTTCGCAACCAGATTCTCTTCTGTGGGAAAAGTGCTTGAGGAAGTTGGACAGCAGCTCCGTTGGCAGAGAAAGCTCCAAGAGTTAAGAAAACGCTTATAACCACTGTTAGCTAACACTGAGTGTGAGGCCCAGCCTTTCTCCAGTGGCTGTTTTGCTCCTGGTCGTCCCACCAGGTCCAGAAGTGTTGGGGGTTCCCTGGGTTATCAGGTCTCCCAGGAGCGTGGAGGGTTAAACTGTGGGAGCTCAGGGATCTTGGGGTATCTTGTAGGTTCAATTCAAATTTCACAGCAGCAGACCACAGCAAGACATTTGCCTGTGTTTTCTCTCTATGCAAGTCATGTTGATTTATCTCGTTTTAGTTTAACTGCTGTTATGTAATCGATGTTATAATTGCTCCTATTAAAGTTTGATAATGTTAAAAAGAAAAGGTAATAGCCACCGGAAGAGCTGAAATGGGATTGGTTTTAGAAGTTCCTTCCGGGAAGAGACATAAGGGCAAAGGGGGATGGGGTCAGGTCATGTGAAGCTCGAGGAACCATTAGTGTGAGTGGCCCTGGGTCGAGGAACCATTAGTGTGAGCAGCCCTGGGGATCATCCCCACTTCCTACCACTTGGATTCAGTCAAGCCAGGCTTCAGCCACCTCTATGGGAATGCTGGGCACCCAGGGGACAGTGCTCTGCTGCTGCTTAGACTTGTAAATGTCCCCTCAATATCTGGCACTAGCTCCTTCTGTCTTCACACCCCTTTGCCCAAAAGAGCACTCCTGCAAAATCTGATTTGGTACCGTATGCATGTTACTTAGAGAAAAGGTTACATCGTGAAAACCATTTATTGAGTTTCTACTCTGTGACAGCCATAGTAGCGGGTACTGAGAATAGGTAGGTAAACGAATCATTAGAGCTATAAACACATTCCGAATGATTGAATTAAGAGCTTTGTTTCATGGAACTCAACTGCCACTTATGAAAAGAAATCTGTGAATTCAACTCAAACATCTACCCATTCTCCTACCTCACACCCTTTGCCTACCTGTGGAGGGAGTTCTTTGCTAGGGACCCAGGGCTTCAAAAGCCACCCAATTTTCCACTTCTGTACATCTTTTACCAGCCTTGAAGAAGTCCTGAAGATGGCCAGAGATTTGTAATAATCAGAGGTTCAGGTTGATAATGCATTCAGACTTGGTATCGCAGGAGGGACGTAGAAGATGCAAAGACAGAACTTGGCTTTGCCTTTTTTATCTGAGTAGCATACTGTCCTTTTAAGCTTGAATACCCTTTCAAAACAAAAGCAAAAGCAAAACAAACATACACAATCCCAACCATTTTTGTTCTGGAAGAGCTGAGTCAGTTGGGGTCAGTGGGGTCAAAGTGATACATTCGACCCTACGTCTGTGTCCAGGCATTAGTCAGGCCCCTGGGGGGCAAGGACTCCATCTCATTTATCCTAGCACGCCTTATACTTGGACAGTGCTGAGCATATAGTAAGTGCTCCAAAAATTATTGTTAAAGAGCAATTTGTACTATGCACTAAAATTAAAGGTGCCGACAAATAATTCAATAATAAGTTTCTCTCTCAGTTATAAGATTTGGTCCTGAATATGTAAAACATGGTGGTCCATCCCCTCTCCTCCTCCCAAAAGTTGAGTGAATTAATCGATAGACAAATGGATGCCCTAGTTAAGAAGTAAAAATTTGCTGTGAGAAGGCAGAATTTTTAGCTGTAACCCCCTCCTCTATGGGTAAAACTACTGGAGCATATTTAGCTGACAGAGTAGTGATCCCATATATAGTATAAGAGAAAGACAGCCTCTATTTTATTGTCAATACCACTTTAACAAAATTAATTTCCTTTGGAGTTTTTATTTCTGTATTTTAATGGTCTAATGTAGTGCTCAACACCCATTAAATAACGGTTCTCTTCTCTCACATTTTCTTTCTGTTTTTTTTTTTTTTTTTTCAGTTAGCTACTGACTGATGAAATGGTTCACTGCGTGTTGCCCTTTATTCTGCCCCCACACCCAGCATTCTCATTTTATTAGGCAGGGAGCCGACCTGAACCAAAGCAAAGAACACTCGCTCAGACCCAGGAATGAGGCACGAGCGTCTCAGGGTCACCCACGGCCAGCTCCAAAGTACTTGTCACTGATGGGACCTGGTCCTGAGGCGTCATAGAGAAGAGGGGCTAGAGGCTGGGCAGGCCGTAGGTCAGGATGAGACAGCAGGATCACATAAGGCTTTGGAAAGGGAAAGAGAGCCAGGTGCTCCACCCTCTCAACTTGGATGGACGTAGCCGCCACCACGAAGTGACGTGTTTTTGCTCATGTTCTCCTGCTGTCCCACCCACAAGGTTGCAGAGAGGCACCGGCAGTGAGTGTTATGTTAAAGTTGAAGACGAAGACTTTTTTGCCCTGTGTGCTAGAGGAAAAATTTTGCCCGTTTGGTCCTCTGTTTTCCCCATCTATACAATGGGACTCCTAATATTTGCTTGCCAAGGAAGGTAAAAAAAGTGTCCCAGCAAACACTAGCCAAGTAGAACTGACCTCATCATCCACTATACAAAGAAACTAAAAGCCATGGAAAGCTCATTTTCCTTTGGACTAAACTCTCAACCCCTGGGGTATGGGAGGGGAGGGAGAACACTTTAGAGGGATGTTTTATGGGCACTGCTAAAAACATAGGGACATAGTAAAACACAGAGACACAAGTGCATTGAGCTGGAGATCTCATTCATTCTGCTTCACAGACATAAATTACTGGCCAGACGCAGGCATTTCCCCTCTTGGTCATCACCCTACAAAGGGGAGAGCTTTTATTTTCTAAATGATATATTGATCTGATAACATTATTATTACATCATCTCTATTGCCCATCACCACTCACAATGGGAGAGCATTATAGGGAAAATGAATGCTCCCTCTGGAATAGGGTATAGAAATGTGTGTGTGTGTGTTGTGTGTGTGTGTGTGAGAGAGAGAGAGAGAGAGAGAGAGAGAGAGAGAGAGGAGAGAGAGAGTGAGTGTGTATGTATGAGTATGCTGCGTGTGTGTAAAGATTTCTGACAGCAAGATAGGGAATTGCATTAATATCAGTTGATGGAGTTCCAGCACTCACATACAAAATCTAGACTCTCTCCTGGGACCCTCCTGGGAAGGAGGGGGAGTCGCAACGGAAATTAAATGCTATTAGAGAAAGGTGTGGAAAGCATATGTAGACCAAGACTATCAGGGTTTAAGGGATGGGACTAGAGGACTGTTGTCAGACTCAATATGTCTTCCTTCAAGTAGAGAGGAAAGGAGGGAGAATCTCTAATGTGGGATTTCAGACACCTGGTATGTGCTGTGCAGGGGAGAGGGGCTGAGGAATGGGGTGATCCAGTGCAGGGTTCTCATACCCTTAAAGTGCACTTTACAGCAATCTTGGGGGAGACCCTCCTTCACTCAAGAACTAAGGTAGCTCCAATGGTCACAGGAAACTGTCTTCTCCTGAAGCAAGTTATTGGTGGGCTAATGATCTCGAGTCAATTTTCTGTGTGACCCTCTTCCTCTCTGCGTTGATAGAGGGCGGGGCTGGGGTAGAGTGGTAGAATCATGAGTGGGACCCCGAAACAACACTAGCTAACCACCGGGCCCTGAAGATGGCTGTCTGAGTGCTCAGTTACCTCTCTGGGTCCTAGAGAGCTGAGGATATTGCTAGAGGATTTCTCTGACTTCAGTGGGTCTGTGGGAACAGCTGCACCTGGGGAGCTGTTCATTCTTGACTGAGTGGATTGTTTCTTTAATCATGGTAACAGTCTGCCATGAAACCTTGACCTCCCTGGGAGAGAGAGCACACTCTTATGACGAAATCCTGACCTCTGGGAGAACAGTTTTCCATGCTGGGTAATCCCCAAGGCAGGCTGACTACGTGCATGCCCACGTGCACACATACACACACACACACGCACAGAAGCTTCTACAAAAGGTGTAGATACTTGATAGTATGCAGTAGTTATCCTGGGGAAAAAAAATCAACCAGGTTGGACTTTCTTACCCTTATGGTTTAGTGCTATTTTAATTTTGAATTGCACATAAGGGGGGCTCACAACTTTTAGTGTTTGAGGCCCTGGCCAGTTTGGATGCTTTGAACCTGGAGTTCCCTAAATGGAGGCAACTGCGAGAACTGGGGTGTCCCCTTAGGGAACCTTGGGCCAGGTCGACTTAGGTGCAGCCTTTTGGGGCCCCTAAATTCTGTCACTATCCTTATATTCAATTTTATACTTTCGGAACACAACTCTGTAGAAAAAGCCCGATACAGGCTTAGATAAGGAAAGCAACAGTGCTTTACACCCCCTGCCTACATCGGTTCAACTTTGTAGTACTTAAGTGACTGCCGGGTCCACATGGTTCTGCCCCTTCAGGACCCTGCCTGACAGAGAGGAGCCAAGAGGAGGGGCAGATGGCCAAGGAGCCCCCAGCAGTCCAGGAACCACTGACCTTCAAGAATGTTGCTATGCAAATATGGGCTTGGGGAAACAGATGAATGTTTAAATAGGCTTAAAAAAAATTCAATCAACGTGTTGGCTCTAACACTGATACAGATACCACTCAGGAAGAAAACAATGCAAGTACGTAGGAGAGATTTGATAAGCACAAATATTTGTAAATGTTTTCCCACAATTTGCTTTCTAAAGTGTGCTTCCATAGTTTTGATCTTTTAAATCTAGAGAGGAACTCTGGGACTCGCGAGCTTCAGCAGCACTGCAAGATTCTAGAAATGATTTGAGCACAAAAGCAGCCTGTCTCCTGCCTCCTGATTCGATATGGTATTCTAGACAGAATTGTCTGCGTCTCTTGAATGCTTGGTACCTGGGTGTTAAATTCTTTGTCATATGTTCCAGGGTCATCATATGTTGGAGACATAGAATAGAAATGTTTTCAAGGTGTTAGTTTCGCTATAATTATGTCGTTAGCTCCTACGAGAAGTCAGAGGACTGCGTGGAACAGTACAGAGTCCTGGACAGAGGCACGTACACATCCCCACGTCTAGCCAGTCTGTTAGGACAGGTGATGGACTTCGGGGTGCATAGTTTCTGGCTCCAAGGCTTTCATCTTTTTACTACTTACTTGTCTTGTTCAAAGTGACCCCATTCACTAAACCACCAGTTACCAGACTCTAAAGCTGTGATAAAGAAGCATTTTAAATGTCTCTTCACTACGACATATTTTACTAGCCACTGCCGAAAGTAGCAAGAGCGAGGCGAAGGAGAAAGAAACAAGTTTTAAGATACTAGCTGTGTGCGGGCAAAACCTAATGGAACGAGAAGAAAAATGAAAAAGAAAGAGAAAAGAAAGAGAAGAAAGCCTAAACGAGCAAAAGAAAGCACATCGCATGTGGAGCTTTGAAATCCTGGAACCATTCTGATTGCTGCTGTTTTGTTGTGGTGGTTGTTGTTGTTGTTTTAATATGGTCTCACCAATTTTCTCTATTTCCACTAATGCCGTAGGCTCTTTAGTCTGACTTGTCTCTGATAGGAATGAAGTCTTAGCCTGTCTTGGCACTCCAAATGTCTGTGGATACTTCTTAGCATCCTCTGAGATCTGATTATTTTAGACCCGTCTCCCTATTTTCAGACGGTTTCAGCCTAACGCCGGTTGCTCTCCGCTCTTATAGAAAATCCTGAAGAAAGGGAAGATGTCTCTCACAATGGCAAATGTCACTGCCATGAAAAAAAACTTGAATGTGCCTGCTGCTCCGAGTCAGAGGTCAGAAGCAACCTCTATAGTGTAAAGCAGTACCGTGTATCTGTTCCCGTTTATAATGTCCAAAGTGAACCAAAAGTGGAGCTTAGCCCATCATTCACTGTTGACTGTTGGTTCTCTAATAATGAAGCATTAAAAACAAGAATGTCGCTGTGGGTTTCTTTAGGAAGAATGGGCCACCCAGCTCTGCTAAGGGACTCTACATAAGTGAAGATGTGATGGTGAAGGATTTTTCCCAGAGAGTATCAGCTCTCCAACCTGGATATGATTCCAGCTGAAAAAAAAAAAAAGTGATGAGCCCTAGAAAGTAAAGCGAGAATTTCTCCACACCTCTGTGCATAGTTTACTACCAAACATCTCCTCCTCACAGCAGAATGGTCATCACTCTTGTTTCAGAAACCTGCGTTAGCACACTATTTCCAGCCACAAGACACTTGAACTTGGCTCTCAACATCTTCTACCTTCTCAACACATCTTAACTACACAATATTTTTCTCTTTCTCCTTCAAGCTCCAGCTTCTCCATTTGGGATGGTCTCTTCTGCAGATGCGGGACTCAGTTCTGAACTTAGAACTGTGTCCTACCAAAGCTCTACCGCTCACCACCAGCCCTCTATAACTCCCAGCTTCAGTTTCTTGGCTGTAAAGTGAGATGATGACGTACCTACCTCCTTAGCCTAGTACCTGACCTGTAGTTAAGTACTTGGCCAATGTCAGCGCTGTAATACATACACAATAAAAAAAATGTCAGATGGTTGAAGAGTCTCAGGTTATAGGATGAATCTAAAGAGTCTTGGTAGGGATTCTGGAAAAGGGAATAGGTTCTGGAGTCAACCACAAACATGTAATGAAAGAAAACCTCTTTGAATATACAGATAGATCAAACCACCTGCACCTGAGGCTCTGCTGGCTCCTTGCTGTGCTATATCAACAGGCCCAGTAACATTGCTCTCACTACACCCTGGCTGTCTATTTTGTGCTGAGCTTAATCCATCTTTTTTTCACAAACCCAAGCATGTTTCAAAAATGGTCTTTGTAGCTCTCTTGGGAAAGAGCGATGTGGTTATCTGTTAACCAAACAGGGCAGTGGCCACTGACATTGCTTCGTTTTTGTTTTTTTTTTTTAGAATTATATTAAAAGCTTTCAAGAGGTGTAGGGAAGGATGGGTCTCTAAAGAGAAGGGAGCCAAGGAGAAATCGAGGGTCATCAAAGTAAGAGCTCTAGAGACCCATTATGCACAAGCATTATTTGGAAGTCGAGACAGATATCTGATGTTAAGTATTTTTCTCCACAATGAATGATTACATTAGAGCTAAGCCATGTGGTTGTGAGAGTTTATTTGAAAAAAAAAGAAAAAACAAACTCACAGATCTAATGATCGGAGGTCGCCAGAGGGATTCCCTCTTTCGATGTTTCTCAGAGGATCAGCCCCTTCCAGTTGGCACTCAAATTGTTGTCCATCCTAACCTTATGCATGAGGCTGTTGCCAGGGCTGACTTAGCAAAGTCTAGAAGACTCGCTAGCATTCTCCTGCCAGGATGCCAGGGCCCATGCATTCTTTCTCCTTCCCCTCTTAAAACTGTGGTCACTCGAGTTGTACAGGCTCTGCTAATCCCATTCACACTGAGGAGTATGAGACTATTGGTAACGTAAGGCTGCCCTCTCCCAATCATGGGTGCTTTTTAAGCTGAAGCGATGCCTTTACCCAAAATCATGAGTCTATAATGGCAGAATTTCGGGCCTCAGGTGTAGGCTGTGGCAGGGAAAAGGCACTGAAGAATGGGTGATTTAGTGCAAGGTTCTTCTCAGAATCTCTTCAAATTATACCACACCAGTGACCTTTACTCTACTGGTGGTTTAAGGATACAGTGGCAATTATAGTCTGCAGAAAGCCTGGTACCTAAAGGAAAAAGGAGGTTTGGAAAATACAGTGGAATCCTGTCGCTATGTAGTAGACCTTTGACATTCTTAAAAGGATATGGCCTGACACCAGTGAATTACCAATTTGAGAAGGACACTAAGTCATAGAATTTACCCCTATGAGGTAATAAAGTATAATTGAAAAATATGGTGCCTCTTCAGACTCATGATGATTCTATAAACATGGGACTTGGGTCATTTATAAAGCTGCTTTCTTGCCTAGACATCACAGGATTAGACCTCGTTTTCTGCCCCCATGCTAGCAGCTGCCTTTCCCACAAAGCAGTTTCCCACAAAGAAACAGGCTTTTACCCCCCCCCTGAATTCTTGCCTACGGATGATGAATGGCGAACAAAGCCACCAGCCACGTGTCCTGTTTGTGCACCAGGCTCGGAGTGCATAATTCAAGTCTGTGCCTTGGCAAGGTGACTGATGACTGCACATCATGTGTCATAAATTACAGGATCATTCGTGGATAGTCAAAAACCATGACTGTTCAGCCCTTGAATGCCAAGGGTCTCCTGGGCTGATATCATGGAAACGACTTTCACATGCGAGCCCAAGGATGCGAAACATCATCCCCTACCTGAGTGCTGCCAGGTGAGGGCGTGCTACCTTTGTGTTGCCTGCGTTGCTTTTTCTCTGTTGACCTCTGTGCGGGTTTCTTAGGGCTGCCATTGATGACAAACTGCTATAAACTTTATACTTGGCTTAGAACAACTGGGACATATTGTCTCAGTTCTGGAGGCCAGAAGCTCAACACCAAGGCGTTGGCAGGGCCATGCTCCCTCTTGAAGTACTAGAGAAAGATCAGTTCCAGGCCTCTCTCGTAGCTTCTGGTAGCCTCAGACATTCCTCGGCTGGTAGATGGTTGTTTTCTCTCTGCGTCTCTTTGCATATCTTCCCTCTGCGTCTCCTCTGTCTCTTCACATGGCATTCCTTTTGATAAGGACGTCAGTCTTGTTGCAATTCAACTTAACTAATTACATCTGCAACAGCCCTATTTTCAATAAGGCATGTTCCAAGGGCCTGGGCGGGGAGGCGGGGGTGGTGAAGACATATGAATTTTGGGGGGACAAAATTCAACCCATCTCAACCTCATCCACTGCTAATGTTTGTGAGGAGGCCGCTTTACGGGAGTGATAAACACCTAGTCATTTTTTAACACTCGGAAGAGTGATACTAGTCTAACTTGTTCTTATGCATCTCATCACACATGTGTGTGTGTGCACACGTGTGCACGCCACACACACATATCACACACTTGGCTACTTTTAAAGAAGCTTTAGCACCTCACCCATCAGGATAGCAGAAAGCTATGTTGGAAAGTGTGTGGGAGCCAAAGCTGGGTGCTGAGGGGTTAACTGTGGAGGCTGGAAACTCCCTTCAAAGACCAGTATTCACAGCCGGGGGCCTTTGGGAGAATGGAGACAAGTGCTTTTGCTTTCTTTACCTCTGCCCTGGCTTGTTGTGAGGCTGTGTCCTTTGAGGGAGGAATCTGATACACCGAAGAATGACCAAGTCCACAGGCCACAGGGAAGCGGGAACAGGCACCTCGGCCTTGCAGACGGCCCTGCCCGCGGCGCCTCTGCTGGGATGAATGAGCAGTGAAACCGAAGCTGTCTGGGCTTCGTGACAAGTCTGTCCCGGCTCTTTTTTGTCTCCGAGGCTGAGAGGACATAAACCATCTTCAGGGATTCTCTTCTAGAGCTGCTGCTTGGAGCCATGGCGCTGAGCCGGGCCCAGCGTGAGCGAGGGGCGCTGTTATCTGCTCATCCATCCTGAGGCTGCTGGGGAGCGGTGGCTGGGACAGAGTCGAAATCTAAGAAGGGCGCTGGGCGGTTAACGTTTTCCTCAACCTCAAAAGTCTGCCTGCCCACAGGAAGTGATCAATTCTTTGGTTTGCCCTCTTTAACCTTTTCGTTTCCATGTTCTGCTTATTCGTAACTCTGCAACATCTTCAGAATTAGAACAGGTTCCAAGCCTGAGAGCAGCGCCTTCTTCAAAGGAGTCAGGGCCACTGAAGTCTCGTTCCTCTCCGTTAGAGAGACCCGCCACCCAAACCAAGTTGGAGGTGATCATGAACCCGGGGCCAGTTACCCAGCATTCCCCAGAGCTTTGACCGAAGGTGCCATTTTCCCCGTGCAAAACCAGCGTACCCATCGTCACTGAATCACTTATCTCGCAACGAGGCTGGTGACCCTGGTTCGTCTGCACTCCCATCTGGTCCCCCTCATGCCTAGGGGACAGGGAGCCATGGACCAGGAACCCATCTAGAGCGTTCAGGGGGGTATCAGACACAGAGAGTCACAGGAGTTCTCCCAATGACACAGCCACAGCCTTGAGAGCAGGAAGGCGTGGACGATGCCTGCTCTGTGCTATCGCTGCGTCCACTGCTGCCACAGACGTAATCTCGTCTGTTCCTCACAACAGTCCTGCAGAGCAGATCAGACCGACATATTTTCATAGGGGAGGCCAAACAAGGCACTAGAATCACCAGGGGAAACTTTAAAATGTTCCCCGACCATGAAAGGTCGGATTAAACTAAAAACTGCACTGTTTGGGGAAGTACCCTGACAAAGATTCCCTTCTTGAACAAATTTTGGTCAGGCTCCTTCAAAATCTCTTCTCACCAGGCCTTGACTTTTTTTTTTTTTTTTTTTTAGGCGAGGCAACCCTTGGTTGACCTTGCAGATTGCAAGGACCTTGTCAGTTACAATCCCTTATTTTTTATTTTTTACACCTACGGCACCTGGTCTTCCTAGGTGGTCTCCATCCAAGTTAACCAGGCTTAGCTCCCCAGGCCTTGACTTTTGGGCACTGCATTCCTCTCTGCCTTATCTAATTTTAGCAAGAGTCTTGCTAGGTGGTCAGTTGAACTAGAAATCCCCAACTCTCCAATCCGGTCAGGTTCCTCATTCCTCACCACGCCCAGGTGACGTCTGCTCAGCCAGGTTGCCTTCTGCAGGAATTCTGTCCTCGGTTTAGCCAGGAGCCCCCTACCCCTGATGTTTCCTCTCGTAACATTTCATCCACCAACCCCAGCCTGCCCCTTGGCTATAAATTCCCACTCTTCCTTGTCGTTTTGGGAGTTGAGCCCATCTTTCTCCCTACTGCAGGACCCCAATGCAGTGGTCCCTCTGCATCGTAGCACATCACCGTGGCTGGCCTCACCATTCTTTAACAAGTGTCATGAATGATTATTTCTTTAACAATCCCAAGGGAACGACACATCAGAGCCTTTTCAGGTAGGAGAGGAGGAGGCACCCACAGCCCTCATTTGTGATCCTTTGGGCCAGTGGCACTTTGTGGAAACCTGCAGCAAGCGGGCCCATTGCTGCCGTCGGCAGAGGAGCCCCGGAGAGACGGGAAGCGTTTGCTAAGTGGTCCAGAGCGGCACAGCTTTTGCGAACAAATGTGCCTTTTTTGGAGGGGTAATTATCAAGCCCAGAGAGGATTCCTGGGTGCTTTTTGGGAGGGCGATTTGGGCGGGGCTGTGCACAGAGGGTGTCGGTGGCAGAGGAAGGAGGAAATAGAGCAATTTGATGCCACACTGTTCCTCTCTCTACACATCCTTAAGTATCCAGTTAAAGAAGAGATCTATATTACTTTAGACAAGCAGAGAAAAGCAATCTGGGCTTTCATTCCTATTTTGCTGCTTCCCTGAGAGCTTGTGGAGAGCCTGCTGTTAAGCGTAGGGAAAAAAATCACCACAGCTCTAACACCAGACAAAACCAACTACCCTGTGATTTTTCTGATGCTTGCTCTGGGTCTGGCAGGCCAAGGCTTCTGTCAGTGCCAACTCTCTCTTTTGATACAAGTCACTTTGGTGGCCATGCCCATAGCCAAGGCTCCAGCGAACTGTGGTGGTGTGACCCCTGGTTTGTAGTCTTGTTTCCAGGGGTGCAGGAGCTGAAAACAGAGAAGGGCAAGGTTTAAGCCAAGGTAGCACGAGGCAAGCGAGGGCAGGGCTGCACATGTGCATTTAAACCTCCCAATGCTTAGAATCCAAAATGTTTACAACACTGTCTCACAGCGGGACTTGGCAAACCATGGCCCGTGGGCCAAATCTGACTGGAGGTCTGTTTTTGTATGCCCTTGAGCTAAACATACTTTTCCCCATTTTTAACTAGTCAGGACAAAATCAAAGAAGAATCATTATTGTGTGGCAGCCGAAAAAGATATGAAATTCAAATTTTAGTGTCCATAAATAAAGTTTTATTGGAACAGTTGGTTTGCCTAATACTGGCTGTGGCTGCTTGTGCACTAAAATGGCAGAGTTGAGTAGTGGTGACAGCGACGATATGGCCCACAAGCCCTGAAATATTTATTATCTGGCACTTCACAGAGTTTGTTGACCTCTGTGTAAGAGGGATTCAAATCCCGGCTCTGACACGTACAGATTGTGTGGTCTTGGGCTAGTTCTCTGGCCTCGTAAGCTAGAGGTTTCTCATCTGTAAATGGAGATACTTGTCACACCTACATCTTGGCTTGTTAGGAAGATGGCCTGAGTCCATGAACGGAAAGGAAGTACTTAGCAAAGGGCCCTGTGTAGAATAAGCTCCCTGTAAGGGTTTTCTGTTGTTATTCTGTTTGTAAAGCTTTTCAGGAAAAAGGGTGAGGCCCCTCAGATGGTGACTGCTGGTTCGCTGACCCTATGGATCGGATTAAAATGCTACGTAGAGGCCGGAAAGCTAAACATTGTTTTCCCAGTCTCCTTTGCGTCCAGGAATGGATGGCCATAAGATACAATCTGTCAAATAAGGCATAAATGAAAATTTACTCTGGGTGTTCTGGGAAAGCTGTTGTTTTCCTAAGAAAAGGGATGGTATGGTTAAGCACTGCCAATTTTCCAACTTCCTACCTTGACTATTGATGTCTGGAGCTGGGGTAGCCACTTCGGGCCAGTGTAAGCTGTGGCAAATGAAGTTACAGAGACCACTTGCCCTGACATTGTTAAGTTGCTGAGTCAGTGTTATCAGCTCTCTATCTTCAGATTTTTGGTTGTTTGAGAAAAATAAAATTGTTTGTTTAAACCATCGTAAGACAGGTTTTCTGTTGTAGCTGAAGACGTTTCCGATTGTTGTATTGTTTTGGAAGTTGAGCGGAAAGCACAGGAGCCATGTGCCAGATTTGAGGGCTTTGAGTAGGGAAATTAGAAGTGACCAATAGAGATGGGGATATAAAGATGTACCTTTTGAGAAATCCGGGTCAGAGACACAGACCCAGCGGAGAGAGGCAGGAGCTCAGAGCACTGGTCAAGCTCAGCTTCGGTGAACAGGACAATCGTAGCAGGGGCAGGTTAAGAAGTTTACTTACTGCCTTTCCTCAGTACAACTGATAGGGAAGAACAGGGCCTCCAAGAATTCCTCAGGCTGCTAAGAGGGAGAGGGAGCTAGTTAAAATATACTATTCTCCTAATTAAAATTGACAAACTTCTAGAGAACACACATATGTCATATTCCTCTTTAGAGTAAGTTAACAATCTGAAGAAAGTCTACTCATCTAAGTAACTCTAAATAAGGACGGCCCCACAAGGCACCTGGAGAAGAAGTATAGGCTGGCCCAGAGAGAGGCAGTTCCCCTCTGAGCTGGCCTTGCCCTCCTAGGTTTCTAAGAATGTAAAATGTCATGGTTTGTGGGAGGGGAGTGTGAGAGAAATAGCCTCAATGGGATGGGAAAATAACCATTTCCCAGCAATCTTTGCAAGCTGTTGGTTCTCCTTGGGCTAATCTGGGAAGGCTTTGTTAAGGAGGGGAGGTCTTAGTTTAAAATTATGGCTTTTTATATATTTTCTGTTTAGAGAGGTAATACATGTTCATTACAGAGCATTCAAATGATACAGAGAAGCATAAAAAGAAAATCACTCCGAAGTCCCCTACCCCTCACCCCAGGCAACCACAGTTTCCAGGCCTCCCTCTGGGCATATGTACACATGTAATTAGAAGTTTTACGCAAATGGGTTCTCATTATGCTGAACATTGCTCTTCTTTATTTCTCTTCTCTCTTGCTCTCTTTTGCATCCTATTTATTTGCGTGTGTGTGGGGGGGAGGGGGTGGATTTTTTTTTTTTGGTAACTGTAGACATGCGTCATCCTTTATATTGTCCACGTCACATTTCATTGCATGGCTCCCTGGGATGGTTCGGGGAACTATCTGGATGGCGGGAAGGAGTGATCTGGCAGTTCCAGGGCTGGGTTGCAGCCTGGGGGTGATGTAGAATAAGTTCGTGATAGAGTTTCCGGTGAAGACGTGGTTACGTCGGAGAAAAGGAAGCAGGTAAGAGAAAAGCCAGGGTAGGTGATGCTGTGAAGAACTGAATAGCCCCCAACCCCCAACCCTCCTTCCCAAGCACAATGCAAACTCATCCCATCTCTCCCCAGCATGAGCTATTTAAGGGACTCACTGGCTGGCTGCATGCTCACCTGCACCTTGGGACCATCTCAGGTGTCTGTTCTGTTGGCCAGATGCCCTGATGGTTACCTGGTCCTGCCTGAGGGGGACAGAAGTGGGGTACATGCTTCACTCCCCTGAAAGCCCCAGGAGGCTTCATTGCCATCCAGGAGATGAAGTGCATAAATGATCCTGGCCAGAGAACCCGCCAGGTGATTTGCTCCAGGCACATCTTCCCCAGGAAATGGATCCTTTCAGAAAATCACATGGTAGCTTAGAAGTGTGCTTTGTGGACATATAATCAGAACAAAAGGCATTAGAAAATAATTCCCTAGATTTTATGCTGAGGGGATGTTTACGGTTTTGAGACTTCAATATTTTCTCTGAAAGGTGCTTAAATTTTAAAAAATTATTCCTTCTTACTTGTCCTTTATTCTCCCTTTACTCTTTCCTGTAATGGTCATGAATATGGCAGAATGTATCACTCTGTGAGAGCAGGTGTCTGGAGCCCGCCCGGCTTCACGTCTGGCTTCATTACCTTACCAGCTGCATGACCTTGGAAAAGGTGTTTGACTTCTCTGAGCATCCGTTCCTCCCTCTGTAGAATGAGGATGCTAATGTGCCCACATCACAGAGGCGTCTTGAGTATGCCTTTATTTGCACGGCCTCAGTTCATACTCAGAGGGAGAGTCTGTTGATCTGGGTTCCGCCTTCCTCTCCCATCAGCATCACTTTCAGACATGGGCAATGTGTGCATTCGCGCCTTGGCCTTCCTCTGTTTAACTGTGCTTATGGGCACCACTGTGTTAAGGAGCTCGTCACAGTGCTGTGCTTTAAATGCTTGCTATGGGCACTGGAAGGGACAGAAGTGAACATGACATAGTGACGGGGGTCACCTCAGGACTCCATCCTAGCTAGCTGTGCTTAACTATGTTAATGAAAACCAGACATAAAATTTCAAAACTGGAAGGAAGTGGCGACAGGCATAGTGAAGGCCCATGAGATAATGGACTACAAACAGATGTGTGTGGGGGAAGAGACGGAGACCTCTCTGGAGCACAGGGTGGAGGGGTGGGAAGGCACTGTCCTCATCTGTCCATCTGCCCTGCAGAGGGGCACGTGTTTCGGTGACATGGCAAGCATCAGTCTAGGCTAATGAAGCCGGTTCCCAGCCTTGCTGAGCGGGCGATTGGGCTTCCTCCTTTGCAAATTAAGTGCTCTGGAGGAGGAGACCAGAACACCGCCGCTTGGGCGCCAGGACGCGTGGGCTGGCCAAGGCCTTGGGCTCTATAGCTCTTTCTCTTCCTCTTGCATGTTCTAGTGGCCTGGCTCGGACTGCCAAAGAGACCACGCATGGACATGAAGAAAGAGGAGACAGAGGGCCAAAGCTGGTGACTAGCTGACTTTGTACCCTCAGCCCCTGGGTTTTAACCACAGCGTGTCTTCCTTCCACCCTAGGGTGCTCCTTTTGCCTCAGCTGCCTTCTTTAACCAACTCCTCTCTCCTACCCTTGGGCGGAAAAGGGAAAAGCTTGCATTGAAATAAAAGTCCCCGCTTGTGCTTTGCAGGTTGTTTCTGGTGGGGGCACACAATGCCCCCCCTTCACCCCTTGCTCCCCATTTCTTCATGCTACCCAAAGGCAGACCTCAGGCTGAGGTCACTGCTGGGCTTTGGAGCTGGGCAGTTTGCACCCACGGTTGAGCTCATGGAGAGGAATTCTGGCAGAAGTGAGCAGAATAGATGTAAGGCTCCTTCTGGCTTGGAGGCCTGTGCTCCATGAAGGCATAAAAAAATCCGTTCAGCTGATTTCTCCCCGAAGTACACCATCCGGACATCTGGGTGCTGGAAAGATCCAGCATATTTCAGAGATGGGGGTCTAAGGGGGACGAACACGGTGGAGCCCCTTTGGGTCCAGGTCACAGGAACTCAGCCGTGCCGGCAAGAGTCGGAACAGCCCAGGCCATCTGCCACTACTAGGGTTTTATTTCGCTTTGAAAGAGGAACTTAACCCGCTTTGGAACAGAAGACAAGCATTGAACGCAACACTTGACATCCCTCCGAATTCTCGCGTAGTATCTATCAATAATTATACACCTTCGTATGTGGCACACAGCGTCAGCAAGTCCATAGTCTTTCGTGGTGCTTTCCTGCTGAACGTAATTCAGAACGTGTGTTTTCCATGTACCGACATAGTTTCTGTCTTGCCATTGAGGTAGCCACGTGACATCCCATGAAACTGATACCCTTTCATGTGTTCAGCCAAGCTGTCCCCCTATTGCTGGACATTGGGCTGTTTCCAGTTTTTCCCCAATATAAATAGAACCGGCAGCCACTTCTTGAGACGGAACAATGATGATAAAGAGCCGAAATGTTGCTGACTTTATTTTCACTGGCAACCAAATTTAGAGAGAGCCTCAATGTTGCTCCTCCCAAATGCGGGAGTAATTAAGCAGCTGCCTTGAAGGATGGCTGGGTGATTTATAGGCAGCAAGATGCGTTCAGTGGGCTTGTCAGTATCCTGCGGCATTAAGGATACGCTTGTTAATTATCTGTGGTTAATATGATAATTTAGGAAAAACAACACCTATTAAGAGTTCTTCATTAAGCAAAAGCCTTCTTGTTTTTGAACAATGCCACCAAAATTGATGATCTTCCCCTCTGATCTGTCACCGGGCAGGGAAGGCAGAATCTCATTCATTTTTAACATCTCCACAGTGCCCTGGGTGAAAAGAGGCTCACTCTTGAAAAATCCTCCTAGGCCCTAGTCCCCGCCTTTATGGTTACCTCTTTTCAGAGTCACCAGATTAACCATTGTGAGGCCAGTTAGCTTTTTCCGGGTGTCTCAAACTTCCGCTCCATCAGCTGAATTGCTAATTCCTAGGACTTCAGTGGAGTAAGTAGTCGTATTTTTACTTTGTAGATGAGAAAACTGAGGCCAAAGGATGATGGGTGGCTTGCCTGGGGTCCCAGGTCAGGCAGGAGATGGGCAGGGCACCCAAGTCTCCTGCTTCACCACCTAAACCCCACCCCAGCCTCTACACTTCCCCTGCAGTGTGTCCTCACTCAGGCGGATCCTTCAGACCAGGAGCAAGAGCTATAAGGAGAGTCCCATTCTTTGGAAAGCTGCAAACTTGTTTTAGTCTCTGAGAAGAAAGGAGTGGGTAGAGCAAAGGGCATAACATGTCACTGGAGACACTATCTGGAAGACCAGAGGAGAAACAGCCTTATCAGCACCTAACCTCATCTTTGTACTTCAATAAGTATCGAATGTAACTCGTGGGCTCTATTCAAATCACAGCTTCCTGTGCCACCCGGTCATCCTCCAACCACCCAATCTTCGTATTTCGTTTTTGCCCCACAGTGCAGACGCCACTGATGCCATCGAGAATAATTTTCACATATGAGCATCTTGCTGCACAGATCTCCAGCCATCCCGTTTGGGGGTGGCGATGGGGGCGGGGGCAGGAGGCATGGAGTAAATGGGGGAAAGCATTTCTAAGTAGGGGCTCCTCTGCTAACTAGCACGGTCAGCACAGAGGTTCCCCGGCGTTTCCTCTCACACCAGTTCTTGTTTTAGAGAAGCACCAAGACGTCCTCCACCACATCACTTTGGCAGGAGGAAGGAAGGGACAGAACGCTGATCTCCGCGCGTGGGGTTTTCATCCATGATTACATTCACCGCTCAGAACAAACCTAAGAGGTCTGTGTTGTGGTCCCCATCAACCTGATGGAGAAAGCGAGGCTGGAAGGGGTGAGATCCTGAGTCGAGGTCACACAGGGATTAAGATGCAGAGTGGAGGATTTAAACTCAAACGCTCCTTTCATATTCACTCTCCCCTTGCCCAAGGCCCCTTGGTGACTCTGACATTGACTTGGGTCCTGGATGGGGGGGGGAGGAGGGCGTGCAGGACAAGGCAGCATAGCAGAAGCCACAGGGCACAGGTTTTTTAAGCTGCCTGGAGGGGCACCCTACTAGCCCACTGGGTGTCATTGATGATGCTGGTTGTGGCCGCTGAGGTTTTTTTATTGCCTCATTCCAAGGCAACTTGGACCCTCAGGCCTGGGCGTGTATATACATCCCTGTCTGGGAATAGCGCACAGTTGGGGAAGAGGCAGATTTTGCACTGAGTTGCGACCTGGCACTTGAACCCAGGACTCAAGAAGACAAGAACTATGTCAGGGGAAGCAAACAGGGTGCGGCAGAAAGAGGCTTAGCAGCAATGAAGGGCAGACACCGACCTGCCCTGGAGAAGAGGTTCTGGCTCAGCCAGCCAGCTGAGTTTAACCCTGTAATCTCCAGGATTCCTCCCCCTTTCCCGAAAGGCCTCGTTCCCTACAGCCCGTCTGCCGCAGGCTGACAACACACAGGACACCGTTTCCAGTGCCACCCACTTCACTGCCAGCCTAACCTCCCTTTCACCTGCAAGTGACAGACATATTTCAAGGCTGCCCTGCAAAGTGCAGCCAAAGGAAGGCTGATTTCATACTTCACTTATTTCATCTTCCGCCATGGTTCTGTGCCCCATTTGTCTTTCATTCACAATTCTCTTTTTTCACCCTTGACTGATCTGGCCCTCTCCTAATTCTAAAATCTATTTTTCCTCTCCCTACCCGCCAACCTGCCACTGAATCATATCGGTATTACTGTCTATTTCTATATTTCTTTGGCAATTCAGCCTTTTCTTCTCGTCATATCGTCTCAGGCACAGCGCCTGGACCTGTGAATGGTGGTGATTGCCCGTGTCATGCCCTCGCCCAGATACACCAAGATGAAGGTCTACCTCTTAAGAAGCTTTGTGGCCAGACCCAGACACTTTTCTTCTTTAGTCCTGGTTTTGTCATCTGTAAAATATGATGATCTGATCATCTCCAAGCTCCCCTGTAGCTTTAACATTAGTTGATTCTATGGTTTAGTGGACTGAGCTGATATCAAATCTTCACTCTGTTTTAATACATGGGGGGGAAAGTAAACTCATACCTACCTATACAGAGAGTTTTGCATCTAATTTCGTATGTCTGGTGACTCCCCCAGGCATCAAACCACCACCAGGTCAACGTGGGCTAAGGGGATGTAAAATATTGGCCTAAACCTAAGAGAAATCCAAGCAGTGATCAAGCACCCAAATGCTAAGGGTTTCTCGGTTCTTTAATTTATGATCCAGGTGTGTCCTCTGCTCTTCCTTTAGAGCATCTTTGCATCTTAGAAGTAGAGCAATTTGCCCAGGCTCACTCAGCTTGTTCATTGTAGCGTGGGGACTGGATCTCAGGCCTCAGGTCTGACTGAGCACCGTGGAGGCGGAACTTGGCCTTGTGGTGTTGGCAGGATGGACTCATTCTAGGACTCTTGCTGGCCTATTGGATGCTTTTGAGGAAATCAGGAAAAGGTTCCCCCTCTACGTGCATGCAACTCCACCCATTGATCATAGCTTGACAACACTACGTGATGGCCCTGCATGAGATGTCTCCCCAAAGAAAGGACCATTGCCGTTCTGTTACTGCCGGTTCTCTTACTTCCCAGAGGCCCAGCAGACCTGGGCTTGCTGTTGCCCATGGGACCACTGGATGGCTTTATAAATCACGTCAGGTCTTCACACCATGAGGACTTCCACTTTGAGCTTACACTGCCCTTTGTCCTTGTCTGGGTCTTAGCTTCTCACACTCCTTTATGGAAAGTGGTGAGGTATAAAAAAAATACATTTATAAAGCACACTCTGAATTCCACCAATACTCCCACATAGTTAACACATGACTTAGACGTCTTAAGCTGGTTTCTTCTATGAGTCTTGATTCTGCTATCAGTTAGGTGCATCAAAAGACCGTATTTTCCCCTTAAAAAAAAACCAAATTCTCAAATTGATTAGCCCAGAGCTGAAATTTGAATGCACTTAATGAATATTCTTGAATTGAGTTGAATACAAAATGTATCTTCCTTGGAGGAAAGGCAGAAGGGTGGCTTAGACTTGGCCCGAACTCAAACACCCAAGACCCCCACCCCACCCCCCACCCCTCGCCGGAGAAACAGGAGAAGCAGCTGCCTTTCCTCCTCCTGTGGATCTCCCTTCTCTCCTCCTCCTCCTCCCACCCCACCTCCAACACAGGTTCTGAGTGTCTTTTGGGGGCAACAATCCTTGGTCTTACTGTCAGCGAAAGTCGACAATGCGCTACAAATTGACCTCTCGCTGTCTGGCTGATTGCCTGCAGCATTAAAGACATTTTCCCGATGGAAACGGAGGGCGGTGAGCATGTGAGAGGCTTCTTGAGCCTATGAGCACATGAGAAGGGGCCCCAACAGCATTTGGAAGTCAATGGCGCTTTCTCTCCTTCTTCTCCCTTTATCTCCACGAACCACTACAGTGTGCGTTTGGTGGGGTGGGCGAGGGTATCCCTGGTCCCAGGTAAATGCCTCTTTCTAAAGTGCCAGCTTCAGTGGTTCCCCACTTTAGCTGCAACTTAGAGTCAGAGGGAGAGAGAGGTGTGAAGCAGCCAGATGTTACACTACTGGTCACTTGAAATAGACCATAGCGAGAGTATTTACACCATGAAAATTGGCAAAGACGGCACATAAGAGCTGCCTTGTTTTGGGAACGGGTTTACCAGCGTGCCATTACCTAAGGAAATAAAAATAATTGCATCTCAGACAGCACAATCAGACCAATGAAACTAGAAACTGTGTGCGTGGAGCCAAGGCATGAAGCTTTTTAAGACTTCCCAGGCGACTTTGGTGTGCAGCCCAGGCTGGAATCACTTCCACCCTAGCACTCCCATTTCTCACAGGAGAAATTGAGGTAAATTGACTTCTCCCCATCCCAACGCCTTCTGGGGAGTGAGTAGCAATTCCCAGACTTTAGAAAAAGCACATCTTTTTTCTGGAGAGTAAAGGACCTCCAGATGGTAGATGATCACCTTTGTGTCCTTTTGTCCTCTCTTTTACTGTCTCCTCCCTTCTCCTTTTTCTGTCCTTTCTGAGCTTGGCTCCCTACGAACTGACACCTGAGATGTGGTCCTTGCCTCAGAGATAGGTCTCTCTTGGGAGCTGAGACCCTGGAGGAAGTAGACGATGGCAGGGCAGTCTGCAATTGCGTCCCCACGTGAGACGTGCAGGGTTTCTTATCTGAGCAGAGTGGCCTGGAACTGGACAGAGCTATAATGAGAGAAAGTGAATCTTTGGTGTAAATGATCTAAGTATCATTTCTATTCTGCAACATCAGAAAAACCATTGGCCTGGGATTCCTCAGGGTTAGACCTGGGGCCTGCCCTGGAAAACTTCTGGTCCCTCTGTCCTAGGGCAGCCCCCTTACCTCTGGGACAGAAGGAGGCTGAGAAGGTATGGGGGAGCCCTCTCCCCAAGAGAGAACGAGTAATAAAAATAGCTTACGAAGTGCTTTCATGTGCATGATCTCACTCGGGTTGGTGACCCTGGGATCTGGAATGGAGAGGGAAGTGGGAGACTTGGGAATTCAAATTGCAGCTCCATCGTCTTGGGAGACCCTTTCCGGCAAACAGGAGTCAGAAAATCCCCACCTTGCTGTCGCTCCCTCTCAGGCCAGCAGCGTTTAGAACTAATTGAATCACTAGATTAGCTAATGTAGCCTCCATTAAGTCAGCAAGATCCCAGAGGAGAGACCACTGAAGAGAAGCAGAAAGGTCCACACCCCGCCCAGGCATCGTCCCTGCCCCCAACAGCACCACCTTAGTCTCAGCCATCTTAGCAGAGCCTCGTGGACCCCATCGCTGACTTCCTGTGACTCTAGGATTTGAGGACGGGTTGATTTTATGCCCTTCATTTATGCCAGTGCTTTGTCCTAAGGACTAAAAGTTTCTGATAGATGATGTGTTATTACATCTCTGGATTTTCTTTTAAGGTAAGCGCTTCCAATTTGGGGGACATTGAATCACAAGGTAAATAACTGGCCTCCCAAAGGTCATGAAGGGGGCTGCTGGGAGGTCAGGGACAAAAACTCAGGCCTTCTGACTAATATTCTTCCCATCCAGCCCAGCAACCCCTTCTGGTACGAGGTAGGATGGTAGTTGGATTTGCTCATTTGGTCCATTTGTTGAATGTCTGCCAGTCTCTGTGCTAACAGGTGGTGGGGGACAGTGGTAAGTCAGGCTGTCATGGTCCCTTAGCCCATGGAGCTTACGGAATGGAACAGGGGTGCTCATTCCAGATTTGTGGCAGTGGGGAATCAGCTGGCTTGGGACAAACACTTCTTTTCTCAACACTCCCCGGTCGATGGCGATTCTCCCAAGTGGGCCAGTGAAAGTCGTCCAAAGTAGCTGCTGCTGTGTGTGAAGGCTGAGACCTGGCTCGTTCCCTCCAGAGCCTTCTACTCACAGCTGAGGCCTTTCCGTCCTCAGATCGCCTTGTCGCACAGCTGGCGTATACTCCTCCTGCCACAGACAGCCAGTGGGTCTCCATCTCTCCCCCACGGCAGTGTGTCCCGGTGTCACAGTGAAGGGCGCTTTGTCTGCCCTGCACGTCTTTCCTTCCTCTGCCTTCTCCGTGTTCTCTGCCTTGGCTCCCTGAGCTGTTTGGGTTTCCCTGGGAAGTGGCAGAGCGTGCTGCAAGGCCTGGGGGTTTTCGCTCGTCCCTGGGCCCTGCTCTCTGGCAGTCTGTGTTTTTGAGTGAACAATGAATTCCTTCAAAGAGGCACGGCCTTTCTTTAAAAACATATATATATAATCCTTTCTGCTGCCTTTTCCACCATAATATTTCATTGTGGGAAAAATTAGAAAAGACAGAAAATCACACACAAAATAGAAAAATCATCTGCCACTCTCCAAGAATAACTACTGTTAACATTTTGGTGAATTTCTTTCCAACCTTTTGAATATGTATACACACACATACACATATATACATATGTATGTTAATGTATATTTATACACACATATATTTACATATATATTTATATACATACATGTATGTGTGTATATATATTTAAAATATAATATATATATATTAACTAAAGCAAAACAAAATTGAGGTCAAACGTTGAGAGGTTTTCTTTGCAAAGAAAAGTTCAAGGCTGATCAGAGGACCCGCTGCCCAGAGGTGTTGTTCATGGCCAAGGTGCCTCTCCTTCAGTCAGATGATAGTCCAGCGCTCAGGCATGAGCCACCCTGTCCTGGTCATCGCGGGGAAGGTGGGCTGCCGTCGCATCCCTGAGAACCAACGTCCTTGCGAACAGGCTGGCTGGGTGACCGTTGAGCCTAAGTCGGGCAGATGTCACCTCAGCTTCCTCACCTGTGAGGTGGAGATAATCATGGTACCCACCTCAGAGGGTTTGTGTTTCTCTCTGGAAACAGTGCCTGAGGCAAAGAATTGGGTGTAAGCAACTTCTCGGGGAGGGAGGTGATCTGAGGAAGCAGAGGAGGCAGCAGCAGAGAGAAGAAAGGCCACAGGGTTCTGGGCAGCTGGGGCCTGCTGAGCAGCTTAGTGAAGACTCCCTGGCAGTCGTCAACCTGAGGACTGCGAGGCCCGGGCATTCATCACCAGCTCTTGTTCCCTGTGCTTGAAAGTTGCCCCAGGGGACAAAACTCCCCTGTGCCTCAGGCTACTGCTTGCTTGCAGGTCAAACCCATTGTGATGGAGAAGGCCCTGGGGGCAGAAAGAGGATGAGGAACTGTACATTCCTGAGGTAGGACACGTCATGTGGGCTGAGTCTGAGCTCCCCCAGACTCTCCACTACGGTGGTGGCTGGAATCAGAGGTGGGCCAAGCATGTGGCAAGAGGCACAGGGCTTCTCCTCTTGTCCCCTTACGGCCACTTCTGGCCTCCAGGCTGAACAGCCTAGCTCACCATCAAGGAGAGAAGAGAGACAGACTCTGATATACACACACACACACAAAGACTCAGGAGGGAGATTTCCAAGTAGTGATTTTCTGAGGCCTCTGACAAGTAGGAGAGAGGTGGAAAGGAAAAGGAGAAAGACTTCGCAGGCCGTTCAGCCTCCTGAACTAAAATCAGATCTCAGGGGGAAGAAGAGCTCTCCTCTCTCCGCCCCTGCCTGCCGGGAGCAGCTGGCCCTGCCCTCACCCGACACCGCTGCCTTCACGGTCTTCGCCAGGAGAAGGTGCATGTTTACTGTGGCCCGTGCACTGGGCAGGTCGAGGCTGGAGCTGTCTGCCATGTCCCACTCTGGCTTGGGCTGGGCTCTGGGATCTCAGGCAGGAAGTCTTCCCACGTGAGGGAGGTGTAGCATCCTCAGCATTCTACAACCCATTGTTGGGGGCAAAGGCTTTACTTAGCCTTAAAACCTACGCAGGGCCTCAGTCTGCTCAGCTGTCTGTCAAATGGCGCATTAGCGCCGGTGTGGCTGAGCCTGGTCACACTGGCAGAGCCCATGGAGGACACCCCTTCTCACATCCGCATCGGTGGCGTCTCATTGGTAGCTGGACATCGGCGTGATGGGAGTATTGACACGGGGTAAATGGGCACAGGCTACAAGTGAGGGCGCGTTTATTCGAAGGGCCAGGGCTCAGGCATTCCGCAGCACATCCCTGCTCCGTGAACTCAGTCCATTCTGAAAGGGTCTGGCAGCCCGTGACCTCCCCGTAGGTGGCCCCTAAGGAAGAAAATGGACAGTCAGCTGGCTCCCTTTGTGTTACGGGCCAGAGGGGAGGCTCAGTGAGTCACTGCGGGAATCAGGGAGTGGAGTCGGGGAAGCCGACGGGCACTCTCGCACGTTTTCAGCGATTATCGATTATCGATTATCGATTATCGTTACACCTTGGGCCCGGCACTCTCTCTGCCACCAGCACCTCAGCTCCCACCGCCGTCTCTGCATCCGAGCCTGGTTTTGTGTCTGCAAACGGGGGGCGACAGCATCCTCAGGAGTCAGCCTGGCGATTTGCTGGGTGTCCCCATAAAAACGAGGTAACGCGGGAAGGCATTTCATGCATGGCGATGTGCCTTCACGGGGTCGTGGAGACAGCTCTTTCGACTGCCTCTGAGAGGCGCACTCTGCCCACCATGGTGACATCTCCCTGGGGGATGCCCTGGTAGTTTCACCTGTTCTCTCGTCTCTTTGAATCTATGGCTCTCAAACATGTAGCTGTCTTTTTTACGGATACGGGCTGAAATGTCCCCTCCGGTCCCCTGCTCCTTCCCCCATCGCTCCAGCCCCACCCATCAGGAGCCTGCCTGCCACCAAATTGCCGTGCCAGCAATTTTCTCAGCCGCTTAAAAGGCCATCAAGACAGCATCTAACTGCCTGTACATGCTAAACCCAAATGCTTATGGAGCGGAGCCCAGAGTGGGAAGCTAAATTGGATTCTATCAAATCAACATCAGCTGCGTGCAAGCCGCTGATAATGAAAGGCTCTTAATGATGGCGTTCGTCACTGTAAGGAGATGACTAAGAGCTGAGAATGGATGGCTGGCTGGCTCCGGCTGGCGTGGGAAGGAGGCGCTGGGGACCATCCCTGGGTGGATGCTAGCTGGAAGGAGAGGGGAAGAGGAGGCGAAGAAGAACGTTCTCCGTTTCTAGACAGGGATGGCGGTAGGAAAGGCATTCCGAGTCTTTCTATTTTACACACACACACACACACACACACACACACACACACACACAACCAAGCACATCGAGATCGTGAAGGCAGGTCCAGCCCAGGTGGGTGTACATTCTAAATTCTGATCTAGAAATGACTTTCCCATCACACCCTGCCCCGTCCCGACTGGTGATTACTTGAAGCAAGGAAGAGGGATAGCGCAGTCTGCCTAGGACTCTGTCTGAGGCCTACTGTTTTCTATTCCGTCCACCTTTACTCCACGTCACACGAGCTGCTGCTTCCAGTTTCTTCTTGGCATGTATACTAGTTCCCGAGTGCTACGGTAACAAATTACTGCATCCATAGTAGCTTAAGTGACTCGAATATCTTATGCTTCTTTAATCACAAGCCTAGCATGGGTCTCGAGAGGCCTAAGATCTAGCTGTAGTCAGGGCTGCAATTCCTTTCTGGAGACCTAGGGGAGATCTGCGTCCTTGCTTTTCCTGCTCCAGAGGCCACTCGCATTGCTTGGCCCTTGGTCCCCTTCCCCCATCTTTAAAACCAACGTTGTCGCATCTGTGTGATCCTTCCTCTATCATCACATCTCCCTCTGACCACAGCCAGAGAGGGTTCTCTTCTTTTATGGACTCGGATGGTGAGACCAGGCCCACCTGGGAACCTAGGATAACCTCTCCATTTCAGGACCTTCACCTGAATTATTACATCAGCAAAGTCCCTTTTGCTAACGTAAGGTGATGTATTCATAGGTTCCGCTGGTTAGCACATGGATGTCTTTGGCAGAGGGCGTCATTGGCCCACCACAGCATGCATAAATTGAAGCCTTATTCCTTGAATTCCTTTTATCTGGCTGAAATGCCTGGTGACCAGGGTGGAACCAGATGTGATTTGGGTGCTACGGTGATGGGCAGACGATGCTGTGGAACCCATGTCTGCAAGTATCACTGCCAAGGTCTGCACCAGCCAGAACGGGGGAGACAGAGGCCTATCGAGTGGGAGCTGCCTTGAGTCTCTTTCCTGCATATAGTAATGCCAATGCTAATGCTGCACATTTGTATAGTGCTTTGTGGTTTCCAAAGAGCTTTGAAAGACATTGAGAGTGGGTAGAGTAGCTGGTCAAACGCATGGAAATTTGACCCCACCCTGCAGTGGGAAAACCTGGGGCTTAGGATGGTCCAGTGATTTCCCCAGTATTGTTAATGGCTTCATTACCAGGATCCGGGGCTTTTCATTTGTAGTCCATGGCTCTGTTCAGCTGGAGGGAGTATCCAGAGATGGCGATAAGAGCTTGGCTTGGATGAGTTGAGCAGGGCAGCCAGAGGACAGCGTGGAACAGCAGGGGCCAGGGAACAGTATCAGCCTCAAACCCCCTTCAGCGTTCTCTGCTTTCTGTGCTGCTGGCTTCCTGCCCCCAGATGAGACATCAGCTGCTCCCTTGTAGAGGAGATTCACGTACCACTGGTCATGCTCTCTGGCTGGGTCTGCAGGTTGTGATCACCCACGCGCAATTCCAGGTCACTGGCTGCCTTTTCTGCCAGCTCGTGGTGTGACTAGCCTGGGAACTGAATCTGGGGTCTCTGGCTCACCTTTGCCGAACTCTGACCAGCTGACTGGTGAGCAGCACTTGAAGGACAGCATCTTGCATGTGGCAGAGGGATCTTTGGGAGCAGGCCAGCCTTGCCACTGAGAATTTTCTGGGTCAGATCACACTGACCTAGACTGATGCTGGTGAGCATGGAGGCATATGTGACCACAGTACAGAAAACTGTTGCTCTGGGCGTCTCATCCAGTGAGGAGCTAGCTCTAACTCTGGTCAGATCTCTGCTGTCTTTTCGCAGGTGTATTTTAGTTTGCAAGTATTTATGAGCACACATGATATGCTCACATGTTGAGCATTCTGCCTGCATGTTTCTGCCCTCCAACTAGTTTGTGCCCCAAATTTACCTCTGTCCCCACTTCTGCCTAAAGGCTGTAGCTGCTCATAAATAAATAACTGGTCTCAAGGAGCCATGGGAAAGAATGGAGAGGAAGTTGGCCCTGGAGTCTGGCAGTGGTGGTTTTTGGGCAATTTACTTTACTTGTTTGAGCCCTAATTTCTTCATCTGTAAAATGCGATAATAATAGTTACAAGTATTTACTGAGTATTTATTATGTGTCAGGAACTGATCAAAATGAAGTTTTATGAAAATTTTCAGCATAGCTCATTTAATTCCCACAATGACATTGGGAGGTTGATTTTATGTGTCAACTTAACTTGTCTACGTGCTCAGGGGTTTGGTTAAACACCAGTCTAGATACTTGTGTGAAGAGATATTTTAGGCAACATTAACGTTGAAGTCAGTAGAGGTTGAGCAAAGCAGATTACCCTTCATAACATAGGGGGCTCATCAAATCAGTTAAAGGCCTTAACTTAAGGGAAAAAATTGAGGTCCCTGAAGAGGAAGGAATTCTGTCTTCAGACTGCCCTTGGACTTAAGTTTGTGATAGCAAGTGCCGCCAGAATTTTCAGCCTGCCACCTTGTCCTGCAGATTTTAGACTTGGCCAGCCACCACAATCACGTTCACAATTCCTTAAAGTATATATCTCTATCTGTCTCTATCTATCTCTATCTCTCTATCTCTATCTCTACCTCATCTCTCTCTCTCTCTCTCTCTTTCTACAGCTATCTCATATCGGCTTATTTCTGTGAGGCATCCTGACTAACACAGACATTAGGAGGCAGAGAATATTTTGTCATGGATGAGTAAGTGGGATAGAGTATTTGCCACTTGCAACATACTCCTCTATATTTCCCATCCTCCTGCACGTTGAGATTGGTCATGTGACTAGTTTTGTCCCATGGACTGTGGGCAGAGTGACATATGTCAAAACTGCACCTGCCTTGAACTTCCTTATCCTCTGTTTGTGCTTTGGAGAAGGTTCAGTGAAGGCCTCTGTGAAGAAACTACTGGATATCAGGAACTTGAGTCCTGAAACCATCCCGTGGAAGGGCACCCATGAAATTGGACTGTGACTTGAGCAAGAAATAAGCCTTTATGGTGTTAAGCCACTGAGCTTTTCATTATAGTAGATGGCCCAGTCTCACTAATATACACTGTCCCAGATGTTGTGACCAGCAGAGGCAAAATCAGGACTTAAACCTGGGCCCCCTGGCTTGCTTAGTCACTACCCTGCCCAGCACAGAAGCTACCTTGTGGCATGACTGTGAGGGTTAAGCGAGACAGGGTACAGTAGGCGTGGCACAGGGTGGGCTCCCCACACATGATAGTTATTCCACAGCAAGAGTTTTATTTGGGCCAGGGATGTGTCGTTGTAGACAAAACGGAGTGATATGGGCTGAATGGCGACTTCTTCCGTGGTTGAACAAGCATCTCCGAGATGTGTTAATTAATAAGCAGATGTCAATCAGGAAGTTCCCAGTGCTGTGTCAGAGGAGGCTGGTCCATTTCCTTAAGGCTCCATCCCATGTGTCTAGCTTCTTTGACATTCCATCTTCAGGTATATGAAGACAGAGGAGGTAGGCTTAACACACTGATAGAGGGAGCAAAGGTAGATGAGGGAGCTACTATGTGGGATGGCAGAGTGAAGATTCCAACACAGTCTGGGCAGGCCAGAACAACGGATGGAAACTTGCCACGTGAAAGGTAGGAGGGGTACATCAAAGTCCTACCTTTAGTGGAGAAACTAAGGGAACGGAGACAGGACGAGGGAGGCTTGCTGCGGAAGCGGCTCACATGTGAAAGTCCTGGAGTTCTCGTTGTCCTCGGCATGACATGAGTCAAGCAAATGACACAGACTCTCTACGAACGAAGAACCTCTGAGGCTGCATTAATGGAGGCACCGTGCCCAGACTCCAGCCATTCTCTTGGCAGGCTCAGTGTGTGCCGGGCATTGTGCTGGGCGCACGGGGAGAGAGCAGAGAACAAGGAGGGCTAAGCGAGCCCTCATAGCTGACATCTGGGGCGTAAGTATCCTGAGCTCTGTGCTCATTGGCGCTGCTGCCTTCTTTTTTCACTTCCTGTATGCAACTGGATGAAAAAGGACTCAGAAGCCATGTGCTATGAGGAATGGCCCAAGGAATGAAGAGGTTTAGGGAAGCTTTGCAAATACCAAGGGTCGTTCCCTCAAATGAATGATACACGTTTCAGAGGGAGACAGAGGGTCAATGGCTAAGCACAATGTCAGATGTTTGTCAAGTTCTGGGCCAGGCACTGTACATTCATTTTCTCATTTATCCTTCTCAACAGCTCTGGGAGGTAGACAGTATTTTCCTATTTCACTGATGAGAAAACAAAGGCTCAGAGAGGTCAATGTACCATTTTTGGCCGTGCTCATAATGCTGGCAAATGGCTTAGAAAGCATCTAAATTTCATCTATCTGAATTCAAAGCCTCACATTCTTGCCATTTGCCACAGATTTCACCTCGACCTAGGGAGGGAGTTTCCACCCACTGCAGCTGTACCTAAGTGGACCACAACATGCCGCCCTCACTGGAAGGTTTGAGCAGAAGCTGAGGGATGTCCCCTGGGGTGTCCCACAGGGAGCTTCTCCATCAGCCCCTGTTAGGTGGGAGGGGAGGGGAAAAGGAGGTTTGGGTGATAAGCCTTCATTTCATCTCTGGCCTCATCTGCCATGGCTAACTCCTGCCTGCCTTTCTGATTTCAGCCAAAACATCACTTGCTGCAGGAAGCTGTCTCTGACACGTGGCCCTGGGTTAGGTACCCCTCTTAGAGCCTCTCGTGGCTCCAGCCCTCTCCATGGGAGCGCTGAGCACCCTTGCACTGGCTGGTTCAATGTCAGTCTTCCTTTATAAACTGGAAGCTCCCTGAGGACAGGGACTGGGACAGGGGCAGGGTCTGTCTTATATTCTGCTCTATCTTCAGTGCCTAGAACATAGTAGGTACTCCATAAAAGCTTGGAGAATCCATCATATCTTCTAAGGTCTGGCGATTCTTTTGGTACCATGAGAACAGCTGATGGCCATTTGGTTTTCCAACTTGCCTTCTGTCTTCTCACATTAAGCCGGGCCTGGGACAGGCCTGGGTGCGATTGGCGTGGGCTGTATTGTGGGAACAGGGCAGTGAGAGTGGCACTTGCTAGAATGCAGGCGAGGTGACGGCTATGGGGCCGGGCCTGGCAGAGGAGGGGTAGTGACCTGCCCCAGGGACCTCAGCGATTATTGGAGCCTCTCTGCAGATTCTGGGCTATCTGGCACACTTCCTCCCTCTCGCAACGTCCCCAGGCCTTGACCTCTGTGGACATGGGGCCGCAACTCATTCCTCTGTTCCTCTGTGTTTCTGGCTTGATTTCCTGACCAGCAGGCAGCAGGGAGAGAAGGGGGTTAACCACTAGCCTGGTATGTGGGGGAATGGAGGATGATGTCAGCCAGGCTGCCCAGCAGAGACAAAAGCCTCTAATTGCTCTTTTCCTTCTTGTCAGAAGGCTGACTCCATAGTTACTGTAATAAAGGCCTATGGACAGGGAGGAGGCCAACTAATGAGAGAACCATTGTTCAGTGGTGAGAAGTGAGAGATGAGGACAGCCAGGGGTCCAGGATCCATGCTCCCCCAGGGAAGGTGGCAAAGTCCACTGGATCACCTGTCCTGGGCCAGTGGGGAGGGGTCAGCAGGGCTTGTGGTCAAGTTGCATTTGAAATGCCTTCATCGTGGAAGCAGCTAGCCCCTCTGCGAGGTGACAAACTTCCAGGCTCTCACTGGGAGAACACTCTGTGGGAAAGAAACTGGGCCTTGATGGGGGTGTTATTTTCTTAATATAACCCTTCAGGAGGCAGATTTCTGAGAATCCATGCGGTTTGCAGGAGATCACCCTGGATACGGGGTCACTCTATCTTCTTTTATAAATATGTCACGATGGCTTTCGGTGGAGCGATTTTTCTTCCAGAAACTGCCTTAGAATCAGAATCTCCCAGGAGCAAGAGGGAGGTCTGTTTCTCTGCCCGTAAGTAGTGGGGTCTTTCTTTTGGGCGTGCTCCAGAGGAACGGATTACCAGGGTAGAATGCCTGAGGCAAGGGACGTCACCACTTTCTCAGTCACCAGCAGGTCCAGGATCTTGTAGACAGTGTTACGCACCTGTGCACAAGCAGCCTCCTTGGCTGACTCATCTCCACACGCTCTGCGTGGAGCCCACACTGAGCCAGCCAGCTTCCGACCCCTGCCTGGATTGTCATCCTCTCCTCTGTCTTTTCAAACCTCACCTCTGGCCCTCTGCAAGGCTTTCCGACTTCTCTCTTTCTCCTTTAAGCATCTACAGAACTCACCCCTAGACCCCCAATTTTGGCACCCACCAGAATACCACCTTGATGGCATTAGAGCTACCAGGTTTAGTTTAGAGCATTGTCTAAACTGCAGGCTGCAGTCAAGTCAGAGATTCTACTTGTGTAATCGTCGTGTGTCCACTACAATGCTGAGGACTTAGTCTTCGGGAGGTACTTGCTGCGTCAAATTAAATTAGATTCTGGTCTGAATCCTCACCAGAAGATGAGGCTTTTCACTTTGGGTCCTTGGGGTGGCCTACGCTTTTGACAGAACAGGTTAAAACAGCTTAAGTCCGTATCGAGCCCCAGTTCCAGAGGCAGCATGGAAGAGGTCATTGTGGTGTCATTTCGAGAGGGGAGGCCACCTGAAAACAGAGGGGAGGCGTGCCCGGGCATGGTCCTCAGCCACATCTCCCAGGGTGAGGTGTGCAAGGGTGGGGTCCTCTGGTCAGGGCCTCTGGGAATGGCGTAAGCCAAGTTAAACAGGTTTGTCTACAGCAGGACTTCTCACGTCCTTTAAAATGTGAGCATGTACAGGGATCCACAAGAGGCTGCTGTGGTACATGCTGCTTCCCACGCCGATCACTGTGGTCACTTTTGCGGGGCTCATCCCCCAGGAGCTGGGTTTCATGACTTACTCTTGGGGAGCTGCCTGTGTGCATGGGAGTTCATTTAGCAGGCTGGAGGATCCACATTCTCGTGTTAGGTCCAGGCCTTAGGGGACTGAGGGTCTTGGGTACGTCTGGTCCTTCCACCTGCCTTGCTGGGTACCCTCTGGTCATCCTGTCCTGGCTCACCCTGGGTGGGCTGTGGGCTCTGTCCAGGCCCTGGTCAGCCTCGTCTTCCTGTCTCCTGGCCCCCGGCCCCTCCCACCCGAAGGCCCTGTATCCCGTCTTCTGTGCCTCTCCTGTTCCCTTTGCCCTCACGCAGGCCCAAGCACTCACATTTATTCACAGTTCCATGTCCCCGCCCCACTCATTTCAGTTGCAGAGTCCACCCATATCCAGTCTTGCATTATTTAAATCTAGAAAATGTTCTGGGCTTGAAATGAAGAGGGAGAGACTCCTTAATATAAGTATTATATCTATTTTTTCTAAATCTTCGGAACTTCAGAGGGCTTTGCAGTCATTCACCAAATGGCTCTTTCTTCATCTAGAAGAGCAGAGGCCCACGTGGCCCAGTGGGCTGAAGTGGGAGCCGTTGGCTATGACGTCACCACTGATTCTGACCCTGCCAAGCTTGGCTCCTCTGTGGGTCCAGTGGATGCGGGGGACGGTCGAATGATCTGTATACTGATTGTGGCTTTGCTACTAACTACTTCGGTTCTTGTAGTGAAACCCTTCCTCTCTTTGGTCATGATGTCCCCCCCTGTGGGCACTGGATAGACTGTGTGGCCTCTCCGGGCCCTTGGAGTACACGATATGCATGCTATGATATCCCTCCCCGCTTCTCCGCGGCACCAAAGGAGAAAGAGGGGCAAGCGAATTGCACTTGTCGATGTGGATGTCTTTCAAGCGTATTTTAAAAGTCACGAAGAGCAAACTTATCACAAAATCGTTCATTACTTGAAATCGTTTTGCAGCCGTAGGAACCCCGAGAATGTCCAGTGCAGAGACTGTTTAAATCCCTTGTATTTATGTAGCAGCTTTCTGTCCAAAGTGCCTGAAATACATTTTCAATTTGGCCTTCACAAGCTATGTCCAGAAGGTGAGTTGAAGAAAGGGGGTGTTCCAGGGTACAGAGAAGGAACCCAAAGCCCAGCGAGACTAAAGGCCTTCTCCCGAGTGGCCGAGCTGCATGGCCACAGAGAGCTGGGACTTAGACTTCATTTCTCCACTAGGAGGCCCCTTCTTGCCCTGACCACGCCCTTGGGATTCACTTGGCCAAATGGAACCCATCCCCTTCCCTCCCAAGTCTTCCCTTCTTCCTGGTCACTGGCACTCAGTTCCAACTAGGCCAGAGATCTGTTGGTCGTCCTTGTTTTTGTGACTTTGTCATGGCCTGCATCCAATCAAGTACCAACTTACTTTCCTGAGGGTGTCTCAACTTCTCCCCCTCCTTCCCACCCTAGAGTCCCCTGCCCTGGATCAGACCTCCATCACATCTCATGCGGACTGGACTTCACCACAGATTCTCAAACGGTCGGTCTCCTTACCCCTCCGTCTTGCTCCCTCAAATCTATTCTCCAAAAGCGTGAAACTGGCTGCATCCCAGCCCCTCACACAGAGTCTGAGAATCTTCAGTGGCCTCGTCACTGCTGTGCAAAGTCTACGTCTTCTAGCAGGTGTCTGGCAAGTGCTGACTTCATCTTACAAGTGTGTCTGCACCATACCTTATGTTTTAATAATACTGGACCAAGGGCAATTCTCCAAACAAGCCAACGATTTTCCACCTCCTTGCTTCTGCGCGTGCTGTATTCTCTTCCCAGAATGACTAATTCAGTCCTGTTCTCTTCTTGGCTAACTCCTAGCCCTTGTCTTTCAATATTCAGCTCACATGACACAATTGTACCACTACTTACCCCATGGCTGGATTAGGTACCTCTCTTTTTTGTTCATATAACATCCCATACTTTCCCCTACCATAATGTTTATACATCTATTTCTACTATAAAACTTTAATTTCTTTAGAGCAGGAACTATCACTTATTCATTTTTACAGTTTCAATGTTGCTACTACAAAGCAGAAAAAAAGGAGGTGTGTAAGTTGTAGAGAAAATACTACTTTTGGTTTTATTCTCATAATAGTGGTGGGAAGTGAAATGCCCAAGGAGGTAGGGTGTCCTGACAAAGTTGGAGTGCTTCTTTTTACTTTCCTTTTTCCCAGGGCTCTTTTCCTTAATGCTTCACTGAGGTGCAGATGCTAAGTCAAGTTCCACCAGATCTGCTTAGTAGTTTCTCTGGTTCTGGGTTCAAGGTTCTGTACTCGAATCCACAAAGGACCTAGAGAAAACCTATATTCCAAAGCCACAGATGTTCCTGAGACACTGGGCAGATGTTTTGGAAAGCGGTGTTCTTGACCATGAGAAAGAACTGGTGAAAGATCATGGAGAGACCAATTCAAACCCTTCTTTCTACGGGGGAGGATGCATATAACACTCCAGGGAGGCCCTCAGTGTCTCTGTCTGCTTCTCAGCAATGGTGGCCGAGGAAGGAGGACAGAAGGTAAATGCCATTTCAGGGAAGTGTGTGTGTGTGTGTGTGTGTGTGTGTGTGTGTGTGTGTGTGTGTGTGTGTGTGAGAGAGAGAGAGAGAGAGAGAGAGAGAGAGAGAGAGAGAGAGAGAGACACTTGTTTTCCATTCTGCTTAGGGAGAGTGAATCAGTGTTGAGACATAGTCAAGAGCAGACAAGGTCTACCCGGAGTAAAATTGGCTCTCCTTCCCACAAGGACACTGAGTCCCTGTATATCCATGGGCCTAACAAAGCAATCACTGCCTCCCACTGTTTCAATCTTTTACTTAATCACTTAATTATTTCTCACGTCTGGGTGGCATGGCCACCGCCCAGTATTAACCCTGAGTCTAATTGCCCATCCTATTCCTCACCACCACACCTCCTGTTTAGAGTTCTTAACTGGACTGAATTTTACCCGTCTGCTTGCTGTGGGCATAAAATGGACCATGGGCCTCTAATCAATGCCTGGGGCCTTGAAGCAGCCAGCTATCAGCTGCAATATCTGCTCCTTTATTCCTGTTCATTCAATTGGCTCCAAATTGCTCGGAATGAGGTCTTGGGCTGCAGAAGAAGCTGCGCAGGCTTATTTTCATTAGCATGGACACTGCGCAGGGGAAGAGGGAGACAAAAAAGGAAAGGTAGGGGAGACTCTGTTGCCAGCGTTCTCGCTGTCTTCTACTCCCTACCTTGCCTTCCCCCCACCCCGCCCACCCCAACCCCTCAGCACAGAAAGCCTGCCCTCCCCTCCCCCTCACCATTCCATGCAGGAAACAGGCAACTCCAGGGCACTCAATCTTTTGCTGAGACCCAGAATCTTGTTGGTACAGACTGCTCACCTTCATTAAATTTATAACGTAATGAGTCCGTGGTGGGAGGAGCTCTTAACCTATGCTCCCCTCCAGCAAAGATGGAGAAGTTGGAATAAAGGAGGAGATGCTCTATCTGGTCATCTTTGTCTCTCTCCCAGGGAGCAGCTGGGAAAGGCTGGTTGGGAGATATGGTCCTCGTGTGGTCATCTGAGCAGGACTGGTGTCAACTGCATGATGACCCTAAAACATTACTCATTCGTTTTCTCTTACCATCAACACTGTTCTCAGAGGACCAACTCATCTTAGCATCTTTGGGCTGGAAGCAAGCCCCTGAGGCCAAGGCAACTGATTTCCTTGCACTGTATTCTTTCTTGGCTTCCTGCCTTATTGTTTTTATGGTCTGGAAGTTCTCAGGGATGTCTGATCTGAATCTTCCTTGCATCACAGAAGCCTACTTCTTTTTGATTCATATTTGTTTGGTCATCTCTGTAACTCTTTTACAACTTGCAGTCAGTTATGAAAGTCTTATTTTGCCTTCTTTGGTCTTCTCTTCTCCAGGCCAAATGATCTCAATTCCAAGAGTCACAGATTCATCTAACTTGAGAGCCAGAAGGATTTCCTTTACCCGTCTCTCTGCAGCTTAACTTTATCGCCGTTGATTTCTGCATATGAGTAACTTCTTTTAGATCCTCTCCAATTTCTCCGCAAGACTTCAAAAATGTGAGTGGTCAGCTTCATTTTTAATGTCCCATGCGGTTCTAGGGTCTGAACTGAATAAAGAGGGATTCTCGTTCTCTCTCTAGAGTTGTAAGATGGGAAAACATTCATCATACTTCACTTTTGTCTTTTCTTAACGAAAGACAGAAAGCAATAGGTTTGGTGGAAGTACGGGTTTTCAGAAGCCATTTCCATCATATCAGCTTCATTAAGGAGGGCTTCCCAGAGGAGGTAGGACTGTGGTAGAAAGAATACTGGCTGAGTACATCCAGGACACTTGGGTTCTAGGTCCAATTATCTGGTGTTCGGCTTGGGGTCAGCCAAATGCTCAGCCTGTCAAAGATGACTTTCCTTTTAAATACGACTTCCCATCCATTCTGGCAAGGCCAAGTGGTCACGTGACCACAAATTCCGGAGACATTGTATCTAGTTTTGGTTCCACTGCCGCTCACTAATGTGTGGCCTTGGACGAGTCACCTGATTCTTGTTTTTCTGCCAAAAGGAAACAATATCTCACCCCTGGCTGTGACCCACATCCCCTTTCTGCACAGGTGAAAGTATCATAAACCTGAAGTCAGGCAGCGGGGCCCCAGGGTCAGCTCTGCCACGTAACCGCCTTGTGACCTCAAACAGCACTTGTAACCTCTATAAGCTTCTATTTCTTCATTTCTAAGATGGGGTGAATAATATTTGTTATGGCAATAGGGTTTTCTTGGAATCAAATGAGAGAACAGTGCTTTGAAAGAGGAAACGCCCCATACAGAGGTAAAGGTGGCACAATGATGTGGCACGTGCAGCGAATGTCATGTTTAAAGGCTTTGAGTTCTTCAGAAAGGATGTGTATTGGGTTGTGATCGTCGGAAGTTCTGTGTTTAGCAAGAAAGTGAGCACTTCGTTCCATGTTATTCGGGGCTCCGGGCTACCATTGTCCTCTCATCTTCATTACCCTCTGGCTTCTGGGAAGATAGCATTAGGACTGTACAGCCCCTTATCATTCCTCAAACCATCGCCATGGCGGACACTTTGGGGAGGACAAAAGAGAGAATAGAGTGAAGAGTATAAGAGCCGCCCAAATGTTGGGTTCCTGGAGCTCACCTTCCCACCCTGGCGCTCTTCCGAATCCAACAGCAGCTTCTCCACGCAGGTTTAGAGCAGTGGAGAGAGGACCCATTTCTGAAAGAGGCTTGTTTCAGGACTGGGTCCTGAAGACTGGAGTCGTGAGTCCTAACTGATTCATGGGGATCATGGAGACTTAGTGCTGGGGCGGACCAACTCTGAGCTAACTCCCAGGGAGAAAGCTTCACATGTGGGTATTTCACATGGAAAAAGGAACAGGCTGAGGCCCTGTCCATGGACAGAGTTGCTGTATAAGCCAATCTAGCATGACAAAGGCCATGAAGGTACCTTCCTGTGTCTTTATAATCTGGTGTGTCTATGCCTGACATAGATCACATGGATATCTAGACAATCTTCCGGAGAGGAGAATCCAAAATTCCCTAGGTAAACCATAAAATATTAGCAAATTAAACACTCTAAAGCCCGATCCATATTTTTTTTCTTATAATTTAAGAGAATGTTCTTGGGTTCTCAGGAAGGGAAAAATAAAGGTTTTTGACCTCTCTTTGAAGAAACACTATATTTTTTTCAAAATTTAATTGAAATTTGTCCTCAAGTCTATTAATGTCAAGAATTGTGGAGGGTCTGAGATTTTACTCTACTTGTAACCTAATAAGTCAGCCCGTTATTATTTCAAGTTGGCAGAAGATATGAGATTCCTCGATCAGAAACAAAAGACTTTATTACTCACAGAAAAAGCAGTCAGCATATTTTTGTCTTTTGGGTTGGTTGCCCGAGCCCTAATTCGCACAGGGTAGGAATGAAGATGACCAGATGACACTTATATACCCAGTCAGTTCTACCATAGGAGAGGAACCCTGAGCTTAGGGTACCTCAATCTGTTATAATTGGCAGTAAACGTGCCTGCCCTTTGCTCTGGAGTGAGACTCCATCTCTGTTGTCCAGGGCTGCTTGCAGTGCAAGCATTCTTGCAAAGTGGCTTGGAACAAAAGACAGTCTGTACCTTGCTTGCAAGACGTGCAAAAATGTGAGGGTCCCATAGAGAATTACCTCCCAATATTTATCAGTTTTATTACATTTAGGTGAGCAAATCCCAGTTTCCTTAACTTTTTGGCCTAAGTTCAGTCTCCCAGTCCCTTAATTCGTTAGTCGGTTATTTCCCAGCTGGGACTCTGGCCCTCTCTGTGTTCTGTGGTTTTCCACCTTCTAGGGCAGCATCATCCAGACAAACCTGATACTCTGCTGGAGGGGACTTCCTGGGGACTGCTATGAAAAAAAGTGTACCTCTTTGTTTGGGGGTCCCCAAAGAAACTGCACCTGCAAGCCATATTGCCATCATCTCTTCAGGTCTAGAAAGAGGAAAACAAATTGCAGGCAATTTAGAGACAAGTAGCTTAGGTGATGAGAGGTGATGTCAGGGGAAGAGATGAAAAGAAGTGCACATGCAAGCGTCTGCTCAGATCCCGTCAAAGAAATGGGAGGAAAGGGAGGTGGGGAAACTCTTAGTACATGGGTGAGCAAAGCTAAGAGTGTCTTTCTGGACACAGGTCTCCGACTGTTCCTCCCTCTTTTGACCTCTCAACATCTTAGTTTCCTCTTTTCTAAAGCTACAATGAAAATGGTATCTTGATGCTAGAAACGAAAGGATGTGATACATATTAACCACCACGTAGAAAGAGCTTGAACAACGCATGCTGTTTTAGTAATACACGAAATGAGAGCTGCAAAGACTATTAGAAAGCCTCATATTGAGCTTCTCAGTCTACAGAAGAGGAAACTGAGGCTCGGAGGGAGAGGCGACCGATCCATGGACACAAAATTAGTTATAGGAAGAGTAGGGCTAGCCAGAAGCCAGGTCGTCTGACCTCGAACTTGGCGCCGTGCAGAGATTAACTTCTTCTCTAGTGAAGGTGTAATTTCAACAGGTTAAAATTCATCCCAAATATTTAAGACATAAGAGTATATCACGGTTGGCTGTTATTTTAACGTGTTTAATTGTGCGCATCCACACTGAGAAAAAGTAGTTATGAGTCTCTTAAGTTTCAAGTTCTCCTTCTGAGTTCCTTAAAAGAGAGTAAAATATGTTTATGACAGCTTTTCTGAGATGAAACTGAGTTCTTTTTTTAAAGGTCTCTTGCAAAGTTCAGCTTCTTGCTCAATTTGGATGTGACCCTGATGACTAAATGTGATTGGGCTTTTCTTTTGCAGCTGAGTAGGGACAGCCAGAAGTTCCTTATTTTCCAGAGTTCTCGTAGGTGCCTGTAGGTGTGCGTGAGGAAACTTATTCTAACTTCCTACAAATAAGCTTCCTCTTTCAGCATAAATTAAAGGCGCCGATGCTTTTCACTTCTAAGGAGTCTCACAATACAGTTTTTTTTAATTGAGTTCCAACCAATTAAAGAATGATTATTTCCCATTTAATGCTGATCCAAATTAAATTCCAATCAGAGCTTCTGATCTGTAGGTGACCATCGTTGTCCTACTACGTCGAAATAATTCTAGGCCATAAATTGAAACACGATTTTTAAAAATATGCCTAGGCAGACTTATCTCTGATGAACACTTTGCGCTACATTTTTGGAAATGTAGAAAATAAAGATTCCTAATACTGTTTTCCAGAAGCACTAGGAACTACCACCATTAATTACAGGTTAAAGAAGCAGGAGGTATAGGAGGAATAACAGAATCCAGCTTCTGACTTGAAGAAGCCAAGGCCCAGGAAGTGGGTCACTTGCCCAGAATCCCTGGCAGAGGCCCCTGGGAGTGGCCCCAGCCCCTCCAAAGTCCCTCTTTTCTGGAGATGTCTGGGAGGAGGGGAAGCCCCCAAGGCCATGTCTGGGCTATCATTCTGTTCTGGTGGGTCCTTCCGGAGACAGCCACCTCTCATTCCTGGGCTAGAACTGAGTTTATCAGTGTCTTCCTTAAGAGTCTGACATTCGAAGCAGCCTGAACGGTCCTTGAGGTTGAGTCCGCCATCGGCGGCATCACCGGAAGGAGTTCTGTGCTCTCCTGATGCCGGATGCCCGGGGTCGTCCTCGCGCCTTCTCTCGTTGTTCATCACGCCTCGTTGTTCAACTCTTTCTTCCATTGTGTGAGATGCCCCAATGTCCTTCCCGTGCATTCTTTCTCAGCAAATATAAAGATCATTTAGAGTTGATTTCTGTTGCTGGCAACCCAAAGAACCTTAACTAAAAGAGACACAGAAGTGGTAGATAGTAATACGGGTCTTAGAACCCAGGTCTCAGGACTTCCATGTAATACTCTTTCGTGCACAACATGCTGCAATGCAAAATAATAATAATAATAATAATAATATAATAATAATAATAATAATAATTAAAATTTAAAAATAAATTTTTGGTAAAACTCATGTTTTGAGTAATACAATAATTATTAAACAGTAGAAGTTCTAGAAAAAAAGGCAGCTTTTTTTGAATCCTTATCAAAAGCTCTTTTTCAAATTATGCGTTAGAGGAAACAAAAATCACACATACACCTAAATATTCTATTATGTTAAATAGAATAATGGGTCCGGTTTACTTCAAAATGAGATCTTATTATAACACAACCTCTAGGGTAGATTTACCAAAGCAGTAATGCACCGAATAGAAAGACATTCTCTGAATTTTGAAATATCTTTCACCGGCGTGCTTAACAATACCATTTTGTTTTCTATGAGTTCCTAGAGGGATGTAAATCATTGCGCTATAGACGAATGACGGTGCGTCGATTCAAGGTTCTGAGGGAAAAAAACAAGGATTTTCTATTTTACTCCTGTCCGCATTTTATCAATAGAGACACCAGGCATTGAGCTTGCTAAATTGCTTCAAGACGCTGAGGGGAGGAGGAGGAGTCAGGGGTTGCCGCAGAATAAAAATTTGTGTTTGCTGCCCTCGGTGCTGGGGCTTAGGTGTTGAAGAATATGTTGAATGAGAGAAGAAAGGTAGTTTCCTTTGTGTATTATTTACTGTTATTCTCCCAGTGCCTCGCACATAAACAGGCGCCTGATAGATGCTGAAGGAAAGAAGGGTGCAGGGAGGGAAGGAAGATGAACCAGAGGCTATAAAGGACGTCATTTGCAAAATGTCCTATCAAGTCCTTGGGGCACACGCCCAGGTTAATTTCTGAGGCAGATGAGTTGGGAAACCTGTCGCCAGCATGGCTGAAATGGGGACTAATCCATGAGGAAAGGAAAAGATGCGGAGCAGGGTAGGTGAGAGAAGGGCAAGAGAAATCAAAACAAGGGTGAAGAGGCCGCGGGTTCACCCTGGAGCAGTGCCATGGTGCGTGTCCAGCTCTCAGGCACCTTGCTCACTGCTGGGCCCCTTTCCTCCTCTGCTTTCTCGTCCCCTGCCTTGCCCAGCGTGCCCACCGCTATCCTGTCCTAGACCCAAACCAGACTCCTGGGAGCAAAGGTCTTAGCCACCAAGACCTTTGCAATTTAACAGATTTAAACCCTGACCCACAGGACTGACTTTGCGATGATAGAATTACGATCATCAGCCAGAGGACTGGCAAAGTTTTGCTTGGTGTCCCGAAATGAACCTCACTGAACGGCTCTCACAGGTCCCTCCCTGCTTCTCCCCCAGACATCCATCCTTTTCCTACTCCCTGACTCAGCCCTCCTCTGTACACCCGGGCACACCTCATCTTCCACCTGTTCGGTTTCCTTGCTTACTACCTGACTGGGAAGCCAAGCCTTAAAGAGTTCTAGTCCCAAGCGCAAGGGCAGAGAAGGGATTGTTCATTCTCGTCAAAGGGATGTGTACCATTCAGGCAGACCGTGAGAGTTCCTCCTCTCCAAGCCAGCCCGGCCTGCTCCCAGGGTAAATGGGTTGTGCTGTGAGCCCAGGGTGGCACGCCCTCCTCCCTGAGATATATAGTTAGTGTCACACACAGACCTACTGCATGGCAGGAAATTTTAGGGGGAAAAAACGGTGAAAAAGGGCAGTATGGGGACAGATTGAGGTGAATGGATGAGAATAAGAGGAAAGTTAACAAGATGAGGATGGGTCCATTTGGCCACAGTGGTCAGATGTCGCCAGATATTTGCAGATGTCCACTGTAGGCAGGTCGCCTAGAGCAGGGGTCCCCAGCTTCTGGGCCACAGACCAGTACCGGTCTGTGGCCTGTTAGGAACCGAGCCACACAGCAGGAGGTGAGCAGTGGGCAAATGAGGGAAGCTTCATCTGTATTTGCAGCTGCTCCCAGCACCAGCATCACTGCCTCAGCTCCACCTCAGCTCATCAGGCATGAGATTCTCATAGGAGCACCAGTCCCTGGTGCCAAAAAGGTTGGGGACCGCTGGCTTAGAGGGTTCCTATTTTGGTGATCTGGGGGCAGATAATTAGGACCTAATAGAAATAATTTGAATTCTATAGAATATAATGTGATGGCTGAGTAGGGAGCTTTAAGGGCAAGTGGTATAGTTTGAGGAAATAAATAAACTACAGGTGTGTGTGTTTTCCAAGTTGATGGGAGGCTAGGCATTGAGGCTTGTTGGAGTCGCTACATAAAGAAACCGTGACATTTTTATAAACCCAGAGCAGCTTCTGTTTCAAGCACGCCGAGTGCTCCTCTATAAGTCTGAAATCAGATTCTTCAAGGGCATGTCAGCCCAATGCCTTCACTGCTCGACGCCTTCCAAATGAGTATTTCATGCTTGTATTCATTTTTTTATATCCATTTTGTTTGGCTACATCATCCATATAGCACAAACAATTCAAATCTGCATCTTAATAAAACTGCAGATCACATTGGACGATGGACGTCCTGGGTCCACATAGTGAAGGTTCAACCTGTAGATGTCCAGGTTCTGCCTGCAGTGCGGAAGGAGGCTCACCTGTGACGTGTTTGGTGGGGGTCCCACTAGACTCAGGCCCATGTAAAGCTCTGAGCGGCTCTGCTTTGAGAGGAAGGGAAGGAGGTTCTTCACTGAGATGCGAATCTATCCTAGACGTCTTCATTGCTAAGGCTCTGAGATGTACCATCAAGGCTGGGAGCCAGCTGCTGTAGTTTCCTGTTCTCCCAAGACGTGGTGGTCCAGCTGCAGCCTGAGCCTAGCTGGCTCCAAGAGGGATGTTGGGTGTGAGGATCTTAGTGGGGGGGAAGCAGCAGACAAGGGGAGCCCAGCACAGGAGGCACACGAGCCAAGCGGGAAGAGGCGAGAGCATCTGCCAAGTTGATAAAGAGCATGGCCACTGATTTTAAAACTGCTGAAAGAGCAGGGGTGGGGGGTGGGGGGAGGGGGGGTGGTGAGGAGAGGGAGCCCGATGTCTCAACAAGGAAGCCACAACACTTCCTTTTTTTGGTGTGATTCCCATTAAGCATGCCAGACAGAGTCATTCTGTCCGACAGAGAAAGAAGTGGGGAGAGGAGAATTACAATCAATTGTTTTTCATATTTATTGATGTCCTTCAGGGAATCTCTGTGGTAATGGAGTGGGAGGGAAATGGAGGAGAAGGGGTCAGCCTTGAAGGGTGAGTGAGTAGCCATCTACGGTGTCAGCGAGAGTGCCCCAAGGCCACCGAGGTCGCTGGACTGGAGCCTGCCCATCAAATCCCCCAGAGGACATGGGAGGGGACATCACTCCAGTCTGTCCAGCCAGAGTTGGGTGAAGAGCCTGAAAATGCTTATCTTAATGTTCAGGATTTAAGTCCCATCCAGATGGATTAGATCCCCACCCCTCAATTTTAGAAACTAAGACACACACACATAATTGCAGAGAGGACGGCCCCAGAAAAGCATTAACACAGTAGCAAAGAAGATCATTTCGCCAGTGCTGCCGTCTTTCTGATCTTTGTCCTGTGCATGGTTTTTACAGCTACGTCAGAACTACATGTGCTATATCATAGCTCTTTATTTATTTATTTATTTTGCTTATCCTTAAAGTGCATTTCCCACATTATTAAAGCTTTTTAGAGCATGCTTTGAGAAAGACTTTCTGGCATACAATAATAATTTGCCGTTGTAGGAGATTTGGAAAAATACAAAGAATGTAAGAAAGGAATGTAAAAATATTTAGCATTTTAAAACCTAGAAATGACCCCTCTTGGTTTTTTAGTACATTTCATGCTGAGCATTTTTCCTATGCGTGTATGTTTTCTCCTTCAAGAAATTTTGATCATGAAGTATACACAGATTCTCATGTGCTGCTTTTTCACCTATGTTACTAAAAACTTTTTAAATCATTATTTTTAATGTTTGTATAAGATTCCATCATATGTGAGCACGTCTTTATTTAACTGAGCCGCTATTATTTCTAATGCTTTGGTTATCATAAGCAATACAGTGATGGCTTCCTTTATGTGTGTCTTTAACCTCCTCTCTCTTGGCACCTAGAAAAAAATATTTTTATTTTTGGAGGTGGATCTGGGTTTTTCCCTCAGCTTCCGGTAGAGACTCCTATTCTCATAGCCCGCTGAAGCTTCTCCCATGCACAATCCCTGAACTTGGCTCAGACCTGCTAGAAACCTCCAGGGATGATGGGTTCTCTCCCTCCCACAGCCCTCATCTTTTTTTTTTTTTCTTTTAGTTTATTTAAGCGTTTTTCTAGAGCTTTCTGTTTAATATATTAATATGTGGCCACTAGCTCTGTGTAGCTCTTCAAACTTAAATTAATTACCATCGAATAAATTAGAAATGCAATTTCTTGGTCACACCAGCTACCTTTCAAGTGCTCAAGAGACACAGGGGCTCATGACCACCATATTTGGACAGTAACGAACATTTCCATTGTTACAGAAAGTACTATAGGACACAACTAAAGGAAAGGCTAGTCCAGGCCCTTCGGTCCTGGTTTATTTGTGATGGGGTCACCTTGGAGGGCTTGCCACCCCTTTCTGGCCCCTCCCTTCAGAAGCGATCAGCTATCAGCATGTACTAATCACCCTCACACCCTCTTCTCAGGGAGGCCCATGTTTCAGACTTCTCTTTGTCTGATTAAGAACTAATTTTTGCATCCAAAGGGGAAGCTTAGAGGAGGTTCTTTTCCTCTCTAGATAGGTGAGAATTTACCACTAGACTAGAATGATACAAACACAAGTAAGCTTTTCTAGTGCTACGCCTAGAAATTTTGAGACTTGGTGGGGAGGAAAATGGAGGCCCCTTGCTGAAGAAGAGGTTACAGTTCTGGAGAGCTGGACCCTTTCTCCTCAGCACCGTGTGGAGACAGAAGCTCCAACACTGTGTCTAGGCAGATTTGACAGCAGCAACTTGAGCAGAGTGAGGCCATCAGCTACCACTTCCTTTCATGTAGGACTAGCTAGATGTCATCAGACTCCGACAGCAAGTGACAGGCAAGCAGAGACAGGGAGGCCTGATTCATGGAGGGAGACCGGTGTCTAGATGTGGGCAGCTCAAACACACCAGGTCATTAGAAGGATAGGGCCTGAGACATAAGACACACACCAACGCTGGTAACAAACAAACAAACACACAAACAAACACAACCAAACCAAACCAGACAAAACAACCCACAGCTCCACGCCATTTACATTCACATTTCAATCTTAGCGCCAGCATCCAATTTCAAACTGCTGCCTTCCATGCAAATGACATCAGCCAGCTGTATAGAAAGACCTACAAACTTTAATTACTTTGAGGAACAGCCCGGTGGCCAAAGAAAATCTTGTTACAAACTAGTATTTATTTGGAAGGCAGATTTTAGACCCCAGAGGAGATCATGAGAAAGACCGCTCCCAAGACAGGCCCTCGTCCCTTGTCCACTGCCTCTTCCCAGAAGGCATTAGTTCAATCGGGAAGAAAATGGAGGCATCTCATTTCTTAAGGCCTCAGATGAGTATCTAGATTCTTAGGTCCCAAATAGCAAGAACAAGGACCATGCTTGTCTTGTTCAGTGACCAGTCCCCAGGGCAGGCACTGTGGAGATTGTTCCCTATTTTTTTGAATGAATGAGCAACAAAGATTCTACAACTCAAATTCATCTGACCTTCATTAGTTTCACCACGTGCCCAAAGGACAAATAAATGTATTTCAGGAGAAATTAGGAGATTTGTGACCACAGGTGGCTTTTCCTCATCTTCTTTTTTAAGATTTAAAACTTTCATTCTCTAATATTGAATACATATCAAAATATTGTAGTGTTTATGCACTAAAGTAAAAAATAAAGCATGTGCATGAAACACATCTGCGAAGCCACGGTTAAAAACCAGAGTTTACCAATATTGTGCATACTCCCTGTACTCTCCCTACAGGTTGTATGGCCTTGCCTTTTCACAAAGACAATCATTGTTTTCAATTTAATGTTTACCAATTACTGGACTTTTAAAATGTAGTTTCACCTCCTCCTTTGTGTGCCTCACAAAGCAATATGTTTCATTCTGCTTGCTTTTGAGTTTGAAAAAGACATATTGGTCATAGGCCTTTGAGATTTGCCTGTTATTCAACATTATCTTTCTAACGTTATCCTGGGGGCTATGAGTAGATGTATGACATTCAATTTTCACTGCTGCTTAATATTCCATTCGTGTGAATACACCAAGATTTATGTATTCACTCTCTTACTAACGGACATTTGGGTCGTTTCAGGCTTTTGGTTATAACGTGATTATGAACATCTTGCACTATTTCCTGGTACATGTGTGCAGGAGTTTCTCTAGAATATATTTCTGGAAGAGAATCACTTGCTGATGGTGGGTGCAGTTTTAACGTTCATGATAGTTCCACATTGTTTTCCAAAGTGATTGAATTAACATCTACTCCCAACAACTGAGTTGCCATTGCTCCACGTTCTCACCATCACTCATTATTCTCAGGTTTCTTAATTTTTGCCTCGTTAGTGGGTAGTAGTACATGGTATCTCGCTGTGACCTTAATTTGTATTCTGATTACTAATTACTGTTGAGGTCAGTTTTCTTTTCATGTATTTCATTTTTTCATATTTCCTCTTTAGGGACATTCCTTTTCCTGTCTCTATTGGCTTGTTGTCTGTTTCTAAATTGACTTGTAAAAATTAAGTCAGTGTTCTGAATACTGATCCTTTGCTGACTAAATATCCTTCACTTATTTAGTGGTATCTTTTGATAACTCAAAATTTCTTTTTATTTCTGAACAGATGTTCTTGATTCCGGAGTAATCAACAGTTATCACTCTTTTATTTTTGTTTCTTAAACAACACTTTCTTATCTTGAGTTATAAAAGTCCCAATCTAAATGTTTTAAACGTTTGCCTTCCATATTAAGTCTTTAATCCACCTGGAATTGATTTTTTATGTGAGAAGTAAGAATTCAGATATTTCCTTCCTTTCCTTCTTGGCCTTCGATAGTCGCTTGTCTTGGCACCATAATTATACACTCATTCTTTCTCTGGTGACCTGAAATGCCACTTCTGTATCAAGGATATGAGTCCTCGCATAATAAGTCTTGAAATCTGGCAGAATAAATCCCTTCTACTATATATTCTTATTCTAAAGAGTGTCTTTCTCTCATTCTTAATGATCTAAAAGAAATGATGGTGGCGCCTTGTGCCCCAGATCATTAAATATCAGGGACTTGAAACTCGAACAATTTGTGTAAACTTGCTTATAAATGCTGCACCAAGTACAAGATGCTAAGCCAAAAACATATCTATGTGCCAGGTCCTCTATTCAATGTAGGAAATCTAATCTCTTTTTAGCCTTGGGCTATGCTTTCAAATACTCCTTCTAAGTCCTGAATTCCTGAGACAGAAGAGCCATCTGATGTGAATGTTAGAGATTACCAAAGGACAGGAAATATATCACCTTTGCTTGATGCACCGGGTGTGAAAGTCTTGGGAGGGAAGCAGCACAGTCTCAGGATGGCTTGCAGACCATAGTGCTGTGCTATCACATATCAGGAGAAGAAAAACGAAGCAGCAAAGCTCTGCCTGAAATACTGTCAGCAAAGTGCTTTCGCAACAAAGCCTCTGCTTCTTGGCAAACAGACGCTAAGATGCGCCTAGGGAACATCTCTGATGTAGAAAAACCTGAGGTCAGAGACACATCAGGTGAAGGAAGCTTTTTTTCTTTTTTTTTCACTGATGAGCACTTACTATATTCCAGGTCGTTCTAGGCTGAAGATACAGCCCTGAACCGGACAGACAAGTTGCTGACATTCTACCGGACAAGGCAGACCATAGATGAATAAACAGATTAACAAGATAACACTAGCTAGGATGATGCTTATCTAGAGATGAAAACTGCATGATGCTCAGGGAAGTTTTCTCTGAGGAAGAGTGAATGGCAGGAAGGAGTGGCCAAGGGCAGCTCTGGGGGGCTTGGATTCTCATCCTGGACCAGCTAGTAGGGAGGTGCAATTTTGGGGACATGGAGAAAACTGTGAGGCTGGAGAATGAATGGAGGGAGGAAGCAGTATGAATTCCCATGGGAACTTGCAGGCCATGGTCAGGAGTTCGGATTTTATTTTACTTGAACAGGAAGCCACTGGAGGGTTTTAAATAGAGAAGTGATGTGTTATTTTTTAGAATTAAGCAATCAGGACCTTCTTCAAAAGATGAGGAAACAGATATTTGGGGACTACAAAGACTGAGTTGAAAACACTCAGTTAAAAAGCAGCAGAAGCACCAGAACCGGGCTTCTCAGGCCCAGTGATCTTTAAGTTCTTGCAGGCTGCCTCAGCATCGGTCCCTGTCTGTTTGTTGGCCTGTCCTTCTGTTTGGCTAGATGCTCATAGCAGATCGCTCTGAGGCATCACTGATTTGTCTGCCAGGAGGGATTTGGGGTCCACTGGAAAAGAATGATTCAAGCTTAGGCGGATATGGATTTTGAATGCCTGTGTGTATTATATCACACCTATCTCTTACAGAAGAGATAAGAAGGTTTGTATGGATCAGTTGGAATGTCTATCAAGGAATTGTTCAATTTCCTGTAGAATTTGGAGGGTGGTTTCTGCCGTTTGCTTGTTTCTGATCATCCTCCTACAACCTTAGGGCTATCCTCCCACAGCCTCTGATTTTCCCTGAAAACCCAGCCATCGATGTTACCCTTTTCCTTTGTGAAGATAATACCACAGCTGATAACTCAGCCCTTCACCAGGGGCCTGTCTATGGACAGCTGGGCTCTCAGCTGTCAGTACCTCTGCTCCCTGTCCTGGGAAGGGCTGGGGTTATCTTCCGTTCCCTCGCAGGCTGGCTTTTACTCACCATGGGCCCCACTACCTGCCTCCCTCCGGCTAAAACCCTCCCACAGATGCAACAACAGCCTTAAGAAGCTCTCTGCCTGACACTCCCTCTTGGGAGCTGCCTACTGTCCTTCTCCAGACCCATGCTCTAGGCAGTCTGGGGATGCAGGCCTCCACCCCTGGGCCCGCCCTTGACCTGTCTGTGGTTCAGAGGCCCCAGGACAGGAAGCCAGGAAACCTGGATTCTCATTCCAACTTGCTGTGTGACCTTGGGAAAACCTTCAGGACACACATCTACAAAAATCGAAAAGATTGCCCCAGTGTTTCTCAAACTGCTCCGTAGGACCCCAGGTCTCTCTCTGCAGAAGTGATTTGAATGTTCTTCAAAAACTACTTTTATAGCTATAATAAAAATACAACTCCATTGGGTTACATGCCAAATATTAACATATTAAAAACCAATATGTTAATTTGTTTTGCTAGGCTAACTCATATTGCACAGATCTTAAAGCTTTTTCTGCCATCTGTGTGTGTGTGTGTGTGTGTGTGTGTGTGTGTGTGTGTGTGTGATAACATGCCATTGACTTGGAAGGCTATGACTCTGCACGGATTTATTTAAAATTCAGCCCGTGCCCTGTCTGTGCCCAATCAATAGGACCAGCTAGTACATTACTCCTTGAGCAATTCACTGCCAGGTGAGGCTCAGATGCATGTGCTGTAGACACGATGCTCCTGTCACATGTAGACATCAGTGCTCAAGGCTGAGTGAGCATGTAACATGCTGCTTTGAGGTAATACAGGCTGGGCCCGCCTTTTATCTAATAAACATTTCACTTTGGAATAATTTTAAATTTACAGAAAAGTTGCCAAGATAATATAGAGCATTCCCATTCCCCTTCAGCCAGCTTCCCCTAACATTTACCGCCTACATACCCAAAGTGCCACTGTCAGAATGGGGGGCTGACCATTGGTTCAATACTAGTAACCAAATTACAGACTTTATTCAAATTTCACCAGTTTTTCCACTACTGTGTTTTTCTGTTCCAGGAGCTAATCCAAGAGTCTGTTGTATTTTCATGCACAGGGGTCTTGCCCACTAGTAGCCAGACCAGTATTTCTTCTTCTTGAGAAAGCCAAAGACTTGAATGATCTGTTTCAGTTCTCCCACAAGATAGGAGAGGATTGGTGGAGGGGCCCTCATTAAGAATCATCTGGATTGCTGAGCAGCATTACTGCTGAGAGTGTGAAGGCAGAGGAAAGTTGGAGAAGCAGCCTTGGCCGAGGCCCCATGAAAAACAGATAAACTCTATATTTTATGTCACTGAAAACCTGGTGAGCATTAGTAAAAGGGATCTGTGAGTCACTTGGCTCAAGAATGGGGAATTATTTAATGCTGTTGGGAATGGAAAGCAAATCTGATCAGAGGGACAATCGTGGTGTATGTGTGCGACTATGGGAGTGTGTACATAAGTGATGTGTGAGTGTGTGTGAATGTGTGTGTATGTGTGTGCGTGGGTGACTATGGAGCTGAAAATGGGTTGGAAATTAGTATCGTAAATTAGGTCTTAGTCCTAGCCTGGACTCTGTCCAAGTTTCCTTATATTTAATAACGCTATGTCCCAACTTCCTCTCTCCATAAGAAATAAGAATACTTGCCCCTAACAACCCCACAGAGTAACTGCAAGGAAGAAATAAGTGTAAACATTCTTGGGAAAATGTAAAGGGATATACACATGTGATGTTATCATCATCAAGGAAAATAAAAGGAGTAGGAGCTGGCAATTATTGGTCAGAGAGGTGAGAGGGGCAGGTGGGGGGGGGAGGGATGGAGAGAGGAGAGAGAGAGACCGAAAAGAAAATGAGGCTCCAGAATCCAGAAACACAGATTTAATTAGATACTAGAGTATACATTTTGTACTGGAGTCAGTGCCTTGACTTCCAAGGTCAGATAGCGTTCTGCACAGTCCTGAGAAGCTATGTACTTGCTTGTCTTCCCAGTTGCTGGCCTGACTTCCATTCCTAACAGTGGCGTTTGCTGCTGAGGTACAGTATATTACAGACTAATTAAGGCTGTTAATGATAATGGCAATCCAGTAAGTAATCTGTGGCATTATCCTGATCTATCTGTGTCACCTCTTGTCATCAGGCCATTAAGGTGACAAGCTCCACAGAACACAGTAACCCCCCCTCTGTCAGTCCCCTTGCTGCTTTTCTCCCCGGAAGAGCCATGGCTCTCTAGGGCTGAGTCATACGAAGGTATCACTAAGGGGCCAGCCTGACCAAGCTACTCTTCCTCCATCCAGAGTCTGTTCCACTCATGTTACCTGGGCACATGAGAAATCTCTTTTTTATGCGCCCTGCCTCTCCCCTAGGATCTTGCAGAGATGGGGACATGAAATGAGAGCCAGTGAATTAGCACCTGGGACCCAGTCATGGTGTGGACCCTTATGAGCATCCTTAGTGACAGCCATGGCCCATGGTCAACTCTGCAAGCTAAGCCTCGCATAAGTGAGAGGGCATTTGAGTTTTCCCTGACCATAAGCATCAGGTGCAGATCTAACGCAACAGGAAACGTCTTCCCCAAATCCTCAGGCTCCTGGCTTCTACACCCACCTCTCCTTACCTGTGTCCTGGTGTACACAGATGGTTGGCAGCTGGTTTGGGACATGTAAGAGAGGGAGGGAGGCAAGCTTGGGATTTTTACCAGAAGAGGTGACTCAGAACCAACCCTCTCCATTGTTCAAAGGCTGTAACTCGGAGCCAGAAGAAAGGGAGCCTTATCATCAAAAGCCCCAGCATAAAGGACTTTCTTTCATTCTCAGACATTGATTCATCATCTTTAATTTTTGATGGGGTCATGCATATCACATATTCTTTCCAACCACAAATCAACTGCTGTCTTATTCTTCATCATCTTCCTCTTTAAATCGACCGTGAGAATTATAGTGGCTGGGGACCATCTATTTTCCTGGCGCTGAGGCCGAAAGAAGGCCAGGGTCACAAATGTCCTATTAGAGCAAGGAATATTCTCTGCTGAGTCAAGACATGGCTTTCCGGTCTCTCAGCTCCTTGACCGTCTAGTGGCACAAAGCCATGGAGCCTGTTGGTGCCCGGGAGGCTGAGATGGAGATGCTGAGGAGGAGCTGGTCAGGAACACCCTCAGGCAGCCAGGAGCACAGCTCCCAGGCTGCCATACATTCTCCTCTGAGCCCAGACCACAGCCAAGCCTGTTGTTGGCCGGCGGGCCGGGGAGGCCTAGCAAGTCTAAGGGTGTATTTCTTGGTGATAATAGTCATGTTCTTGAATGATAGTAATTCTAAATGTTAACCATTGCACTAAGCACCTTACAGGAATCCCATGATTCATTTCCACTATCACATTTTACCCTCGAGGGAAGATTAAGTGACCTCCTAGGGGACCAGAAGTCACAGGGGCGGGGTTTGAACCACGCATCGCTTGACTCAAAGTCCTTATGCTCCCTTACTCCTCTAGATCCCTGTTTTTGTCAACTGCTTTTGGCTGTCACCCGCAGTAAGAAATGTATTGTATTTCATAACCCACTATCCACATACATATTTGAAATTAAAATTTTTCATAAAATAATACTTACCCTTACTTACATATGATGCTTTCTGATTTTAAAAGAGTCATTCTTTTTTTTTAATAAGACTAGTTAGACACACCGAAATCAATTTCACAACTCACTCGTGGATTGTGAACTGTTTGTCGACCCCTCTTCTTCATGCCTGTGACAGTCGTTTTAACCACAAAGACCAATTTTAATAAGGGCGTGTTGTTCTGACCCTGAGACTAGGCTGGACTAGCTGGTAGAAGAAACATTTATCAGCTTATTTATGCTGCATTTGGGTTTGGGGCAGAGTCTAGAGGCTGGTGTGTGTGTGTAGAGGAACCAACAAATCTGTCGGCTAGAATTAAAGTGTCTTTGTGGTGTCTAGCATGCTGTTAAGCACGATGGGGATTCCCAACTAGTACATTCAGGTGCCTGCCCTGGAGGGGTTTATAATCTTTCTCAGAGAGCATCCCCATGTGAGAAGACTGGAGAAGAAAACCAGACAGAATCCCGCAGGAACCTGGAGGGCCTCTATCATTATCTGCCCATACAGAAGTCTTTCCAAGAACAGAGCCTCAGTCCTAGTAAGTTGCCTCTACACTTAAAACATCTTTCGTCTCTTTCCTCATCTCCTCCTCCTCCTGCTTAATTGGCACTACATTTGCAAGATCCAACAGTTAAAAGATTGCAAGGGCAGACCATTATAATAATTCTTCCCATGCCTCTCCTCAGCCACCAGCTGTCCTCTTGGAAGTGACCAGCTTTTCTAGTTTCTTGTGGATCCTCTTGGAAATAGTGTAGCACCTATAAACAGGTGTAAATTATTATTTTTTCTTTTTATAAACACAACTTATATTGTACTATGCTCCCTGTTTTGCATCAAGCACTTATACCTTGAAGAGCGCTGCGTATCAATGAATAAAGCTCCGCATTCTTTTTTTTTTTTTTTTTTCAACTACCTAGAAATTCTGTTTGGGTAGATTGTAATTTATTTAACGAGTCCCTTAAACATTAAGATTATTTCTAACTTCTTGCTCCTATTTAAAAGTGTAGCAAAAACAACCCCTTACACTCTGTCGTGTGTGTTGTGTGTCTAGACATGACCCAGTGAGGCGGGGCCCCCGGGCCTCTGCCTGCATCTCCATCTCCACCGCAGTGTCCTGCCATGCCCTCCCTCCCTTGCCTTTTCAGAGGCCCGTGAATGCTGCTCCTTCTCCTTGGAACACCCTCTCCTCCCCTGCCGACACCCAACTCACCTTCTGGATAAGCTCGAGAAATACTTTCTTTAGGCAGCTTTGTTTGTCCTCAAAAATCTCTGTAATCAATCACTTGATATTATACCAGATAGCCCTAAAGTCCTTATGTGGTTTGGAATTTTAATAAGTTCACTTCTGTATGTGATATAAACAAACAATCTGCAAGATGAAACGGAGAGGGAATTTAATCATAATTTACTATGTTTAATTACGGGAAGGTTGGCTTCTGACATAGCCAACATCATTTTAGATACATTTGGATATAACCATTCTATATAGTGTAGGGTTTATTACCTAGAAAATTAAAGAAAGAAATGAGAACAAATGAATCATTAAAAATTCCATTGAAATCTTGAGTAAATTTCTTCTCTGTCATATTTTGCAAATTGTTTATATGTTATATAGAAGTGAATTTATTAAAAACTCGAACTGCATAGGAACTTTATGGATGTCCTAATTAAATTTGTTTTACCATATTTCATCGAATGCATACACACTTTTTTCCACATTTAACATTTCTGAAATTGAGATATTAATGCTGTCTTGCAATGTTGGGGGTCATGCAGCAGCCCTGATGCTGTTTGTTATCATCTTGACACTATCTGAGCAAGCACAGATTTGGCCGACTGTTCATACTGTCTTCACTTCCATTGAATTAGGCACATTATTGACATTGCATGTTTTGGGTTTCTTTTATATTTAAAATGTCTTCAAAAAGATCACACTCTGATTTGGCACCAAAACAAAAAGTTTATGCAAAAATGCGAGGAAGTAGAACAGCAGGTTGTCAATTTGCTATTAGCAAAGCAAATTTTTATCATTGGAAAGATAATATTAATCTAATACATTCTTGCAACTTAACAATCAAATGCTTCACGAGACTGTTCAGGACTGAATTGTGTCTCTCCCAAATTCATACGTTGAAATCCTAACCCTCAATGTAACTGTATGTGGAGATAGGGCCCTGAAAGAAGTAATTAATGTTAAATGAGGTCGTAAGGATGGGCCCTGATCCATTATAACCGGTATCTGTATTGGAAGAGGAGGAGACATTAGGAATGCATGCACACAGGAAAGGTCATGGGAGGACAAGGCAAGAAGATGGAGAGAGGCCTCTGAGACACCAACCCTGCTGGCAGCCTGATCTTGGATTTCCAGCTTCCGGAATTGTGAGAAAATACATTTTTGTTGTTTAAGCCACAGTCTTTGGTCTTTCGTTATGGCAGCCCTAGTAAATTAATACAAGAGCCTAAGAAAGACTCTCCTAAGTAGATGAAGCTATATTACATTTTCTTACTGATATTACTTTGAAAGAATTGCCTATCACAGGGCAAGCATGCAAGCATCAACATCCATCTTGCATAATGGGTGTCGGTGGCTTGGAAGAGTCTTGGAGACAAAAGTGGAGCACACTTTTAAGAAATGCTGCCTCATTCATCATCCATTCATAGCACCATTTTCAACTCTATATTAAAAAGCAATTGAGAGGAGTTGGACTCTGCATAAGAAGTTTTAAGAATATTGCAACCAATTTATTTCGCTTATATTACCCTTTTTTTCTGTATAAGAGCAAAAAATCTTTCTAAATGATCCTAAATGAGTCTTCCAATAAGTCTCAATGTTCCAAGTGATAATAAAACATTATATTTAATTGACAGCGTTTCTTTTTCTATAGATACATAAAATAATAGTGTGCCATAATGTCAATGGCATCTTGGGTTCGATGACATGTGGTTCTTTATATATATGCAGATATAGTTAATATATTTAATATACTCAGGCTGCCGCAGCTAAATACCACAGACTGGATGGCCTAACCAACAGACATTGATTTTCTCACAGTTCTGGAGGCTAAAAGTCCATCGATCAAGGTGCTGAAAAATTCATTTTTCTGGTGAGGTCTCCTTTCCGGTCTTGCAGATGGCTGCCTTCTTGCTGTGTCTTGATGTGGCCTTTCCTCTGTGCATGAAGGAAAAGAGAAAACTCCTCCTCTTCTTATAAAGGCACAGAGAAGGGTGCCACCCTTATGACCTCATTTAACTTTAAATACCTCTTTAAAGGTTCCAAGTCACATCAGGGATTAGGTCTAACAGATTTGGTCTGTTGTCAGTTCTACCACGACCATGTTTTCTGTGATTATCATTTCCCCACCCAGCACATGGTCTGGCTTACAGTGGATGCTCCATGAATATCTGTTGCCTCACTGACATGTTTGTGTGTGTGTGTGTGAGCATGCTTCTGGTTTGGAAAGAATGCCAAAGATCTCTCATACTTGCTTCAGACACTGCTGTCAAGACAACTCTTGTCGGTCATAATTGCTAATCATGAAGGGCAGCGCAATGCTAGGATATCTGAGCTTGGCGAGCCTTAGAAATCGAGCCAGATCCTCTCAAATCATAGATGAGGAAACTGGGCAAAATCTTTCCCCAAAGCTAGTTAGAGGCAGGGCTGAATCTAGAGCTCAGGTCTTCTCTGCAGACACTTTCCACCCCAAGACTCTAGCCACCAGTCTGGAATTTCACAAAGGTCACATAAAATTGGGTGCCCTGGCCCCAAGACTTTGCATCTTGATGTGTAGAAGCCAGGAATTTTGTCATTTGAAAATTGCATGCAGGTTTTTTTGTTGTTGTTGTTCTAGCTGTAAATGAAAACTTTAATATTATTATTTTTTGTGGTGATTAGTCCTTTCTTCTGTAAGACCCTCTGAATGGCCCCTTTAGTTATATAGAGCAGCACCCACCTGTGCTAAGGAAAAGTGGAGTGGGTAGAGACAGTGGTGATTATGATAGAGATTCTAGGGGCCTGAGTGGTTTGAGGAAAAAAGGCTTTTTGTACAAGTAAGTGATATCAGGGTATATGCGTTCACAATAGAGAGAAAGTAGGGGAAGTTCGAAGTTGTTTTCAGGAAAACGGAAGAAGGGAGGCAAAGGCACAGAATATGAAGTTCGATCTTCACCTTGGGCTGGACATGGAAACGGAGGCACAAGCTGCCCTGCTGTAGGAAATGAGCACAAAGGGCTGGGGAACAGAGGAAACTCCGCTGCCCGCTCAGCAGGGGCAACCCTGCCCTGGGCGCCCAGGACGGGAGGTCAGATCTGGGCGCAGATTCCGCTGACCTCGGGATGACGGCCGGGGTCCCCAGAACTGGGCCACCTGCTGCACTCAGATCTGACCTCACTATCCCTGAGGGTGAAACCCTGATGAGGACTGGGGTGGACCAGATTGCTGCCTGGATATGCCAACCCCACAGACCACCTGGGAAGGAAGTCCGCTGGAACTGGGAAGTGCTGGACACACAGGCGCAGCTCCCAAGGACCTCATGAATAGTTGGCGACTTGGAAAAGATGAGCTGTCCTGTTCGTCAGGCAGGCGGGCTGCAAGGCAGCGCTGTCCGTGCACTGAATGTCAACGCGCATTCGTCCCCACGGGGGAGAACACTGCAGTTTCCCATGTGCTAGGGCACGTCTTGCTCCCTCTTAGCTCAAAATGCTTCCCTAACATCACTCTTTTATTTATTTATTTTTCCTTTCCCATTACTTAGGTAACTGCGAGAGGGGAGGAAAAGGGTAAAAGAAAGAGGACCTGGGATAGCTCAGTAACCACGGTTCTGATGACCAGCATCTTCTTTTGTATGGGTTTTATCCAAAAACTCTGACTGAGTCTCCACCTGCCCCAGGCCTAGACTTGCTGTGATGAGCGTCATCTGCTCATGACTCCATGTAGCAGGCAGGGAGGGACAGGGCTGCCCCTGGCATGCGATCGACCCCCAATAGAGGGAGAGAGCTGGGGGAAACTGAGATGCGGTCTCTTTCAGGCAGCCCTGCTGTGGGTGATGGTGGAGCCTGGCTAACCGGGGCGCTCCAGGCAGACTCCAGGACTGAAGGAGGCCCGGGGAACCCCCGCTTCGTAGGCATTTTTGAATTTAGGAGTAAGGACCAAGGAAGAAAACCTCACAGTGAGGGACAGAAGACTGAGCCAGCGCTAAGCTTTCTGTCTCAGGATCGGTTTAGGATCTAAGCAGGGGTAGGGGAGGGCCCCTCAGTACTCAGCCTACAGGATAGGGGAAGAAAGAGGCAGAAGAAACGAGGGAGGGCCTGACCCTCACCGTTTGGATAGCCCTCCCTTTATTTCTACTTATTTGCTCGTTTATGCATTTGTAGCGCCAAAGTAACTGCCACATCGCGGAGGTTGGTAAACTGAGGTACAGGCCAGGCCATTGCTATTTCTGTGTAACGTTTCTCAGAGGCCAAGGAGACCAGCCAGGCGTCTGTCAGCCTTCCGGAATCTTCTCATGCAGAAGCAAGGGCGGAGGGGAAAGGGCAGCTGACACTGGGACTGATTCTCTGCTCCCAGGGAGAAGGCACTTCCAGTGCCTCAGCACTTCGTGTGGCCTCCCCTTGTGCAGAGTGTGGGAGCGGCATTCTCGTGTCCTCGAGGAGGGCCAAGGAGAGCCTGGTTCGTGCGGGAGCCCTCTTCTTGCCTCTCTGTCAATTCCTTCGTGACAGCCGCAGACTCAGAGACCCACTTCAATTACGTGCCCAGCAGGTGAGGGGTGTTCGGACAGGGGCCGTCACATTGCGATCAAGGAGGTAATTCATCCTTTTACACCCACGAATGGAGAGAGGATGGTGCATACCGATTGTGTCTTTGACCTGAGAACAGCAGACTGAGGAGAGGGAGAGAAAGGAGTGGAGAGAGGGGGGAGGAAGGAGGGAGGGAGGGAGAAGAAGGGGGGAAGGAAAGAGAGAGAGAGAAGAGAGAGAGAGAGAGAGAGAGAGGAGAGGGAGAGAGAGGAAACAAAGCGAAGAGAGCTGAGAGCTGAGAGAATGATCAAAAGGCTCTTTGGAAATGGACTCCTAGAACCATCTATCTCTGCATCTCTCACTCTTCCCTGTCATTCGGAGCGTTTCCACAAAGGACTATTTCTGCATCAAACAATACCAAGAAAGCTTGAGACAGCCTCTTCCTGGGAGGGAGGAGGTGTTTTGTGGAGCTGTGGGATAAAGCAGAATTATTCCTACCTCACCACCTCCCTGCTCCTTTGGCTTCAGCTAGTTGTGGTTTTTGCAGCCTTATTCAAATACCAAAGGTGAGGGCTGGCTCAGCCGCCCCAAGGGAGATGTGAATGATTCAATACCTGAGGCCAGTTGCCTTTTGGGGAAGAGAATGAGTCACAGGGAGTTGCTAGGCGAGAAGTCTTTTTCAAAGAAGGCCACCTTATCAGGGTGCAATGGGGGAAGAATATGGGTGGCAGTCATGTAAAAGCTGACTCTCAGGCTTTAATGCATTGGAAGGGCAGCAGCCAGAGCAGGATTTTGGCAGGGTATGGCCTGCCTTTGAAGTCAGATGTACCAGGGTGCTTGGGCATTTGCACAGAGACCATGGGATAGAGGTGAAAGTATGGAGCAATAGCCATAGGCTGTAATGTTCTATCACCCCTGGGGTTCAATTTCTTGGTAGGGCCTCTAGAGCTCAGAACATCCTGGATAACCCACTCCCCAGAGGCCACGCCTAGATCCTTTTAGACTCTAACGGGGTCTCTCCCAATCCATGGAGCTCAGAGCAGCGTTGCAACTCCCCTCACCAGCTTCAAGAGGCCCCTTGTCTCCTCCGCCCCGGCCCCCGTCTCTCCTGGGCCCCTGCACTCATAGATGCCTTTAAAGCCACTCATGGCCCAGGGAATGTCGCCGAAGAGGTCCCCAGCGTTCTGGCCGCGAAGCCCCAGTTTGCTTGGCATTCTCCTGCAAAGCTGAGCCGACCTTGAGCGGAGCCAGGCTGTGAGCCGTAGGGGTTTGCTGCCCTCACTTCCCATCCTTGCTGCAGAGACGGGGGGCTGCTCTTCCTCACATCACCCTCTGCATATGAAAGCTCTTTACGGGGGATGGGGGGATGCCGTTTCCAGAAGCTCTGCACCCTGAGTCGTGAGGAGAGGGGCAGCTCCCAACAGAACCGTGGTGTCTTCTCCTCCTTCCCCCAGCCTCTCCTGGCAGAGTCGCAGCTCATCCTTGCTGCCTGCAGATAAATAAATACATGCTGTCTTCTCTTTGAAAGTTGCCAGACAGTCATTTAAAGACTCTTACATTTACCTATTTCAAGTTCAATAACCTAGCACTCAGAAAATTCTCGTGCTGTCAGATGTAAACACGGGAGGCTTCCGATGCTGCTGCTGTGGTTTGGTTTTGCATTCTCCTGAGCTGGTGTTGAAGTTAGGTCCCCTGGGGTGGAGGCCTCGGCCAAGGTGTGGCACAGAGGGCAGAAGGGGCCAGTCCTGGTGCTCAGGAAGTGTCCAGGCATTCCTTCCGCCTTGGTCCTCCATGGAAACTTCCTCAGCAGGGTCAGCTCACGGTGTTTCCTTCTTTTCTCTGGTTCTTGGGAACACGCTCCACCACATGTTCTAGCTCGTAGTTATCGTGAATCCAGCACTCTCTCTGGTCTTATGATGCCTCATACCTGTAGTGTGTCACCTCTCCAGCTAACGTACAAGCTCTCGGAACTGCGGCCATGTCTCGCCTGGTTCTCCAGATACAAACATGTGGTTCGAAAAGCCCATTTTAAGTTCCTGCTCTGTGCCACGTGCTGTGTTGGCATCAAAAGCACAAGGATAAGTATGATGTGACCTTTGCCCCTAAAGAGGAAGCACAGTGACCACCATGATCCACCCCCCCACGCACATCCACGGGACCCAGCCGAGGTGTGAGGTGGTGGCCAGTGAGTGGTCCCCGGAGAAGCTGAGACCTCAGTAACGGCTTATAGGGTAAATCGGAATTAGGTGGGAGAGGGGGAGGGGGCAGCGCAGTGCAGATAGAGCAGCCCGAGCAGGGCCCCCGGGCTGCTTGTCCATCCAACTAGAGGGAAGTCTATGTTCCTGGAGGGTTGAGTGTATGGTGGAGGGTGGCATGGGATGGCACGGATGTGTGTGTGTGTGTGTGTTGAGGCACTGGTGTGTGTGTATGTTTGTTGGGCACTCTTGCTGTGTGTGTATTTGTGTGTCAAGGCACTATTGCTGTGTGCATATGTGTGTTTGTGTGTTGGGGCACTGCTTCTGTGTGTGTGTGGCAGGGGATGGAGTTGCCTTGTGTGCTTGCTGTGCTCGGGACCTCCCACTTGGTTGCATTGGTGACAGGCGAGGAGATATCGCAGGGAATGGATGAATGACAGGGGTTGCATTTCAGAAAGCCTGGTCTGGAGGAAGATGGATGGGCCATTGGGACGCTGGGCAAGGCTTTGCCATGGTTGACCAAAGAGATGATGAAGACCTCACTTAGGGAAGCAACTGGGGAAAACATGAAAAATATTTAGGAGGTAAAATCATCAGGACCAGATCCTCGCCTCTAACAGTTCAGTTACTGAATGATGTGTTGATGGCAGTCCCAAATGGAGAAGGAAGGGATAACAAACACGAGAATGAGAACACCAAACCCCACCAGTTTCCTCCATCACCTTGAGCAAATTGTGCTTGTCCTCCTCTGTCCTGGACAATTAACTACCCCCATTTCATTTTCAGTCCTTTGATCTCCACAGCCCACTCAGAGCACTGCTTATATTGATTTGGGTTCTCTCTCTCGCTTTCCATCCCCTCGCCCACCTCCCCCCACACACTGACTGCTCTTGGCCCAGGAACGATTGGGTTGAAGGGAGCTTGGAGAGAGTCTGGTTAAGATGGAAGGAACCTTGAAAAGGCTCCTTTTGCTTTTCTCATAATGCTCCCAGGATTGAAGCTGAGGGTCTGCGTGCCTCCTGGACCCTCCACATCATGTGGCCCTAGAGACTTGGCTCTGGGTCCTAAGAAACCTGAGCAGGGCAGATGATCCCTGGCTTCAAACCCTGTAAAAGGATCATTGAATTCCCCAATAGTTTTCACTGGTCTTCAGCAACATGGGGAACTCGAGGGGGATGTACTGCTTTTTACCAGTCAAAATTTATTTATTTAGATGTCTGCTTTTTTCCTGAGAGTATCTTCTTCCTGTTTTGCAGTGTTAGCAAGTCATTTAAAAAATGAAATGATAGTGATAATGGGATTTATTTTTAATGTGCTCATTTGGCAAAATATAAAGTTGGCAATCCTGTGTGGATCTACCCTCCCCCAAATTATTTTTGAAATTTTCTTGGCATATGAAAAGCCAGAGTCTGGGAGCTGTTGCGATGGGTGTTACATTTCTACTTCATGAGGTGGTGTAATGAGTAAGAGCCCGGTGGGGCCCAGGACACACCACCCACAAATATGGCACCTTCGCACAGTGACTGGTTCCGGCTGAAGGAATTTGAGAAACAGTCGTTAAGGAAGGACTCTGACCTCCCCGTGGAGCAGGTCATACACCCTCACGTGACAACTGTTCCCCTTATCTCTGGAGGAAAAGGAGCCACCTTATCTATAAAGACAGAGGGACCCTGAGAGGAATCGCAATGAACAGGCCTCACTACCCTTAGCTCATGCCCCTTTGTTTTCCCCCAACTCTCCACTCTCCATCGAATGCAGCGGAAAAATGCTCAAGTTTATACCCTCGCGCCATGTAAAATATATTAAATAAATCTATATGCTTTTCTCTTGCTTACCTGTCTTGTTACAGAGACCCAACTGAGATCCCAAGTAGAGGGAGGAAAAAGATACTTTTCCTTTTCTATAAGCCTAATTCAGGAACCAGCCAGTCGGGTTCACACTCAGTGCCAGCGTTCACTAGCTATGTGAATTCTGGGCATCAGGCTCCTGGTCTGTGCAATGGGAATCATATAATACCCACCATACAGGGTTGTGAGGTTTAAATGAGTGAATATGTATTCTCTATTATTATTACTTCTACAGATTTCCATTAAAGATATGATCACCTTGTCTACCAAAAGCTTTAATTCCAGACTTGGAATATTTTCTCCCAGCTGATGAATCCAATTTTTCCTCATATTCCTTTGCCATTTAGGGCTTTGTTGAAAGGAAGGGGCAGAGAGAAAAAGAGACGGAAAGGAGAAAATGTGAGAAGGTACTCTGGAGCCATTTGCATGTATTTAAAATTATGGGGCCAAAATAAAAGTCTCAGAAAGGAAAACCCGAAGGACTGTCAATAGCTGGCTTCTCTTCCTAGAAGCTGTTTAGAAGTTGAGAAAAAATCTGTATTAACTCCAATGGGAATTTGTCCCCCTCAATGTCCTCTAATCTCTCTTGTTACTTCTAGAATATAGAAAGCTGCTTTTATCTATATTCAATCTGGGATGTTAAAGCCACCTGTGCCATCCATTTCAGGGCCCATGGCACAGTGAGAGGACAGTGATTCAGGGAAAGCATTTCTGACTTCAGTCAAAGATTGGTTAGGTTAGGGGTTCCTTCGCATTGCTTAAAGTAAAAATGTCTGCCCATGTCCCTCAGGATAAGATCAGCCCTGCTTCCAAGAGTGTAGCTTCTAGCATTGATAGCAGGCAGCATAGATTTAAGCTAGGAGGTGGGGTGAGGGAGCAGCAGGTAAGAGCATGGAGCAGGGAGAGTTTCAATGGAATCATATGTCAGAGTGAAGACAGCTTAATGATGAGGCTCATCCAGAGACAGTCACTCCGGGATCTCAGGTAACAAAAGATCAGATGTAAAGCAGTTGGAGCATTAGACTGTGTTCATTCACCCTCTACAACTTGGCTTAGCTAAATGGTCTGCCTTACCTGACATGCCATATGCCCTTCTCCTCACTCCCCCTCCAAATGATACCCTTCCTTCAAAATCATTCAGTTTAGTTCATTCATGAAACATTTACTTGTTTAGTATCTTCTAAGAGCAAGATGCTGTGTTTGTTGTTGGGGACACAATAGGGTTGGGCCTCAAGTTGAAGTGTCTTCCTGGAGATGCACACAGCAATGAGAGAAACATGATGTCTTTCCAAAGCATCAATTTTACTTGAAAATTGGGAGAGGAAAGGAAAGGAAAGCAATTTAAAATAATATTCTTATATTAAACAAATAGATCTATTATGGAATAGAGGTGAAATTTGAATATATTTAAAAATCAAACTTGGGATTTCAAAGAAATGTCACACGAGTGATTGACTTCTTTGGACCGTATCCCAGAAACTTAGAAGTACACATCATTCTCTGTCACTATGGGTGCATTGGTGGAAAAGCTTGAAAGTCTTTACTGTGTGTTGTGGGGAGAAAGAAACCGAAGGGTTTTAGTTAGGGAAGGGTCATTATAAAAGTTGTCACTTTCAAGGAATACCAGGTACACTTACAGATCAAAAACTTGCATTTATTTCCACTCCCTCTCAAACCCCCACTAACATAACCATAAAGAGTTTAAAAAAAAAAAAAGGACAAAGAACAGGAAAGGAGATGACAGAAGGCAAAAAACGTCTGCAAAATTGTGGCAGCCGAGAGCAATGGGGTGTGACAAATGACTTAGTTCAGAGAAAGCTGAAATATTGTTGGGGAGAAACCAAGAAGCAGCAAACTGGTTTTCAGAAAGTACCAGGAATCAGAGGTAATGGTTTCCTCCTAAGTTTTCGGCCATAAACTGTGTGTTGTGGGCTGAATTGTGTTCCCTCCAAAATCATATGTTGAAACCTTAACCCCCAACAATGTGGTCATATAACCCTCAACCCAGGTGGCTTGATTCAGCATTCTGCACTCTCCTGGATTTAAATAACTGCTCTGCCCCCTATCAGAGGGATTTAGATTCTTGCAAATTGCCTTTTGAGATGGAAAAATTAAGTAGAGGAGGGATTTGAAGAACAAAAGAAGGAAAGACCTTGAAGGCCAAATATACTGCTTTATTGTTAAGACTCAGTTTTCTACAAGTGTGAATGCATTCATAGCATCAACCATTCCTGGGAAGGCGTTATTTTCCCTGTTTTATACAAGGAGAATAAATTGGGCAACTTCGAAGTCACAGAAAGTCCCCTGACCTGGGCTGTTTGTTCTCTCTTGCACAGACCCTTCTGTTTGCATGCTTCCTGCTCATGCTTGTTCATGGTCTCACTTAGTGGTAGGTGAACTTCTCAGGGCTTATGGTGAAAGGTGATTCTAAGCTTAGCAAGCAGGTCGTGGGAGCCTAAATAGGGTAGCCCTCAGTAATTTGCTGGTGGGACTTGTTTAACCTTCAGGTCACTGAACACCAATAAGCAACTGTGAGTTATGCAGACCAAGTTCATGATTTATACCAGGACCTAGGAATTGCAGTTTCCAGACTCATGCTTCTTAACAAAATTGAGTAACGTCTAGATATGACTTCCCATATGAAGTAGGTCTTGGAGTTTGAGTTGATTTCAAGGTCGTGAAACCAGCTCCCCATGGCTCCAGAGATCCCCTGAATGATCATTTAGGATGACGGATGACTATTTGGTATGGTGTCTGTGATCTGAGCTCTTGGAGCAAGGATTGCTCTTCTCAGTGTCAAGAGAAAGAACTGGCAGCCACGTGAGCTAATTAACAGGCTTGTGTTATTTACGGTCAGGGTCTGGAGTCTTCACATGCTTTGCATATGGCTATGATCTTAATGAATATTACATCAGCATCACCACCAGTGGTTACGGCCATCATGGTGGGAGCATCTAAGAATCTCAGCGGTGAGGATAGGACAGATAGCATTGGCACGTGGAGCCAGAAGATGGGAGTCCAGTCCTGCAACTGCCCTGGATCGGCTGCGTGACCCTGAGCATGTCACCTGACCTCTCTGCAATTCAGTTTCCATTAAAAGGATGATAATCACTGTCTTGACTACATCACAGTGGGTTCTGAGGCTCAGATGACAATATAAAGTGCTCTGTAAACTGTAAAGTGGTACATGGCCAATATGCTATAACTGTTGCTGATTGGAACACGAAGACTAAGCATCTTTCATTCTCGCATACCCAGGATGTTAAGTGCCTACTATGTGCCCAGTGTTAAGCCAGGTACTGGGAATACAATAGATAAAAAGCGACACTCCCTGCCCTCCTGTCTTTATGGGCCACGGTAAGATCCCCAGGTCCAGGTTTGCTGGTATGCCACCTGTGGGTGTGGAACTACACACTCTGGGGAGTGCCTCCTGCTAGACTGCCGAATGGACCTTCTGTAAGAACCTTTAGAGAGGTGCTTTTCAAGCTGAGCTCTGGGAGCCCGAGGGTCCCAGACAGAAATGGACATGAGTGAGGAGCAGAGACAGCAGAAGGGACTCTTGGCCCTCCTCCCTGCCTTCGGCCAGGTGTGCGTCTCTTCTACTGCTTCGTTTCATTGTTTGAAAACTGCTGCTTTGGTGGACGAGGCTGGGCAGCCTGGCTTTTTGATCTTTTCTAACTTTTACCTCTGACTCATGAGAGAGCCTCTTTGAAAGTCTCTGTTCTCCCCTGCCTGTGGTAGCTAGAGACAAAGACTGCTTTTTACCGTTCTGGGAATGTCACCAGGGGATGAAGACTTTCACCTCCATTCTTATATAGAATGGGGAAGGGGTTGGTGGGTGACAAGTCACCTGGAGGGGTGGGGTGGTTTCCTTTCATAACCATAGGACAAGAGCCTGCACAAATAGCTTTGATAGCCTCCCGGCCGGGACTGCTATGCTTCACAAGAAATGCTGGGTATGACCCTACCTAAGGCAATTTCTCTTCTCTGTAGTCAACCTCAACAGGTAACCTGGTAACCATGTAGTAGCTTCGCCTCCTGGCCCTGCACTTGTGGGTGGCATTCTAACAGTAAATGGCATTCTGGGTACTCTTTGACCTTGGATATAACAATTCTGCAGCATTTAGACTCTCTGCAGTAATTGACCACGATAGCTGACAGAACATTTCCAAGGGAACAGAGTCCTCCAGGCCTGAAGCACTGACCAAAAACAGAGTCTCCCCAGTAGGTGGTGATTGGCAGACCACAGGGAGGGCCAGAAATATGGAGAAAATTCCTTTCCTAGCTAACCTGTGAAATATTCCAGGGTTTTCTGCCTTTAGCTAGCTCCTGATTATTTAAGAGGGAGTATTCTGCCCTGGGAGATATTCCTAAATGCTTAGGGGACTGTTCCCTGATTTTTTTTTTTTTTGCTTTTTTTTTTTTACAGCATTCATGATCATTTCAATGAGTCCATCCTCATGACATTGTTTAGCATACTGATGGCTGTTCTAATAAATCCTAAAATGCTCAATCATGATAGAAGCTTGTTTCTTGTTTACACTACAGTTGAAACAGGTATTCTCGATTGGTGGGTATCTCTTCCCGAAGTGGTTATTCAAGGAGCAGGTGTCTTCTCTCCTGTGGTTCTGCCATCTGCAACACGTAGCTTCTGGGCTCACCACGCTTATTTACATCAAGCCTGTGGAAGGGACCAGAGCGTGGAAGGTCGCGTGTGGCAGGTTTTCACAGGCCAGGCTGGGAAGGGGTACCCATCACTCCACTTACGTTTCCATGGCCGGAACCCAGTAACAAGGCGTTATCTAACTGCAAAGAGGTCTGGGGAAGGTAGTCTGACTGTGTGTCCGAACTAAGAGATTTGGCGGCCAGCTAGCAGTTTCTGCCACTACCACCTGCTTAGGTTATATCTCCTTGTTTATGTGGGGGGGGGGGCGGGGAGAGGGCAAGAAATAAAAAAGAGTGAGGAAAACTGTCTTAAGCAGCAGCAACATAGTTGACCTTCAGCATTTGAGACGCTGTAGGAAAAAATAGAGTGACAGTGGCAAACTGTGTTCACTCATCTGGTTGGCTATCACCTTAAAGTATGATGGTGATGGCAAGAGTTTAGGGAAACAGGCTTTCTCATACAATGCTCATGGGAGGATGAATTGGTATGAACACTCTCAGTGGTTATGAAATCTTTAAGTGTTCATGCCCTTAGACCCAGCAATCCCATTTCCCACTATCTTTTTTAGAGTAATATTCTCATATGTCTACAGTGAAGCACACAAAAACATGCCTATTGTCATTTTATTTAAAGCAATAGATTAAAAATCATCTAAATGTCCAGCAGTAGCCGGCTAGGCAAGTACGCTATGGTACACTTGTATCGTGGAATACCGTAAATGGTTAAACATGTAGGTATATTTATATAGACAGATATAAGAGCTTTAAGGCACATTCCAAAAGAAAGAAGTTGCTGACAAAAGTCACCACAGTATACCATTTATAGAAATAAAAACAAGAGAAAAATAAAAATATAGATGTCTCTAGGTGCATACATATTTATATGTAAAAATGTACAGAAAGATCTGGAAGGATACAGACCAGAAAAAAGTTTTTACCTTTGAAGAGTGGACTGGTTTTCAGATAGAAATCAAAGGGATTCTGGTTTTTATTGTTTAGATTTTAATCATTATAAAGCATCATTAATGACCTACTTATGTAATTAAAATAATAAAAAAATAAATGACTAAAACAAGAAGAAAAAATTTAAAAACCCAAGTAGATTGGCCTTTGCAAATATAAATAACGATGTCATGTTTTATGGTTATTATCTTAATGGTCTGTAATCTTAAACAAAACAACAAGAACCGTCCCACAAATCTTACTCAGAAGAAGGCCGCTTACTCAGGGTCACCTCCAAAATCACAGATGGCTGGGACTGTGATCTCGTGCCTCTTGAGTGAGTCATTCATCCTTCAGGACCAGTAAGAGCTAATGTGGCCCTGTAACTTTGTCCATGTTTACCAACAACAAAAAAAGAGTTCATCAAGAAGAAATGACAAGGAGCACTGCTGTTGCCTAGGAGGTTTCAAATTAGGCTCCAGCAGGAGCGAGAGGCTCCACAGGTAAAACGAAAGGCAACTCACTCATATTTGTTCTGTTCCTAGAAGATGCCAGACCGTGTACTAGGAACTGCAGCAGAGCAATGAACAGGATGGCCAAGGCCACTTCCTGTGCAGAGCTCACGTCTACGGGTATTTTCCCAATTTACAGAAACATTTAGCTGATGCATAGAATCTTCTCTATTTTCAGTTTCCTTTTTCTCTCATAAACCTTTCCTTTGGTTTTTGCTATTGCTTATATACCAGCAAGCACAGACAACCACAACAAAGATGAACCAGTAGTAAATGAGTAGTAACAGGGAAATTTAGAACTGGGTTTTTTTTTAATGTTTAATTCGACAACTATTATGTTTGGATATGTATGCCTGGTTGTGATATTGTATTTTATACAGATGATATAATCAGATTGTCTCCTACTAAATATTTTGGTTTTGATTTGTAAAATGGAATTAAAAATATAAGTATCTCATGGGGCTACACGGAAGACATCATGGCTTCTAGGCTTAGAAACAAACTGGAAAGTTTGAAAACCACTGATATATTATACTGAGGTCTTTTGTAAGCTTGTTTATTTCTCCTAAGGTTTCAAAGCAGGAGAGAAATGTTGGTAAGAAGGTTTTCTGAGATTTACATTTCTCTCTTTTCCTGGCGTTGTGAGTCATTTTCTTCTGAGCCACAGCTTGTCTAGTCACAAGATAGCATCTGGGTCATGGAAACACAGTCTAACAAATCAAAAAATGTTTCAAATAATTTCTGTCCTGTTCTTACATTTCTTAATGCCACAACGTCCACAGTGATGCTTCTTAAAGCTACTCTTCTACTTTTTTCACAGTCCTTCAGAGAATGTCCTTCCAACCTTAGCTTTCTGCTTCTTTTCTCTCTCCTCTTTCTTCCTCACAATCATGCAGCACAAAAGCCCAAACTTTTGGCCTGGCCAGGGCGAGCCTGGCCTAGATGTGGAAAGGAAAGATGGAAAGAGAGGCAGAACTAGAGAGCAGTACAAGAGGGAAAGGCAGACAAAAGACAAAGATTAATAATTACTCTCCTTTCACATAATCATCTGTTTATTTACTAAGTGGGAGCCTGGGGTTATAAGGGTAAACAGAATAAACACAGCCTCTCTGTTCATGAAGCTTCGCCTAGTAGTGCATAGAGAAGAGTCGGTGGGCATTTACAGTACACGTGGATGAGTGCTATGGGCAGCAGTGCTGGGTACTGTGGGAGCTCACGGGCTAGGGCACAGGAGAAGCTTCCTGAAGAAGGCCACAGGGCACACCAAGAAGCCGGAGGCTGCTAGTTGTCCACTAATGTTTCTTCTCCTCTTCTTCCTTTAATAATAGCATGTCCACAATTCAGCTGGTCAGTGGCCGCATAACTAGCAACTAGATTCCCAGCCTTCCTTGCAGCTAAGTTCGGCCATGCGACGAAATCCTGGTCATGAGATCTGAGCAGAAGTGACGTGTGCAACTTCTGGCTTACGCCCGTAACATAAGCCAGAAGGGTGCGCATCTAGTCCTATTGTCTGGAAAGTGGACCTGAAGGTGGTAACTGGAGCAGCCATCTTATACCGTGAAAGGGAAGCTCAATGGTAAAGGGGCAGAGGAGAAAGGTGGAATGGATCAGAAACAATACTGCGCGGCAGAGTTGCCCTACCAGCCCAAGACGGACAGATTGTTATGTGAGAACAAAGAAAATTCTGCCTGTTATAAGTTACTTTATTTAGCTTCTGTGAGGGCAGTTGGACCAGTACATTAAACCATATATCAGGTTTCCAAGAGAATTCCAAATTACTGAGCTCCCCTTCTTAACCGTTTAGGACCCACGGTGTAACTCATGAGCAGTCCTCACATCAGCCAATCTGCAGGGCTGCCAATGCTTTAGATTCCATGGAAGGGTAGCTTCAGTGATACAAAGTGATTTTCCACTTTAATTCCCCTGATATTTGCTTAAAGACAGAGATCCACTGCCTTAGAAGCCAAAAGAGTAGCCTAAGGGAGAAGGATTTATGTATTTGGCCCCAAATTGAACTCCTTTCTATTAGGAAGACACTGGGCATGCAGAAGCCAGGAGAACAGAGTCATTTTTCACTCTCTGAGTTTGAGATCTTTAGCCCAGTTCGGGGATGGACTTTGGATTAGAGAAGAGGCTGCTCCTCAGTTCCTTCACATGTCCGCCCAGATGGTGTCTTCCTGGTCTCCAAGTTTGCTCTTTAGATTGGCGGTCCCCAGTCTTTTCGGCACCAGGGATCAGTGCTCCTATGAGAATCTGATGCTTGTGATCGGAAGTGGAGCTGAGGCAGTGATGCTAGTGCTGGGGAGCGGCTGCAAATCCAGATGAAGCTTTCCTCACTTGCTGCTCACCTCCTGCTGTGCAGCCTGGTTCCTAACAAGCCACTGATTGGTACTAGTTTACAGCCCGGGGTTAGGGACCAACCCCTGATTTAGACTCTGGGCCATTTCTTATGTCTTGATTCCAAACTATGCCCAGTTCCCTGTTCTTCCTCCCTCCATGGCACAGTGGCTGTCACTACCAAGGAGCACTCTCTCAGCAATACTAGTTGGGAGAGGTCAGCCCCATGACCATGATGGCATCTGGGTCTCCACAAATACTATCAGCCAAGATAAGGTAAGTTTTGCTGCAGTAACAAACAGCTCCTAAACTTCTAATGCAACATGGTCAGCAGTGTCTGCTCACTGAACCACTTGAGGGTTCCCAGATGACCATCTTATGACACTACGTTTCGACAGGATTTTGGTGGCATGAGAAGAGAGGACACAGAGGATCATGGTCCATGATGCTTCTAAGCAGAAATGAGCTGTTTATTGGATACACAAGTCACATAGCCACCCCTACCTTCAAGGGCTGGGGAGTGCACTTCTCCCCTGTGTCTGGAAGGGAAGGGGTGACTGGGGGCATTGGTGAGCAGTAGCAATGCCTGCCACAGAGTTTACACAGTGGAGTGGCTGATGGGCAAGCGCAGCGAATCTTTAAGGTGGCCATGTGCGCCAGGAGGTGCACAAAGTGATCCGCTGGGGTAGGAAGACTATAGTGAACCTTCCAGTTATGTTTATTCTTTATCTTCTCCTTTTTAAATGTCTATATTTTGAGTATGTCTATTATATCTTTTATAATGAGTCTGTCTATTTGTATGGTGCATAATGTATATGTAGTTGTACATGCTTAGAATTTGTAAGTAAGTAAATATGTTCCTACTGGGGGTGGACGCTCAGAAAAGTTTTATGGATGGAGCAGCCATCAAAAATGTGTGAATCACACTGAGCCAGAGAACAGGACCCAAAGATCCTCAGGTTGTGAGTGCTGATGGCTTTTTGAAAACAGAGCCTAGGGCCCTTAACCCCAAGGTGGCTCAGTTTTCTTGGCTGAGAAATTCCAACCGTGATTCCCTTTTTAGGAGCTGGGATTGATATCCAATAGGTCCTTAGAGAACAGAGGCTGAGACAGGACAGAATTAGATTGAACACGTATTTCCCTCTCTTGCCTGTAGCCAGCAAATGCAAAAGCAGCTGCAGTGCTTTGCGGAAGGCCTGCTAAAAGCTGATGTGCATGCGTGACTGTGCGTGGTGCATGGTAGGCAGTGTGGATGCGCTGGGTGTCTGGTGGTGATCCCTGGCAGGTAGGGAACGCTACCCCAGACTGGAGAGCCGAGGGTTTAAAACAACAAGGGCATCCACACATGATCTGCCATCGCTTTTTCCGGAGCGGCTGAAAGTCTTTGAAAGTTGTGCTCTAGGGGAAGTGTGTTACAGGAGGAGTCTGTCTGATGGAGAGGGACGGGGGAGAGAGAGAGGGAAAACAACTGCCTGGGTGCTTGTGTGTGTGCATGTGCATTCATGCACACAATGCTGGGAGCTACCGTGGGTAGAGTCTGTAACTTTTCCTTCTTCTGGTTAAAATACGATCTCTCAGCTTTGGGATATGAAATGAAGGGAGAAAGACCCCTGACGGGGAGACTGGCACAGGGAATATGGGACAAGTGCTGGTGGGAGAGGTGTGGGAGAGAGAGTATCGGAAGACAGATCTGAAAGTAAACACCGGAAATGACTGTTGTATCCAAGCCGTCAGCAGACCAGGAGATGAAAGCCTGTGATCCTGAGGCCTTTGGGGTCCACTCAGACCAGGGTCCTCTTGACAGCCTGTGGATGGGCAGGAGCAGCCCAGCCCTGATGTCTCACACTCAGCCAGGGGCACGGGCTGCCCAAAGTCTCCAGCCAGGGCGGAGAGGCGAGAACTCAGTGTCTGTGCAAAACACGGCAGCATCTTCCCTTAGAGGCCTGCTCCTCCTTTCATTCCCCTCCCATCTGTGAAGGACACTGTCAATTTTCCAGCCACCTAGGCTCAAACTCTCAGCCGTCTTCCTAACCCCTGCCTCCCATTCGATCAGTTGTTAAATTCTGGCAATATCACCTCTCGCTCAGATCCCTCCTCTTCCTCCCTATGCTTCTTCCCAGGTCAGGAGGAAAAACCCATTGCATGGTACAAAGCCGCGTACTAATAGTAGTTCTCAGGACTTCTAAATCTTTAGTTGCATGGAACAGAAACCAGAATTCTAGAAGAGAAGAGAGAGAAAGGGGAAGGGATAGAGAGATCTAAATCTTTAGTTGCATGGAACAGAAACCAGAATTCTAGAAGAGGAGAGAGAAAGGGGAAGGGATAGAGAGAAAGGGGAAGGGATAGAGAGAAGAGAGAGAAAGGGGAAGGGATAGTTTAAGAGCTGGGGACATCCTAAAGGCAGTATTTCAGGGGAGGCTCAGAAGAGTCGGGACGCTAGAACTTGAAAGCCAGGCCAGTGGGACTCAGGCAGCCTTCACACAGCCACTTGACTCAGGCCCTCTCTCTGCACATCCGCTTCGTTCTTTCTCTGCAGCTTGCTCTCCTCTACTGCTCAATTCGCGGTGGGAGGGGCCTCGCCATGTCTCCCGAGGACTTATGTATCCTCCATTCAAGAGACCTGAAAGACTCGAACGGGTCTCAGATTCCTTGGAAATTTCTTGTTAGCCATGTCAGGCCGTGTGCCTCTGTGCCGTCACCTGTGGGCGAGCTGGGAACTGAGGACCGCGCCCGGGGTGGCACTGCCCTGTCACTTTTCGTGTCTGCACCACGGCTTAGACTGGGAAGCACTAAGACGTTTGCCAACGGCTGGAGTTTTGATGTGGCGTGGAGAACTCGCTGTTACTCTGAGTGGGAGAAAAAACACCTTTCATTTCTTTAGGGAACGATAAGTAGTGCGACTTTGCGGTTTCTCACTTCGGATCTTCTGGAGAACAGATGTTCCTTGAGGAATGGCTGGTCCAGAGGCGACATATTTAAGTTCGCAAACACCACACTTTGAGATGTCAGACTTTCAGTGTTGCTAAAGAAAACCACCACACGAAACAGCCAACTTTCCCTCTTAGTTTTGTCAGGGAGACTCTTTTAAGTTAACTTGGCGGCCGGCAGTGGGCTGGCTCATTTGCCAGGCGCAGGCATGGGGGAAAGGGGTGGAGGTGTGACTGGGGTTGGTGAGAGGAAGAGGTGAGGAGGAGGAGGAGGAGGAGGGAGCAGCACACCGGGCAGCCTCCCGCCCTCCTGGGACCTCCTCAGCCGCCTCCCAAATGCAGCAAAACTCTGCTCCTCCGAGAGGCACTGCCCACACGCTGAAGGGGAAGCCCACCCCTCTGCCAGATGGGTGGTTATCTCCCGAAGATGCAGCCTCCAGGAAGAGGAGAAGGCGGCCATAGGTAAATGAATGGAAAGGACTTCTTTGGATTAGAATGAGTGACGCCTGGGTTTAAATGACGCGCTTTGGGCTGGGTAAATTGCTTTTCTTAGCCTCATGACCTGCTTATCATTTCTGCACGCTGTAGTTTTTCAAACCCGGTGGGGGCTGGATGTCGGGGGAGGATGCAGAGAGAAGGGAAGTGAAGCATCAAACAGCTATGTCCTAGCTCCAGTACGAAGAAGATGATATTCGGCTTTGTATTTTTAGCAGGGGTCGGGAAACGGGGGGGGAATCTTTGATGTGGGGTTCGAAGAGCTGCTTCTGGAGGATGAGGGTGAGAAGTTCGGGATGATCCCTTTAAATGTGATCTTCACGAAGCAGCAGCAGCAGCAGCAGGCCCGCCACACAAACCGCAAAGCGCCACTTCCTCTTTTGGGAGACTCCAAATACCAGTGACCTGGAAGAGAAACTGAGGTCCAGAGAGTTGCAGTGACTTGTCTCCTGTTGCTCAGCCACCGAGCCTGGGAGGAGTGGGCCCAGTCCGGGTCACCTGGCATCTAGTTTAAGGGTTTTGTCTGTGTGATTGGTTTGGCTTCAAATATCACTTTCTACTCCAGTACTTGGAAGTGTTCCATAAATGCCCTGCTATGTGAAGCTCTTTCTTAAAATAGGAAAAGATAAACTCATCTGAAGGGATGGGAGGACCTTGGGAAGAGAACTGGGCATAATTACAAGTCACCCTGGTTTCACTAGTTCAAGCAGGCAGATGGTGGGTAGAACTGAAGCCAGACAATTTGCACTTACCAAATTAGCACCCGTCTGTTAGTCTACAGAAACGGGAAAAAAATGGGCATCTCTCTTTTCACCATATAAGGTAAATAAAAACCAGTGTTCACGGAGCGTTGGCCCTACAGGATGCAGAGGCAATGTTATCCCAGCTGCCCCTGCATTGGCCACATGCTTCCCCCTCCCACTGCTAGTAGGAGGCAACCCAGAGTGATGGCAAAAGCTCAGACGGTGGAGTTTCAGACAGTCATAGGTTCAAATCCCAGCTCTGGTACTTACCACAGCTAATGTGGCCTTGGGTAACTTAATCCCCAGAGAGGCAGTTTGCTCACCTATAAAATAAGGATAATAATATCTATTAATCTAATGAAGTAGATAGAAGCAGAATGGCCAGGACTTAGTAGGCCTCTTCTACTGACCCCATCTAGTTTTCACCTATGCATGACAGTGGTCACACATCTAGTGGCCAAAGGGACCAAGGAGTATAGCTGGCCCAGGGCAAATTCCTTCTCATTGCAGGTCACCCCTGCAAACCACATGTTGTGTCCGCTTCATGTGAAGGAAGGATGGGGGTTCGATAGTCAGGGCTTACAGCCACATTGTAGAGCATCTCCCTTCCTTCAAGGGGTCGCGTTGGCACGGTTTCGAAATAGGCAGTTTGTCATTCACCATCCCTTCCATCAGCCATTACTGCATCTGCCTCCTTTCTGTCAGGCCCGGACCTGGCACTGGGGAGACGGCCTTGACCTCAAAATCTCGAAAGGAAGATATATGTTTAGACAAATAATTATGCCAAAACTTTGAAAATGTTACCATCAAAATGAATGATGAATTCTACCTGCCACGGAAGAAAGGTATTGGGGTGTGTCACTAATGTGGACGCTGAGCTGGACCTTTCGGGGGGATGGGATTTTGTCAGGTAGCCAGTGGGGTGGGAGGGAGGCCTCACGGTGTGCAGTGCCTGGCTCTCCCAGGTAGCAGTGAGCAGGGCAGGGTAACATGTGTCGGGCCCACCCAAGGGTGTCAGTTGTGAGCTGCTGAGTGAAGCCTGGTCTGACCTGGGACATGGGCCTGGGGACAAGAGAGTTGTTAGTCTGTGGACTGCGTGACTCCTTCAGGTTTGCACTTTGGGAAGATCAGGTTGGTTGCGCTGGGAGGAAGGGAGCATTAGAGACAGGAGTGGAGGCAGGGAGACCAGTTTGTAGGCTATTGCAAAAGCGAGGAGGGCCTGAACCAAGGTAGAGGGGAAGACTTAAGTCATAATGAAAAGAGAACTGTGCAGCCTTAGTGATGATTGGACATGGAGGATGAGTGACAGGAGGCCAAGGATGATTACCTGTTGCTTTCTTAGGTAATTAGAATCTTGACCCATTTTCTCTTAAGCACTTAAATTATAATTCATGCCTTTCTTCTTTGCCATTAGACTAGGTGTTCCTTATGTGCAGACACTATTTCTTATTCATTCCACCTGTACCCCTCATGCTAATACAGATTAGGGTTCCAATACCTTAGAATTAATATATTGATAAATGAAGCAATAAATGAGCGATTGAATGAACTTTCATTCTGCCTTGCATTGCACAGCTCTGGGGGGAAAGCATGCATGCAGCTAGTTTGTTATAGCTCCCAGCTTGTGGTCTGATGGATGTTTGTCAAACACCCTGGGGGGAGGCAAAGGAGAATGATGATGGTGATGATGGTGGTGGTGGGTGATGGTGGTGATGGTGGTGATGATGCAGTGCTGTTCATCTGCCCCTTTCCAGAACACAGTTCTTCCAGGCCTCCCTGGGGAATGTAGGAGGACTAATTCATTAACATGAGCACAATGTCTTGGTTGGGACTTCTTGGTTGGAAGAAGCTATAGGCTCAGGGAACATTTCCATTACACAGTGATCATTACTCTCATAGCTTGTGAGGGGGCCCCATTAAGTCTCTTCTATTAAAGGAAGATAAAACTCCAATCACCTTAGCTTGGTTATTACACTTCAGAACTATCCATCTCTCCATTTATAAAGTTTTCCCTTGATTCCTCACCTGCTCAATATAGATTTGTACCTGCTGTACTGCTTGCTCTGCGGTGCTGCTCCGGGCTGGGTGGCGGGAGCCCCCAGATGAAGCAAGAAGTGATCAAGCATTGATGGAGGGGGCAAGGGCAGCTTTATCCTCCACAATTTGAACCACCCAAGCAATTTCTCCAGAACTTTAAGCTGTGTGTGATACATCTTTCACGTTCAGAGGGCATGACCCCTGTGGACATGTGCAGGCCAGCCTCTGACGACTGGAATGAGCAGGGCATGGATTTTCTGGTTAAGAGGATTATCAGCAACCCTTGTTTTGGTTAGTTATGTTAAACTCCTTTTCAAAGGCTTCGGTCTGTTTTCTTTTCTTGTGCTTTCTGAGCGCTGAACATTGTTTACTCTTGATTTCGTGATGCAGAAAGCATTCAGGGTCATGATTCAGAATCTGCACGCTGAAATGCCAGTTTTCATTACACATGACCACAGGTGTGGAAGGCTCAGGGGACTGGGTGAATCTCATTCCAGGACACGTTCTTGATTTTATTTGGATAACTTCCAGACATCAGCTGTGGTTGGCTTCTTCTAAAAGTCGAAGACCGATAATTCTAAATGTATGAAAGTTTGAGTTGCTTTCTGGTTAATGAAAGTATTACTATATATCAGCTGCTCCCTCTTCTCTACCTTTCTCAAGCTAAAAGTGAAATGTATCCTCGTGAATCAAGAGAGTTTAGCATAAACTGCACCCAGCCCTATTTCGAACTTCCCGTGTGAGTTTGTACAGACAGTCAGTTCTGCTGTGACACTTGTTTCAGAAATGCAAATCCGTTCCAATGCAATTGATGTCGTAAGGAACAATCTGAGCATAAGAGAAATTTCACATTTACTTATGTGCGATTAAGCCTGCAAGAAGCACTAGGTGAATGCGGAAAACTCTGCATGGCTAACTAAATAGCATAGAAATATATAAGATGTACACAAGTGCCTCAAGAATCTTCTGGCTACCTAAGTTCACCGAGTGTGTTGTGAGCCACACCCATCCACATCTCTTGTTAGAACTTTCTGTTGACTCCAGATAACCCTCCTCGTTCTAGGACATAGTAACACACAAGGTGCAATCCTTCTGATGTCCATTTCCCAAGCAAACATCAGAACTTTTTCAGAGTAAAGTACATTTGTTGTAGTATTTATGATGGTCTTGGCCATTTACAGGTGTAAAATTGAGCTGCTATTTTTATTAGAGTCTTCTTTTTATTTAACACATCATTGATGAAGTTCTTGTGTGCTATGCCTCTAACCCCATCGTTTCCATAAGCCCTGTGGTTTTTCTTGTGCAATTTTCACCTCGTGGTGATTTCTTTTTTTTTTTTTTAATCCCTCTTTAATTCCTACCCGCCCTACAACTTCCACCCCCAACCTACAGATGTTGCTGTCTCCCCTTAAGAATTGGATTTCTGAAGGCAGGGCGTCTCCTCCCATATGCTCACACCTGGGGGGCCCGACACCCAAGGGGCCTGGTACCCCGGCACAGTCGGGGGGCCTGGCACACCCAGGGTATGGTCTGTGGCTCCACCTGGGGCACGAACCCAGGACCTTCTGCATGTAAAGCAGTGGTGCTAACCATTACACTATGCAGCCACCCCCACATCATGGTGATTTTTAAGAACACATATGCTACATTATAGCAAACCTGACTATAACTGAGGGTCTCTGAGCCTCACTTTAACCAGCTGAGAAAGGAAGATAGTGTTCATTTTGGAGAGAAGGGACCTTACACGATATGCAAGTAACATTTGATCTCCTGCCACAGGCCACTTTAATTACCCACCAAAGATACATAATTTATGAAGACCATTTTGAAAAGAGTGAGGTATGTCTTCCAGTTTAAAGAACTGGAAAATGGAACAAATTTAAAAATAGATACATAAGGTGGTACCGCTTCAACTTTACATGTGTGGTAATCAAAGCACAGAACACAGGTCCTCTCGGTTATGCATAAAAGTTCTGTCGGAAACGTTCAGGGACATATAAGGGGTGAGACCGGCGTGTGCTACATGCTTACCACGGAACAGATGCACTATGTACATTTTCTCATCCGATCTTCACACCACTCTTCCAGTGCTCTTCAAGTGTTTGCTGACCCCCTGCCGGGTGTTGGGTGCCGATCTGCCCACTGGGTTAGAGCAGTGAACAGGACACAACGCTGCCTCTGGGTGCTGAACTTCTAGCGGACTGAGATAGACTGTAAACCAACAAATCATTGTGCATCCCGCCAATGGGGCGGGAAGTGGTAGGGAGGAAAAATGGCACAAGGGAAGGAGTATTTGGGGGCAGGGGGAACAGAAGGGACAACCGTGGTGGCACTGAGCCGGCACAGACAGCACTAGCATCTCCACTTCCACAGGTGAAGAAACTGAGGTAAAAAAAAAAAAAAAAGAAATGCCAGGTTGCTCGGACTCTTCAGTAGGCTAGGTGGGAGGTAGCGGGAGAGAAGGGAGGGAGGCAGAATTTGTTTCCTGGTCTGCAGGGAGAGGCAGAACATAGAGAGAGGACTAGACCGAATCACATTTTACTTCAAATTTCCGTTTTTCCTCTGTGCTTCAGGAGTTTCCCCCTTTTTGAGCTCAGACTTCCTAAAACACAGCTTCCCTCTTGTCATCCCAATCTTGCTCAAGGTCCTAGGAGGATCCTCTGATGACGACTGTTCATTTCCTTCGGCTGCGTCTAGAGGAAACTCAGTGTGGGTCTTTTCATTCCCACTCCAGTTTCACTTCTGACACCAGATGTGTGTGTTTTCCACCCAACAAGCAATTTCCCAACACCGACCGGGTGCCCTGCAATTCGCTTTGGTTCTGGTACGACTTTCCTGGAGCTAACACCACATCCCGCAGGTTAAAGGCTCAGTCCTGCAAGCGGCCCCCACTCCAGACCCAGTTGTAAATCCTGACTGTCACTGTACTCCTGACCAGCCCGGTATATATTGGTGTTCCTGCGGTCCCTTTCTTGGGTTTGATAATTTTCTAGACTGTCGCAGAGAAGAAAGGATATGATAAAGGATACAGATGAACAGCCAAGTAGAGATACCCAAAGCAGAATATGTGGAAGAGGCATGAAATTGCACCTACTGTCTGGGGCGGCACCCTCCCAGCACCTCCCAGAAGCTCTCTGACTCCGCCCTTAGGGGATTTTTATGGAGGCTTCATCATGTCAGTAGGACCGGTCATTAATTCAGTCTCAGTCTCTCCCACTTTGCCAGAGGATGGGGCATCAGACCGAAAGTTCAGAGCTTCTGATCATGGCTTGATCTTTTTGGTGACCAGCCCCCATCCTGAAGCTACCCAGTCACCTCCTTAGAGCAAAAGACGCTTCTATTGCCCAAGAAATGCCAAAGGATTTGGGGGCTCCGTGTCAACAGCCAAGGTCGAAGACTAAACAATAGAACCAAAGATGTTCCTAGCGCTCTTACCACTTAGGAAATTACAACAGTTTTAAGAGTTCTGTGCCAGGATCTAGGGGCAGATATGTATTTCTATTGTTCACAGGCTACCATAACAGAACTTCACAAACTAGGTGGCTTAAAACTAGAGAAATGTATTATTTTATAGGTCTAGAGCCTAGACGCTGGAAATCAGCGTGTCAGCAGGGCCGTGCTCCCTCTGAAGGCTCCAGAGGAGGATCCTTCCCCACCTCTTTCTAGCCGTGGGTGGTGGCCATCCATCCTCGGTGTTTCCTGGCTTGCAGCTGCATCTCTTCAACCTCTGCTTCCGTCTTTATGTGGTGTTCTTCCAGCGTCTGTCTGTGTCCAAATTTCCTTCTCTTTTAAGGGCACTAGTCATTTGGGTTTAGGACCCACCCCAATCAAGTATGACCTCATCTTAACTTGACTGCATCTGCAAAGACCTTGTTTCCAAATAGGTCCCATCCCCAAGTACTGGTGGTGAGGACTTGAACGTGTCTTTTGGGGTGACACAATTCAACCTACTAGCAATGAGCACACCAAGTCCCAACTATCTGCCTGGCTTTCTGGGTCCCAAGAATTGGCCCTAAGCTACCACTGTCACCTGCCTACTTCTCGTTCAGTCACATTTCTGGGTCTTTGACAGTTTCACCATCTATCATGTCCCTTACTCATTCTCCAAGGCTAAAATCCAGCTGTTCCTGCCTCCACATCCTCTTCTGATCACTCTATCACTCTCTCGGCCCATACTGAGTCCCTCCTCTGAATTCTTACAGCCATTGCCAGACATAGCTTCATTAAAAAAAAAAAAAATCCAAAACCAGTTTGAAGGTTCTCGTCTAGTGTGGTTCAGAGGCAAAGTGCATGGATCTTGGCATGGCACAGCATGGAATCTGTTTTAGCTCTGCCACTTCCTAAATGTGTGACCTTGAATAAATTATGTCTCCCCTCTGTGTCTCAGCTTTTTTTTTTTGTGTTGTCAGTAACATGTGGATAATAACAGTGCCAATCGCATAGGTTGTTGTGGGAATTAAATGAGATAATTCCTGTGGAGCTCAGTGTGGGACCCACACATTAGCTATTTTTATTGTGAGTACCAAGGGAGCTTGCCTTTTAAAAGTTCCCCTTTCTCGGGTGATGCTGAGGCTGGGGTGCTGTGCACGGCCAGGGTTAAAGCCAACAAAGGAAGGGCCATCAAGGCTGGGACAGGAGGGAAGTGCAGGACCATATGGTCTAGGTCTCAGGAAGCGGCTGTGGCAGAGTCTGATGCAGCCAAGGTCATGTCCAGGGGACAGGGATGAGAGATGTGGCCATCTGCACATGGAAATAGGGGTATGCTATGGTTTATCAAGTGAACAAATGAAACAGTTTATCCAGTGAACAAATTAATGGATAATGATAAGTTTGGTTTGAAGTTGTCATAGGAGGAAGTATAGATAGGGTGGGACTCCCAGTAAATACTTATTTCAAGACAGGAGTGAAAGAGTGGGGGAGAATCTGGGACATCACTTGTCTAGTTCTTTCACTTTACACAAGGTGGTGTTTGCTGTTTAGTGATAACTATTTACCAGATTATAGAGACTGTTCTCTATTGCACATCACAAGAATCAGCCGAAGCTAACTTTAACACAAAAATAACTTTATTATGAGATGCAGGGGTGTGAGCTTCATGGGTCCAAGGACAGGGATGAACTAGAGGCAAGGACTGGAATATTAGCTGTATTCTGCTTCTGTTCTTCTCTCTGTATACGTCCTTCTTATCTCTCTTTGAAGACTAGCTTCTCTAGGCTGAGCAGCAGGGCACTGTCAGCTCCTGAGCTCATGGGTGTTCATGCTTCTCTATCAGAGGGAGACCCATCTCTCAGCACCCATCCAATGCTGAATCTTGGGGGAAGGAACTCATACTGGCCTACCTTGGGATAAGTGCCGACCTTGGACCACAGAGTGGTGGTGGAATCAGGTATCCTGGCAACCACTCCTGGGACCGTGCAGGCTAGAGACGTGAGGGGGCCTCCTCAGGAGAAGGTTGTGCACAGTGATGGACACAGCTGGGCAGATAACAACTCAGAGCCTAATACAACCAGATAGTCTGCTGTTCACTTTAAAAACTATTTTCTAAATCCTCATCACAACCTTGCAAAGTGTGCATTAGCATTCCCAATATACTGATGTAGAAAGGAGGCTTGGAGCGATCATATAATTTTCTCAAAGTCATCATCAATATGTAGGGGATGCAGGGTTTAAATTTAGATCTGTGTGAAACTAAGGCTCGAAATTAAGTGATTTGCTCAAGGCCAGAATTAATTGGTAACCAAAGATGGACTAATTGGTGTGATATAGTTTTTAAAATACAAAACCACACCCAGGGAAAATGTAGACACCATCCTCACAGCTAGGAGTCTAGTGCACTTGGGGGCAGTCAGCTACCCCATCTCCCAAGTCCTCGTGCGGGCCCTGAGCTCCTGTGTGCTGTATGAGCTGACGCATGGGCACCCTCTCCTATACTTTTATCAGAGGCTTCTCTACTCAAGATATGTACGTGCAAGGCTGAATCTTGACCCAAAGCTGGTAACAGAGATAGAACATATTGAGGCCGGGCTCCCATACTTCTTCCTATAGCCACAACTGGTACCGGAATACCCTCAGGGGAGGTCAGTGAAGCTTCTGCTTGGAGACCAGGCACAATCATTGTCTAGATTATCTGCAGCTCAGGGCTGTGAAGTAGTTGGACAGAAGTGGTTTACAGAGGAATAATTCCCAGCGAAGGATTCTGGAGATCTTGTGAACCAAGAGGCTGAAGCACCTTGGTTCTTCTCTTTCTATGGTGGAATTAGTTCCACCTAGCTCTCTGCAGTCCATGTGATCTTTTTTCAAGGAAGAGAATACAGATCCCAGCCACCTGTGCCGTTTCTTTGAGACATTTAAAATAGTTACTTGGGACCTACTTGAAGGAAGATTGAAACCAGCCAACTAGCTATGAGAAGAATAAAAACATGGCATAGAAAAAAAGGAAAGATTTTTAATGCTTTCATTTGAAGACTAACATCTCTTTTCTGGGATTCCTTTCATTTTTTATTGATTGATCTGTTGTCCATGGTTGATGTGCTTATGCATTGGGAATTTTGGGTTATGGTACGGGGGTGATTCTCTTTTTTTCCTCCATGTTTCTTCTGATCATAGAATTGTACCAGTACTTCCTGATAGTGTCAGGAAGAAGCTTCTTTCTACCTCTCACTGACTCCTCCAAGGTGGAAAGGGTGCCACTGACAGGTGAGATGGTGAGGGCCTGATGTTCTTTGTCCATGTGTCCTCACGGGGCAGGATCTGCATCAGAGACTGGCTGCCTCTGGTCTCTCTCGAGTACTCCCTTCCCTGGCTTAAGATGGGAGACAGACCCTTGTTGCCCACGATAACCATTCTGGTGACTGTGTAGGTGTTTGCTCTGCAGACCCAAACCTTCCCCATGTGTGAGTACCAGGGTTGGGGCTTGAGAAGAAAGAGTAGGAAGCTTGTTTTGGTCTTGGGTATAAACCATGTCCTCTACGAGCAAAAAACCCAATATTTTATTCCTATTTAATACTGTTCAACTCTATATCTCAGCTGATTTTTTTGACAGAAAGGAGAGGCCTATGATCAGGGGTCATCTCAAAGACCAAGAGTCCATTTTCATTGAGAGGCACAACTACTAGCCATATTAGTAGCAAGTATTTGTGTGTGTGTGTGTGTGTGTGTGTGTGTGTGTGTGTGTGAAGTGTCCTAAGTTGTGTGTAGAACAATCATCTAGGGAAGGATTAGCTCTCTGGAAAATGGCTGTGCAAAGAGCAAAGAGGTTGATGGTAGATGAACCTGGATTTGAATCCTAGTTCCTTCTATCAACAGTTGACCTTGGGAAAGTTATTTTAAGTAACTGGCTCTTATATTCCATAACTTAAAAATAGGCATAATAAAACACATCTCAAAGTGTCACCATAATGATGAACAATGATAGCCAGCAAGAAGTTACCAAAAAGTGTTATGTGGTAGACGCCATTCTCAATACCTCGATTGCATCAGCCCTTTAAGGTTAGAACTATTTTACCCTCTTTTTATACGAATCTCAGAGAAGTTAGTAACTCACTCAAGGCTGCATAGCTAGTGATTGTGCCCAACCATTGCACTGTACAGTCCTTCAGCTGAATAACAAGTTCATTGACAGACATATGTGGAAGTGCCTGCTACAGAGCCTGCCACACGGAGCACTCTTGGTAAATATTGTCTTTTTTTGTCCCCTCTCTGCTTGTGAGATGTCTAGTCAGAAGCTGTTCTGGATCCAGCTCACTTTTAAGAGCACAAAGCCATCCTAACTCCTTTGAACTCCCCTCTTTCTTATCTATCCCAAGACAGAGTTTAACTAGGACTTTGGACTCTTTGCCCTACACCCTCAGGCTCTGGTGCCTCAGAGACATAACCCTTTGTCGGGAACTATAACTGCCTGTTTCTTTTCTGTAGAGTTCTGGGGTCAATCTAGGGCTGATGTTGATGGTGAACATTGATGAAGTTGCCACTTAAGAGGAAACACTCTAAGAAGCCCCTGGTAACAGAAGGATACCATAAAGACATAAGGAAGCTGGTAATGAGACAGACTCGACATGCCCATTTGATTTTATAGATTATAAAACATGTAGTTGTCATCCCAGATCCTTGCTCTGGAGTGTGCAAAGCCATGCTGAGTATGGACCGCAAATTACAGCTCATGGTGGAAGAGGTGGAGCAGCACTATGAAAATCGAGGTCATTAACCACACAGAGTGGACAAGGCTTTCATATTTGGATTTAATTGTGTTTGCCTGTCTTGAAATGAACAGGAAGACTGATTACCTAGTTAGCCAGAAGGTCAAAGCCTGAGAAAAATCATACCAGAGTCTAAAAAAACTGAGGTTTACTGGAATTTGCCCAGCCAATCACTGAGGCTGCAGGTTGTTGGGAGTTCACGTGAGAAATCCTAGACTCCTCTGTAGTAAGAGTTTGGGGACCAGCTGTCTTCTAATTGATTTCTTTTGGAAGAGGTCAAATTGTTCAGGAAACTGATATCTGCATAAGAATGAGAGATGAGTCATAGTTTCCCCACCTGTGAAATGGGGATTTTAACATCACCTTCTTTCTAAGGTCTTTGTTTGTGAGGAAGGACATGCTTTAGAAAAGCATCAGTAAGTACCCACTGAATCAGTCACTAATCTAATTCCATTATAATCAGTTGACATATTCACCTACATATGACAGGAATGAAATGACTGAAGAAATGACCCCCCAAACAGAGTCTTAAACAAGATGAGTGTTCTCTCTCGTAAAGAAGTCCAACGGCTTTCAGCTGGGTCTGCCATGGAAGTTTCCAGGTGTGAGGAACCTAGACACTTTGTCATGTTTCTGTCACGTGGTCCTCCATTTAGAAGGTCATCTCCTGATTCATTATAGCTCTGGAATCCCAAACCGTGTATCCACATTCCAGAATGCAAGACAGAGAAAGGGGAAGAAGAGAGACACATCTCCTCCCTTGATGACACTTTCTCAGGTTGTATCCACCAGTTTTACTTGCTTCTCATTGGTCAAACCTTAGTCCCTTGGTCTTTATTCCAGATGGCCGTGTACTTAGCTAAAATTCTTTCATTCTATCACTGAAGAAGAAAAGAAGGTTATTAATATCACTAATGGTTTCTACCACACAATCAGAAACATCTTTTTATTTTTTATTTTTTTAATCAGAAGGGTCAATTCAATGACTTCTGGAGTTTCCTATAGGGAGGAGTATATTTCTTTATATTAAATAGTCCCTCAGTACATATTTTCTCAATATGTACTGAGGTCTTTTGTGTGCTAGGTGGTATCATAGGTTCTTTGAGAACTACAAAAATAGACAGACATCTGATCTCATGGTGTTTACAATTCACTTATTTAATAAACATTTGATAAAAACTTCTATGTACTAAGTATGTGCTCAGCTCTGGAGATATAAAGTCAAAATAGCAGTATAGATCTCACTTGAAGAAACAGAATAAACAAAATAATAAATATAATAGAAGAAATAAAAAATTTTAGAACAAAAAAAGAGAAAAGATTAACAAACCAAAAGCTGATTCTTTGATATCATGAACAAAATAGACCTCTGAAAAGACTGACAAGACAGAAAAAGAAGATGCAATATATAAAACATAGAATGAAAAAAATAATTCTACACAAAGCAGCAATTAGAATAATAAGCATATTATAAATAGTACTAGATGTAATAATAGATGTGATGGATACATTTTTAGTAAATATAAAATGCCAAAATTGATACAAAAAAATATAAAATATAATTAGACCAGTAAGTATTAAAAAAACTGGAGCCATCACCTCTTATCTCCTACCTCCTCCCAAATTCAACCTCAGAGTTTTAAAATTCCATTCTACCAAATGTATAAGAACAGTGAATTTCTATTTTATATAAGTATAAATATATATTTATAATTTATATAATTATATAATTAAATTTATATATGAATTTATATATATTTATATAAATGTATACATATATAAATTTATTATATAATATACATTTATGTAAAATATATACTTTATATATATAAAAATTTATATATATTACATGTAATAAATATTTAAATATATACAAATATATGTACTTGTATATATGTGTATATATATTTCTAGAAAACATGAAACATATGACATTATATATTTATGTTAATAAAAATTTCATGTGCATAAAAATATATACACTTTATGAAATACATATAAACTAAAGAACCTCATTAACTTCATTAGAATGGCAGCCAATAATCAAGGGAACAAAATTTGGAATGGACAATAAAGGAAATAAATACAAGAACGAATGAACAAATGAACAGAGTGATAACACACATGAATGAATATGTCATGAACTAGGAGTATGGTTGACTCAATTCTCTGACCTAAGGTCTAGTGTAACAGAAAAGAAAAAAGATGATCAAATTATGGTCATTAGGGTTTACAATTTAGTGGAAGAAGACAGACATATTTCATTTAAGAAATAGAATAAAGTGATCCTAATACTTTGAGACAATTCTGCTCATGATACAGTGGTGTAGTAACTTCTATCTGGCTGGGGCGATGAGATTGCAGAGGTGACAATATCATCCTAGTGAGGGAGACAAGCATGACATAAATAATGTAATTCAAAGAACGATAGAGGAAAATTTAAAAGTGAATGTTAAGACTATGTCCAATGGGAAAGCCAAGGCAAGGGACAATAATCCTGTTTAGGGCTCTGAGGGTGTTTTGATACCTGAGCTCAGCCCGCAGAACTGGACAGATGACCCACACGATCAGTGTGTCCAGGGCCACGTCTAGGTTCAGAAGCAGATGCTGGTGTTGGCTCTAGACATCCAAGGAGACCAGAGTAGAGCTCTGCACAGCCATACACCACACGAAGTTAGTGGGAACTGGGAACCAGCCAAACGATGAAAATGAAACATAGACATTTATTCTGCTTCCTCAACTAAGAGTTGAGTCCCTTTAAACCGGGTCCCAGTGTTGTTTTTGTTGTTTTTAGGACCATGGCATTTAGATTCTGCCTCCAAATTTGCAGGTGTAATGAGATGATTTGTCATGGAAAATTATTGCATGATCATCAAAAAGTAATGAAAGTTGTCACAGCCTCTCTTCTTAATGGTATTTCTCGCTGACCTCCTTACCCCTAGCCTGAAAATGAGTTCTAGAAGTCTAGCATGGAGCCAAGCCAGGGATCTGATGCTGTTTAATTCACCCAGGCAGTCAACCATAAACACATTTTTCATAAGTAAAGACAACTTCTGTAACTTTTTAATTAAAGCATAAAAGCCCTAATTAAAGAGACATAAGTCACCGAGAAACCTGTAAATCTTTGTAATTTTTTGTGGCACTGCACGTACGTTTCCAGCTGTGTTCCCTCCGACCTCGGAGGCAACAGGGTGTGGAGAGTCACAGCACTGCTTTCCAGTGGTCCTGGAGCAGTGACCAAGCATTCAGTGGCAGTGCCGTGGTGGAGACGCTGGCCTGGGGCCAGCACCGGGTAGACAGACAGAGCAGAGGACCCTGGAACAGGAGTATTCAGCCTCGTTACTATCTTAAGCTCCTTTCACACTCGGGGTTTGGTAGGTCGAGATGGCAGCTGCCTCCAGGGTATAGAGAGACAAGTCAAGCAACTCCAGGAGGAAACAGGCACATAGGTGGAGAAGTAAAACATTCCAAAAAACCATCAGCCTAGGTTCCTCAAGAAGTCGGAGTCAAGAAAGAAAGGAGTTGGAAGACTATACTGGATTAAAGGAGACAATAGAGACACAACAGCCAAAGGCAGTGTGTACACTTGGATTGGATCCTGCTGACAAACAAACAAATAAACAATGAAAGACATTCCTTGGCACAATGGAAAAAAAACTGAAGATAGACGATATTCGATAATATTATGGAATCATTATTAATTTCATTATGTGTGATAATGGCATTGCAGTTCAGTGGGATGATACTTTATCCTCAAGGGAGGGAAGCTGAAGTATCTACAAGTGAAATTTCATGATGCCTACAGATGTGCCAAGATGATAACAGTGATTGGGTATAGATGGAGGGTATCCGTAGGTTTATTTAAGGAGATTTTAAACTGTTTATGAATGTATGAAACAATTTTATAACAAAACCTGGGGGAAGAAAGAATGGCAGCCTCTTCTTTGTCTCTGGGAGACTTCTCTCCACATGTGAGTCACACACCTACTGATGTGGGAGCAGAATCAGATTGGGCAGGTGTGCTGGACAAGTTTTCCTCTCTGAGGTGACATGGAGTCTGATGTTGTGAATGTATCTCTTTTCTGGCTTTAAAATAATGTGAACTTTAGATAGGAGGTAGCTCTTTGAGTCTCCACTCATCCACCTGGACCTGAGGATTCAAAACTTACGAGCACAGCAGCCCCCACTCTCATGGGGCTGTCAGTCTAGCGTAAGAGACAGATAAGTAATTAGTCTTCACAGTGTAATGATTGCATATATAGGACTTCTGACATGTATGCATGTATGCGGTCAAGCCTGGTATGGTGCATGGTGACCCCAAATCTTTGCAACATCGTGATCCTGCTTTCTTTGTTTAAAAGTAGAAACAAGTTCATCTGTACACCACAAAGTGGTGTCTACTTTTCTGTGAGGCATTGGACACAGCCACAGGATGCTAGGTACCCACATAGGGAGGTAAGGGAGTGATCACAGACCCTTTGACTGGCTGGATCCACTGTGGAAGTCAAGGTGATGACCAGAGTTTAGTATGGGATTGAATCTCCAGGATCCAAGCTCAGCAAAGATACACGTGTTAGAGTGGAAATGTCGCTTGACTAGATGAGGATTCTGCAAACATTCTAGGCCCTGGATCATGTAGCCTTATGTTCCTAGGGCCGAGTGGCTGTCATTAGTGTAGATGTGTGTGGTGTGGGGGTCTGCATGGGCTCAATTAAGGGACTAGCCCATCCACACAGCTAGAGAAGAAAATGCCCCCGGTATAGCCTTTCTAAAAATTTTAACACTCTTCTGTCGAAACTGAAAAGGGCTTCAATTTAGAGAGAACTAGCGGCACGTTGGAGATTACCTGGCCTCATGGTTTGAAAGGGTGCTGTCAAGAACTAGGCTCTGAGGAACTTCGGATTCAAGACTCAGTTTGAAAGTCACAAATCTAGTCCAACTCACTCCCTTTATAGAAGATGAGTGCATTAGCTTCCTAGGGCGATTGTAACAAAGTACTGCAAACTGTGTGGCTTAACAGAAATTTATTGTCTCACAGTTTGGAGGCTAGAAGTCAGATCGAGATGTCAGCAGAGCCATGCTGCCTCTGAAGGCACTAGAGAAAGATCTAGTCTGGTAGTTTCTTGACTTGTGGCAGCAGAACTCCAATTATGGAGACCATGGCATTTTTTCTTGTGTGTGTATCTTTGTCCAAATGTCCCCTTTTTATTAGCACACCACCCTATGCCAATATGACCTCATGTTAATGAATTACATCTGTACTATCCTATTTCCAATTAGAGTCACATTCTGAGGTGGTTAGATGTTTAACATATGACACGACTCAACCCATAACAGTAGCTAAAGGGAATGGCCTTGCCTCAGCTTAAAACAGACTTGCCTGGTGCAGGCGCCCAAGCCTAGGTCTCCTGACTCATCATCAAAAGCTCGCCTCATTATTGCAAGCCGTCACCTACCTGATGCTCAGACTATAGCCCTAGTTTAGGAGTCATTTGTCACCTTGGGGTTCCCATCATTCAACTTCTTTTTATTCACACCTGATTTACCTCTTGGGATGTCCCTATGTGTGGCACTTTCTTGGCAGATAGTATAGTTCCCACTCTGGAAACTGAAAGGGCAGACCCTCCTCCTCCTATCTCCAGCGAGCCGGGCTGGACCCATGCCTCAGCCTGTTGGACCATTCTCTGGGCCTTGTCCTGGGAGTGAGTGATGCCTCATATGATGTGGAGATTACGTCTGTGTGCCGGTGCTGCAGCCACATCCCATTCCTGTAAGGGTGGCTTGCTGGGCCTCCTTGTGGGTCATCCTCCAGAACCTCCTAGCTTCCCACTCTTGTGAGTCCCCGACGTTCTTTCAGCAAGTCTCGTTTTGAAGACAGGCAGAATCCATTTCTGTTACTTATCAAAACAAGCTCTGACTGATACCCTAGAGTGTCACTGGTTATCTGGAGAGGTATCATCACTACATTTATTTTAATTTTAGAAGAGATCAGGACACATCATGAGACCCAAAAGATGACACATTACCATTATGTGGATTTTTTTTGGGGGGGGGACCCAGGTCTAAGCTAGGACTTTAGGCCTGTGTTCTGAGGGTGTCACTAACTCAAACTGGGTGAAGTGGGGGTGAGCGGGGGAAGGAGAGGCTGCCAGCCAGCCGCCACACGCTAATCTATATTCCATAAGAGCCCACATTGCATGTCAATCGTGCGGTAAACAGCTTCACCAGTGGCAGGTCACAGGGCCCAACGATTTTATCTTGTTAAAATTGAGGCTAAACAAAACAGATAAGCGTCATATCATTTCCCTGAATTAATCCATGTACGTTTATCTTCTGAGACGTTTGCCATGGTGTCATTTGTGTTACTGTAAGCGTACGCTGGGTGGGTCACTCTTACTAATTTAATTTGCTTTCATATGTGTATATGTAGGACCTCCCTAAACCAAATTATTTGGAATGTAACATCAAGGCATGTGATATATGTGGCAAACCAAGTTTCAGGTTTCGTGTGTGTGTGTGTGTGTGTGTGTGTGTGTGTGTGTGTGTGTGTTTCTAAAGAGGAAAAAAAAAACATGTAGGGGGTTTATTTTTGATTAAATGCCTTAGCCTTGCTTTGGTATTTATCTTCCTGTGGCAGCCCCTGATCCAGTCACAATGTGTAATTCCATTAGCATTATCTCTCAATTCAAGTGAGAGGGGCTTCAGCCAGGAGAGTATAAAGGGCCTAAAGGGCTATACTGTTCAGGAGACGTATTTCTTATTTCTTCAGCAAGTTTGTTCCTTTATTAGCAGCTCGGTTAAAGAGAGGTAAAGGGGAGCCAGTCAGATTGCTAAAAGTGGGCATTTAACATGGGGTTTTAAAGCCAAACCCCAAAGGACTTTAGGGAAAAAAAAAAATAAAGGTAGATGAAATAAGTGAACAGCGCCTTCACAGCTAGTATACCTGATGGCATTAGATAATATTTAAAGGCCTCATATTTATAAACGAGGCGTTATCTTTGTGCTCTTAATGAGAAAAGTGATTTCGATCAAGTGTCAGGACTCCTAGGTGTATTCTAGCTGAGCCACTAAGTGACCTTGTGACTCTATTTCTTTACCTGTGCTCCACTCCCATCTCCATCTCTTGTCAACCGCAGAGATGATGCTGGGAGGAAGTAAAAGATGATCTTCCTAAAGTGCCTTGAGTACCTGCAAAGAAAGATGAGGGCAGATGGGAAAGAAATACGGGCACTTCGCGTTTGTCCACGCTAATGGGAGCAGCGTTCACCTGGAGAAATGAATTGCACAGAAACCCCCCAAACCTCGTTTGGATTTAACCCTCCCCGCCAGGAAGCTCTTGCTGCAGGTGCTGCTGGCCTCCCTGGCTTTGCTGTCCCTCCTCCTCACCCGTGTTCACCCCTTCATGGAAGTGACCTCCGTCCCAAAACATTCAAAAGATGGGCAGCTGGTGGAAATTGAAGATGCAAGGGGTTGGGGAGGCTATGTGATAAGGGCTCCTGGGAGCTGCTTGTGTTGCACGGTGCTTGTAATCCTGTTTTCTGGGAGAGGGATTTGAGGTGGAAAGAGCATATGATACGGAGTATTTTGAGTGTGGGTTTGGGAGGGACTGTGACAGATGTCTGACCTTGCCGTTAAACATCGCAGCCCTAATACATCTGAAAGGCAGCTCAGGGACCGGCCAATACTTCTTTGAGGGTGCAATCTATTCCCAGTCCTGTGCTAAGGGCTTTATAGGCATTATGTTCTTTCAAAAGTGTTTCCAAATTGTTGGTTTAGAAACATCTGGACCCTTATCAGTAAATTTTTTGAGCACTCCCAACATGTGCACATTTATCTATGTGTAAGTTATAGATATATACTATTGTTTAAGGTATCGTGCATATTATAATATATGCACTACTGTGTATACTTTAAAAAGAGTGAGAAAAATAAACAGAAAAAAAGTTATAATGCATACTTTCTGCATCCCCAGAGTCTCGGGGATGTGTTAGGTACTCACAACCCACTCTGACAATTTTCGCTCTTCACAGACCTGCCTGACAGACAGGTAGGTGTTGTCACTTCCGTTTAACCGATTAACAAACCATGGTTGAGGTCATTTCAGTAATTGCCTAAACTGGGATTGTGACCCATGTCTTCTGATTCCAGCTCCATTTATACTGCATTCCCTCATTCTTTGATGAATAGCCTATGGCTCACTCGTCCCTCCTCCTCTTCCGAGGCTCTTCATGTTGTTGGAGTCTGCGGGAGCTGACTCCTTGAACCCTGACCACCCCAAATCCATGTGTGTAATCCCATCCCTCTTTGCCAAACACTCATTTTCTCACCTCCCCTCGCAGTTTAGAGTGGCCATGTGACCCAGTTCCGGCCAATCCGACCGGGAGCATTCTGAGAGCTTTCCCTTGCTGTTGGGAGGAACAGCCCCCCAGAAAGACCTGCCGGCATCGCTTCTCCCTTCTTCGAGTCTTAAATATAGGGGTCCCCCTTGCCTGCAGTTTTGTTTCCTGCGGTGTCAGTTACTGGTGGTAAACTGGGGTCTGAAAATATGAAATGGGGAAAAAAAATCCAGAAATAAGCACTTTACAAGTTCTATATCGTCAGCCGTCCTGAGGCGCGTGATGAAATCTCGCGCCATTTCGCCCGGAACGTGACTTGGACCGGGGTCTGCACGCCGCCCCTGCTCCCCGCTCTTCAGTCGCCTGGTAGCCGTCTCAGTTACCAGGTTCGCTGTCATGGTATCGTAGTGCTTGTGTTCAAGTGACCCTTATTTTACTACATAATGGCCCCGAAGCTCAAGAGTAGAGATGCGGGCAATTAGAACATGACAAAGAGGAGCCCGAAAGCACTTCCTTTAAGTGGCAAGGTGAGTACAGCGCAAGATATTTTGAGAGAGAAACCACATTGGCCTAACTTTTATTACAGTATATTTCGTAACTGGTCTATTTTTATTATTAGTCATTGTTATTAACGTCTTGCTGGGCCTAATTTATAAGTTAAACTTTATCACAGACATATATGTAAAATATGTCCTCAAATAACGTTGTTTTGCTACAATGATGAGGAAAAAAATAGATTCTGGCTGGGGCCACTGTCGGTGAGGAGTTTTGCAAGTTCTGACATTTGCGTGGGTTTTCTCCTGGGTCTGCGTGGTCCTCCCACCTCCCAGAGATGTGCACATGAGGTGAACTGGGTGTCTACATTGTCCCAGTTCGGGGGTGGACGAGGGCGCCTCACAATGGATGGGCATCCTGTCCACGGCGGGTCCCACTGGGAGAGGAACCTGTGACCTTGAACTGGAATCAGTAGGTTGAAAGAGAATTCTCTTACTCGTTTTTATTCCTTGTTCTTAAATGTATGTATAGACCACATTTATTTCCATGTTTAATATTAGACGTGCTTGGGCCTTTATTTACAAGTTTGGTGATATTTTTGTGACTGGAAATATGCCATAGGAACTTAACTCTTGCTTACATCAATTAGCCAAGGTAAAATTGGTTTCATTCCACGCAATTTTGCTTAAAGTTGCAGTGTCCAGGAACCTACCAATGGTGTTAAGTGAGAACTTACTGCGTAGGGAAAAAATAATAGTTTATATAGGGTTTAGTACTATCTGTGGTTTCAGGCTTCCACTATTGGGCTTAGAATGAACGTATCCCCAACAGATAAGGGGGACTACTATATGATTTTGCTGAGGGTGTCCTTGGAAATGATTTTGACCTTGAGGACGTAAGTCTAAAGGCACAAGGCAACTTGCTAAGGATGAGACACAGATAAAGCAGAGAGAGAGGCTGGATCTCTGACAACCTCATGGGGTCCCTGCCCTAGACTAGGGAGCACCTACCTCTCAGCCACCCGTGTGAGATATTAAATGTCTTTACTGCTTGAGCCACTAGGTGGGTATTTTGGTACTTACAGACAAAGCTTTCCTAACTGACAGAGTCCCCCTTTCTGCATTTCTAACCAGCATCTTTCATTTCTCATTTCACCATTTCGTCAGTTTCTTTTTGCTCCTCAGTCGACATAACTTTTATGGAAACAAGCTTGGTCCATATGGCATAAGAAGTCACATGACCCGAAGATCTTTTTAGAGCTTTACGTTATTTTCCTGACTCTTTTCTGAGTTATCTCTCCCAATCGTATTACAATGCATGTTTGTGTGTTTAGAATGGCTCGTTTCAATTCTTTCCCTTGCACAGTTGTGCGCACCTAGGCCCTCCCGTGGTTCCCCAAGCTTGCCTTCGTTGGAAGCAAGTGTTATTCCTCCTCTACATCTCACCACAGGGCCCTTGTTCTGGCTGCTTCCTCTCCCCACATCTTCACCTGCTTGTCTCCTTGTTATCCTGCAAGCCTCAGCCCAGATGTTATGAGCTCAGGGAAGTCTTTCCTAACCTGTGTATCTCTGCGCCCATTACACTGTGTTCTTCACAGAACTAACCGCTATTTGAAATTATCTTGTTCATTAATTTAACTTGTTCATTTTTGCCTCCATCTACAGTGCACCCCTACACAAGGGCAGGGACCCAGGCTGTCTTGAGTTCTACTTTATCCCCAGCACCTAAAACTTATCACATAATAGGCACTCAAAATATATTCATGTAACACGTGAATAAAAGAAAAAAATGTATAGAGAGCTCTTTTTCATCTGTTAGAATGGATGCTGCCCAGTTCATAAACCACCAAATAAAGCCAATACAATTATTAAAACTTTTTTAAAAATAAAAAAGAAAGAATGAATGGATATGAAGTACCTGCTCACACAAATCCCTGGTTTTGTTCCCCAGGGGAATATTTCAGTATTTATGAAATGAGGATGCTAAAAGGTAAAGCAATCGGCAATTCTAAGCAAGTGCTACATAAATATTGTACTATTATAAACTTTCTATAGTTTAAAATTCTAACTTAGAAGAATATATATTAATGTTGTTATTATTTCTCATTGAGATGAGCCTTATTTTAAAAATATTGCAAGAGCAGACACTATTAAAAAAATCATAGGTATAATGTAAGTATGGCATGATCAGAATCAGGAAGAATTGCTTTCTGAATTGATACCCTCTCCATTGTAATCCCTGCTACCTGATGAATACTTATGTCTTAGCATCGATAACATATTGCTGCACTTCTGGGTTTACTGTTTTGTCCCCCATTCACCTAAAAACCCTTAAGGGTAGGGACTATGCTTGAAACAGCTTTGACCCACAGCACAATGACATATGGTTGGCACTTCCTAAACGTCTTTTGAGTGCATGATTCTAACATGATATGAGTTACACAAAGTATCCCCATGTCCCCTTGGCATAGTTCACTCTACAATTATAATGAAATTAAAAACAAAAGACAAAAACCTTTATGGTCCCATGAACATTTATGATGTCTGGTTTGGGTCTTTGGAATATATCTTTATCATTGTTACTATTATTATCACTTCACTCTTTCTTTCGTAAGACATACTCTCTCTTCCTGTAGTTTTATGTCCGAATAAGCATGAAGAATCAAGAAGGAAAATTATGACCATGCCCAAAGGTGTTGATGAAATCACTGGAGAGAAAGAGATTGGGTGCTTTAATTTATTTGCAGAAGAAAATGTTGAGATTGTCAGTAATACTGATTGTAATATGGGAGGAAGCATGACTTAGGAATGGCAAAGGGGCATTGAGACAAAAAATTTGGAACTCCTGCCAAAAAAAACAAATGTACTTTTCTGTATAGAAATGTGCATTTTGATGATGGAATACTTTTCCCCAGAGGAAAGATGAGAATGCCATTGTTCAGGTCATTTAAGATGAACTAGAAGATGAACGTGCAGCATTATTTATAGTTTGTGGAATGTCCACAGTGTAGTTAGATGTAGGACAAAAGCCTGTCCAACCCCCAGGTTTGCCATCCATTGGATGAGATGATACTAGTTGACATTTAGCCCATTACCCATGACCTCTCTCAAACACTAGAATCCTTGGCCTGGTTTTTAGGCCCTTGGCAGCAGTAGAGAGCTTCTGAGGCTAAAATCGTACAAACAGAGGAATAGCAAGTGTCCTCCTGGAGTAGGGAGAGGCTGCCTAGCAGAAAGGGAGACAATAGCAATCTGAGCACAAAGGAAAAAGAAAAACTGAAGACTTAGGGCGCCTGGAAATGGGAGAGAGTTTAAAAACCAAGGGGCAAAATTCAGAGCCCTGGATTGTATGAGCATCCAGTGGGTGAGCGATAAGGAAAATGGAACCTCACAGGCTCATATTGGGCAAGGATGGTAGATCTGGTGAATGAGGTGTACAGTACCGAGCAGAGAAGAGGCAGGGTTTAATGTCACTCTGTATCTATTCATTCCCTTCATCTCACTCTTTGACTTGAGTATATTTCCGATTTCATCCTTGAGTTCTCTCCTTAGTGATGGTCTTGGCGGACACTGGTAATCTTCTCTACATATTACCACCACCCCGCCCCGAAAGCAGTCAGTTCAATTCAATAAACACTTACTGAGTCGAAGCAAAGCACATGGTGCTGTGGAAGATACAATGATAAACATAAAACAACTAAAACTGTAGACCCTTAGAGATGTCAGGTTATTTCATCCAAAGTCCTGTCTTCACCTAAGCATCACTTAGTCCCTGCCTGAACGCAGAGAGTGATGGAGAACTTACTACCACCCAAGGAAATCTATTCTGTCTTTAGAGATCTCTATTAGGTAGACATTCTTTATATCGGCCCAAAGTATCTCTACATATGATAAATTCTATTCATTGATCCTACTTCGCTATCTTAAAGTTATGTAGAGCTAATGCAATAACTCCTCTGGAAGCTGTCACATTCCCTTGAGTCCTACTCTTTTACAACTGGACATCACCAGTTCCTTTGTTCCAAATATAACAGGGTTTTCAGCCCCTTTTGGGTTTGGCCACTTTCTTTTGAATGTGGTCACAGTTATCTGAAAGTGTGGGACCTTGGAACTGTGTACAATAATCCAGGTAGGGTTTAGTTGTCTCAGAGCAGAGCAGGAAGACAACACCCCTTTTTGGGGGACTTCATTCTCTATTAATATAGCTTGTGATTCCATTCACATTGGCAGCATCTCACCATTGATTCACATGGGTAGCATACTGTCGACTTTGGCTTGTACTTCTTAAGAAAATGTGGTCACATCTCCCTTGCCATGTATTTGCAAATTTATTTTCTATACCATCTATAGGACCTTGGTTGTATCTATATTATACTTAATTTTGTTAAAATTTCACCATAACTTCAGCACACAAAATTACTTTGGAATACGCATAGTATATTCTATGTTTCTAAGCTTTGATCATACCCTTGCAGCCTGAATAAAATAGAATCTTCTTGATTCCGCCTTAAGATCCATCATAACTTGAAGATATATCTAAAAGAAATGCAAAATCAACCTCTTCAAAGCATTGGAAAATCATGAAGTTTTATACTACGGTCTCCTGAGGCGGTTTTAAAAGAAGGAATTATATCATTCACTCTGAAGGACTCCTCAAAACTTCCCTTTTTGTGACAGATGCTCATATCCCTCCAGGGTTCATCCTCACAGCATTCTCCTACCTAGCAGCCCTCATCTCATTCCCCACTTCCCTCCCAGGTTGCTGTTCCATTCTTCTCCTCATTACCAAATCTTTTTTTCTTTCTGGAGAGCTCCATAAGTTTTCAAATGCAGATCAGTTAAGCTTCTCCCTTTTTGTCATTCCTCAGCATGGTTCCTCAAGTCAACTCCAAAATGCCTTATTAACACTAAAAATGCCCAGTATAAAGCAGAGATTTTTTTTCTCCTTAGAAAAGAGGAGGATTGTAAATGCTTATATTTAATGGTTTTATTGCAGTCATAGACAAATTTGATGACCACGTCTCCTCCATCTTTATCAAAGTTATTACTAAATCTGTTGAACAGGATTAGTTTGAGATCAGAGCATATCCCAAGAAAATCTTCCTCAAGGTTGTCTTTGATTCATTAATGAACACCTCTGGGGTTTAACCACCATTCAGTTAGTTAATCCATCTAGCCCACATTGCCCCATATTCTACAGGGATTTTATTAAAGCGTCTATCAAATGCCTTGATTGTGATTCAGATACCCTCTCTTGCATTTCCTTGATCTAAAGGCCTCAATACCTTGAGTTAGGGAACAAGGACAGCCTAGTAGGGTTTGTACTTTGTGATCTCAGGTTAGTACTCGTGATCACCATATCATTTTCTAAATGATCACTAGTCTACCTTTTCCTGAACCAAGGGGTTAATATCTGGGTCAAACTCACTTATATTTTCTAGAACTTAACATTATTTTCACCATTTGCAAAATTGGAATGACATTTACCTGTCTCTAGTCTTTCTTCACCTCTCACTACATAGTTCTAATGATATTCATAACTAAATATGGAGCTTTCATCCATTAATATCTAAATGTTTTCTTGGCATCATCATATTTTTAGCCCGTACCATTTTGGGGTGTTAGTTTCTGTGTATTTGCTAACCCCAGTATGGGAGAATATTGCCTCTGACTTGATCTAAAGTGACTTACTTTGGCCTGGAAATGATGTTCTGGATTATCCTTGGAGTCTCGCTGGAATCAGTTAGTGACAAACAGAAGTCCTCAGGCCAAGTGGGACACTGGCTGATTTAGAAAACAAGAGATGAGGGCTCATTCTCAGGATGTTTACCCCATCGTGCCCAGCAGAGAGGCTGCCGTGTGACCTTCCTAGCAGCCCAAAGGAGGAGGAAGATGGAGCAGATAGCTGGAAACTAGAACAAAGGCAAGCTTGAATAGGATACAGATGGGGTGGAGGAGTGGTTGGCTGGATTCGAGAAGAGAGAGAGCAGAGCACTAGTGGTGCGATGAATATGCTTTTAGCAGTGGCATTTTTTGTTGTTGTTGTTCCTTTTTAACTAGCTTTTTAAAATATGGAGCACGCGATACTGGCACGTGATAAAATGTCAAAAATAACAAAGGATATACAATAAAACAAGGAAATATGCATCATCCTTGCTCCCACTCTGAGGTCGCTGGAGTTATTTTTTTTTTTTTTATGTATCCTTCCAAAATGTTTTATGTATATAAGCCTATATAGATTTGCATGCACTACTCTGTATATTCAAAAATATGCAAACACATTCACAAATACACCATTATGCATTTTGTTGTTTCTGGGTTTTTTTTTTCCCCCCCAGAGCATAGATTACACAGATTTACTTCATTTGTGTAAGGTTTACCCCATGTTCTACTGTATGGATGTTCCATAACTTTAACAGCAGTGCTTTCAGAGAATGAAAATAGAGTTGTTGTCAGGGCAGTAATCTTAAGTTTGAAGTGGAGAGCGTAACGAGTGTTAACGGCTTTACATTTCAGATTCTGTGTAGCCTGAGATGTGTCACTTCAGCCTCCCTTGCCTCAGTTTGCCTAACAAGGAAAGGAAATCACTTTCTTTAGTCCCATGTCAAAAAATATGAGTCAAGGCTCCTTAAATACAGGACTTGGGGAAAACTTCTAATAGAGTTTGTATTAACATTTTCTTATCATCTAGAGGTGAAATGTGGGCAGAGGGGATGCTTATCCTGGGGTGACATTGGTAGTGTATCTGCCGGGCACCCAATCAGCAGAACAACCAGCAGGACAGCTTACACAGCCCGATCTGGGCTGACCTGCCTGATCGGCACGGCTGGCCTGGCCGCTGGCATGCTGGTAAATGATTAATAACTGCCTCGCTGCAAAAATAAAAGCCCTGGTTTGTCATGTGTGCTGATTCTCATGGTGGAAATATGTCCATCGTGGCTAATTTCCTGCTCTCAGTGTGATGCCCCCGAATGCAGAATTGGGGAGTCGCGCACCATTGGCTCTCCTCGCCCCGGAGCCACCTCACCCGGCTGTGGCCTCGGGGCTGTGAAGGGACTCCACCAGGGGCACCCAGCAGTTGCAAAGCCTGCAGTCTGCTGGGGTGTTTGGAAGGATGTCCTCTAAAAGTAGAGGAGCAGAATGGGGCCAGGCCGCAGCGTCCTGGACGGCGGTGCTGAGATCACCTTGGGCCCTGCCCTGTCCGGGAAACGCTCTGAGGCATCGCTGTGGTTTCTTGCTACTCTGACTTAGCATAGGCACATCTTCACTTATTATTTTTTCTTCACTTCCTTCACTGATTGCTTCTTTCCTTCCCCCTCCCTTCTCCTACCCTTTGGGTATGCCTTGGCCCCGCTGCAAGCTGCTGAGCGCTGAGGGCACACCTCAAAGCCAAGAGGAGGTGATTCAAGACAGTCCCCGTGGGGCACAGTGAGGAGGGGACTGTACTAACAGCCTCCAGCTGCTTCTGCTTGCAGTCCCTTTCTGCCATATCTTCTATCAACAAGAAGAGTCCTTGGACCTCCTTCCTGCCCTGCCGGGCAGTGAAGGTCAGATTCAGGCATAGGGAACATTTTTAACACCACCGAGACTGGTGCTCACTGAAGTCCACTCGATCTGACCCCCCAGGAGGCTCCTTGTGAGAGGCAGGGGCCAGACAGCTTGTTAAATGAGCAGGATCCATCACCGTTTTCCACCTCACTACTGGGCGCCTCCGAGGCTGACACTCTGGAAGTGAGTACCCCCAACTTAGAGCGAGTGTTAAACTCCAGCATTCTGTGTGCTGAGGTTTTCCAGCCCCCTGGCTAAATTTTCTTATTTTCTCTCACTCAGTACATTAAGATATGCTAAGAGGCTTGAGCCAGGAACGCTGAAGAGAGTTCCTGGCAGGGCACATCCTGGGCCCAGTCTTGTCCATTATGATCAATATCATGCATTAAGCATGTCTCTCTCTGTCCTTCTTATTCTAAAGCCCTGTGGGCTCAAATAATAAGAGTTAGAGGCTAATGAGACCGAGATCGGGGAATGAGTCTGTCTCTGTAAGTCCGTATCAGTTATCCATTGCTGCATTACAAATCACCTCCAAATCGCTGGTATCAAACAGCATCTCGTCTCTGCTTCACAATGTCTGGGACCTCAGTTGGAAGGCTGAAAGGCTGGAATCATCTGAAGACTGGGGCTAGAGGGTCCTCTTCCAAGGATCCTAGTGGGAGGGCAGGTTGGTGCTGGCCGTTGGTGGGAAGCCTCAGTTCTTCTCCACAGGCTGCTTGAGGGTTCTTGCCACATGGCAGCTTGCTTTTCCCAGAGAGAGCGATCCGAGAGACCAAGCGGCAAGTGTGAGAGCGAAGGTCCGTCTGTATTTGCAGCTCTGTATTTGTGGGTGACTTACAGACCCACTGTCAACAGGAGAAAGCTTGTGTCTCACTTTGCCCCTCACCAGTTGGCAGGGGTTGGGGGAGGAAGAGAGTGAGAAGGATGTGTGTGCCTAATGCAGAAACCCACCTTTAACCATCATAGGGGTGGCCTTTCCCAATGTGTATTTGAGATTCGGAGGTTAACATCGCTAGCATCACCACCTCAGCTTCACCTCAGAGCATCAGGCATTAGACTCTCACAGGAGCATCAGCCTTTGCTGCCAAAAAGGTTGGGGACCGTTGCCTTAGAAGAAGATTATACTCAGACCACCTGGCAACCATCTTAGGGATGTTACCAGATACGCGTATTCAACCATCAGCATAAACCTCTCTTCATTGCAAGGCCAACAGCTTGAGGACGTTGTGCTCTTTGTACCCCAGTTAGAGGGGTCCATGGACTCACCTAAGCTACTTGGCAAGTGAATGAGGCAGAAGCAAGATGGAGCCTCATGTGAGAGCCGTGAACTGCACATAGCATTTAGGCTACTGTGGGACCTCATGCCTCCTGGGAGGGGACCCCCAGGAAGGGTCACACTGAAGTGTTTACGTTTTCTCATGGCCAGATCTATCACTGGCTGGAGTGGGGATTCTGCTGTTTCTGGCCAGTAGAGTGAGGTCTCATCTGTCCCCTCTTATCCCATTATGACTGCATCTCTCTAACTTCTGCTTCCTGCATTTGAAAGGACCAAGTTTGTTAGCGGAAAGAGAAGGGAGAATTCTGGAGACAGGATGCTGGTTAAAGGAGGAAGGCGAGCCCAGTGGGAAGCATGGGAGCTTCTTCAGGGCACGATCCATGCCTGTGTGAATTGGGGTGCTCAAGTATCCCCCTGCCTTGGCACCAGCTTCCTGGCGTGTCCTGGGAAGTCACAGCAGAGTGGCAGGGCTGGCTGATGGAGGCGATGCAGAGATGTCTTTCCGTCAAATGGCTTGTGGGCTGTGGCCGTCCGCGTCAAGACCCGTGGGGAATAACATGATCGGACCTGTTCCGAAGCACTCTCACCGCTGGGGGTCTCTGACACAATGAGAGGAGACAGGGGGCCACTGTCCATGGTGGCAAAGGCTTGCATGAGCAGGGGCCGCTTGGGAGTTGAGATTCAGGGGCTAACATCGCCGTATCTTCAGTGGCACCCACAGGCCAGGGAAGCCTGGGCCAGTTTGGATGCAGATTGAAGGCTGCTGGCGTGTGCAGTGGGCATGTGATGATACAGCAGAAGGCAGGGGCCGGTGGGCAGTTGGACCTTTCCTTCTTTTTGTTTGCAACCCTGACCTCCGCATCTAATGCAGTGTCTCTGCCTGCTGAGGGCCCTTCCCTCCGGGTCTCTGCTGAGATGGGAGAATGCTAATATTTCTACTCTCCTGCAGGTGGCGCCACAACTTAGGTTTTTAAGCTGCTGACCGCCTGCCGTTTTCTTCCCGTGCTCTGTGCTGTGTGTAAAACTCAGCCTTGGGGCCAGCTCTTGGGGGGAAAAAATTCTCTATAGTACCACCAGGTTCTGGCGATTTATTTAACGAGCAAATCTGGCTTTTATCAACTTAAATAGCGGTTCTGTTGCTGGACTAATAAAATGGTGGTAGCTAAGTGAAGGGAAACTTAAGGATTTCTTCTCTGCTCCCCTATTAAAACTGGCCCTTTTATTCAGCCGTGAGAGATGAGCCAATACTTTTCTCCTCAAACCCCTTAATAAACCACAATTGAATGGCCACAGAAACAGCTGCTTTGGAAACAGGGCTTCACAAAACCTGTCATTTTGCTTCTCCCTCTTGTGGCCATGGGCCAGGCCATGACCTACCTGGCTTCCCCACTGGGCTAGGGGCACAGTGGGTGACTCACGGACCCGCTGTCGAGAGGAGAAAGCTTGTGTCTCACTTTGCCCCTCACCAGTTGGCATGGGAGAGGGATGGGGGAGGTGAAAGAGTGGGAAGGATTTGTGCCTAATGCAGAAACCGCCTTTAACCATTATAGGGGTGGCCTTTCCCAGTGTGTTCTTAGAGAAGAGTGGAGACAGCAGAGAACCTTCTCGCCCTCACTGCATTGTGCTATTTACAAAAAAAGAAAAAGAAAAAAGAAAAAAAGATGTGTTGTTCTGAAAAGCGATGCTAATTCCTTCTGTGTGTATTGCACTTAGAGTTCTGAGGCACATGAATAAATAGCAACCCCTTTGACTGTCACTATCTCTAAGGGGTAAATGAGTCTGGGGAGAAGACAGAGTGTCACTGAGAAGGTGTGATTTGCCCCCCAATTATAGAGCTGGTGGGTGCCAGAGCCAGGACTAGAACCGAGATCTTCTAACGTCTGGGCCCTACTCATCCCACCCCATCCCACTCTCCAGCCTTGAGAGAAACATCCACCTTTTTTTTTTTTTAATTATGATTTTAAAAATTATCATTAAAAAAAATCAAGTCCCATGCCATTGCTAATTTGACCCTGCCAGTTCTTCCTTACGATGACATCACAACTGTCCCTGCAGCACACCTTTCACTCGTGTTATTAAAAGGAAGGGGAAGAAAGGAAAGGCAGGTGGCCGTATGGCCCCATCAATGACAGCAGAATCGACTGGGGCCCCTCACCTGCCCATTGTTGGGCCAGCTTTTTGCCTCCCTTCTTCCCTGTCATTTGGCTCTGTTATTACTCTTCAGGTACCACATGGCATTCATTTCTCTGAATGAAAATAAATGACACCACACACTAGGTAGGCAATAGTAATAAAGACATTTTATTTGTCACCTCTAAATAAAGGTCTTTGACTTCCCATCCCTCCATCCATCCGAAAATGGACCTGGGACCCAACAGCTATATTCACACGTACACACACATGCACGCGTGTAGACACACAGGCTACAAGGGGGAAAAAATCAAGTCGTATAAAATATACGTGCTAGCATGCTGAGAATGGAAACAAAGTTGTTGTTGCCCTTCCCCCTCCCTTTCAGCATTTTTATGGCATATCCTGAAAGCCAAGTGACAGACAGACATTTGAAAGGATTCTCCCCGCCCCTGCCCCACTTTTATTGAACCATACTCCTTAAGTAACCCATTACGCTTTTCCATGTGCTCTGTGTGCTGTCACCTCTGGGAAAGGCCTGTGATGGTCCTGTGCAGAGTTTTAGAGACGATACCTCGGAAAGGGGCCAGCACCAGGATGCAAACAGCATTATAGGAGCCTGAGCGCCTCCTTAAATGCTGCATCCTGGGGGTCTCCCTTGTCTCGCCCTAGTCTCAGTGTGCCTAGACAGACATTTGGCCCGGCGAGCCCTCAGCTCCGAGGGAGGGCCAAGAGGCAGCAGCCCTGAGATATTTTGTTATGATGCTCCTGGACTTCCGAAACGCACCTGCTATTGTGTGCTTTGTCTAGAGTCTGGGATCCAGGGTTTCTGAGAGAAGCCAGATCAATGTATTAACACAAGCTAATAAGATAACTCCTTGCTGCTTTCTGGGCCATGCAATACTCAGCAGAGAAGCAGAGGCTAAAAGGGCTCCACTCTGTCTCTTGGAAAACTCTTTAACCAGACAACCGAATGTCTGCTGTCCTCCTCACTGGGGCCTGGCTCATCTCCTTCTCGCCGAAGCACCCACCTCTTGAGAGCAAAGCTCCTGCCAGGCCCTATCTAGGTGGGTCCTGACTGACCTATGTTTGCTGCCTACCTTGCACCTTGTGTATAGCTGGTCAGCTCACAGCTTATTTGAATGTCCCCGGTTTATAACTCTGATTTCTATGAAAACATTACCCCTACAGGAAGGTGTAGGAATTTATGCTGTGGTCAGTCATGTCCACCTAATAGGAAGATCCTGAGATGTTCTGATGGGAGGGACAGAATGGGTGTGGGGAAAAGGAAAGTTGAAGATCAAGAGAGGGGAGGCAGGAGGCCAGAAGGAAGCCTGTCGCTCCTTTAGTGGGCCACCTTTGATTGCTGCCCATGCGAGGAAGCACTTCACTGTGGTGGGGTGCAGGGAGAGGACATGTGTAAAGTTGGGTACGTCAGTGTGGGAATCCCTCAGGCTTCTCTAGGTGGGCGGGGCATAGTCCTAGAAGGGTCCGGATGGGGGTTTCAGAGGCCGCGCTGTCCACTTCCCGTCCTGGCACCTGTCCTCCCTGCCAGCCGGCTGTCTGAACTAGAGCAACATGGAATTTCTTTCCTTGGACTTCAGAAACTGCCCTGATGTTCACATTGTCTGTTTTTGCTGTGCTGTAGAATCCAGGGTTTCCAAGAAGCGAGGCGCCAGGGCAGCTTCTTAATATAATCAGATTGCCAGGCAAGCTCTAGGGCACTTGGCCATTCTTGCTCTCTCACCTAGGCCTTCCGTCTGTGGGTGCCGTGGGGGTGCCTTGGCGGGTGCTGGGGCGGGGGATCTGATTAGCAATGGGTGCGTAGCAATGGGTGCGTGTGCCTGTGTCCCCTCTAAACAACCGCGTGTCCCTCTGACCGACCGTCAGCTCCCGTGTCCCCACCTTCCGAGGAAGCTGAGTACGTTTCACTCCGAGTGCGCGCCCTGCGCCCCTGTCACCACGGACGCGCCCCTCTCTGCCCTATATCGCCACCGGCAGGGTCCCTCGGTGCGGACCGAGGGGACAAGGTGATGTCCGCAAACGTCGGTGCGAGGGATCGCAGGCCAGGTGGGCGGTGGCGGGCGCAAAGTGTGGGGGAGGCGCCCTCTGCCCCCTCTGCCGGCCGCTCCTGGTCGTCTAGATGTCAGCCGCGAGCTCCCAGCCAGCCAGAGCGAGCCAGAGAGGGAGCGGCGGCGGCGGGCGGCGGGGAGGAGGAGGCGAGGCGGCGAGGGAGGGAGGGAGGCAGGGAAGCAGGGAGGGCGGGAGGGAGGAGAGGAGGACCCAGAGAGCGCCAGGCAGCTGGAGTTTTTGCAGCGCTTGGCCGGGCTTCAATGCACAGCAGCAGCGAGCCGCGGCGGCAGCAGGCAGCCCCGGAGCTTCGGCGGCGGCTGAGCCAGAGGCAGCCCCGCTCCCTGCCCCCTGCAAACTTTGCGAGTAGCCCGCCCGGGGGGCCGGGGGCGCGCCCGGGAGGCCCGGCTCGGCCCGCGGCCGCGCTCTCCGCCGCCGCAGCGTCCGCCAGCGCCGCCACCACCGCCGCAGCCCCGCGCCTCCCCGGGGAGCAGCCGGAGGCTCCCGCGGCGCCCCCGGCTTCGGCCCCTCAGCGCTGCCCGGCCAGTCCTCCGGCAGGGGCGGGGGCAGCCGCGGCGCGGCTGGCGGCCGGCTGCTGGGGGTCCGCCGCTGCTGCCCCGGGAGGCGCGCAGAGGCGCCGGGAGCGCTCCCCCGCCAGTCCCCCGCGCACTTGCTGAGCCCGGGCAGCGGCCCGACCGGGCGAGCATGGGCGGCGCGGAGTGACGCCGCCGTGCCCGCTTGGCATCAAGGACACTGAGCCCGCGGGGTGGGGACGAAGGGGGCAGCCCGCGTCGCCACCGCAGCCCCCGAGAGCCGCCGCCGCTGCTCGGGCTCCGGGGCCGGGTGGAGGAAAGCGGGGCTGGGAACCGATTCCCGTTCTCCGACCTTTTTGTTGGACATTCCGCCCACCTTGGACGCCGCAGGAGGAGCTGTCAAGCCCCGCAGGCGCTGATTTCGCCCTCCGTTTTTCCTTGCTCCCGCCCGGGTTCCGCGTGCCTCGGTGGAGTATCTGCGTTCGGGGCTGGGGCTGGAGCTGGAGGAGGCAGCCACGCGCGCGCACACGCACACGTTCAGAGGAGGGCGAGAGGCAGCGGCGCCCGCACCATCTGCAGCGTCAATGCGGCGCTCCCGCTGAACCAGGCAAAAGCGGCGCTTGCAGGTAAGGGAGCCGGCCGGGCCGGCGGGGGCGGCGCGGGCGGGGATGCCCGGCTCGGTCCCGGAGTCCTCGGCTGCCCTGGAGCCGGCCCGCTGCACGCACGCACGCGCGCACACACACACACACATACACACACACACCGCACACCGGCACCTGCCCACTTCGCACCTGGACACCGCGTCGGTGCGGCGCGGCCAGGGCAGGTACCGCTTGCGTTCTTCTCCTGACGCTCCGGGTCTCAGACTTCTCTTACCTGGGACTTTCAGGGGCGGGGAGGGGGTTTCCTGTGTCTGACTGCTTCTCCCTGCCACCCGGGGAGGCTGAGGGAGTGATTTTTTTTTTTTTTTTTTTTTTGCCAGGTCCCAGCCCCTTGCATCCCTAGCTGGTTTTTAAAACTGGAGAAGTCATGGGAGGTCTTGGGAGACCCGCCCAGTGTAATCTCTGTTCCGTGGCCTTTGGATACCGTGAGATTTTAATGGCAGCCCACCGACCGATATTCAGACAGATATTTGGAGAGCGTGTGTGGTGGCCCGGCGCGCGGGGAGGAGGCCACATCGGCGGATGGGGGTGCAGTTCTGTAGGGCGGTGCATAGGGAACAGACACCGCGTTTCCCCAGTAAGAGGCAGCACAGTCGCTTTTCTGAAGCGTGGCACTGCTTCCCGCGAGCGTGCCGGGATTTCAGGCAGGAAGGGGTTTAAGTGTCGCTTCGGGTGAGTGTGTGGTTTGTCGAGGGAGGGGATGGGGGTCGGCTCTTCCGTAAAAGGTGTGACCTACTCATGTCGCCAGTCTCTGGGCAACAGCAAGGCGACAGGGTTTAGGGACACAGGTCTCGGGTCTCCCTTTCACCTCCCTATCCGTCCTCTGCACTGTGCTGGAAAGCCTCCCGCTAACACCTGTCACATGCCTGTCCAGGGTATGTGTCTGAGAAAATGAACTAGAAGAGGGGATCCACGAGGGCGTAGTGCAGGAAGGGAGAGGCATCCCCTCTCTTGTGACCACCTGAGCATGCCCACACTACGAGGAGGCAAGGCATGCCTGGATCTGCCAGCGTCTGCAGAGCCAGGCTGCTCCTGACAGTGTAGACTCACTCTCCGGAAGCCTGTGGCTCAGGGTTCTATTTCCCGGAAGCTTTCCCCTCCTTACCTTTTCTCCCTGGTTGGAGTTTCACAGGCTGCTTTATTTTCAAACTTTTTCTGTAGGAGGGGGGAGGTAGTTGGGGCTCCAAAAGGGCTTTTCCACAGTTCCCGTGTGGGGGTCAAAGAACAATTGATTCAGGGCCCAGTTGTTGTAGGAAGAAGAATGTGAGACCCAAATAATGGAACATTATTTTGGAGTCGAATATAAATATAGCACAGTCCCATGTTTCTATCGCTGCCCCTTGTTGGGGTAACTTGTTGGCCAACCTGGAAAGAAGTGGAATAAGCGTGCACTCTTTATGCAAGATCATCTATTCAGAGTGTCCTACAAACCCAACAATGGGAAAAATATGTTGGGAGTCTTCCAGAGCATGAGGGGAAAGGAGTCAACATTCTTTCAAACAAGAGGGCCTCAGTGCTGGTCACAGGGTTTGGTTGGTTCTGGAAATCCTAAAGATGGGTGCTGAAATTAAGGGCTCTCTCTGCACCCCCATCTTTGCTATTTTCAAACTTCAGCTCCTGTGAAGGTCTTCACTTAGGCTGGGGAGGAGAGGAGCAGACGCCCCGGTAGGGAGGTTGTATTCTGGCTGTGTGCTGTGTGATCTGCCCTTTGATTGATTGAAAAGGGTAGATGGAATAAAGCAAAGCTGTCACAATGGGGAGAACCCAGTAGGGGGAAGAAACATCATTATCTTTTTAAGAATGGTGGGGGTGTGTACACACACACCGAGATACGTGTTCTTAAAGTGCCTAGCTATACATACGTGGTCAGCTCGTCCAACCATGTGTGACAATGAGACCCACCTCTGTCTTCCGGGCTGGTGGAAGAGCTGGGACATTTCCACACACATGCCCCTTGAGAGCGTGGACAGGGAGGTCCCATGTACGCTAGAGCAGCACATGGCTTTCAACAGAAATAGTGAACACACGCAACAGTGAGTGGCTCCCAGGTAAACATTCCCTCACGGGAGCTGGAAGGGGCGAAAAAGATGCGGTATGGAGCTCCCTGAAATGTCCGTGCACCTTCCGCAGAGACTCTGCTCCTTTCTCTGCTGCCCTCTCTACTCTCTTTCCTTTCTCCTATATTTGCCGCCTCAGGATCTGTCACTTTAATGCAAAACTAGCAGTCTTTATGCTGGTTATAAGCTAAAGATTTTTAAACGCGGGTTCCAAAATTCCCCACACTTTCTGTACTTAGTGTTTGGTACCAGTTTGGATTCTAGGACAAAGCAGGCATTAATTAACATCTGTGCAAAGCTGGGTGTACATCATCTAATTTTTTCCTGGCTCTCTAGCCCAGCCCTGGCGCATGTCACGTTGTCACTCTCCCTCTCTAACCACTCCTCTGTGGTCTTCCTTTTGAGTTCCCTGGGGTCTTCTCACTCGGAAAGGAGGTGCACTAGAAAAACCCCAACTGTGAAAAATGCTTCCTTTTTCGCAAACCCTTGCTGCTGCCGGGCTGTGCTCTAGGCGGCTCTGCTGTGAGCAGGAGGCGTAGGTTGCCCACAAACTGTTCTGTCTTGCCCAATCCGGTACTCACTCTCGGGCTGGCCCCTGTCCTCCCAGGACTTCATCCTGGATGCCCACCGACACTCGGCAAACATTTCCGGAGGAATCCGATGAGGCCGCCAACTCGTTTCCTTTTTCCTTCTCTGCACCTCTCCGCTGCCTGCTGCCGCTGCTCCCTGCAGACAGAGAAGTCTGCATGGCAGATTCTGCCTACACTTGGCCCCCTGATCCTTTTCATCACAATGAGGGCTGCTGGGAATTAAGTGGGGGCTTTCTAGGGAGGCAGCAGTTCTGAAGTGGGGAGAGAGCTCAGGGGGCGGGGTGATTAACCGTCCTTAGCTGCTAGTTATCGCCAAGCTTTGATGCAAAGAAATTGCAGCCAATCTCTCTCCTCCTAGCCAGTTAGGAGGCATGTTTTAGCCACTTCTCCCCACCTTACGCAGAGACAGCAATGCACAGATAATGCCACCCCTGAGACCTGTAGGAGTGGCTCTATGGCGGGCGGTGGTGGGGCAGCAGCCACACAGGAAACTGCGTGGTTCAGGCTACGATGTGTCTGTGCAACAGATGTGCCATTCATTTTTAGGATCTAGTTTTCGTATTTGTGTCCGGTACTACTCAATGTGAAATTGGTTCAGGACCTCGGGCAGTGGAACAGGTCTCGTGTCCTTCCCTTGACAGCCCCCCCCCTTCCCTCTTTCCCACGCCCCCTTCCTTCCTCCTCGCGACCACTTGCTAATCCACCCCCGGCTTTGTGAGCACATCCGCCAGCCCGTTCGCCCTCAAATTTGTGGCAGTCCAAGAAATCAATATAACATGAATTTAACGACAGCTGGATGATTAAGTGTTATTTATATTTAAGAGCGGCATTTTAAAAAGACATTGTGCTAATAAATCACAGGGCTGTTTGGGAGATGAACATGATTAGGGTAATTGCCCTATAGGCTCTGTTGAGCAATGCTTGGTCCACACAGAGCCCCTCAGACTCCACCTCTTTAGAAGCTGCGAGCCCCCCCGCTGATCCCTACCCGGAGTTCCCACCTGGTCCCCTCCCATCCTGGGGGCTTACTCACTCTGCCTTCTCCCCTCCTCGCAGGGCAGGCTGTAGCCCTTCTGCTGTGGCAGGAAGGCAGCGTCAGCAGGGAGACTGAAGGGGGCTCTGCTGCTAAGTGGTAAGAGACGGATCTTAAAAGCGAAGGCAGGCAGGGGGTCCTAATTCCCAGAGCAGAGGCCTGGTTCTGGAAGGCGGAGGCCACTTCCCTGCTTGGTCTGAAGTAGCTTTGGAAGAAAAGCTGCCTAAGTTCCAGGGGGGGTCTGTGGGAGCCTCGGCCCCCTGTCCTGTGATCATGTGACATCAGCCTCCCCAAGGAAGAGGCTGTGTGGACATTAAGATTTGTTCTTGTGTAAGCAGCAGAATGGAAAAGAATAATAATTGATGATGGTGGTGGTGGCTGATATGTATGGAGCACTTTCTCAGGTGAGGCATTGTTTTAAGCACTTGGCACAGGTCAGCCCCTTTTCCTCCTCGTGACAACCCAGAGGGGGCAGTTACTTTTACTCTCCCCAGTTACTCCAGGAGGAAGCAGATGTGGAAGGGCAGGGACTTTGTCGAAGATCTCTCAGCTGGTGGGGGGTGGAGCCAAGTCTCACCTCTAAACAAATAAATTGATCCCCTCCTTACCATTGTGCTATTTGCTTCCTTAAAGTATGTCGCCACCCCCTTTGGAGGTTTGGGGGAGAGTGTGCCCTGGGAAGTTTAGAGTACCTGGTTTCTCCCCTGGATTACTTCTGTGACCCCAGGTGATTCTATTGATTCTTTGAGCCTTGGTTTCCCCATTCATCAAAGGGGGCTGAGTCTTATCCTCACTGTTGATGGGTTGTGAAATTGCACAGATCATTCTAGCAGAGTGCGGTTTCAGAGGATGACTCTTGCCTCATTTGGCAAATGACTCTGCCCATTCCCTCTGGGAAAAAAGTGGGAAGTAAGTAAGTGAGTGAGTGAGCGAGTGAGCAAGTGAGCAGGTGAGTCCTTAGCCCTGCTTTCTATTCCGTGAGGCTGAGTCTTGTGCTGATAGGAATCTAGTTCTCCCTAGTGACGGCTTTTGAATTTGCTGGCATTATGAAAACAATACTCTTATTTAAGGCTTCAAATCACCCTGAAAGGTGAGGATTATTACATTTTGATGGTGTAGGAACTAAGCAAAGCTCCAGGATGCTACGTGGTTAATGGTCATTCCACTCTTGGGGAAGTATGCACACAGTAGGTGCTCAGTTTGTTCATTCATTCATTAGCTCTCAGGTTCCAGAGTTCGGAAGCAAGAGGAAGGGAAGGAATATTTGCTTGTGGATGTCATACCACGCTGGGTCTATATGATAGAGCAAATCCGCTGTGTGTGTGTGTGGGGGGGAGTCATCCTGCAGCACTTAGCGTAAGTGTAGCACTTGTTAGGAATTATTCCGAATTCTGAGAGGTGTGAGCAGTGAGGCCCAGGTGGACAATGGACCAGGTTGGGTGCCACCGCATCTCAAAGCCAGATTTCAGCTGTCTGTGTCTGTCTGTCTGGCCTGAACATTTTAGGGAATAGCCACAGGTGATCCTCTTGTGGTTAGATGTTTGTTTGTTTGTTTTCTACAAAAGACAACCTTTTATTGTATACATTATTGATTTGGCTTTTCCTCTTCACTGAATTGAGTGAAGGTTCTTCCAGACTTGAGGTGGCTAGAAGGGGCACACTTGGAATCCCATCACCTGCCCTTGGGGCAGCAGGAGGAGGGGCTGACTCAGCCGGATGCGGAGTCCTGCTCAGACCTACGTCCACAGGTGCATGAGAGACCTTCGGGCATCCTCGCTTGCTGGCTAAGCTTGGCCAAACCCCTTGCTCTGCATGGTGCCTTCTCCACGAACCAGGATTTGCAACAACAGATTGGATTTTGGAATGTTTTGTCACTCTTGCACAAAACAGATCACTAGCTAAGAGGATATCATCGTCTCTGCAGTCGATGATCTGAACGCAGATGAACTGAATCAATCCACAATGTCTTACAGGCAAGAATACTTTCATTAGGAGGAAAAAGTCGAGGAAGAGGTTATTGGAACTGTCGGAAAGGAAAACCAGAGCTGCTCAAAGGCCTTCCTGGTCTTCACTCGAGATCTGTTTCACACCTGACACACTCAGTTGGCTCATAAGAGCCCAGCTGGATTCCTCCCTTGGTAGCGTATGGTCTAGGACCTGAGGATGAACAAACCATTCCTTGGCTTTGGCCTAGAGGTCAAGAGGAGGGAACGTAAGCAAAGCAGGGTTGGCCAGTTGTTCTTCCTCTTGTGGAGGGAGTAGACGGTGAGAGGAGGGCATGCCAGAGCAATAGCCATTGGGTTGTGTATTTGGACCAGCGTGAATGGAATGTCAGCTCACCTTTCAGAGATAAATGGCCACTTTTCCCTGCTCCATCTCAGACCAGCTTCTTGAAGGTAAACCTAAAATAGTGCAGAATTTCGCAAAGTATACTCTGTGAGAGTGAATAGGTATTGCACACACAAAAAGTTTCCATGGCCAAATAAGTTTATCCCAAGTATAAAGTCAAGCTAAAGAGGGTCCTCGTTGCGGGACTTCTCAGAGCCTTTACACACACTAACATGGATTGTGAAGCCACAAATGGTAGATATTCCCTGTTGTGGCCATGGGAATCTCCCAAGAAATATTGGACAGGCTCTTTCATTTGTCGGCTCTCAACTATAAATGAAGGAGTGGAGCCTACAATAAAAAATTCAGTGGGACTTTCATGTTATACACACAAAGTACCAGATTCTGGTGAGTATGTAGTTACTAGGGTTTCAAGCAGAATTCTGCCAGATGGGCAGATAGTCCACCTCCAGGCTCAGCATTTGCCCCTTGTCCTTCCAAGGCAGCAGAGGGGTTCTTAGACAGAAATGAAGTCCAGGTAGGTATATCTTTTCTCAGGTTCCTAGACAATTCTGGTATGTTCTCCTGGTTAAAAAGCACTAATATTGCAGGAAAAGCTAGATGTTGGAGACGAATAGGTGTAGATAATCTCAGCTCTGTCAGTTACCAGCTAAAGGGTCTTGGGAAGAATCAGTTTATGTTTCAGGATTACCATTGATACAATGAAGGGGGTTAGTCTAGGTCAGTGATTAAAATTAATTTTTAAATCTATATGCCGGCAGACCTCTTTATTACAATGAAATTTCATATGGAACTCTAATGGACAGGACTATTCTCGTCAAAGCCATGGGGGTTTGGGGGGGGGGCGGCGCCGGAGCCTTGCACCCTGGGCCTGAGTTCCCTAGAAGGCAGAGCCTGAGGCAAAAGCTGATGAGGTGACCCTTTATCAAGGGTGGAATCCTAGGGCAGCAGGAGCGAAGGGGAAAGGGAGGAAAGGTAGGGAAGGAAGAGAAATAGAGAGCGTATCCCCGAGCTGGCCATGGCTTCCCAGGGAAACATAGCTCGTGGCTCGGTTGCTAAGGCTGTATCCGGCTGAGAGTGTGTTATCGGAAGAGGCTAGAGGGCAGGCACAGCCAGCACTCGTCAGCTGGGTCCTCCCTGTGTGCTGCAGCTCCCTGGGCACCAATCACCCCATGAGGTGGGACACCCCCTCCCTCTGGGGTTGTGATGTTATGTCAAACTAGAGCCTCTGTGGTCAGGCCCATGGGCTGGGGCTTATGTGGCTCTGCCTACAAAGAGCCTGATGGTGCGACAGCCGCCAGGTCCATTCTTCACCTGCAAGGAAGAAAGGCTTCAAGGACTTTAGGACCAGAGGAATAATGTGAGCTGTCCCTGGGACACTGTGGGAGGGAGTGGGGGGCAAATGACTGAAGCCCAGAGTCAGGGCTGGGGGTGACGTGTCAGGTGGGGCCAGGCAGATCCGGGTGGTTTCAGGATTATCATTGATCAAATGAGGGGGGAGTTGGTCTAGGTCAGTGATTTAAAAAGTTGGGGGTCCGGGATAATGGATTCCATGCAAAGATTCCATATATGGTTCTTTAGAGCAGATTCAGATAGAGAACCAGGGCAGGCTCCTCCCATAAAGCATCACTCAGCCCCCAAATTCATGACTCTGTGGCCACCATAGCCAGCCACACTATGGGCTACCCAGTGGAGACCCCTGATAGAAATCACATTAAGATTGGGTTCCAGCCAGGTTTCAAGAGGCGTTTAGCTCTTATCAACCAAAGCAGTGCCTTCCACATGTTGGTATGTGTCTCAGAGGCTTCTGTTGGTGATGGCCGAGGGACAGGCACAAATGACCGCTGCCTCTCTCCTTGTTGTAAAAACCATTACAAGCACTGAAAGATAAAGCAGCAGGGGACATTTCTGCATAAAGTATTTTCCATAAGTAATTACCTCTTGCCAGCTCCCTCCTCCCCGCCCCCTCCAGGTGAGCTAAGGACAGATGGTTGCCCTGTGCTTATGCCCCTATTTCCCCACTCTTTTCCCCATTACATACTGACCCTGTCTTCTTCCCCTAAATGCACTTGCCCTTAGCTGCTGACTGAGGTAAGCGACTCACTGATGGGAGACGTGTCTCCGTTAGCATGTCTGTCTGAGATTTCCAGATCCCTGAGCGTCAGGCCCAGCCCCCTTGAAGCAGTGTCTTGTGTGTAATCAGGAACTTAATTCAGACTTTTAAATAATGGTAAAGAAACTGCTGCTGGCAGTAGCGATGACAACAACAGTATTGAAATGCTTTCTTTCTTTACGTTTGTAGGTGAGGGGCACCATCTCTTACTTCTCTCATATACTCAGTACCTAACCTCGGGCCTATCATACTGGAAGCAATCACTAAATATTTGCTGAGGAAATAGAATGAACGAATGGGGCAGGAGAGGCTGACGACAAGCGGCCTATAAAGGACAAAACTCGGGAAGTGTGAACCAGCTGCTATGGCAGGTGCCTACTCTCTCTCTGTCAGTGCAGGTGGCTATTTCAGAGGATTACGAGGAACCAAGCTGAGAGCAGGCTGAGCCTGTTGATCACAGTAGAGTGTCCTGGGTGATGGTGCTTTGGGGGCAGGTAAGGTGCAGTGGCCTGTTCACACTGATGCAGTTGGAATTGTTTACTTGCGTTCCACGTAAACGTAAACCTCGCTGTGGGTTTAGGTGCCGATAGATTGCGGGTAGCGGTGGATAAGCAAACTGCATTCCCCAGAGCATTCCAAAGACTAGTTTCTCCATGGCATAAGCTGGTAAACCTTACGAGCTGTGTCCTCTTGGAGACTCAAGATGCCCATGAAAGGCTTAAGATTACTGCTAGAGAAAAACCTGTTTGTTTATTCTTAGCCAACCACTTTTTCAGCGTATTTGGCACTGGGATCCCTTTGTGTGGGCGTATTTAAACCTGGAACGAGTAGTCAAGGGAAAGCATTTTGGGAGACGCTGGCCTTCAACTGGAAGCTTTCAGATTTGAGTTATTTTAGAAGAGAGAAAACAGAATGAATCTACTACACGGTTAAAATGGGGACTTGAGCGGTCCTGCTTCCCAAGGAGCTGACTTCCTCTTGTTCTTGTCATTTGCTTTTGAGAATCTCAGAAATGGCTGTGAATTGCAGTGAGACTTTGGTGACTGTAGTGCCTTCAGATGTAGATTTTCTAAAGGGATCATGTTAAGGAGTGTGATTGCAGCTTTGACAGGTTCGTGGAAATGTTTCCAAAAAGTAGCACTTTTCGGTTGCACATAATAGATCAAGATGGATGTTTGCAAAATATGTGAGTAATGACATGCACCTCAATATATTTTTCAGCTACACTTATGGAATAAGAGCCTTCAGTACAGCTGGCCAAGATAAATGTTCTGAATTAACTAAGAAGGTTGACTTATTGAGACACAGCTTCCTGAATTTTGGATGGCTGAAACAAATTTTCTCGTGGGACAGAGACTTTGCTACCCTGGAGAGGCTGAAGGTGCCTCTCCGTGGTTACCCGCCGTTGGGTGGTGACCTGGAGAGCAAAGTTAGGAAATGTCCCATGGGATGCATTTCACCACCCAGTAGTCTCACCTTCTATGGGAAATGATGTGTGTGAGAGTTTGGGTGGGGGAGTGTCACCCCAGTGGTATTTGGGTTTGGATCACTTGGGGACCTCAGCTGATAACCCACGTGTCCAATTATGGGGCTGTGGCCATGCTTTGCTCAAACGCCACGCTCCTTTCCAAAGTGAATAACAGTCGCTAACACACACTTACTAACAAAACTCCCTTGGCACCCATTCGTAAAGCCCTGCACTGATGATTCTATCAGCATTAAACTGTTTGGTGACTGAGTTTAGAATTATAGGAATCGTAGAAATGAATTAGCAGTAAATCAAGTCCCAGATGCGTTCGAACCCAACTGCAGTGAATTTTAAATGAAAAATATCTTGCTATGATGACGCAGTTGTAAGTCAAGCACTGGAGCTCTGTCACTCTTGACTTTGGAGACGTGTGGCAGTCACCCTTTGAAAGGAAAACCCTGACAACAGCTCGTATTGATTCCCAGTCATGCTGGGAAATTGCCACTTCATTTCTTCTTCATAAACTGTTGGATTTTTTTTTTTTTCCCAAGGAATCCTATTTGTAGGGGCACGGCAGAGCTCTGGGATCAGGGCAGGTGGGAGCTGGCTCAGGCCCAGGGGCACGGTTCACAGCATCCTCTTTAGTCCTCCTCAGGAGGAGCCATGCGAAGGGGCATTTGGGTCTGCAGGTGTCGTGTGGTTTATTTTCCCCTCTCGGACCATATTTGATTCTTCCTTCTGGGGGATCTGTACAGAAAAACAACAAAGAGAACACTTCAAGGAGGCTGCGAGACTGTCATGTTGCAGTGACAATTGCAGTGTAATAAGAAATCATTTATGTAAGTTACGGTGCCCTCTGAATGCAGCTTGTCGGAAATGTGGCTACAGCTTCTCAAGGCCTATTTTTTTTCTCCTGCAAAATAATCCTGAGGTTTTAATTTTCAGAGCAATTGAAGAAGTATTATGTGCTGGCCGGGGAATAGGGAGACCCAGCTTCTAATCTTAGGTCTACTGAATCTCTTTCAGCAAGTTCCCTCTCTGGGCTAGGCCTCAATTTTTCTTTCTTTAAAGCCAGAATAAGCCCTTGCTGTTCCAGACCAGAAGCCCAGGAGGTGACGATGAATGTGGCATGCATATTAAAGGGCCAGGTGAGCGCCAGAAGAAAGATTCCATTTACACACAAGGTCAGAGAAAATCAAGAAAGAGAGAATGAAGCTTAAGCTTAGGCCTCTCACCATTATACACCTCTACCAGCTCCTGTGTGTTTGCTGGTGGGGTGAAGAGCTGTAAGTGATAAAAGCGGCTTGCGGAGGGTCAGAAGGGAGAGTCTGTGTGGGCTAGCAGGGGCCTGTGGGAAAGGGCGTTCATGCAGGAGTCAGAGGCCTGCGTGGGAGGGGCGGTCCTGACCTGGCAGCAGTAGTAGGTTAAAGTGGGGACTCTAGGGAAAGCAAAGCGGTCATCATTTCCCTTGATGCTTATCTTTCACTTTGTTCCATATAAATATTTACCTGTCTTAGAGAGGAAGATGCCATGTTATGACATTTTTAACAGATAATCAATTGATCAATTAGTTAGTCAATTCGGTCACTATTTATTGAGTGTCTACTATGCGCGCTGTACACTATGAAAGAGGTGGGTTGTACTGAGATGAAATACCTCGTTTCTGCCATTAGGGAGCTCACTTGGTGTGGCTACGGGACACGTTAGTAGATGATAAACACAATGTGGTAAGAAGTGAGATCTGTGTGTGCAGAACACACCCTGAAAATACATCAGAAGGGGCACCCATCCAGATTTGGAAGGCAGGACACAGAGAGGGTCTCCTGGAGAAGGAGGGGGACATGAAACTGAGCTTTGAAGGGTGTTCTGAAGGGCAAGTGGGATCGGAGGAGTGGGATTGGCCTCGTGAACTCATGAGGAAGAGGTGATGGGTGGAGGCAGCACCATGGACGAGGCATGGAGAGGTGAGAATACACAGCACTTGGCGACGTGCAGTAGCTCAGGGCAGAGGTGGAGGCCAGACTGGAGGCACACACAGGTAGAGGCTGGGCCAGGACCAGGGGTAAGTGTCCAGCTACAAGTTTTATCTGGCAGGCCTTGGGGATTTCCAGATTAGAGAATCAACAAGACCAGATTCACATTGTGGATAGCACCCTATGGGGGCTGTGTGGAGAAAGAATCAGAATGAAGCTATTCTAATGACACAGGCAGGCATGGCAGAGGGCTGGCCAAAGGCGGTGGCAAAGGAGAGAAAGGGACCGATTTGAGAGAAACCTAGGAGTTAGAGCTGACTGACTGATGGTAGATATGGCAGTGATGGTGGTGGGGAGTAAAGGGAGTTGGGGGCATCTTGCAGGTGGCCAGCTTGGGCAACTGGTGGAAGGTGACACTACTCACTTACCTAGAGATTTTAGATCAAGACTCGTTGAGGGGCAGTGGTAGAGGGAGGGGAATGTGTTTTTTTCTGGACATGGCAAACTGAGGTACATATGGGATTTCCAGGTAGAGGTGACCAGGAGGCAGCAGACATATATGGCTCTTGCCTTCCTGGCAGCTTCATCTCAGTGCTCGCTATGCTATTTACTTCTGTCCCCATTTGTAGATTGAGGAGTTCATTCTGGGATCTGGCCGGAGCTTAGTAAGAAGCAAGAAGACCCACATGTAGATTTTTTACGTTTTCAATTGGTTCATGTTTTGAATTAAACATACGGTTTTGCTTGAGATGGTTCTGAAAACATCCAGGCATTCACCTCGCTTTAGGAGCTGTCCACTATTTTTCAGTGGGGGGGCGGGGAGGTGGGCAGTTTGAATCCTGTGCAGATGGTTATGGAGAAGGCTTGGAATAAAGGCAGACTTAGAATTCAGCAATGGAGAATGACCAGGCCTTTGTTCTGGGCATTAGCTTGTTCCGTTTCTTGGTGCACGCACCCCATTTTCACCGAGCACCACTCAAAGCAGCAGGGTCTGGTGAAATAGGAGGTGATTAATTTTGACCTTGCCCTTCAGAAAAATGTCTTGTGTGTCTGGTGGTAGGAGCCAGTCTGTCCATTCAAGGCCTGCCATAGGATCTGACCACTAGGTAAATTTTGCTTCGTCCAAAGTGCGTTGAAAAAAAAAATTGGTATTTTTGAATGCCTTTAGGTAGGACAGCCCCTCTCAGGTCCCACCTCTCTGTTCATCCCTTTGCTTCCGACCCTTAGTGTGAAGGTATTTGAATTAAAATGCCGGCCAGCAGCCTAGCGCCTGGCGGGTACTCAAACGGTGCTTAGACCGTCTTCTCAGCACTGGACACAAGGAAAGGAGTAACGTAGGTGTCAAGGGCTTTGCATTCTGCAGGGAAGCTTCGGAATTCAGTAGCCCCTGTGACTGGCAGGACAGGCAGACGTGGTGGGTGACAAAACTTTCAGGAGCTCTGTGCTCTGTTAGTGTGTTTGCACTGTGGAAACAGGCCATTTGGCTTGAGCAGAGTGTGGAGAGCAAAATGCCCAGCCACTTCAAGTTTACCCAGACCTTCAACCCCCCACTCACCTGCGCTGCTGTGGAAGGTCGCCAAGCCGGTGGAGGTGGAGGTCCTCAAATAGCGTGATGCGTCCGACTACCAGACAGGTCTGTAGGATGAGGGATTCTGGAAAATCAGCCCCAAAGAGTGTCTTTAGCTGCAAAATTGCAGTGCAATTTCAAGCGAAACAATGGATCTGCTCTCTTCTCTGGATTGCTCCTGGCTATCTCAGAGCTGCTGATAAAAATGGCTTGTGCTGTGGGCTCTCTTGTGGAGAGGGGGACAAGGGGGCAGGGTAGTATTTTTGAGCTCTGACCTTTCAAGAGCTCTGTGGAACAGAGATGACAGGGTTTCTGTTCTTCCCTCCTCACGCCTATAGACCCAGAACTTGTACATGTTATCAACAGCACTCAGTACCTAATTCATTTACACAGCTACACTTTTAGCCTCAGGGAACTCAGCACTTTTTCCCCCAGTTTATCTGGTGACAACTTGTTTCCTTATTATGGGGCACAGGGCAGACCCAGGGTCCTCAGAGGGGAAGTAACCTAACCGCAATGAAATGTGGTCAGGACTAAAATAGAGTAGTCCACACTGCCCGGGGCAGGTGTTTGGGAGTCCAGGACTACCGCCACTGGGGGCGGAGCTCCAGGATTCGCGTGGGGAGACTTCCGGAAAGCTGCCTGAGTCTGGGACAAAGGTAGGGAAGCCCCATTGCTTCCGCTTCTCTATTATGCTGTCCTCTTATGTGTCACTGTACAGGCTTCCCCATGACCCGCAGGTTATCAGATGTCCTCAAAGGAGCTTCTGGTTGTATGTTCAGATGAACATCCAAGAAAGGTGCAGATGCTCAAGTTGCTGACTGTGGGCATGGTGTCAGATTGCACAGAGAATCTTGGCTGTCGGCCCCAGGGCTGGGCGGTGGGGATGGGGAGGAGAGGGCAAGCCTTGCTAAACTCACACTGGATGTTATGAAAAAAATGCTGCAGCCCATTTTACTCTCCTTCATTCCTTCTTCCAGGACTTGATTCTAGCAAGACCCAATGCTTCTTGATAAATACTTAAAAATAAACTCATTACATATTTTTGAAAACCTGGATTTAGATTTATGGCAGTCACTATTGAGGGAGATGGTATTTTTCTGGCCTCTGGGATTTGAGGTGTAATAGAAGATCTCTTGTTTTCCTTTGATAGTGTCCACATTCAGAGGGTTCAAGAGAGCTCCAATAAGGAGCAATATTCCTCCAGCAGACATTGTTTGAAAGGGTGGCATTTTTATCCCAAAATTTATATTTGCAAATTTTAAAAATCGTTAGGCCTGGAAAAGTTTTTACCAGCTTTCAAATTTTGCAGTAGGCCTTGTCCACATTCCAGATGTTTTCCAGGCCTGGATATTTTTGTGTCCAGATAGTGGCATACCCAGAGACTCTGCAAATTCAGGCTGCCAAGGTTTTATTCGTAACAGACAATTTATCGACTTGCATTTTTAGCATGTACATCTCTTAGTCCCATTTAATCGCAGGCTTCTCAAAAACAGGCTACTGTCTCATACACTTTGCAGTTCCCTTAGGACCCAATATTCAGATGGTTTGGTTTTCTTCTCGCTCTCTCTCTACCTTAAACTTGTTTTTCTGAGCTTAAAAAGAGGGGTACCAGAATGGTCAGACAGTGAGCGTATCACACATACTGAAACACCTGAAAATCCACCAGAAGTAGGAAGCAGCTTCACCGGAAAGTCTGCATGCAGAGACGGCTGTGTGCTGGTGTTTAGTCTTCTACTTAATCATCATGGCTCACTTACGAATTGTAACTAGAGTCTCAGTCTTGACTGCAGACCTACCGTGTTGTATGGGAGGCACATCGGAACTGCTGTTAGTTTCTTTCCAAAATGAAAACTCCATTAAACTTGGCTGACTCCCTGTTGCCTTTGGCCAGAAGGTTCTGAGGTTTCACAAAGGTGAAAAACTAAGAACGATAACATCAAAGTGAAATTCAAGGACATAAAGAGATTGTTATTTTGGGGCACAAACGGGTGCCCCTTGGTAGTTGGTTGCCTGCTTGTTGTCCCCTTCCCCCACTATCCTTCTATCTTCTGTGAAGAAAATCTAAAATTTCAGGCTTTTATCAACTATCCTTCCACCTCTTTTCTCGGGGCTATGCTGGTAAGTTGGGTGTCTTTGTAAGGAATGGGAACAGCCCAATTTTGGTAGTGCGTGGTGGAGACCTTTCTCTTTTAATTCTTTTCTACATTGACTGAGAGCGCTGTGCTGCTCATGTGCTGTTAGGCCCGACTCCACATCTGACTTTGGGACTTAATGTGTGGAGAAAGTCAGAATTCCCAGGAGGTGGGGGTAGCAAAGCCTAGTGTGAGGATTCCTCTTGGGTCAGCATCGTTGGTCACAGGGCAACTGTGACCTTAAGCTCTCAGGGCAGCCCCCCACCCCCACCCACTGTTCATAATCGGTCTCTAAACTCGTCCCACAATCCTCGGGTGTATATTTTATATGAACCTCTGCCATCTGGTGCTTTACTCATTAATATATATTTTTTGAAACCTGAAATTTGAACTGGTGCTTATCATATTAAATTTCATTTTGAGGTTCAGTTTGGACCCTGTTCCAGCCTGCTCAGAGAGTCTTGAACTGTGTGTTGTTATCATCAATAGGGAAAGCCTTACAGTAATATTGCATGACTTCTCTTATGATCTCTCATTTGACCTTCACAAGTCCTAGAATTTGTCATCTGAAATTTGGTAAGCATGACTCTCAGTCTTCATTCAAATTATTGATAAAAACGTGAAACTGCGTAATACTAAGGACAAAACCCTTTGGCATGATATTTCCTGGAGAGCTTCCCTTGTAGGTCCGACCAATAACCATTGATTAAACTTCTTTGTGCCCTGGAAGAAATGGAGCATTGAGGACCCAGAATAAATTTGGAGGCAGACAGACCTGGCATTGCAATGGGGCCATTCCCAATGATCAGAATATCTGGAGTCAGTTTCCAATGATGACAGGTAGATGACAGCTATAGGCTTCCTCCTCTGCAACCTTCCAAACAAATCAATTTCGAAGACTGGTATCACACATACCAATCTTTGTTAGGGAGTAGAGCCCAAAACAGTCACACAACCTGTTCTTGGAGCTCTGTTACAAACACTGTCTTCTGTCCTTACCAGTGTGCCAGAGAATGGTTTTACAGATTTGTTGGGAAAGCAGATCCCCCAGCCCTGCAGGTGGACATATGGGATATGTGGCCAGCAGAGCCCTCAGGCCACCTCTTTCTGTTCCAGGATGTAGTACAAATATTATCATTTTCTGTGTGTGCTGAGAAGTAAAAAAGTTTGGGAGGCACTGATTTAGTGACTGTCTTAGTTTAGGCTGCTGTAAGACAGAATACCATGGATGGGCAGCTTAAGCAATAAATATTTATTTCTCACAGTTTTGGAGATTGAAAGTTCGAGATCAGGATGGGTTCTTGGAGAAGACTCTTTTCCTGGTTTACAGATTACCATCTTCTCATTATATCCTCACCTGGTGGGGGGGGGGGTGGGTGAGGAGAGAGAGCGATGAGAGAGAGAGAGAGAGAGAGAGAGAGAGAGAGAGAGAGATCTTGAGTCTCTTTCTCTTATAAGGACATTAATCTCATTTAGGAGGGCTCCACTGGCATGACTTAATTACCTTCCAAAGGCCCCAGCTCCTAATATCATCAAATTGGGGTTAGGATTTCAACATATGAATTTTGGAAGGATACGAACATTCAGTCTATAACAGTGACCCTGACAAGTTTGTTCGAAGGAAAGTTTACTTGAGACAGATATGACAATATTCTGGTTGCACGTTTCAGCTCACCTGCTAGTGGAATCAGAGAACAGAATCTTTTGAAATATGAAACACAGACCTTATGGGAGCCCCAGGCCCAGAACAGAGCCACAAAACACTCTGGGCTTGCCGGATTCTTGTGTCCATAGGATAGAGATGCCTGGATAGTCTTTCTAAGCAATCATCTATCTTTGACACCACTTAATTTCACATGGAAAAATTATTTCTCACATTTTTTATGTTCTTGAATAAACCCTGTAGTGCTGATTGAGATAGTGTAGTTGAAATCCTGAGGGTGGACTCTGATGCAAGTCTTTCAAAAGCCAACTCATCAACACTGTAGCATGTGTTTTTGACGATAGTACTTCAGATGTTGACTCATTCTTGGGTGTAGATTAAAAATGACACACATTATACCATGGTGTTTAAGCTGGAGTCTTTTAAAGTAAATTATAGACATCATTGAACCCTGGCTCCTTAGCTTTGGGACACTGGGCATGGTACCTACCCTCTCAGATGTTCAGATTCTTATTATTAAAAAGGTAATAATACATGATGAAACTACTGTGACAATTAAGTGACATAATACACCTGGCTTGGTGCATATTAAGTACTGAAATATTGTTGAAAATTATTGCCTGCTCTTCAGATGCCTAAAACTTGTTAGTTATGCTTCTTGACACTGTTTGGATTAAAGCACTTCAATTTTTTTTTTTTTTTTTGGTTTATAGTCACATCTGTTTCTAACACAGGGTTTCAGTGGGTCTACTGCCTTGAGGTTCTGCAAGCAAATGGAAAGAGAAATAGAGCAGGTGGCTGGTCCAGGGATCAGTCTTGGTCCTCCCTCTAAGTAAGACGTCTGAAAAAAAGATTTAAAAGTATAGATAGGGATTCCTTCATTTTTGGAAGATTCAGAATTTGCCTGAAGTTTAGATCTAACAGCCATGTTGATATCTATCCAATCTGTGTTCAATCAAGCCATCCATTTTGCTAGAGCATGCACATGAAATACATTGGTATTTTTTAGGACCTTCAGTGATATCTTAGAGAATGTGTTTTCTTGCCAGGTGATTGCGATGGTTGCTTGTTTTTTCCAGGTTTCCCACCCAGGACTCTAGATTTGCCTTAAGGGAGAGCAAGTAGGAGACACTTGGCTTTAGCTCAAGACAGTGACTCCCCATTAGTGGGTAATTATTGCCTGGATGCTACCTGATTATTATGTCAAGCATTGCAGGACGGGGCATCTGCTAATGTTTGCCTGCAACAAAGTCGTAAATCTGACTTGGTCCATCAGAAATCAGGGGAGTGGGTCCCATGTGCATGGCATCGGGCATACCTGGATGTGCCCGCTTGATTCAACAGGGGATATTTATGAAAACTGTCCATCTCAGCTGTTTTCAGTTCCAGGCCCTGTTTTTCTGGTAAGATAGCTTTCAACTAGATAGAAAAGGCCTCTGGGATTTTCCTGTGTGGCTTTCACTGTGAATGTCCAGTTATCCAATCAGAGTCCTTTGCTCTGAGGCACTCTGGCTGTCAGAGCATGCCCAATCCCTTCAGCTACCTCGGCGCTGAAATCAGTAAAATCTCTGCACGATGACAAACTCTTAAGCTTGGAACATTGCATTATTTCCAGCAGTGCTCGGCTGAGGGAGGAAGGCTCCACCGGTTGACTGTGGAGAAATATGATTAGCCACTGTGGGGAAGGAACACACGCTTAGGGAATCTGGGAACCTTCAGCACATTGGTGTGTGGTGAAGATGATGGGGCCTCTGCGAACAGAGGATTTGGGCCAGATCTGCATGAGCTGGTCCTTCCCCTGCAAGAACACCACGGAGAAGACCTGTCACTTCTCCCTTGTCCCCAGAAGGAAAGGAGGCACTGTGACCGCAGTCGCAGCCAACCTCCTTTCTTAGGCCCATCTGTAGTGACCATCGGCCCTGCATTTACTAGAATCACTTTCACTTGAGGTGTTTTATACCATTATCAGAGCATGTGTCCTGATGTTTTGGTTTGAAAATAATTGTTATATAGCTATAGATATACACATACATATATCTATATGTATGCATTTAGAATATATATGTCTGTCTCCTTCCTTCCTTCCTTCCTTCCTTCCTTCCTTCCTTCCTTCCTTCTTCCTTCCTTCTGTCCTTCCTTCCTTATCTATCTATCTATTTATCTAATCTCCAAAGGGTATCCTTGGACAAATTTGGGAACTAGTTGAATTTTTCCCTAAGCACTCCATTCAGAATGAAGGCGCTTCCTTTCTACCTCTCCTTTTCTTTCTTTAGACAGGGCCTCCAGCTACACTGTAGTTTGTGTACCCATGACCAAGGGGTGGGCGAGAGCTGACATTCTGCCCATGTTCCATTGGCCAAGCCTCGCCGCATCTCCTCGCTGAGGAAAGTGTTGCCTTTTTCTTCCACCAAGATGGCTTTGGCCAACCAGAGAGGATGACTTTCTCTAATTCTCGTAGACAAGTGGGACCCTACTGTTTGAACCTACTATTTGAATCTTCTCTAGTCCCCTCTTCTGCTCTGTGCTGTCCTCAGAGGCCTCTTGGCCACAGGGAAAGGGAGGTGATGGAGGGGTGGGTTGTTGGAGGAGAGGGCATAATACTTGACCTGAAGAAACAAAGTTCCAATGGTAGCATTTTAGTGGAGGGGATAAGATATTGATTAGCATGGGTCGGGGGGAGGGACTTTTCTAGAACCTCTCAAACCAGGCAGGGAGGTCCCTGACTACCAGCTCTATTATCTGTGTTTCAGGTTAGGTCTGGGGACACTTCGTCTGTGGCCCCTCCTTCTGTATTTCTGTATTTCTGTCAGGAAGCTGTGCCCCTGAGCTGATGACTGTAACCCTCTGGTTCTTCCCATAGGTCTGGGGGAACACTGAGATCCTTCCAGCAGTGTTATGAGCCCCTTGGGGCAAAACACCTTCAGGAGTAATGTGGAAAATAGCTCAAGGGCGGTGAGCATGCCTCCCTCCATGTCCCCACACTTCCTTTAATCTGTCTCCTCACTGGAAACGCTGACCTCATGGTGAGCAGGCTACAGGCCACACCTGGGGCTGCAGAAACAGCCCTCAGGATGCAGACTCTGCTTCTAGGTCATCCAGGTCATCCGGGTATGGATGTGGGTGCCAGAGATAGGTATTCAGAGCAGCAGGGTTTCTGCCTGGGAGGTACACCCAGACAGACTGGCTTCTTCAGGAACCAGGAGTAGGAAGAACCTTGTTTTCATGGCATAGGGTCCCCTTAGCACCCGGAAACCCTGGGCCACACATTCCAGCCAGGGCTAACAAGTCAATCCCCTGACTCCCAGCAGGGCCACGACTAAGGGGACTTGCTGTGGTCAGTGCTGGACCCAAGGAAAGATGGCTTTTTGGTCTCTTTCATCTTAACACCACTTCCACTTGAACTAGTATTACTTACTTAGCTGGCGCTGGAGAAGGGGTTCAGGCACCTAATTGAGTTTGTACAGAAGGGTGTTGCTCTTGATATTAAACTCCAAGGAAATGAAAACACAGATTCCTTTAGTTCAGAGTTCTGGGGCCCAAAGGGCTTTGCCTCCAGATGGAGGAAATGGGGCTGGAAAGGGTAGCCGTGCAAACCTGAGCTCCAGCAGTGATGGAGGATGCAGGGGGTGGGGGCAGGCAGGAGGGTGGTGGGGTGTTTGCAGGTAATCCGAGCACCACTCCAGCGAGAAACCTCATACCTGCAAAAGAACTTCCTCTTCTCACCTTCCAGAACCTTCCTGCTATGAGGTGTGCTACAGGAAATTGGGGGCTGATGAAGGAACAGGGTTTGCCCATTCCCATCCCTGGGGCTGTGTAGAGCTCTAGGCCCTTGGCCTCCCAGCGCCCTGTCTCCTGGAGCAGGAGGTACTTCTCACTGCTCTTTATAGACCAGGATCTCTGAAGAGGAGGAAGACGACTAATGAAGAGCCCCAAACAAATAACCCCCCATTGTGGCTGCTTGTTTAGAGCAGCAGTTTGCTGAAAACTAAATAAACCTGCCTAGCTTGTTATTTGTCACTATTTTAAATAAAGGTCTAGGAGCCTGATCTCCAGCACCCGAGGTCCTGGGTAACTTTGCCATCTGTGATGGAGATACAAATCTCTGAATGGCTTTTCCAGCCCCAGTTAAGGTCCTCCCTGCTGGTCACATTAACTCTCCCCAGGAGCCTTCCTGTCAAGGGGAGGGAGGTGGAGCAAGCACTTAGCTTTGCATACACTGTCAACTCCGGCTGCTTCTCAGTTGCATGTGGGGCATTGATGTCTTTACATGTCCCTCCTTAGCAAACCTGCTAATAAGATTCTTTCCCTCTCTCTCCTTCCCTTCGCCCCTTTCAACCTGGCCCGACCCCTGGTCAGACCTTGATTACATGTCTCATTGATTCCATTCGGCTATGTATTAATACACTAATTAGTAGGTTCATTTAGAGGAGAGTGACACCACTTTTTAAAAATAAATGTACAGAGGTGCAGGTTAATGGAAATTTCTGTTTATTTAACGGAGATGTCTGGTGTGAAGAGGATTAGTTTTGGATGTTAAAAGGACACAAAGGTTTCTTCCGGAGCTGAAATCACTCTCACTGACAGTCACTCACACCCTTTGAAAGGTGACACCTGGAATCATATTGCATTTTCCTTCAGTGATATTAGGCAGAGAGACGAGAGGGTGACTAAGAGGGCGCAGGACGGGCTGCACACAGTCTTTTTGGACAGCTGCGGTTGTGGATGGGGAAGGCTGGCTGGCGTGGCGGAAGCAAGTGACACTTGCTTCTGTAGGGCTGTCTGGAAGATTGTGATTAAAAGTCTATAAAGAGCAATTAGGGGATCGTTTTATAAACTCCATAAATATCTAACCAACGTACTGTATACTTGAAACTAATTTAAAAAAACAGTCCACGAATGGATGAGCATTGCTTTTCTACAATGGCCTAGTCTGTCTGTTCCTGAGTTGCTCACGAGTGGTATATTCATGAGGGTATGCGAACCCTGTACCAAGCAACACGAAATACCAGCAGGTTCACACACAGACGTCTAACACGGGTTCGTATGTGAGGGGTTTTTGCCCTGTGCAGTCATTCAGGAACCAAATTCCTTCCATCTTAGGGCTCCGCCATCCCTAAGGCTTCTCAGTTTTCCACTGGGACTTCTGCTTCTGATCAGGAGAGGAGGAAGGAAAAAATGTGTAAAGGAAGTTACAGAGCTGGTCTGGGGACAGGGAGGCACTCAGGCTGACTTGTCTCCAAGCCCAGCGGCACAGGGACAGGATGCTGAGAGCCTCTCTCCGCATCCAGGAGCCAAGTGCAGCTGCAGCCCAGACCAGGGACGATGCGGGGCTGAGGGAGCCTGTAGGACACTGCCAGTCCAGGAGAGAGCGTGGGTCCTGCTACATACTTCAGATCAAAGTCGACTTTTCTTAAGAGGTATTTTCTAAGATAGGTGGACAACAAAAAGGAATTTTAAATTGAAAAAAAAAATCCAAGTAAATGAGAAGTTCGTAAGATCCCAAAGGGAGTAGATTTGTGTTCCAGAAATCTCAGGGGCAATATTTACCCTTTGGTTGGTCAGGCATTGGGCTCCTTGGCTAGGGACTAAATGATGTCTTTGTGTTCCAGAGAGGAAGGCAGACTGTTGTACATAGAATGCTGGGAGCTGCTGGGGACCTTGTTATTAAGGAATGGATCGGGTTAGAAAGCGAGGAACTTAGAGAAGATTCAGCATTATCCATCTTTCATGGCCCCAATGTTACGAGAGTGAGTCTTAACCAAGGGGACCATTACTATGGGGCGTGGAACACCCCCCCTTCTGCTTTCCTCCAATGACCTTGTCTTTCTGCTTTCCCCCAAACCCATGGCATCTCTATGTGTAGTTCTAGAATCCTTCCTCTCACCCCAGGTCATAAACAATATCTGCTCCTGAGAATATAGCTTATGGAAATAGTAGTACTTATATATAAAAGTATATGTATAAGGCTGTTCAGACAGCATCAATTTTTATGCCAAAAGGCAGGAGGTGGGGTGGGGAATGGACTAAAGAGAATGTCCATCGACGTGGAAATGGCCGAATAAATTACAGTACTGGGAATATTATACAGCATCCCAAAATAAAATCACAGCTAAACCAGGTGACTTGGAGGGCTTCCATGAGGCGCTGTTGAGGAAGAAAAGCATGTGTAACATGATTCTGTGTGTGTATGGTTCTATGAGTGTGGAAAAACACATGGAAGAGTACTCAGATGTCGGCATGCTCCTGGGGAAGGGAGGTGGGAGAGGTGCGGTGAGGGGAACAGGGAAGCCTAAATGAAATAGGATTTTGGACTTCTTTTGTGCTGTAGGATGTGGTAGCTGTGAAAAGGGTTGGGCAGAGAACTAACCTAATTCAATTTATCCTTTTAGAAAGGTCACAGTCTTGGGGTGGGGGGGTGGCATGGAGGGGGAATAGGATGAATCTGGAGTTGGAGAATCATTTAGGGGCTATTACTGCAGGCCCGGGAAGAGGCGAAGAGGGCACTGGAGTCCATGGGAGGGAAGGGAGGAGGGCTCCAGAAGTGGGTCAGAGGTTAATGAGCAGGTGGATGGTAATTAGACGAGGCAGCTGAAGGGCTTGGAGGACCCTGTGGGTGGCACTGCTCCCACACTGGGAGAAAACTCAGGAGAAAGAGCAGGTGTAGAAGAAACTGAGGGGGCTGGTTTTTGGGGAGCTGAGTTTGGGGTGCCTGTGGGACATTGAATGAAGACATGCGGGATGTGGCGTGTGAGTGGCCTGGGGGTCAGCAGGAGAGGGAAGATCAAGGTCCAGACTGGTTACAGAATGAGAAGCTGCAGGAAGAGATGTGTCCTTGCAGCGACGAAGGGGCTATGTGATTTAAGCCCTGGGCCACGTTGTGATGTTGGGGTCAGGGACAGACGGAGGAGCTGGGCTAGCTCCTTCCTCCCAGTGAATCTCTCAGACAGAACCTTCAGGGGCCAGAAGGGGCTACGTGTGTATAGCAGAACACAGTGCCTTGCAAATACAAAATAAATTCATGTTTTGCTAAAACCCAAATTATGGTGATCTTTTAAGCCAGGGAGCTACACTCAGATCCCCTTTAAGAGTCTACTAATTGCCTCCTGCAGCTCAAGAAATGCTGACTGCCTGCCTGTTTGCACTCCTCACACCTCCACGCCTAGAAGAGGCCCTTCTCCAGATCCTTCCCAGCAAGGGAGATAGGGCCATGACTCAGAGGAAAACTTTTCTAATGGAACAAGGTTTATAAAGGGAGCAGGAGAGTAACTTCCACTGCTTTCCCGTGGAAGGGCGGTCCCCTTGCTTACGAGATGCCTCGTTGCTGGGCATCCTGTCCCAGAGGAAGGGTTCCCCTTCATGCCATCAGGTGGGGGTGCTGTGAGCTGCCACTGAAGATCTGCATTCCAGTCCTCGTTTTCTTTCTAGGGAATACACCCTCCTTCAGGGGCACCGCCCCCTCGGGTGCAGGGGTAGGTTATCACCTCCAGGCACCCAGAGGGCAACAAGAGCAGAGCAAGGTTGTCCTGCACTGATGTGGTTCCCCAAGTCCCATCACTGCTCCCAGATCTGGACTCAGCCTGTCCCACCTGGTGCAGGGAAGACCAGCCACCTGTTCTGTCTCTACCCGTTTCTTCTTCCTTGACCTAATACTCTAACTGTACTCAAATGTCCCTCCACATGGATGAGCAGAACCTTTAAAAACCATTCGAGGAAAAAATTCCCAGTTCCCATGCTATTCCTTAACAAACAAACAAACAAACAAACAAACAAATGGACTATTAAAGATTCAGCAATAACTTAACCCAAACAACGATTTGCATGATCACTGAGGACATCTCCTTGCAGTCAATTATACTTCAGCACTTTTCAGAACAAAGGGAGTCGTGGTTCCAGCAGATGGTCCTCCCAGAATCAAGAAAATCTGTCCGCAGGGGTATATTAGTGTCAACTCACTTTTCAGGGGAACCCAGTGTGTATGGTTCCAGGTTTCAGAAATCTTAGGATTTCTGAAATTATCAAAGTCACTGGGGTTAGGGCCCAGGCACCACAAGTTCTGAAGTTCCTCAGATGGTTCGCATGTGCAGCCAAGTTCAGTGCCATTTCCAGTGGTTGAACTAAGCTGGCCAGCTCTGCCTGAGACACCTCGAAGGAAGTGAGTAGTGAATAAATAGTTTATGAGTGGGGGGTATTGGTTCCCTGGGATTCTGGTGTTCATAGGTGGAGTGGTGTTGAGATACATTTTACTCATGCAAATTAGGAAACAGCTCCTTGGTGTTTGTGCCCCGTTTCTAGCTTTGGAAAAAGCCAGGTTGGGTATTTATAGGAAAGCACAATAGAATTCTTGCTCTTGGTCTTTGATGAGAACATACCCAAAGCTGAGTGAGAACAGGTGTTTTGCGGATGGGTGGTGGGAACAGAACCCAGGCAGCTTGGTGTTCATTCAGTGGCAGGTTCTCCCATAGTCATTTATTTCTAGGTCTGTGCCCCCTGTCTTAGACTCTCCCTGCTGAGCCAACCCCCCAAAGGTATACTAAATGATGATGCATTAAAAAAACAAACAAACACCTCGCATGCACTTGAAATTGCCCTAGGCTCATCAGCTTATCATACATATCCTCAGTCATCTCGAAGTTAGAATTAATTTTGCATTAGGATTTAATTTGGTTAAAGTCAAGGGCTAGGCGAGTCCACAACTCCACTTCCCGCTATGACAACTAAGTGCTCTTCAAGCCCAGGGCTGTCCGAACCCCACACAACCCCACTGAATGTGGGACGTGGCTTTCCTAGAAACCCTTTTGAGCCTTTCCAAAGCAAGGCTTTGTCTCTCTTCACTGTCTCCCCATCCGCAGCCCTGGAGTGAAGCCACCAATTCAAAGGACTCCGTTTGGCTGGGTGTTTTCTTTGGTTTCACGTTTTCAACAGCATTAGACGCGCTCATGCTCAGACTCCCCAGGGCCTTTGTGTGCGTCAGTGATGGCTTTCTGTCCTCATTCGGTCATGGTGATCTTGGGATCTGTAGTTGTGGCTACAAAGAGAGGTGCTCTCTAGTTTCTTGTCATCCCCAGGGCTCATTGGCAAGCTGCTGCTACAAATGTCTGAAATACAGAGCAGCCCAAAGAAAAGAAACCCAGGCTGCCAACAAACTCTAGTTACCTTTGGTACCGATTTGATTCTCCTGGTGGGTGTTTGTGAGGTCCTGCTGGCTTTTATCCCTTCCTTGTCTTTTCTGTTGTTCTGGAATGACTATCCTCTCGTTCATCTGCATGGCAGACAAATGAGCCAGGATGTCTGGGACAGCTCTGCCTCTCACCCCAGGAGGACCCTGTATAGAGCTTCCAGCCTCTCCCCTAGACCTCCGCCACCCGCTTTATCATCAGGCACACCTGCATGCATTTCAGGAGGACCCTGGCAAAGGGACCGAAGGAACCACGTTGGTATGGAGAGGACATTTGTTAAGTGACATTTAAAGACCTAGAAACTTAAGCAGAGGTGTAGATATGGGAAGGTTTAAGGAAGCAACATGCTGTAGGCTTAAAGGTAAAAGGCTCTGGGGTCAGATCTAGATTCAATTCATATCTCACCAATTCCCAAGTTGGTCAGGTTACTTAAACCTCCTTGAGGCTACTTCTTCAGCCGTAAAATTAGATGATGCTATTTTCCTTGCAGGGTTAAATGAGATGAAGTATGTAAAGTGCTTAGCAGCAATAAACGGCCCAGAGCATGTCTTCCTTTTGGAAGGGATTTCAGCTTTAAATTATCTCTGTGAACTGGAATTAGGGAACATGTTGCCGTGGAGCTAGCCTGCTGTAAATCAGTCTACTATTTCCACAGAAGAAGTATTTGAAAAATAAATGTATTTTTCAGGCCACTTGTAACAAATTGGTATACTTTGGGGCTCTCTTTCCTTGAATAGTGAAACCGTGCAGACCCGTTTGGCTCTTGACTTGCATATTTTCATTTTGTGGATCTCATGGGTTGAACCAGGGGTTCCCAAGCCCTGCTTATCCTAGGGTTGGCTAAGGCGTTTTTTGAAAAGTTATAGATTCCCTGGTCTCACCCCAGGCGGATTGAATCAGCATTGCCAAGAGTGGGAGATGGAGACGGGGAATTTTCTGGACAGGGTTTCCAGGTGGGTCTGATGATTAGTCAGTTTAAGAAGCCCAAAGCAAGATCACTGTCACTGGAGTTTCGGCACACAGGTGGGGAAATGTCTCTGTCTCATTAAGGGTACCTCCTCTCCCTTCTGCTTTGCTGTGTATCATTCAAACTAACTCAGCATTCAAAAGGTTACCAGGGTCACCTCCTTCTGTTTTTCAATCTGAATGAGTGTCTGGTCCTGAATTCACACTGGCCCTTGTTGACCACGATGATACCGTATTCTAGAGATATTCTTACTAACGGCTTCCACTGGAATTCGGCTTTTGCTGGGCCTTTTCAATCTGACCTACACGTTAGATTCCTTTCTCTTTTAGTTCCTACATCCTAGGAGTGGTGCATGTTGACCCCACTCGGGCTGGCTAAGGGGACTGAAAGGTCAAGATCACCTCAACAAATTCATGCTGGTGTAGTTTCCTTTCTCTCTTCCTCCTCCTTTCTTGTCTTCAAACCCCCTCATAAGGACTCTCCCATCTGCGGGAGGTGTGAGGGGAAGAGGAAGAAAAGCATATGATCATGTGTGTTTGGGGTCTCTCGCTGCCCCTTCCTTGTCTCCTCTTCATTTTTCTGCTTGGTGGAAAATGGTGACACACCCAGGCCATGGTGCTTCTGCTAAAGCTGGAACAATTGCTCTCTGCTGATCCCACCAGGAAACAGCTTCTGCAGGGTTTTACTCATGTCTGTAAGAGATGCTGCAGCAAGAACAGATTCTAGAAAATAAATACACCGGGTTAGTTTTTCCTATTTACTCTTCTGCTTCTGAAGGACAGGTTTTAGATGTTGAGAGTGATCATATTTTGGAATCATGTTAGTTTTGGTCTTTCTATAAATCTTGAGAACTCAAGGGAGGGACCTAGGAGCCTCAAATCTATGAATTTCTGAGGATCTTTCAGGAATTTATTATAGCAATTGGACAGTCAGTGAGGCGCACCTCCCATCACCTCTTCTCTGCAGGAAATACTCAGAAGCAGGAGAGTGTACCCTCTTGTGATGGGAGCTGTGGTGTCTGCTCCTGGCCTGACAATAGGAAAGCAGACCATTTTAAAGGGTCTTAAAAATAGGGTCTTCCTCCTCCTCATTGGGAGGAACCGAAGGGCCACACTCTAGCAGACTAGGCGGCCACTGGCTGCTTTGGCATCTAAGGGTTGACTGATGCTACCCTAAGTTAAGAAGGACAAAGTCTTTCTAAGCATGAATGAGAAATAGCCTAAAGCTTAGTGATTCTCAAATCGGTCCTAAACCTGTGGTTCTCCAACATGACTTAACTGGAAACCCACAAGTCAAATCACATTTGTGTTTCATTTAGGAGCATGGAATATTTTACTGTGGCCAACATTTAAAGATCAAGAGATTTCATTTAAAATGCGTTTTTTGCACATCTGTAGAAATATAGGCATATCTGAGAACACTGAGCCTCTACTCCCACATGGCAACAACCGGAGGTAGCTAGAGCATGCTTTCTAGAGGACGCATGTGCTACAGTTTGCAAAGCTGCGTGCTCTCCTCCCCAGCTTACTTTATTCATTTGTGTTATGTGCCTTACTTACCTGGGGCCTGGGGTTGTCTCTTGAGTTTGGGAACCCTGCCAATGCCATAAGAATCACCTTAAAGTTTATTAAAGTACTAGATTTCTGGTCCCCTGCATCCTCAGAGGTTCTGATTCTAGGGGTGTGATTCTGCTGCAGGAAACTGCACTTTGAGAGATATGGGCCCAGAGCTCAAGGTATAATTTCCAATGAGTATGAGTGTGTGATCTCTATAAATAAGTCCAAGCAAATCCCACTGAGGAGTGGACTAAAAGCTCACCGTCAATGCAGAATGAGAAGCAGAGGCAGGTACTTCATTCTTTTTCCTTCTCTGGAGCCCCCCCCCGCCCCCACCCCAGTCTCCTGGTGGGGACAGAAGATATGCCACATAGCCGAACTCTGCTTTTGCACCCATAGGTGCAGGCTTGAGGATGCTGCCTTCTTTGTGGCTGTGCTTCGTGAACAAAACTTGCCCCTCTGAGGCTTCTAGGAGAAACAGGATGGCAGGCCATTCTGCTCTCACTGTTCAAAATGGAAGCCCAGCTCTAGGGCCAGTGGCCCGAAAAGCTCGAGGGTGACTTCTGAAGAGTCAGAGCAGTGAATCCAGGAGTATAGCCCAGCATGGGCCAGAAGCCAGAGACAGAGGACTGACCAAAACGTAGAGATTCTCTGCTTCCTTCATTGGCCAGGGGATTTCCTAAGGACATCCAACTCCATCTGGGCTAACAGGTGAAAATAGAGAGAATTTAGACTTCTTCAGGGCCAGAGATTGGAGGAGCTAGAGAAGAAACCACACACAGAGGATCTCTTATAATTGTTCCTCCTAGTTGCTAACATTTTTTTGAGGTCCTGGAAGCATCCTTTTCACATATCCACCTTCAAACCTTTTTTCTGCAGGGCCTCCTTGTCTTTTAGTCTGAAGATTAGCTTTGGGATATACAAGGTGTTATTCCTGAAGTTTAGCTAGAGGAAAGGACCCCAGGTCTTTTGGTGCTGGCCAGAACATCACCGAGGAAAACTGAATATAGATCTGGTCAGGCAGGTGCACCTTTCTGGACCAGCTACTGATGACTGAGTTGATCACAGATGTCCAGGGTTGACAGGTTGCTGCCCCTTTCCCATGCCCCAGCCTTACCTCTGAATATGCAAAGTTATTCCATCAGTTAGCAGGAACCTACCCAGCCACCTCCTGCTGGGTCTGGACCTCCCCAGGTGCCAAGCAACTTTGTGGTGGATGGTGTGAACCAATCAGCCAAGTCTTTCCCTGCTCCAGCCACACGCCCAGATTGTCTTAGCTTCCTCTAGCCTCCGTATTCCTCAGCACTTTCATCCCAGCTTTTCCTATTCTCATCTTCCTTCTTCTGCCAAAAATACAGGGAAGCCTTATAGCCCTCCCTTTCTCAGGAGTCTGGAAAGTCAACTGCTCTTTTGCTTTTTTGTGTGTGTGTGGAAAGAATGGAGGAAAAAAGTCAGAACACACATTCACAGGGGACCCTTTTCTGAAGCTGTGTCATGAGGAAGCTAGAAAAACGTTGGGGCAATCCATCCATTGCGCTGCTCTCACGTGGCAAGACGTGTAGGCATTATTTGAAGAAAAGTGATGCTTGGTTGTTTTTCTTCGTTTTCCTCATACCCGTTCAATAGTTCCAGTATGTACTGAGTGTCTCCTATAAGCCAGGTATTGTGCCGGGGGCTAGGTTCAGTGAGGAATCAGTAAATACAGTCCTACCTCTGAGGCGCTTATGGTCTCTCCCTGGGACATTTTTGCTCAGGTCTCACTCTGCCTCGATAAGTTTCTAACCCTTCTACCCACACGTACATTCTAACTTTCACTGGGTTACATTCGTCTGCTCCCAGGAGCCTAAGAAGTGATGGCAGGAGTGGGGTCCTTTTGAGAGAATTAGTAGGAACTTTTTGAGACAGAAAATATGAGCTCAGAAGATATTGGGAGAGGGGTTGGTATATTCTTGAATTCTAGGTCTGAAGAAGTCAAGGGGTCCTGGGATAGGACAGAAAGAGGAAAGTACATTTGCTTTTTGCAGAAAATATGAATTTGGTGCAGGCAATTAAATTATAAAAGCAGGAGCAAACAGATTTTGTACGTGCGGTGAGCTTTGCCCAGTGTGGCTTACTGCTCTCCTCAAGTTCAGCTCAGATCGATGCCAAGCTCAGTAATTTATTTATGAAATTATATAGCCCTTCCTCAAGTAACATTTTACTTTTATTTTATTTCATCTCCCAGATCCCCACAGTGAAAACAGAAGTTATTTCCTCACGGGCAGCTCCCTTTTGACACTCATTCATATAAATGGAAGGGAGGGAGGATGGGGGAAATGTCTATAGTACGTAGCAACCATCTAGGCTAGGAAGGATGTGATTACAGTTTAAACGTTTACATTTCCGCTGGATTCAGTCTCTACCTAGAAGCCTCAGAAGTTAACCCTCCTGTGTCCCTTTATGTCACTCAGTGGAACCAATAATGACAATCCTAGGAATCCCTAAGACTCACCTGTCACATAGTGATAGGGCGTACACCTCTCCCCTCTGCACATGTAAGTCTACTTCTGTGTGCTCTTTATTTTCTGGGGAACCTCCTTGGCTTGTGTCCTGATGCTCCAGGGTCTCTGGTTGTTAACAGAGGGGCCTGGGCTTTCTCCTTGCCCCCAACAAGAATTGTGCCATTAGTCTACATCACTTAGGGAATCTCTGCTGTCACAGAAGGGGGTGACCTCCTACGGCCACTATGGAAAACAGTTATGGAGGTTCCTCAAAGAACTAAGACTGGAACTACCATATGACCAAGCAATCCTTCTTCTGGGCATTTACTCAAAAAACTTGAAAACATTTATCTGCAAAGATATATGCACCCTGATGTTCACTGCAGCGTTGTTCACAGTGGCCAAGACATGGAAACAACAAAAATGTCCGTCGATAGATGATTGGATAAAGAAGATGTGGTACATATATACAATGGGATATTACTCGGCCATAAGAAAAAGTAAAATACTGCCACTTATAACCACATGGATGGATCTTGAGATGATTATACTAAGCGAAATAGACAGAAGAATTTGAGAACCATATAATTTCACTCGTATGTAGGATATAAAACTAAAAGTAACAAAGAAACATGACAAACAAAGACTCATGGACGTGGGCAATGGATTAATGGTTACCAGAGGGAGAGGGGGGAGGGAAGAGGTAGGTAGGGGTAAAGGGGTCAAATATTTGGTGGCAGAAGGAAACTTAAATTTGAATGGTAAACACACAATGCAATATACATATGACATATGATTGAATTGCACACTTGAAACCTATGTAATTTTATTAACCAATGTCACCCCAATAATTTTAATGGAATTTTTTTTAAATGCATACTTTACAACATAAAAACCAAATGGGGTGGCTTACATCTCCTCGGAAGGCGGTCCCACCTACCTGATCGTATGCTGACATGGGTAAATGTATTTCAGGGGCAGGTTCTTTTTCTCATGTGAAATTGTCTCTCCTCTGGGGACTTTCTGGGTTGAAGAGTCACCTCTGCCTCTTCCTAGTGTCACGATGGCAGCCCTAACTCAGAATCTTTGCGTTTTCTCTGCCAGTCCGATAAAGACTGTTAACTCCCCCTTTCTGGTTTGGGTCCCACCCCTTTCCAGTCTGGTCTTCCTCACATATCGCTCTCAGGTTATCACTCCTTTGTTTAAGAATCTGCAGTGGCCCCCCGTACATTATTGACTATATTTCCTCTTTAGCCTAGGTTATCAGGGTTATTCATGTTTTAGAACCAGCCAATATTTTATCTTTTCCTTTCTCCCTAACATAATCTAGTGTTCTAGTCAAATCATGTATAGGCACACCTGTTTTATTGTGCATTGCTTTATAGACATTGCATTTTCATCAACATCAAGGCAAAGCCCTTCTCCAGCAAAAGAGATTACAATTCACTGAAAACTCAGATGGCGGTTTACATTTTTTAGCATAAATTATTTTTAATTAAGGGATATACATTTTTTAAAGACATAATGCTGTCGCACTTAATCGGCTACAGTATAGGGTAAACATACTTTTTAGATACACTGGGAAACCAAAAATTTTGTGTGCCTTACTTTATTGCAATAGTCTCTTTATCGTGGTGTCTGGAACTGAACCCACACTATCTCTGAGGTATGCCTGTGCTATCTGTGGGTAATGGCAGACTAGATAATTCAGACTCACCCACCTACTGAAGAAAATTCAGAAAGTGAGAACCATATTTTCAAAAGTGTTCCTGAAGACATATAAAAGCTAGCTAGGCCAAATATTTACAAGGTCAAATTTTGGGAGAGAATAGAAATCAAGAGATAAGTTACCAGAGGGGTGAGGCCTTCTTCTGGTTTCTAAAGAGACAGCCAAGGGTCTAAGTACTGCATTTCACAGTTTCATGGCTGAGGGGACAAAAGATAGAATTCAGGACCTATCAAGGTGGGCTCCTTTGGGGTTGAGACGATAAGTAAGCCAACCCTTCCAAGTTCTGAAGTCCAGCTTTGAACTATCTGAGCAACTGAGGGAAATCTCTGCTCATGGAATGGGATTAATGTTATGCCATATTTCAAGAAAGTCATCTGACAAAAGCATTGGAATATCCTCTGGAGGAAGATAACGTCCTATTCGTCAAATTATTCCTGCAAACACATCTTTGATTACAATGTTCAGCGTACAAGCAAAGATGTGTTGGCACAAAGGAAACAAGTCAACATGAACAAGAAACAGCAGGAAACAATAGGCTGCAGGTTTTCTGGATACTGCAGTGATCAGGCACTGGCTTGAAATAATTTTGCTTGCTATTTTCAAGTAGAAATAAGACAAACATTATAAAACCTGGCAGCAAACTAGAAACTATAAAGATGATATAGTAGATTTAAAATAAGAGCCAAGAAGAAATTCTAGAACTGAAAATACAGCAACTGAAGTTAAGAATTCAATGGATGGGTAGTAAAGAATTTAGATACTGCTGAAGTCATAATTAATGAAGTGTGGGATAGGGCATAAGAAACAACCTAAGGATAAAAAATACAGAAAAGGGATTAATTGACATAGAGGATACAGTGAGAAGGTCTTACCTATTTCATTGAATTTCTACAGAGAAGTAGAATGGGGGTCGGGGAAAGAAGTATTATTTGAAAAAGTAATGGCTATGAATTTGCTAAAACTGAGGGAAGATATCAATACACAGATGCAAGAAAGCCTACAAATCCAAGCAGGAGAAAAACAAACAAACAAACAAACAAACAAACAAACAACACCCAGACAGGTCATAATACAAATGCAGAAATTGAGGACACATTGTAGTGTTTATTTCCCAAGCAAGTCCCCAATTTCCTTGTATCTATGTCTCTGGGTACCATCGCCCACTCCTTCATGTTCATGTGTCCAAATGTTACCTATCACTTATCAAGCTTACGTCCAACCAGACTTCAAATGATCAATTAGAATAATTTATTATAAAAATTATTATTTATAATAATTTAATGTCAAAAATGTTAATATTATTTCCTTGACTACTGCTGCCATTACGGGACACTTATTTAGTGCCAGGCATTGTCCTTGGCCCCCATCATAGCTGATCTCATTTAATCCTCATACAACTCCGTAGGGGTTTCTCCATAAGAAAAAAACCGAGGTCACCCAGCTCTCAACTCGTATAGCTTTTTACCTATCTCGTGTTATTTCTAACACTTTCCTACTGTCATTTGTGCGTAAAGCGCATCTCATCTAGGGAAGGAACCTCCTTTTTTTTTTGTACGTGTCTCTTAGCGTGCCTAGCACCTAGCTTTGCACATGCGTAGCAGGGACCCATTCGTTTGTTGAGTGAGTCTTGGCCATGGCTTGCCCCAAGATGCCTTAAGTGTCTGTGGATCTGTTAAAAGTCTGAGCAGATGCACCGATGGAAGCTGTGAGCCCATCCCCACACCTTATCATCTCTGCCTGCCTGAGTGGCTCCCGTTCACACGTTAAATTGAAAACAGCGGCCGATGCGCTATTTAAAGTGTCCTCGAAAATGGTACTCGAGTGTGTAACACAGCTACTCACTGATGTGGGCCCAGTGTTTATGGAGAGGTTGTTTTCCTTGGATGGGGGTGGGGGTGGGGTCGAAACCAGAAGTCATTAGATGACACCTGTGTGGTTGCCAAAAGGAAAATAACGGAAAACAAAACAAACACAACCTCCTCTACTAGTTACCTCCAGCTCTATCTAGACCTCTCCTCCCTGGCTATTTTCTTCATCAAGCCATGCCTCTTCCATCAGCATCCAAAGATCACGAACTATAACCTGGGGCCAGTAAAGCTTGAAGCAGGACTTGTCCAGGGCAGGGAGAATGATCGCGGTGTTCGCCATTAGCATGCCAGCACTGGCTCTCTCTGGGTCCGTGGCCACCTCAGCGTGACAGCTTCATGGTTTGCGGGAGGAGGCACATTTTAGCACAGCCATCTCTACATCTCATGGGGAGGGGTAACTGGTGAAAGCGCTAGGCGAAGTCTCTACGGGAAGGGGGCTGTGTGCGGAACACGCGGTGTTAGATTGGGGGAAACGGCCGACTTTGTTGGAGCCGCACGCGGCCGCGGCTGCGGGCAAACTGGTGGTTCGTGCGTGCTTCTGTGTGCTGCTGCTGTTCCCATCCCCCTCCAGCCCTCTGCCTGGGCACCTTTTCACTGGGCATCCTTGAAATCAATCTTTATCGATTTTACTGATTAGATCCACCGCTTGCATTTTGGACGGCAGGAGTTTTCACTTGCCGAACGACGCTGACATTCTGTTCCCTTTTGCCCCCTCCCTCGCCCTCTCTCAGTTACAAATAACAGACAGTCCGAAGTTTCAAAGACAGGCCCACACCACACCTTCTGTCCTCAGGACCCAACGCCTGCTTCCTCCGCGAGCTTTCGGAGAATCCTCAACACCACAGAGCTGGAAAGTGTTTTCCTGGGTCCCGGAAGCGGCGGTCTTGTCTAGTTTGCTAGGGGCTGGTTAAGCTGGAGGCTTTGGGCCACTCTGCATGTTAAAGTGAGAGAATAAAATGGCTAGAACAAAAGCTGGCCCTCACTACACCCGAAGTAGGAGTTCTAGGGACTCTGGCAGGAAACGTCTCCTGTGAGACTTCCAGCCCTTCTCTGCAATTACTGCGATTTGATTGATGGGGTTTCCAGGCAGCCTCCAACACGATGTCCTGCTCTGCACAGTTCTGAACTCTGGGGCGGTCCGTGTTTCTCAATGGGAGTGGCACTGGCATTTTGAGCAGGGCAATTCTTCATTAGGCAGGACCGTCTTGCACAGTGCAGGATGAGCATCCCTGATCCCCTGGGTGCTCAAAGCCAGGAGCACTCGGTCAACCAAAAAAAGCCTCTATCCATTTCTAGATGTGCAGGGCGGGGGGTGGGGACTGCCCAGGCTGAGAACTTACGCAAGTGTGAGAGGAAGAAGCATAATGACGCCTATGCCTTTTCCTGAGGAGATGGGCTATTAGGTATCTTTGGCAGCTGAGTGACCTTGAGCGAACCACTTCAGACACTCTCTGAGCCTGCAGGGTCTTCGCCTGTTGAATGGTGATAGTAGTAGAACCGATCTCTTAGGTTTGGTAGGAAGATTAATATTAGTGGATGTTTATGAGTGCTATGATGTGCTAGGCAATTTGCTAAGCATATCATATGTAGGATCTCACCCAGTCTTTGCAATCAGCCACTCAATGATGTACGTTCCATTATTATTCCCATTTCTACAGATGATGAAACTGTTGTTAGTTCCACCTATGGATGCAAAGACTCAGGGTCATGCAGATAGCTGGATTATAACTTTGGTCAGCGGTTCTCAGACGTCAGCATCCCCCTGGAGGGCTTATAAAAATCACAGATTGCTGGAACCCACCTCCAGAGTTTCTGATTCAGTAGGTGTAGGATGGGCCTGAGGATTTGCTTTTCTAAGTTCCCAGGAGCTCTGGTGCTGCTGCTCTGGGGACCACATGTTGGGAAGCACCGACTTGAGTCTTCCCATGTGTAACTCCCAAGAGTTTGTGATGTCTTGTCAGCTCTAGGAGAGTAGGCAGAGAGTACGTCCCTTCCCCCCAGGCACACACAGCACACACCACAAGGGATTTTGTCTATTCTCTGTGGCCTTGGACAGGGTGCAGGCCCAGGGGCAGAGGACAGAGTAACACCTGGTTGCATCTCCACTGTCAATCTACTGGGGCTCCCTGTGTCTCTCAGCCTGGGATGGAGAGACAGGTCATAAGTCGGCACTAATGAGGTCATTGAGCTTATAGTGGGAGAGGAAAGGGAAAGGTGGGTGATGAGGTGGTAGCAGCCACAGGGAGACAAGCAGGGGCTGAGAGCTGGGGAAGTCCTGTAAGATGTGAGTTATTACAGGTTCAGAGACTTATACTCAAGAAATGTAATTATTTCTATTCTTGTGTTTTCTGTGACTATCAGATTCTTATTCTTCTCTTCTGACAATGTCAACCTGTGCAAAGAGGAAACAAGGAAAGGAATTTATTTCCTCCATGCTTAGTCCAGGGTGCAATGCAGGAGGGGAGAAGCATCTCTCTGTGGCTGGTCATGGTGGTGGAAGCTGGGCCTAAGAGAGGGAAACCCAGAGAGGTGAGCGTGGGCGCGGCCACTGCCGGCAGCACCGGGCTCGCTTGGTCCAGCTGCCCTCCCCCACCCCGGAGGTCCTTCCAATGATAATATTGTAACTACGACTCATAGTTATTGATCGCTTACTGTGTGCCAGGGCTAACGCGGAGCGCTTTATAATAGTCACGGGGGATGGATCCTGCAACTCCATTTTATAGATAAATTCGGAGATGAGGAATTTGCTCAGGTTCATGCAATGAGCGAGTGACAGAGCCAGACTTGAGGCCTAGGGCGGCACAAGGTAGAGCCCAGGCCTGTACCCTTTTTGCACCAATGCGCAAATAAAGCCTTGGCACATGCCTTGTCTGAATCAGGGAAGGCCCTTCCCTGACTGCTGGGGTACTTTAGTTCTACTCACCTTGTGCAGAAGCAGGTACTTCCTAAGCCTTCACAGGCTTCCGACCAGCCTCTGCCCAAGACCTTGCCCTTGAACCTGATCTGATCACACGAACTCACAGGGCCTGAGTGTCTCCCCTTTGGGAGCACCAGGACCCCTCTCCTCTCTGGGGGCTGCAGTGTGGATGACTGACACGTCTGGGCTCCTGGAGGAAAGGTGACTGGGGGACAGCTATGCAGCGGCTGCCGCAGGAAGCCTCGGCTCCGGCCACCGCCCCCGGTGTCGGCAAGCCTCACGCACGTGCCCTTCTCTCTACATGGGCGTCTGGACTGGGAGAGCCGGGGAAGGGGACAGCGAGAGGGGACGGCCGTGTGATGTCTTTTCTAGAAGGAGCTGAAATGCGAGCAGGGCCCGGTCTGGTCGGGGCGGGCTCAGCGATGCTCTGCATCCCACAGCGGACTCGTTCTGTGCTGGGGGATTTTCCTCTCTGCTGGTTCGAGAAATGGTCCGGGGCTGGGCGTGCAGACCGAGCGTGTGGGCCGTGGTGGCCCCCACTGCCCGTGCAGTCCCCCATGAAATTGACAACAGAAGCGCCGGACCTGAAGAAGGGCTTGATCCAGATAAAGACCCTTTTCTTTTTCTTCTCATTCTTACCAGAGGTTTTCCTGTCATTGTCAGTTTGACACTTCACTTTCCGAGCGCCTTCGGCCTTCACTGCTTGCGTCTCCCCCCTTCCGTCCTGTGCAGCGGAAGTCCAAGCCGTGGACGGTGCCGGAGTGCAGGCCCCTGCCCTCTGCCGAGGCACGTGGCCCTTGGCCCTGGGAGACCCTGCAGTTCTGTTTCTAGACGCCTGCCGCAAACCAGGGCATCCCAGCTAAAGCCCTGTAAAGGGGTCTTAACGCTTTTGAAATCGTGCTTCCAGGGCTGAAAATCATCTCATTCAGGACAATGAGTGGACTTAAAGGATTAAGACCCTTCCAAGAAGGCTGCTTTATCATGTTTTTTTGGCCAAAAAAGAACCACTCGGTCTTATCATTGGATTAATAATTACCATCAAAGCTCTCACATGCTGAGGATCGAAATCTCTGCCTTATGACCTCTCCTTATAGCCCCCGTTTCTGCCCTTTAGAATATTCTAGAAAACTTACTTTCTCCTCCAAGTGGCAGCCCCCAAGTTCCGTGTAAACGGATCCTGTCTCTTCCAGACTTCCTGGTTCTCTTTAATGGTTTGTTTCCTTTTCCTTTTGTTTTTTTTTTTTAAGTCAGAGAGCGCAGTCAACGTGGTAATCCTCCCTTGCAAAAACACAGAGTCTGAGACTCAGAATGGGAACTCAGCAGTCCCTTCTCAAAAGAATATGCTTTTTTTCCCCCCTGAAATACTCCTCTCGTGAGTATCTCTTTCTCCCCCTAGTCAAAGTCAGACACCTCTACGGGGCTTCTCCTCATGTGCGGGGTGGTTTAAGAGTAGCTGCTGGATGAGGCGGACCCTCGGGCTGGCTCTTCCAGCCTCTCTCTGCAGTTCCCTCCTGGTGCGGTCCTCTGGGCTGACTTGCCTATGGACCGGCTGCCTAATTAGTCTCCAGGTGTCTGGAGCCCCAGTGGAGCAGCCTGTATCAGGGAGGCTGCCTCGGAGGAGAGCGTTGGGTGTGCCAGGTGGGGAGCTTGCAAGGGGCCTTGCCCAGAAGACCTTTTCTCTTTTCTTCCTCACCCGTTCACATCTGATTCCGTCCGTGGCAGTGGGGCGGGGGCACAGGTGAAGGTAGGAGCAGGAGAGTAGTTTGGTCCTTCCCTCTGTCATCTGCAGCTTCTCTCCAGGCCTGGATCAAGAGGCAGGATTGAGCTAGAATGACAAGAATGAGTCTCTCATAGGGAACAAAAAGAGGAAATGTTGCGCTTACAGGGGGGAGTAATAAACACAAAAATGATGGCAACAATCGTGGCTAGCACTGATGTCGCAGCTACTTTGTGCCCAGTACAGATTGAAGCATTTACACATATTAACTCATTCAATCCTCACAAAAGCCTCCTGCAGCGTGTGCTGTTAGACCCCCATTTTATACATGGGGAGCCTGCGGTTCAGAGAGTAACTTGTCCAAGGTCATAGGATAGATGTGCATTTTCCTCCACGTTTGGCACTCCTACTCTTTGTGAACCAGAAAAGAAGTGGGGCGTGGAGGTTGTGAGCCTGGGACTGAGTCTGGGCTCCACTGCAAACTGCCTGTCCTCTGGGAATCCCAGATTCCTCCTCCGTCAGAGGGTGCTAGTAAGACACCTTGTGGGGTTGCGGAGAGGATTAACTGAGACAGGGCGTCGGGGCAAGTGATGGCCCAGTGCCGGTACGTAGCAAGGTCTCAGTAGCCAGCTTCTATTATAAAGGGAAGATGCCTGTATGGTCATCACAGCGACAATATCCTGGCAGTAGGGACTTCAGAGGGGATCTTAGCCAAGGAATAAAGCGTGAGTCTGGGAGCAAAGGACCTGGCTTCTCGCTCTCAGCGTCACACTTTGCTTTTGGCTTCCTTGGATGAATTGGTGGGCCAGGGCGGCACAGACTGTAGGGTGCACTACCCTGCCATAGGTAAGTGAGGTGCATGAAGTGCTTGACTACAAAGGGCCCCACCCCTTTTCCTCAGGGACCCCAAATCTGCAGCGAACAAGAGGGGAGGAGGAGAAATACGTCAGCTGAATGGTCTCAGGCACAAGACGGTCTTTACCAAGACCTAGATCTTAAGGTTCATGAGTTGTGATCCTACTCCTTATTCTCCACCAGACTATGGCCCCTTCTCTGCCCCAGCCAGCCCAGGGCACCCCTCAGCCAAGTGGGGAACTGGTGTGTGGGCTGCGATGTTTTTGGCTTACGTTTGCCTCCGTGAGGCAATATCTCAAAGTGAATCAACACTTCTGGGGAGGTTCATCATTAATGATGACGATTATCAGTACAGATATTAAAGTATACTTCCTAATAATTCTATGTTTTGTTTGTTTGTTTTGGAGAAGGGAATGATTTCAGGTCCTGTGGCTTATAATGTGGAGGGTAATGTGTTCATGCCAGAAGTAGAAGGATCACCTCTTCACTTTTTTCATCGATGACTAGTGCCCACTTATTTATACTGTTTTCTATCGACCCTCTGTATAGAAATCTCTTAAAACCACTTGCCTGTTTTTCAAAATGCTGAATTTTTAAAATGAAATAATGCAATACATCATAAATCCCCTATTTTGGCGCAGATATGCTACAATCTCTTGCAAATACTGATGGCAGACTAAGGTGTGAGGGGACCATGTCAGCCCCTCAGCATTACAGGAGCCCTATTCTGCCCTGTATCCTGCAGGACACAGGCTTGTCAATATACTAACTCACAGGTGTGCCAGTTCTGTATTTAGAATATTAGTAGAGCCATTGCCTTTCATTCTTTTGAGATAAAAATATATTTAAATAGAACGTCTAAGGTTGTCTTCCCATATCTCTTTATTTTGGAGACCACTGAAATAAGAGACCTTCCCTGCCAGCCAACCCACACCTGTATCATTTGCGCTAACTCTTGGCTTTTCTCACTTTGGAGACACACTCCTTCTCTCTTTACTCTCTCCATGGTCCCTCCCCCCCCCGCCCCCGCCCACACTGCTATATCTGTCCATGAGTACACACTTGTGTGTGTCTTCATGGGCATGTCCCTATCCCAAACTCTCATCTCTACACTAGGTGTGAGCATGTGACACTAGGCAGGTGAGCTGAGATGGGAGGAGTCCCAAGCCCTGCTTCTCTCTCCTAGAGGATGAGATGCTCCTCCTTCATTGGAAATGGTGGGAGGAGTGAGTAGGACAGGCAGCCCTGTGGGAGGTTAGTTGGGGAGCACTGGATTAGGGTCAGGGAAGAGTGAGACTTGCTGGTGGATCTCACTGGGTATCTCTGTTCCAGCCAAGGAGAGAGAAGTATTGTGTCTTTTCTTCATTGATGCTGTCTAGTTTCCCATTTCAGTATGAGCTCCAACTCCCCCCTCCTCTTTACCCCGACATTCACATCAAGCTGTGACTTCCTTTACACTGGCCTTTTCCTGTAAGTAGGGTCAGCCCTCGGAGTCATCACAGAGTGGCCATGTTGTTTCCCAGCCTCCCCTTCTTCATCCTTCTCCCTTCTCCTGTCAAGGGAATAATCTCTCGGTCTCATTCCTTCTGTTGTCTGGTGAGCTACCAAAAACCGAAATGAAACAAAACAAAACAAAAAACCACCTTAATCTGTCCTTTAGAACAACCCCACAGGGATCTGTTTCTGTAGGCAGTGGGACTAACCCAGAGTTCTGGGGTCCCAAGATGAAGGGATGACTTGGCCTTGTTCAAGGAGATGTGTCGGTGTGGGGTGGTGGCACTGAGGCAGGCTGTGAGCAGAGGAAGGGCAAAGGTCTGAGGGCAGGCAGGGAAGGGAGCGAGGGCATGCCAGGCCTGCAGTGGGAGAAGCCCGAAGACTCCACCGCGTCAGAACTTCCCGAGGTGGACAGGACAGCCACAGCCTCATAGACTAGCAGAGCAAAAGGAGAACACGACCCAGAAACATAAGAGGAGGGAAAAAAAATGTCTTTTTTTTTTTGTAGAGCCAAGTTTTTTTTGTTTTGTTTTAAGCACGCACAGGGGACTCCCGATGTGTCAGGGAATCTTTAAATTATTGGAAGAGGCTTTGGGGATGGAAAACTGGGCTGAGGTCTCTGTGGATTTGGGGAAACTCTTTGAATGGGGGGTGGGGCGGGTATCTGGAGACCCTTCTCTAAAGCTCTGTGGCTGGTTCACAGGACAAGTTAAATCTTTTCATGTTGGAAGCCTCGCACCCATCTAATTCCTGAATTTATGATCCGCCCAAGGATTTGTCGAGCTTTGATGGGGGCTGAGAGCATTGTGAGGGACGCTCTCGGGTCCATTTCAGGTTGCACGAAACTGATCATTTGTTCTTGCAACTCCTGTTGCGCCCTTACACCGTGCTGAATACTGTGCATTGAACTACAAATAAGAAACTTATCTTCACCTCAGTAGGGCTTATGTAGCAGCCAAGTGATGCAGTTATAAACACAATGGCGAATGCAAGGCAGAAAGTGGTTAAGCTCTGAGGTTCGCGCACATCACTTTGGAAATTCAGGGAGGGAGAGAGATTCCTTTGGCTTGGAGGTGAGGAGGAGTTCGGGAGGTGATAATCAATTCCACGGAGCACCTCATTTATTCCTCATCGCAACCTAGATGCCATCCCATTTTACGGTTGAGGAAACTGAGGCCTAAAGGGACTAAGTAATTTACCCAAGGTCAAGTTTGCAAGTGTGGAGTTAGAGAAGGAGGGGGGAGAGAGGAGGAGGGAACCTCAGGCCAAAGGAATAATTCGGTGAAGGCGTGAAAGCAGGAAAGCACAGGACATGTCTGGACAAAGGAGAGTAGTTTTCCTGGCGTGGAAATGAGGAAAGCAGATGGCAGACGCCTTTGTAAGGCTAAGTCTGTCCTTCGTTCTGCAGGCAATAGGGAGCCACTGAAGATTCTTGAGTAGGAAAGTGTCATGATGCGAGCAGACAAAATGGTTTGGGAAGAGGAGAATCTGGAGATGGAAGGAGCAGTAAGAGGTGACTGTAACAGAACACACAAGCCTGTAAGAGATGATGCAGCGTGCCCAGAGGATGGCGTGACGCCTCCCTACTTTGGACACCGTGGAAGAGAAAATTCCCTTTCGTTTTGATGAGAGGCCACTGATTTCACAAGAATGAGGGTAAAGTGGTCCATGTTCCAATTCCTTCCAACTTCATCCACACGTTTGTGGCACTAGTTATTGCTCTATCCTTTTTCTGTCTCCTTATTGGATTTCTTTGACACAAATACCAGTTATTTTTAGATCATTCTAACACCAGTTTATTGGAATGAATAAAAAACTTTTATGTCTTCAGACATTTATGGATGTGGAGGGAGGCGGTAGTTGAGTGCAAAGATGGCATATGGAAGCATCTAGATCCCTGGGCTAAAGGTACTGCAGTGACGAGAGCCCTGAGCTCAGGTTCTAAGTCCAGTCCAGAACTCCTTGTGTGATCCCTGATTCAACAGGGGGCTAATAACACCTAAGCCAGTGAGAAAAAAGAAATGGTAGTAAGAAAAATGAGAATTGGTGTCTCACTGGTTCTTGAAGTATGGTCCCCAGGCCAGCAGCATCGGGGTCACCTGGGAACTTGTTGAAAATGCAGATTCCTGAGCCTTTCCCCAGACCTACCGAAACATACATTTGGGGTAAGCTCAGCAGGTGATTCTGTGGTTCATGGTCAAGTTTGAGAACCTCTGCTGCTTACCGTAGCGCTTACGCATTCAGACTCTTATCTGAACTCTCTCCCGGTCTGTTACAGTGCCTCTTAGACAGCCACCTGGAGGCCCTGTTTACACACAGGCTCCCTAGTCCCGGGTGGGGCCCAGGAATTTGCGCAGATAGCAGTTTCCCAGGTGAGAAGCCCTGCTTTATTACACGCTAGCTTTGCGGGCTTGAACAGGATTCTTGCTCTTTCTGCAACTCGGTTTCTTTATCTGTAAAATGAGGATTATAATAGTATCTACCTATAGGCTATTATAAAAACTAAATGAGGTAATTTATGTAGAGTGCTTGCTATGTTATACCTCAATCAACAATCTTGTTATTAATGAATTTGTAACATGCTTTACAAATGCAGAAGGTCATTGTGACATCTGATGGCAGAAGACCGTGGTGGGTCTATTTTTAAAAGATTTTTTTTTTTAATTGTGATAACATACATAAAACATGAAGCTGGCCATTTTAAGTGGACAACGCAGTGTCATTAATTACATAGTCACAACGTTATACAATTATTACCACCATCCAGCTCCAGAACTTTGCGATCTTCTCAAGCTGAAACTCTATTCGTGAAGCAGTAAGTCCCCAGTCTCCCTCCCACTACCCTCTGGTAAGCTCTAATCTACTTTCTGTCTCTCTGGATTTACCTGTTCTAGTCATTTCATATGAGCGGAATATTTGTCCCTTTGAACTATAAATGAAACACTTAGCATGTTTTTAAATTTCATCCATATGATAGCAACCATCAAAACTTCATTCCTTGTTATCACTGAAAAATATTCTGTTGTATGACTATATCACATTTTGTTTATTCATTCATCTGTTGAATAGATAGTTACCTATTTGGGGCTCTCGAACACTGGCTAAAGTGAACATTAGCTGTTTGAATCCTCTTTTCAATTCTTTTGGGTATATGTGTACCTAGAAGTGGTACAATTGTCAGATTATATAGTAATTCTATTTTCAGATTTTTGAGGAACTTCTTAACTGTCTTCCATAGCACCTGCATTTTACATTGTCACCACCAATATTCAAGTGTCACAGTTTCTCCACATCCTTGACGACCCTTGTTATTTTTCGTTTGCTTATAGCCATCCTAGTAGGTGTGAAGTAGTATCTTACTATGGTTTTGGTTTGCATTTCCTTAGTGACATCTTTTCATGTGCTTATTGGTAATATTTATATCTTCTTCGGAGAAATGTCAAGTCATTTGCCCATTTTTAAACTGGGTTGGTAGTCTTTTTGTTGTTAAGTTGTAAGACTTCTTTATCTAATCTGGATACTAGACCCTTATCAGAGGTATGACTTGCAACTATTTTCTCCTATTCTATGGGCCGTCTTTTGAAAGTGTTTTTTAAAAATACAGTTTTACTGAGTATAACTGATACACTCTAAACTGCATATTTAAAGTATACAATTTAATGAGTTTTGACATATGTAAACATCTGTGATACCATCACCACAATCAAGAGGATGAACATACCCATCACCCGCAAAAAGTTTCCTGATGACCCTTTGTAATTCCTCCTCCCTGCTCTTCCTCTCTCTGTTAATAATGATGCAGGAGATACCCTGTAGTTGACACTGAAGCACTCTGGGAAGTTACCCCATCTGGGACTCAGGAGACCAGGCTCCGGGGGTCCTGGCTCTGCTGTCATTGGGTGCCGATTTTGAAGAGGCCCTCACTTCTGCGGGCTTGCCTGCGTGTGACGGTGTTCAGCTATCAGTGGTTCCCATCCACTTTGGCTACACATTAGAATAACCACTAGGGAAGCAAGTGATCAGTGCTTTTTTATAAAAGCAGCACTTTACTAATTATTTTATAATTAATTTTGGATAATTATTGCTTTTTAAAGGATACCGATAGCCATCCCACGTCCTCTGAAAGAGAAGTTCTGGGGGTGGGATCCTCGGGTCTGTGCTTTTTGAAAAACTTCCCCCAGTAATTCTGATGCACCGTAAGTTGAAATGATTTCTAACACGGCCTTCTTATCTAAAATTCCATGGTTTGCTTATCACTTTGTAGCCATTATATCGATTTTAGTTTATTCTCTCGAAACACCGTGAGGTAGGTAAGAAAGACATAGCTCGTTTAAGGACAAGGACACAAATAAATAGAGTGGATTAAGGACCTGAGTTAGATGTAAGTCAGAGTAGGAGCTGGAAGGTAGAATGTATTTTCCATTATTTTCTTTAATTGCTGTTAAACCAAGTGATACCAGTAGCTTCCAAGTAGGTTCTGTCAGGGTGGGGTTGGTTACCACAGAGCCATGTGTGACGTAGACAGTGTATCAAGAGATGAACAGATTCTCAAGACTAACTCGCTCTAATTTCCTAGGGTATGGGCATTTAAGGTAAAATGCTACCTTCTTTATTGTAATGGAGTCTGTTCCTATCTAATTAACGAAAAAAAAAAATGGCGGTCATTCTCTTTGTCTAGGAGGGGCCGTCATGGGATCATGGGAGCCAAGTCTCTGGGGACACGTGTGACCTGAAGTGAGTCAGTGAGATGCTTTCAGCTGCTGTTAACCGAACCCAGTAGTAGCGTGAATGATAAGGGAATGATCACCTCACACAAGAAGACCACAAGCCGGGTGGCTGCGGGGGGGGGGCCGGGGTTAGTCAGCGATTCAACAGCATCACCACCTCCCCGTCATTTCTTTTCTCTGTCACCATTTCTTCTCTTGGCTCAGCCACGGCAGACACATCCGTGATGTCTCCCCACATGGTCAGGAGAAGTCTGCAGTAGCTGAGGGCACCCTGAGTGAGGGACAAGTGAGGAAGAGGGTGCTGCTTCCCCTGGAGTCCCCAGCAGGCCCCCCGTGTGGTCCAGTTGGCCAGGTTCGAGTCTCATGGCTGTTCTGAAACTCATCGCTGGCAGGTGAAGAAAGCCACCACAATTGGCTTAATCCAATCACAATTAACCACTCGGGCTGGGAAATCACTGGCTGAGGTGGGGTCCCATATAGAGGGTGAACTCCTGAATAAATTTTGGGGATACCAGCAAGAAAGAATGTGTGGGGGGTTGCCTCCCTCATGGGGGAGCATAGAATCAGAACCAGGAGGCTGGTGTTTTCAGAACTGTATCATCCATGCCATGGAGAAGCCTGATGACCACCTGCTGGCCCTCCTCAGACCGTGCCTCCCTGGCAGCCCCCCAACCCCACCCCTCGGTTAGTATGAGATTAAGACTCAGTAGTTCTTACTGATCTGCTCTATGCTCCAGGCCGGCCTCCCTGAGCTGACTAACGCTGTCTTCATTCAGGCTGTTTAGATTACAGCCTTCTTGAGTTACATTCTCATCCAGAGTACGCGACCGTGTCACCCTGAGTGGGCTTCGGTTCTCTGCTCTTTCAGCATTGATTTGGGAACACCGTGTCCCCGTAGTGTGGCTTCTGCAGCTATCTCATGCTTCCGTGCGGATGTCTTGATTGCTACTAAATTAACTCTCAGAAGGTCACCTTATCTCCTGGTTCCAGGGCTTCGTTCTGCAGCCTCTGTGTGCAGACTCCATCAGCCACCTCTCAGGGCTGTTTGAAGATGCCATTCAGATGGGGTCAGGTGGGCTCCTGGGTGGAGGTTGAATCTGTCACCTGGGCAACATGCTGCAGGTGAGATGAGGAGCTGGTTTGGGCAAATGCAAACACGACTGTGATGTGGTCGGGTGTCAATTCAGGTGAGAATACAGGTCATTGGTCGGTTGCCTCATCGATCTTTACAGGCCGAGCATTTTGCCTCATTGATTTTTCGCTGCTGACTGAATCTTGTTCATCTATTCACTTAGAGATTGCTTCATTTCTTTTCAATTCATTTTTTCTGTGCCCGTTTGACACTTGACCACGTTGTATTGCCCCGATTCGCTGTGGATCTGATCGCCTCTTTCCTAGGACAATCTCTGTGACATTGGGAAAGGCCTTTCACCTCTCTGAGTCTCAGGTTCCTAATTTGCTAAAAGGAGACGATAATTCCTGCCTAAAGTGTCTGGAAGCGGGGAGGCAGTCTGGTATCCGGGGCAGTAGCTCCTGAGAGGTGGTGGCAAGATTTGCTCAGTAAGGAATTATGGCCTCATTCTGATTTGGTGATGGAGGAGAAACCTGGAGAAGGGACACTCAGTAATCCATGGCCTCAACCCTCGCCCGGAGACCGATTTCTCTTGCCGGTAACTGCAGCTTTGGGCGCGCTGGTCTCAAGGACGGGATACATCTTCCTTGTAATCTCAGCCCAAGTCTGGATTTACAACTTTCTGTTAACACCTAACGGTGCAGCTGAGACAAGGCTGGACAGGGTTTTGCGGGAGGTCTGTGTGGGTAGTAAAAGGGAAATACACAGAGTTATAGTAACGAGTCAGTGTGGTTTCCAGGTTATGGTTTCTTTTGCTCCATCACTATGAAGCCCCAGCTTAATACCTGTTGTGCCACCATGGGGCAGTGTCTGCTTTTGACCCCCAGCTGGACCCTGAGGATCCCTTAAAGTTTAGGCATACAGACCGAAGCCCAGAGAGTGATGGGAGCCCCTTCTTCTACCTGTGAATGTTCACCCCTTCACCAGCACAGTTTTACCCCATAGGCCAGGGTAGAAGGGTCATTTTCCATGAATAAAACAGCAGCCCCTACAAAGGCACCAGCAACACCCGCATTACAGGCAGCGAGGAAGTGGGGCATCCGGGCGAGGTGTCTTGAAGTTGAATGCTGTTTGGGTGTGAGAATAGTAGAGCCTTCGAGCCTGGAAATGAGCTAGGAATGGATGAAACAGAAACCTATACTTAGCGCAGATAGACTTATTTTATGCTTCTTCCTTTTTCTATGTTTATCTTGTTTTCCCATCAGATTTCAGAAAATCATAGAGAAAATTGTGGCCTCTTTCAACTGTGCTAACAGGAACCAGGAGAAGGGGGTGTAATAGGCATGCAGGCTTCTGCCAGGAGGTTAAGGACAGGTGCTGTGTATCTACAGGGCCGCGGAGTGGGGGACACCAGGTGTCACATGGGTGGGCCATTAGCAGAAAGGGGAAATCGAGGAGGTCGGAGTCTATACCTTCTTGTTCCAGGGGCTTCTCCTCACCTAGAGATTTCCTGTCCAGACCTAAATCTTAGAAACTTTTCTCCTCCCAATAGGTAAAGCAAATTACCTTAAATTTCTCAGTGTGCTTGACAGAAGTTTTATAAAAAGTAAGGGAAAAACATAGATGTAAAAGTGTTTCGAGGAATGGAAGCCAACATAGCAACATTTCCCAAAGTGTGTGCCATGGAACAGCGTTCTGGAGATACTAATAGGTATTAATCAATAAAAGTGTTCCTTAGTCAAGCATGTCTGAGAAACCCTGGTTAATAAGCCTTCAACGGGCGTCTTTATCAAAAACCTCTTAGGACGTTTAATAGGCTCTCGAAGAGGGTGATATGATATGGTTATTTTCCAAACCTGCTTAATCGAAGACTCTGTCAGAGCAGAGGTTCGGGAAGAACCGGTTCTTCTCAGTGCTCTGTTATTCTAATGGCGTGGGTCCAGGGGCACATGTGGGTGAAGGGGACATGCTTTCGTTCAGTCAACTTCAATCGTTTGTTCACAACATTTCTTCATTTCCTCATTTCTTCCCATTCCCACCGGTGTGCATGACATGGCAGCTTTGAGCAGTTAAAAAATTCAGAAAACTTTCCCTTTTTCTTTTTTAGAGAGAGTTAATCCATTTCTCTTTATTAAAAACTGTCTCACATGCTGCAGCATGGCTGAGCCTTGAAGACATGCGAAGTGAAATAAACTAGTACATAAGAACAATTACTATATGATTCCACTTTAAATGAGGTACTTAGAATCGTCAAGTTCATAGAGACAGAGAGTAGAATGTCAGTTGCCAGGGGCTGGGTTGGGGGGAGAGGTTTGGGGAATTCTCGTTTAATAGGTAGAGTTTCAGTTCGGGATGATGAAAAAGTTCTGGAGATGGATGGTGGTGGTGATTGTACAGCACTGTGAATGTACTCAATGCCACCAAAATATGCAATTAAAAACGGTTAAACTGGTAAAAATTATGTTATGTATAGATTTACCATGGCTTGTTAAAAAGTTAATATTATAGAAGCATTTGTCCTTAGGTCTGAGTTCTCGTGGCTTCAGTGAAATTTCGTTCAGGCTCCGGCCTGTCGACCTTCATGGTTTGCATAACTGGGATCCCAGGGCGCTCCTTGCAACTTGAGTGAAGAGAGGGCTCCTTGCTAAGAAGTGTGTGACTGATGCCGATGGCCCCTTGCCACGTTCACTCCTTTAATATTAATTAATTTTAGTCAGAAACTTATGAAATTTACAACTTAGCCTGCTCTTCAGAAGCATTTGCAATTTCCCTTTCATAAAATCAAAGTTTTGATGTGTTAGTTCCTCTTTCACACACACACACACAAAGTGTAAAATGCTAGGTCCCTAATGAAAACATTTTAGTTGGCATCACCTTCTTCCAGCTGAGGTTCCCTAGTACAACCTTTCCATCTACCAAGGAACATTCCCAAGCAGCGTGACACCTACGAGACTTTCTGTAGGCTTAGGTTCAGATTTGAGCCTCATTCATCTCACTTATTGAAGATTTTTTTTTAGCCACTAAATAAGGTTACCATTGGTACCCTGTATCGAGCATTTAAATGAGATGCCTTGTGCACACCACACAGCTGGGTTCTCTGTTAGCTGCTTCCCTCCCTGTTTCCCTTTGGTATCAACCTGGGTGGGGCCAGCTCTGCAGACAGCCTTGCCCTTGATGTCCCGTGCAGAACCCTTGACTTCTCTGTTCCCCTCCTCTCTTCCTCCCTAGTCTCCCCACATCAGTGCAGTGGCACAACTACCCGCCCAGGTGACCAAGCCAAAATAAAGGTGGGATTATGAATTCCCTTCCTTCCTCCCTTCTCATTTCCATAGTCGCCAGCAGGCCCTGTTGGAGCAGTGACTTCTCTGCGTTCACCACTGGCATCCGAGCCAGGCCGCCATTACCCCTCAGTGAACTCCTGCACGTCTCCTGTTCTGCCCACAAACCATTCTCCATCCAGCAGCCAGACTGACCATGTCACTCTCTTGCTTAAAACCCTTTTCATGGCTTCTCGTGCCATTTGGAATGTGTTCAAATTCCTTCCCGTGGTTTTAAATGTCCTCTGTCATCTGCCCCCTGCCTTCCTCACTGACCTCATTACTCACACTTCTCCG